>CM073131.1:47607621-48250121 GCA_037039145.1 Fundulus diaphanus
CCAGAGAGTGAAGCCCGGCCCGAACCGGTCCAGAGCTGATGGACGGCCTGGCTCTGGTCATCGCTGCTCATCAGAGGACACAGAGCCAGGCCGTCCGTCCACACCGAGGGGACCACTGGACGCTCTTAGGACACAGGATACGGCTCCACGGCCACGTCAGCGTCATACTGTGGAAAAGTCTGGTGAGGAACCAACAGAACCCACCTCCTCCGTTATAACAGGGGTTTCCCACGCGGGTCTGCAGGGGCGTGGCTCTGAGCGAGGCCCGTCCCTCGCTGGCGCCCCCTGAGGCCGCGTTGCCCATGGGACCCCTGGCATTGCACCTCTTGCCGGCCCCGCCCCCGTCCTTGATGCCGGCGGGCTTGGCCAGGGTCACCTCCACGGTGGCGCCGTCGATCTGGGTGCCGTTCATGAGGCCGAGGGCGGCGATGGCGTCGGCGCGGCTGCGGTAGTGGACGAAGGCGTAGTCGGTGAGCTTCTTGACCCGCTCCACGGCGCCGGGCTTGAAGCTGGAGAACTCCCGGTGCAGCGTCTCCTCCGTGGTCTCCAGCATCAGGTTTCGCACCTGCAACAGCAGAGCAGTCTGGGTAAACGCGGAAGCTGACATTCAACACACTTCATTTATTTTATTATGCTTTATAATTTATTCATTATGTTTTATTTAGGGCTGGGCAACGCTTAAAATCTTTAATCACGATTAATCGCATAATTTGCCTGATTAATCATGATTAATCACGATTAATCGCATAATTTGCCTGATTAATCATGATTAATCACGATTAATCGCATAATTTGCCTGATTAATCATGATTAATCGCATTGTATTTACAAACTCCAAGAATGAATTCAAAAGTAGTGTAAAGAGCACTTTTACTTTACTGTTCTGCTGCCATATGAATAAAAGTGTTGTAACATTTGTAGCACTTATCAGTAACACATATTTAGTGTAAAGCTCAGCTTAAACATGTAAAACAAACAATAGCAATAATAATAATAAATTAAAGCTTATTGCCACTGACAGGAAATTCTCTTTATGGGGATAAAATCTACCAAAAACAGGTAACAGCAACTAAATAATAAGCAATAAAACATCACTTAAAACAATAAGTGATGTCTTATTACTTATTATTTAGTTTTATTGATTTTATTGTTTTTTATTTATTATGTTTTATTATTTATTGTTTTATTATTTAGTTTTATTGGTTTTATTTATTAGGATTTTATTATGCTTTATTATTTATGTTTTATTTAGTTGTATTGATTTTCGTATGTTTTATTATTTTATGATGTTTTATTATTTATTTAGTTTTATTGATTTTATTGTTTAGTTTTATTGATTTTATGTTTTATTATTTATTGTTTTAGTATTTCTTTAGTTTTATAAATTTTAGTATGTTTTATTATTTATTGTTTTATTTATTCATTTAGTTTTATTGATTTTATTATTTTATGTAATTATTTTATTATGCTTTATTATCTATTTATTATGTTTTATTGATTTTAGTATGTTTTATTTTTTATTCATTTAGTTTTATTGATTTTATTATTTAATTATGCTTTATTATCTATTTATTATGTTTTATTATTTAGTTTTATTGATTTTAGTATGTTTAATTATTTTATTAGGTTTTATTATTTATTTATTATTTAGTTTGATTGATTAAGAGGCAGAGAACTGGTGTTTACAGAACGGGACAAACGGTTCTGAAAGGATCCGTTCTCTGGTTCTGTAAATGAGCTTTAGTCCTGAGCCGATGTGCGGTTCTGTCGGCTCCAGCTAAGCTCGGCACCATGCTGCTGCGTCGCCGTCAGGGTCACGTGACCATCGGGCGCTGCAGGTTCTGCTCGGGTTCTGATAGAGAACGGTGGCTGTTTGGACCGAAAGGCTGTGATGGCGTCAGAGGAGAGCAAAGAAACGGGCCTGAAACTAAAAAAGCAGCAAAGACAAAGACAACTGGGACCATGTCCCTCCGTTTGGGCCGTGACGGGCCCGGTTCTGGTGGGAATGGACCAGGACACTGACTGTTGAGAACCTGAGCGTTTCCGTGAGCGTACGTACGTAGAGGACCCGGACCCGCTGCATCACCTCCTCGTCCACGTCCTTCTCCGGTTCGGCCCAGTCCACCTGGATGGAGTGACCCCACAGCTGGAAGGTTCCTGCCGGGCAGAACCACAACGCCTTTAGGACCAGAACCACTTGTGGGCGGCGCAGCAGAAGAGTCGGAGCAGAACCACACTGGGAGCGGTTCTGGAGTCTCATCTGCAGAACCTCTACTTCAAACGAAGCAGAGGTTCTGAATGAGACCAGAACCTCTACCAGGTTCTGTCCTCTGTCCAATATAATTCAACCGGGTCGGCCATTAATGCCTCTGAGCTCCTCCAGCAGAACTTGTGCTGCGTTCAATGAAGCTGGAAGAAAACAGAGAAAAGGCGACAAGGAGCCAGCGGGTCAGAACCGAGCGGGTCGGGCCGGTACCGGGGATGAGCGTCCTGCGGGCCATGGCCGCTGCCTTGTGGGACTCGTACTCCACGAAGGCGAAGCCTCGGTTCCGGTTCTTGTCCATGGAGCTCGGGTAGACGATGACGTCCATCACGCCGTCCGTCACCTGCAAGCACACACAGGAGACGCCATCTTTCTGCTGCTCCAGAACCGCAGGCTCCAGAACCGCAGGCTCCAGAACCACAGGCTCCAGCGCCAGGAGCTGCCCACACTGAACCAGCAGCTGATCCGGGCCCAGCGGTACCGACAGCGGCGTTCAGTGAAGGCAGCTCTCCGTTCTGGTAGAACCCTGGAGAGCTGAACCCGGTCTGCGCCGGGTCCACAGCACCTGGCTGATCTGGACCTCTAACAGAGGAACCGGTTCTGCTAGCTGAGGACGGGCTGCTGTATCCGAATCAGCCCGGTTTCTACGGATCAGAACATTCTGTCTGACCCGGTTCCCGTTTAGTAAAACCAACCCTGGGTCCAATCAGAACCTCCTGTAACCTGTTAATGAACTGAGTCGCTGACGACCCGTCCAGCTCAGATTCTGACAGAAGGTTCTGGTTGCTGAGGTGAAGCGGGCCGGGCCGGTACCGGTTCAGGAAGCTGCTCCGTTTGACCCGTTAAGGAGCAGAGGAGCCGTCAGACTGCCGGAACCAGCGGCGCCGGGAGACGGTTCTCTGCTCCTCCTTAGAAGAATCTGGGTCCAATCAGAACCAAGCTGCTCGGGCTGAATGACTTCAATAATGCATAAAACCCGATCAGAACTTTTTCTGCTCTCAGAGGTGAGGATCCTGACCCGGCGGATTCAAACCTGTTCCGGGTCGCTACAGAACATAAAAAGGTTCTAGTCGAGACCAGATGACGCTCTGGTTCTGTTGGGTTTATCGCCGTTTAAGCTGCAGTCAAGCAGAACCGGGCCGGTTTACTGAGTACGCCAGAAATCTCGGATCAGAACATCTGAAACTGTTCTTGGCTGCAGAACTGTTTCTGGACCGGTCCGGCCAGTTAATACAGAACCGGCCCGTAAACATCCCAGAATAAGTGCTGAACGCGTTTCTAGAAGCTGAGCTCCTGGTACCGGTTCAGACGGCCGGTACCACCATGGGAGCGGACCGGGGCGGTTCTGACCCGGCTCTCACCTTCTTCATCTCCTCCAGGATCTCCTCCTTCTTCTTGTCTTTGGGGATGGAGCCGATGAAGAGGCGGCAGTTGTCCAGGCTCACGCACACGCCGATGAACTTCCCCGGTCGCACCTCCTGGTTGTCCAGCATCTGGATGGCCCTCTGGGCCGCCTCTCTGGACCAGAACCAACCACAGCCTGGGTTAACCGGGCCGTGCGGCGGGCGGGGCGGGCCGTGCGGCGGCGGGGGGCGGGGCCTCACCTGTGGGTGTACATGACGAAGGCGTAGCCGCGGTTCTCGCCGCTGAACTCCATCATCAGCCGGAACTCGTAGATCTGGCCCGCCTTCTCGAACAGCGGCACCAGCTCGTCCTCGAACATGTCGCGGGGAATCTTGCCCACGAAGACCTCGCAGCCCCGCGGCGGCGCCGGCCCGTCCCAACCTGGACCGCACAGAACCACAGAACCGACGTCAGACTGGGTGGAACCTGTGCTTGTGGAGCTATTTGGGCCCGTTCACCGGGCTCTCCGTCCCGCAGCATCACGCCGCCGCCGTGTTTAACCACACGGCTTAAAACCAGGACGATAATTCAGTAACGATAAAAATTATTCTATAGACCTGATGGTAGAAACAAAAAGGTCAATAAACAGTTCAGTAGAATAACAGTTCTCCTTCCTTATGCCTTTTAGCCATGTAGGTTAATATTACATCATTACATCCTACCAACCAATCACAACGCAGACCCAGGAACCAAGCTCCGCCCCCTTCATAGAGTTCAGAGAGCACCTGTTCTTTTTCATTTTTAAAAACTTACAGTTTTGGCAAAAAGTTGGTTGAATAAAGGGTTGAGTTTGAATTCAGTGTTTCTGTTCTTTATCTAGAGATAGGTCGCTAACAGCATCAAATGTCCAGGTCTGCACTAGAATTAGCTGATAATTATTGACATCGATCAATATGATTTCTACTTTATCGATGTGTTTCTATATCGTCCAGCTCTGCTTAAAGCGTCACATTCAGACCGTTTCTGTTTCCTCTGACCACAGAAACACGTCCGCCGTCTCCTCTGAGCGACGTACAGCAAACGTCTCGTTCCTGCATCAGTTTCTTTCTACGGGTCTAGAACTGACGTTAGAACATTTATAATACCAATAAGAATAGAAACTGATTTATGATATTTGTCCCCTGATGGAGGAACGGCAGCGTCGGTTAGTTTTAATCTAAACGTCCCGTTTTTACAGGTCGGTGGACTAGCGGGCTTTCTGGGTATGCAGTTAAACTGGGGGCAGAATGTTTGTTTGAAAAATAAAACATTTGAAACTGAAAAATGTTTTTGAAAGTGAAAAGAAAAAATCCTAAACTGGAAAAAGACACATTTTCTGATTATATTTTCTATATTTGTTCATGTTATGACCCAGATTTAGCTCCATGGATGCTTCTCTGAATTAAAGGGGAAGATCCTGTGATGCCTTTAAGGCCCTCTGGGTTCGCTGTGCTGCAGAGCCCAGAGACACGTTAATACTCCATCCTACAGATTTCTGAACGAAACCGGCGAACATGTTGCTTGTTTTGATGTTTTGATGTGCAGCCGGCGCCGTTCGTCCGCGTCGCCCTTGAAGGCGGCCATGTTATTATTATTCATGCTATGGCTGAAATGTGCTGATTTTAGACAGATTTCCCTCCTCCTTATACTGAAAACATGAAACATTGCTCCTCTGCTCCAGTTTACCCATCCTGCACTGCATCTTTACCAGGGTCACATGACCAAACAAACACCTCACAGCCAATCAGCCGAGGCTAATGTTAATAACCGTATATATGGCGCATCCCTAGTGGATTTATAGTTAATACAGTTATGACCGTCAATCTTTAAGCCGTTTGACTTGCTGTAAATGCTGTAAGTTCCTCGTCTGCAGGCAGTAACTAGAAAACAAGCCACTGATGGCAGGAGTAGTTTCCCTCTGGGTGGAGGCTGAGGTTTACAGGAACACGTCTGTAGGGTTAGGGTTATCAGAACAGAGAATAAACTCCAAAGCAGCTACTGACAAACACGGCTCACCCCTTTACAGCAGTAGTCCTGCCAACAGTCAACACGTCCAGGGTTCAATTCCACACAGACGGACCCGATTTACTAACTAACTGACTGCTGTAGGATCAGACGCACTAAAGATCAGCTACTTTTTTTACTCCCCTCCACAATCACCCAGCGCTTTGTTTTGGTCTATCAAACGAAATCCCGAGAAAACACGTCTTGGGTTTCGTTTGGCTCAGTTGTTTCCTCCGGCGGCGTACCTGGCGGCGGTCCGCCGTACTTCCTCTGCCCGTTCTCCTGCACCATGTTGTACCCCGTCTTCTCCATCAGCGCCAGCAGGGCCATCTCCTTCGCACACGACACCCTGAAGTCATCCCTGTCCGCCGGCAGGTCCGCCTCGCCGCCGTCCGGGTCCTCGTCCGACGACCTGCCGCCATCTGCCCAATGAGAAGCACCGCGGTTAGCCGCCTGTGAACCCGCCGGGCCGAAGCTTGGCTTTTAGTCTGAATACTAGCAGAAAATCTAAATCGTGCTAAACAGGAGGACAAACCTGTAAAAAGCTTTCCACTTAAAAACTACCGTTTAATTTGGAAGAAAAGATACATAAAAACAAAAAAGGGCGTTAAAACACCCATTTATGTGCTTTCAGAGATTAAAAATAAAAAAAAGTGTTCATAAATGCATAAATCCCCAGCTATGTTTTTCAATCCCTTTCCATTTTAGCAGTTTTAAGGGTATCTGTTTATTAGTAATATAAAATACCTTAACATATATTTATATATTTCATCTTTTTGTCTTAGGTATAAATAACCCATTTCTGGGTGTTATAGATGCTAAACTGGAGCTGATCTAAGTTTTCAGAGCAGAAAAACATTTAAATGTCGCTTTAATTAAAAGCTGGCTGCAAAACGGGTTCATATTTTAACTTTTGTCCCTTTCAACCCCACTTAGAGCGTCATTAGCTTCAAATTAGCAGCACTTTAAGCTGCTAAAGCTGACCTGAGCGGCCATTAAGAGTTAGCTTAGCATGCTAGCGGCTCCTCCAATCAGAGGTGCGACGTTCGGGGGGGAAAATGGTTAAAATAAGCAGAATTATTTTATAAAACGTTTGTAAACTAGTTAAAGTGAACTCTTACCGCCTCTGTGCTGTGGCATGTTTCTCTCTGCGTACATTATCCGCCGTCTTTACAGAAATAACACCGTAAAGGAGGCAAGCAGAGGAGCGGTCTTCGGTCAAAACTTCGCCGGGAAAAGGAGAAGCGTTGCCTGGTAACGACGGGAACCCGTTCAGAGTCGTTCAACGAATCGGATCCTTGACGCTGATCCGTTCTGACCGACGTGGGTCTTCTGCACGTTTAACCAATCAGAGGCTTGCTTTTCGGTGCGGAGGGCGGGATCAGACGGCTGCTAATATAAAGTAAAGTAAAGTAAAAATAAATCTAATTAATAGCGAATCGGACTGGAGTTGACAATAACAATTAGAGATAAAAATTATTTAGAAAACAAAAAAATAATGTATATATATTAAATATAATGTATTTAATTCCCCATATAAACTGTTTTTTATGTAATTTTTTTTATTTAACTCTAGATCCTTTTCGTATTTTGCACCTGTTCTTTAATTTACAGCCATAGATAATCTGATTTAAATTGCCAATGAAAATTAGAGATTAAATTAAATATAATTTATTTAATTTAGTTTAATTCCCCTAAAATCTGCTTTATTTTTATTTTTAATTTTTGTATTTAGCTTTACATCCTTTTCATATTTTGCACCTCTTCTTTAATTTACAGCCATAGATAATCTGACTGGAGTTACTAATAACAATTAAAGATAAAAATTAACCATAATTTATTTCATTTAGTTTAATTCCCCATAAAAACTGCTTTTAGTATTTTATTTTTTTATTCAGCTCTAGATTCTTTCTGTATTTTGCACCTGTTCTTTAATTTACAGCCATAGCTCATCTGACTGGAGTTGCAAATAACAATTAAAGATTAAATTAAATTAAATTAAATGTGTCAACCAGTTCAAAATACGATTTTAGTGCGGCTGTTGGGACTCAGAAGGGCTGCAACAAAGAAATATGATGAAGGACAGAATAAATGCAAAAAATATTCAGCTTATTACTAAATTATTCACCCTTTAAACTAAATAAAATAAACATCAAAATAACACCCCTTTTGAGTTATATAAAAAACAAGTGGCAACTAAGATCAATTTGGTTTAATAATTGTGATTAATTAATCATCAATCAATGAATACGTAACCAAAAATTAAGCAAAATAAACCATATTTTTTGTGCTAATGATTGTTAATTGAAACCAATTCAATCAAAAATGTAATCCACCTATAGTGTAATATGAAAATAAATTTAAAACAAGAATTAGGAATTCAAATACTTTTCAAAGAATAAAACCAAACATAGAAGTGATAAAAACAACAGAAATATAATAAAGTTCAGAGACACCGCTTGCACATAAAACTGGAAGAATGTTTTTATCCTTATTCCCATTTTTTATTGAAGTTAAATTTTGACTAGGGTATGTTTGAGCAAATGTCAAGGATAAATCATGTCGTCACAGATATTGTGCAAGAAGAGTCAAAAAACTGATCTTTTATTTACATTTGATGGGCAGCAGCACACAAGTTAACAGTCAGAAGGAGTTCGATCCAAACGGGTGGACCAATGAGAGAGTTCTGGCAAAATGCAACAAGTTAAGATATTTCAGTGTTGAACATATTTAAATAAATAAAACCTTTATTTTACACGATCTGAATGGGTCACTTTAGATCAAACATAATGAACGGTGGGGTTTTTATCTCTGTTTGTGGCAAATCACATCATTCTAATCCCAATCAGGACGGATTTAAGGTCTGGGGTTTGTGCTGTTGGCCCGGCTAGAGCGCGTCCCCTCAGGAGGCCATCCAGATGAGGAAGGGCAGCAGCACGGCCAGCAGGACGGACCAGGTGTCCGCCACTCTCATGTAGAGCAGCAGACATGCAGCCAGCACCACCGTCACCTTGGCAACGCCTCGACTCAGCACCAGCCTCCTCAGCGTCTTACAGAACTGGAGACAAAGCAGAGAGCGGTCAGAGCTTCTCCACATCTGGTTTTATATAATTTTTCTCTCTCACGTCATGTCTTGTTGTCAGAATATTTATTTGTCCTCGTTGGGCTGAAATAATTAAAATACGACTTTCACTGAAGGGAAGAGTATCAAAAGAATGTATGACAGCTAGGAAAACAGCTCAAGTCAGTATCAAAATGTAAAATAAAGCCATGTTTCCAAAAGAGCAATACATAAAATCAGCCACTAGATGGGGCCATCACACCGTGCTAGATGTGCTGCTGGTCTCACTGAGCCACTGTCAGCTGCTTTTAATAATTAAATGTTGTAAAAGTGACTTGGTTGCGATAACATTGAGACCCCCTCCCCCCCCCCCCCCCCCACAAAAATAAAATAAAATAAATAAAACATAAAATAAAGCAAAGAAGTCGTAAATCGTCCAGATATTTATCTCTGAGTGAAGTAACTGGATGGTTATGGATGCAATACAGAAACTATAAAGACACATTTTTCTTTTTTCATACTTGTGATGCCTTGTTTTAATCCTACAATGCCTTATTTTTTGATTCAGTGGCGTGTAGTTTCTGTTGCTTTGGTTACTAGTAACCATTGCAATGACAACAACAAATGTAAAACATTATTTTATATCAGCATAAATATGAAAATATATCCACCAACATTTAATTAATAAATATTAATATATTAATTATTAATTTAATTAATTATTATTATTAATATCACGGTGTGAATACACAATACTGATTGGCTGCAGGGTGTCCGTTAAAAAGTTTTATAGGACACCTATAAAAACGTTTTAGTCAAATAGCTTGATTTCTCTAAACGTTAGCTGCTAACGGCGAGATGGTTGACCCTGGTTACCTTAAATAGTTCTCTCAGCCGCTTCTTGTGAAAAACGTACGATTTTAACGGTGAAAAGAAAATCAAAGTGTTAATAATTGATTTTATATTTCTTTCTTTCCTAAGTGACCATGGTATAAGCGGGACAATGCCCTTCGAGGTGTATATTATCAGAAATGAATGGACTTCACGGACGCAACCGTCCTCCACGTCATCCATTCATTTCTGATAATATACACCTCGAAGGGCATTATGGCTTACCTAAATGAGTCTATATTTGAACGTCTACATGCACCAGATTAAGACATCTGAACCACTGCAGGAATAAAAGGGTTTAAATAAAGAAATGTTGGTTCAACATGACCTCACTTCCAGACGACAGGGGGCTGAGAACTCATCCCTGAGGTCCACCAACAATCTCAATGAAAACCAAGGAAGCCTCTTCTTGACGTCAGCAGTCCTTCTTATTTTATCCTGGCATGAGTTATCATGGTTATCCTCTGTATTTGCAGCAGCTCTGCTCATCCTTCTTGTTCCTGACAACTAAACTGGTGTTTTTGTTAGCTTGACGTTGCTCTGCCTCCCTTCGCTGCAGCCGGCTCACAGTTTCAACACCTGTCCTGCATTCTTCTGCCTTCCTTTCCCAAGCGCCGCTCCTCCTCCGCTCCATTCAGCCCGGTGAGCTCCTTCTTAATTCTTTCCCAACTCCCAGCCTCCTAATCACGCAGAGAATCTGCTGGAACAATGCCGCTTTCTCTGAGGAACGGTTGCTGCAACGCGCAGCTTAACCCAGTTCCCGGAGCCAGGCTGGTCTGATCGCCGTTAATCTGCTGCAGGGAGGGCAGGAGATGCTGAAAGACCTGAGAAACTGTTCAAAGCAGCGGTTCTCTGACAGAACCGAGTCGTTTTTTTACTCTCCATCTGGGCAGGTGGCAGATTTTAAGTTAACTGAAGTATGGCCGCACTGTGGGGGTTCCTGTTGGGTCACCTGGAAGGTCTGGAAGCTGGTGACGGTGCCGTATCTGCAGTACATGACGAAATGCTCGCAGTTGTACCACAGGAGGCTGTAGGCCACGTCTCCCAGCAGCTTCTCGGCCCGCCGGGCCACCTCCTCCCCCTGCAGCGCTGCACAGCTGCACATCTGGGAAGAGATTTAACGTCAAAACGGCATCAAAAAAGGCCTTCAGCGTCAAGAAAAGTTCCCCGTCATGATCAGAAGCTAAATCTGCTCTTCTATACATTCAAAATGTTGCTGAACTGTTCATTTTTCAGGCTGGAATATACAATGATAAAGAAAAAGTTTTCCAAAAACACGTTTAAAACCTCCGGCATATCTTACCGGGGGGTTGCAGAGGGTTCTAGTGTTCCCTGGTCCGTTCAACGACTGGAGGGTTCTGGTCGGGGATTTTTATTGAGGGTTTATTTGGAGCAGAAAAAACTGAGCGCTTCCAAACTTTACAACTTAGAGCTAGATGTTCAAAACTTGGACAATGTTGGGTTTTCCATAAGGAAAACAGACCATCTGATCTGTAGTGTCTGCCAGTAAGGAAGTCTCTTCTCTTATCGGTCCGTTTAGGGTCTAACATGCGTCCACTGCCACTGGAGACGGATAAGGGTGAGAAAACCATGTTCCCAGACACAGGCACACTGCAAGAAGGAAGCTAAAGGTAAGTAAAATGTTCTTGAAATTAGTGCATTTGTCCTTAATTTGAGCAGGAGAGTTTAAAAGAGATGCAAATCAAACAACATTTTTGCACTTTGCACTTATCTCCATCTTATTTCAAGTGCAGCATATCTTATTTTAAGGGTGAAAACACTCATTCCATTGACAGGTAATCATATTTACTTTCTCAAATCAAGGACAAATACACAAATTTCAAAAATGTTTACTTACTTTCAGTTCCCTCAGCAGGGAGGAGTTTCCTCTCTAGGGTGGCCAGGCTCTGCCTTGGAGCCAGAACCAGGAGCTCTGTCATCTAGGAGCAGAGATGGTTCTCCTGTGCACTGAAAGGTATCAGTCAGGGTAAGAAGGGCATCTGTTGGACCAGACTCCGTGTCTCCATCCACCCTGAAGCATTGTGCTGATCAGCTGTCTCCAGTGTTCACAGACATTTTTAACACCTCACTGGCGACATGTCACGTGCCAGCCTGCTTCAAATCCTCCACCATCATACCTGTTCCCAAGAAGCCAAGGACCACAGGACTTAATGACTTTAGACCCGTCGCTCTGACCTCTGTGGTTATGAAGTCCTTTGAGCGCCTTGTGCTTTCACACCTTAAAGAAATCACTGATCCCCTCCTGGACCCCCTACAGTTTGCCTACAGAGCCAACAGGTCTGCAGACGACGCTGTCAACCTGGCCCTTCACCACACCCTCCAGCACTCTGCAGGAACCTACGCCAGGATCCTGTTTGTAGATTTCAGCTCTGCCTTCAACACCATCATCCCAGCTCTGCTTCAGGAGAAGCTCTCCCAGCTGAATGTGCCTGACTCCACCTGCAGGTGGATCACAGACTTCCTGTCTGACAGGAAGCAGCACGTGAAGCTGGTAAAACATGACTCTGACTCACAGCTCATCAGCACTGGTTCCCCCCAGGGCTGTGTTCTTTCTCCTCTGCTCTTCTCCCTGTACACCAACAGCTGCACCTCCACTCATCAGTCTGTCAAGCTCCTGAAGTTCGCGGACGACACCACTCTCATCGGACTTATCTCTGATGGTGACGAGTCCGCCTACAGGTGGGAGGCTGACCATCTGGTGACCTGGTGCAGGGAGAACAACCTGGAGCTCAACGCTGTAAAAACAGTGGAGATGGTTGTGGACTTCAGGAAGAACTCAGCCCCAGCTACCCCCATCACCCTCTGTGACTCCACCATCGACACTGTGGAGTCTTTCCGCTTCCTGGGAACTATCATCTCCCAGGACCTAAAGTGGGAGCTGAACATCAACTCCCTCACCAAGAAAGCCCAGCAGAGGATGTACTTCCTGCGGCAGTTGAAGAAATTCAACCTGCCAAGGACAATGATGGTGCAGTTCTACTCCTCCATCATTGAGTCAATCCTCACCTCCTCCATCACCATCTGGTACGCTGGTGCCACCGCTAAGGACAAGGGCAGACTGCAGCGTGTGATCCGGTCTGCAAAGAAGGTGATTGGCTGCAATCTTCCATCTCTCCAGGACCTGTACGCCTCCAGGACTCTGAGGCGTGCAGGAAGATTGTAGCTGACCCCTCGCACTCCAGTCACAGACTATTTCAGTCACTTCCCTCTGGCAGGAGGCTGCGGTCCATCAGGACCAGAACCTCACGCCACAAGAACTGTTTTTTTCCCATCCGCTACCGGCCTTATCAACAAGGCCAAGAGCCGCCCGTGACACTGGACACTGTCTCTCTCCCCCGTTCGGGACTTACAAGCTTCTGCGTTACATTAACGCACAGTCTACTGAATGTATATTACTTCTGTATATATATTGATTTTATTCAATTTTACTTTATTTTATTGTATTCTTATTTCTGTCTGCACCATCAACACCAAGTCAAATTCCTTGTATGTGCAAACCTACTTGGCGATTAAACTTGATTCTGATTCTGATTCTGATCTGATCAGGATGCCTCGGTGATGGCGCTCTGGATGGTTTTCAGGGACAATGATACTCGTAAAAGAGTGCGGATCAGACCCACAACTGTCTTTGGGGGACTATTTAGTCAACTAATCAACAGGAAAACATTATTCTCTGCTTTATGAATTACTTCAGAGCTTTGAACACGGATGTTGTTGGCAACAACGTTCAGGTAACCATGAAATAAACACACGGGTGTTGCTGGAAATGACTTTGGCGCGGCTCACCTTGTCCATGGGGTTGATGATGATCTCGGCTCCGTAGGCGAAGTCTTCCACAGAGTCCACCCTCACGCTGCCACACTGCACACACAGACAGGTGGAGCTCAGCTCGTCCTATGAAACAACTTCCAAGGCCTTACAGCACATTAGCGGAAGCGTTAGCCACGGAGGGATGAGGTGTTTTGGGAATTTTTTTATTGGTCCGCTCGGGTCCATCGGATCAGTATAGAAACGCCTCCTGATTCTGGCACAGACTCTACATACGGTTGAAACTATTCATGCGATACCACTCACAGTCACAAGGTGGCGCCACACTAACACAACAGACACGGTGCTGTACGAGTATCGGTGTTTTGTTGGGCATTGTAACCGCTGAGCATCACTGCCGCCTACAGGCCTAAATGGGTACTGCAAGGCAGACCTTAAAGACAGGAAGGGTTTGGTGTCGCCAAGGTTACTCCGAACGAAACCACTACCACTGAGATACTAAGAATCAGACCCGGCGGCATGGGCGGGCATTGGGGGGCCGTGCCCGCCCTGTGAGCCAGCTGTGTCCGCCCTGGACTGGAAGCTGTCTTTTTTTTTTTTTTACCTCGGAGTGGCCATCGTCCTTTTAGTACTATCTTTGATGTGCCAATCATACAATTTAACCAATCAAATCAACGACTGACGGCAACATGCTAGCCAATCACAGCTGGAGTGGGGCGGGACACCGAGTCATAGCCTTCAGTCGCCGCCGCAGTTCGGCTGTGGTCACCGTTGGTGTCGGTAGAGCGGGATGAAAATTTGGTCTGATTACCAAACAATTACAAGAAGTGACAACGAAGCAGAGAGCGAGCTGGAAGGAGCGTTATTAATTTCTGTTTGAAATGCCAGCACTGAAGTCTAAACTGGAGTAAACATTAACGCTAGGAGGGTTAGCTAGACAGCTAGCAGGGTTAGCTAGACAGCTAGCAGGGTTAGCTAGGACAGCTACGAGCACAAGCTGTTCTGCTCCTTGTTCTCATAGCTGCTGTAATTACAGAACCTGTTCTGTAATTACAGCATTGTTACTTCAGTCAGTGTTCAGCCTGACACCAGCGCTCATGTTTATTAGCGTGTAGCTTATGCTGGACTTTTAAGTTAAGACACAGCGCTACAGGTTACCCTATGTCACTGTTAGTTTCCAGTAACCCAAACCAGCATAAAACCTGCCCAACTTTAAATAAAAAAACAAGTCCAAATCTCAAACTCTCTCATGTTAAAAGCACAGAACTATTAAACACATAAGAACATGCCATTAGCACACAACTGCGCCGAAGAAAAAAAAAAAACTGAGCACATGGGCTCCAAACAAAATGTACAATCAGACAACCAAATAACACACAAGATCTCTTTAACAATCAGGATATATCAACTGGAAAAAAATAAATTATAAATAGCTTCCCAACATGAGTTGTAAATCTACCTTAATATACACGTAATTTCTCTCAGTATAGCTCAATTGAACATTTCTCTTACACGCAGTCATGAAATATTTTTAAGTTGATAAGTAGAACTCAACCCCTCTTGGGCGTTTACACTGACCAAACACTTGATTAACCATTATTCTTTTCTTGTTTTATTATAACAATATTATTCATTGATGATGATCAACAGATTCATCTTATTTAAAAAATAGATAATGACTATTTTGATATATTTTGTTAGTAATTCTTTCTAAAAGCCCAACAAATGTTATGAAAAGCTTCCGAAATTTTTTATCTGCCCATAAGCTATTTTTTTTCCAGCTCAATGTGTTCAAAAGCCTAATTGGTTGGAAACCTGCCTAATTTGGCAACATTGACTACACTATTGCTATTTGTATATGCTAGCGTATATATATATATATATATATATATATATATATATATATATATATATATATATATATATATATATACATATAATTTTTTTTTCTTTTTAAAGTGTGCCCCCCTAAAAAAATGGAATGCCCCCCCTGTAATTTGTTTCTGCAGCCGGGTCTGCTAAGAATCCTCCCTCAAGTAGATCCTCCTGGATTCAGGAGAATAATGTAGGAAAAGGTGGAAAAAAGCAACTGTTTAAAGAAATATATATTCTTCGTCACCTTAGTCAGAACTCCCAGTATGAGTCTGGTGTTGGTTACCATCCGTTTGATCCGACTCTGGTCACTGGAAACGACGGGCATGATGTCGGGGATGAAATGAGCCACTCTGCGAGGAAAAGATGGAGGGATGAACGTCAGGAAAAGGATGTAGAGAAAAGAAAGACAGGAAATTAATGAAAGAGAACAAAGAACAGAGTGGACAAGATGTAAAAAGATCAAATACAAGAGGAAAGAAACAAAAGGAAAGAGTAAAAAGGAAACAAATGAAATTCAAAACGAAAAAGCAGCAGAAAAAGATAAGAGAAGGCATGAAAAGGAAGAACAATGTTGAGGTGGGATTGGAAATGAAGGGAAGGACCAGAAGGTAAATAAAGAAAGAGGAGGAGTAAAATAAAACAAGAGAAAGTAAAGGAAAGCAAATGATTATAAGAAGGAAACGTAGGCCTATAGAAGAAGACAAGAAGACTAGAGGAGGTGTGTCAGCGAGGACAGCGTATAAAAAAAGATGAAGGACAGATTTATGCCTCAGAGGAGAAGGAGCAACACGGAGAAAAGAACGATGAATATTAGAGTCAAGACAGCCTCATCTTGGTCTACATCTTTACCTCCTGAGGACCAATCAGAGCGCAGCGTCACACTCACCTGCCTCCTCCCAGGTAAATCCCAAAGTGGGTGAAGAGAGTCCGGGGGACCTCCAGCAGGTCTCCCCTCCTGAACATCAGGTCGTACCTGTTCTTCTCCTCCTCCTCTTCCTCCTTCCTCTTCTTCTCCTTGGTCTCCCCAGGCGGAGGCTGGGCCGTAGCCGAGGGGATGAAGACCAGAGCGAGGAGCTGCAGAGGAAACATGGCGAGAGGAGACGCAGAGCACGGTGCAGCCGAGTCCTCCGGGGGTTTTATTCAGCAGGTGGGAGGAGCAGAGAGGGGATTATAGTGTGCAGCAGGTCCAGACTCCATTCCTCCACAGACGGGTCCTCCTGGGGCTCAGCGCTGACCTCCTGGACTCACAAAGACGGAGAAACAAAGACGTTTATCTGTTTCGTTCAGCACAGATTCGTACGGCACGTTCAGCAGCGACGTCTCCAGGGTGGAGAACATGGTATAAAACTGTAGAGAGAGTCAGAAATACAGTAAAACATCACAAAAATCAAATGTACACAGGATTCAACCACTGAAGGGGAAACAAAGAAAGCAGAAATAAACTAAAAAAAAAGCAGAAAAAGCAAAGTGAAACCTTTAATAATGGATTATTGTCCACACCTTCTCTCCATGTGGACCAAAACGATGAAGTTAACAACTTGGAGGCTAAAAAAAACAGAACAGAAAATGACTTTGTGACTTATTTCCCTGCTCTACAATAAACTAAGCCTGCAGTATCTGAATTGGACAAACAAAGTAGTCAGAGTTTTGATATTAAAGGGATGTGTAAACTATTGTAGATCATAAAACTTGAAAAAGGGTTTTGCACGTTTGCCTCATCAAAAAGAAACGGATCCGGTTAGCGAATTCCTCCGGGCTCCACTGTTTCTGTAAAAGCCACCGCTGCGTTTAGCCAGCTTCAATAAATGAATTAAAAGTACAGCTGACAGGAGAGATTTGGCCTTATTTACAAAGAAATGAAGGACAGTGGGCCCTGAAGGCCGCTGGTGTTTCTGCAGCTTCCACACTTGGCCAGCAGAGGGCGACAGGCTCTAGAGAAACTACTTCAGATTGAATGTAAACCGTAGAGAAAGATTATTGTTTTATATTATTATAAACAGATGTTATGTTCTTATCTGCTTACAGGGTGTATAAAGTCAAAGCATTTTAAATGTATTTTGCTCATGAAAAACATTTCAGGACACCGAAAAATGATACAAATTTGGTATATTCTATTTATCTAGCCATAGTTTAATAGATGTTTTAACATTACTGTGGTGAAAATGACCCTCAGCAACTGAATCAACAACTGAAGCGGTCTTTACAATGAAAGGCAAAATAGAATTTTTATTTACATTTTTGTTCTTCAAAATGTCAGGTCAAAACCTCTTTATACCCTTTTAATCTCACCAAGCGGTGGAAAAAAAAAAGTTGACCTGCATCACAGCGATCGGAGCCCTCTGGTTACTCCCCAGCAGCTTTCTGCATGTTTTCACCCGTTCTTTGAAGCTTTATCTCCACTGATGAGGTCCCAGTCTTTGAGGTCGGAGGGCCTCCTTCCCATCACCCTAATCAGGAGCTCCCTCCACAGATGCTCTATCAGAATGGAGTCAGGACTCCCAAACAGTAATAAGATGGACATTTTGGAGTGACTACAGTCCTTGGGAATTAATCAGATATAAAACCTGTGGTATAAAACATCAGGCGGGATGTTTCTGAGGTAAAAACCGATCGAAGAAGAAGAGCTGTCCAGTCATCCCGGGCTGGGAGACCTTATTTCTGTGTGGATATAATAATTATTATAGAGATTTCCAGCTTTATCCACCTTTTATACTGTTTTCATTACAAACACAACTTACAGGCGATGCAACTAAAGGCTAAGGGTTTAATTGCCTTTCCATAAAACTGCCTCTTTAAAGAAATTCATGGAAGGAAAACTGGTGAAAATAAAGCACACGTCTGATGTTCTTCTATTTTTTTATTTACATATTAAAATACGATACAAAGAGTTATAAAACTGTAAAAAAAAAAAACAATGTTTGTGACTGTTAGGAAACAATCAGGTCCTGAAGGATATTTACACATATTTACATCTTCACCAGGTTTCACGTCTTATTGTAGAGATGCAGCCAAGCGGACCAAATGGGCCTTTAACCAGTCAGTGAAAGATGGAAAACAGAAGCACAGCAGAATTAAGGTGAGGTTTTTCTGTCTGTCTGCGGTGGATCTGCAGAAATCGTTAAAAACTGAACTAACAAGTGAGTTTCAGCTGGTTCCTGTTTCTTTACAAGCGTTCTGCCCTCTGATTGGCTGATATCCTGACGCCTGCAGAGGGGTTAGCATCCGAGGTTCTGCAGCTGGTCACCAAACGAAGTTATAAAGATAAAAACAATAAGAACAGAAAAAAATATGAAATGTCACAGTGAGAACTCGCTGAACATGTCTTCACTTCCATGTTAACCATCAGATGAATCGTACGAGGTCACGGCCTCTGTCACCTCCTAAAAACCCAACAGAAGAGTCCAACTAAAGGCCGCTGGCCTCCGTTCACCGTCACTCAGTACCATCTTATCTTCGTGCAGATTTCTCTTTCTTTGTTTCGTTTAGCACAAAACCACCGTTTTCTCCACAGTGCAGGTATGCAGACAGGCTGCTGGAAGGAAAGGAAGGTTACATGTTTGACTACGTGTTGTCGGTCGATCAGAAGAGAGTCTCTGGGTTTGTCCTGAACCGGCTGGGCTCCAAGGCCGAAGGTGAAGCGGGACTCCTAGCTGGCCATCCACAGGGTGAAAGGGATGAGGGCGGAGGGCAGGGCCGTGCTGGCGGACACTCCCAGACACGCCATGGACAGGAGGCCCAACAGGCCAGCCAGGAGGACGCTCCGCTGGTCCCGGATCAGCGACTTCAGCCACTCGCAGAACTGAGGAAAAGCAAAATGGATTCAGAT
Organism: Fundulus diaphanus; assembly: GCA_037039145.1. Lineage (NCBI taxonomy): Eukaryota > Metazoa > Chordata > Actinopteri > Cyprinodontiformes > Fundulidae > Fundulus > Fundulus diaphanus. The sequence goes on from CM073131.1 coordinate 47,626,714, forward strand.
TAGAAGGGTTAGCAAGTAAGCGAAGTTTATTTGACGAGCACCTTCCACAGACAAAACCATCACAAAGGACTGTACAAACAAACAACAATAAAATAACTCTTAAAATAGGTGGAGACAAAAGAGATAAAATAACCCGCGGACCAATCACTAACCAGACAGACAGCCGACTAGGGTGAAAAAACTGGCCAGCTGAGTATCATCAGCATAAAAGTGATAAAAAAGTCACTGAATGATGCCACTACAGGGAGCATGTAGAAAGCAAATAATGATGGACCCAGAACTCAGCCCTGTGGAACCCCACAGGTTAGAGAGGTGATTTTAGAAGTGATCAGCATATTTCTGCCAAAGTATTCACACCCTTTGAACTTGTTCCCAGAATTTCACATTATGATCGCAAGCTTCAACATATTTTACTGGAATTGTTTGACTGCCCCACAGAATGTAGCAAATACTTATGAAGGCCTGATTCATGGTTTTTCAACCATTGTCACAGATAAAAATCTTAAAACTGTGGGCAGCATTTTAATTTACCCTCCTAAGTTAATACTTTATGAATCCAGCTTTCACTGCAGTCACACCTGCAGGTCTCAAAAGAGACAGAAATATTTGGCCATTCGTCTTTGTAAAATAGGTCAAACTCAGTCAGACTGGGTGGAAAGCGGCTATTTTCAAGTCTTTCCACAGATTCTCAATTGGACTTAGTTTTGGACTTTGACTGGGCCATTCGAACACATGAACATCCTTTGATTTAAACCACCCGGCTGTAGTTCTGGCTGTATTTTTAGGGTCAATGTTCTGCTGGAAGGTGACCTGCTGTCCAAGTCTCTAAAGAGTGCTCTACTAGTATTACTAGTATTGTTCTGGATTTAGCTCCATCATTTACCCACCAAGTCTGATGGGTTTTGCTGTCACTGATGGAGAAAAGCCTCCCCGCAGCATGAAGCTGCCGCCAACAGGTTTTAACATAGGGGTGGCATGTCCAGAGCGACGTGCAGTGTTAGTTTTGCACTAGTTTTTATTTCTGGTAGGGCAATAATATAATTTTGGTATCATCTAACCACATGTCCACATCATTGCCGTGACCTCTACATACTTCAGCTAGTGATAAGCAGCAGACTTCTTGCTTTCTTTGGACAGGGGCTATCCTCCTGCAACCATATGAGGCCATATGTGCTGCTGAAAGAATAGCGGACAGATGCCCTCACTCGGTCTGTAACATAAATTCCCACTTAAAAACATTAAAGTTCTTGTTGCAATGTCACAACAAGGGAAAAGGTTCCAGGAATGTTTTTGAAACGTTTCCTGTAAAATCCTCTTTCTATGAAAATGAAAAACCTGCACAGGAATCAAAACAATGTTGCCCTGATTTTGGCCTAACCTCGGCTCATCTAATCCACATTGAATTAATGTTTCACAAAAAGACAAACACCAAAGAGTTATTGAGCTCCTTATGGTTTCGCAAAGTCTGCAAATGTCCAGAAACCCTTTTCTTTCACAAAAGGCTCTTATTCATGTAATGCATATTATGTATTTCTTTTAAAGTGAAAGCGGATTTTATTGTATGAATAAAACCTCCAACCGACACTTCTTTGTGTTTGAGTATTAAATTAAATATCAATAAATACATTCAAATTTATGATTGCAACATGACAAAATGTGAACATCTTCAAGTGGAAATTACTACTTTTTAAAGCGTTAACTGTCAGTTCTGGACACAAGAAAAATACAGAAACATTGGAAACACAAAAAAAGACACAGTGGTTTTAGAAAAAAAAACTAATTATTCCCATACATGTTAGTAAATGACATTAGAAATGCTAATTACATCAGTAATAAAACACAGGCAGAGGTTTCCCTCCTGCTGCTGCATCAAGTTTCACTTCCTGTAATTGCCAACCCAAACATCTGACCTGTGTGCCGCCACAGAGTAAAGTCTGTAAAGGCTTAAGGAACCCGGGGCTGAGGGCCAACAGGAGCTCTTAAAAGAAGTCTCAGAGGGGCCCGACATAATATAAACATCAGCTCAATTATCCTCTGCTACCGGAGGTCAGCTTAGGCTGCCATTCTGGCATCACGTGTTTGGAAATACCAGGGATTGACCACTTTGACTGAGTTTTAGCGCTTTCTGTTGTCTGAAAATTAGCTTGTTTAAACTTCAACACTGTGTTTTGTAGGAACTAACACACACAAAAAAGACTCCAATGATTTTTCATCTTTATTCATCTGGCCTTTGTTTGTAAAAAATATTACTCTGATTACAAGTCTGGTAACTTTACTTGGCTTAAAACAAATCACACTGATAAACATCCAGAGGCTATGCTAACGGTTCTAAAATGCTAAGTTTAAGTAGCTACAGACGCATTTTCTGATGAAAGTGATTAAAATCCAAAGGCACATAACTAAATATTCCTTTAAGTCGCTAAACCTTGGGGGATTTATAATTTGAGGTGTTTTTATAGACAAAACAGCAATACAGGTGACAGCAATACTCATCATGCTACCTAGCAAGCTAGCTCATTGCTAAAGAAGAGCTAGATACTTCATAAAAGAGTTTACATTAGAATTATAGCAATAAAGTTAACTGGATCTTTAGTTTAGTCATTATATAATGTAGCATTATCTAAAGTTTAGCAAAAGACCTAAAAAGGTTCATCCTAATCTTAATTAACAGCTAATCTTAATTAACATTACTAATATTATTGATAGCTAATCATGGAGAGACTGCTAAAGTATGATTTAAATTTGCCTTGACATGTAGATAAAATGCAAATATTTGCCAGGTTTCATGTTCATCAGAATCTGAAAGAGGTTCTGATTAAAGTTGAGGCTAAAATGCCATAAACACAAGGTTTTTATGGCAGTAGCGATACATGCAGAATACTTTGGTCACCTCACAAAAAAAAAGCAACACAAATCTGTGAGATTTGTCTTAAAAGACCGTCCAATCAATCCCGAAAGAACCCCCATTTAGGTTACAAACAGGATAAAATTGTGTTTGGGTTTGTCGATAGAAATTAACAGCATCTGTAAAATGATATTATTTAGTGTCTAGTGTTTGAAAATTATTTGCTGAGTTCTGGTTGTGTTTTATAGAGCCGATACGGCTCCCCTCCCAGGGTGGCACTCCCTCAGGGGAGGCATGCATCATTAACTAAATAAATGGTTATGTATGATTTGTGCAGCAGTCGTGTTTTGCAGGGCTTGTTTTCATGTCCCGTCAACCCCTAACCCATAGTTTAGCACAGTGTAAGCGCTGTAAGACAATACGAATGGTTTTATTGCCGTTGCACGGTTTTCATACCATCAAGTTAACGTGATCCTCTCTCTTTTATGCACACACCGCTGGTAGGTAAGGCTGCCGGAGTTATTACTGGGTTGGCTGAAGTCTGCACTACATCTCATTGTCTCTAAAAATCGAAAAATACTCTGACTTGTGTCATTTTAACTGGACTTTTCTACGCCGCAGATAGAATCGGAGGGAAGCCAGAGACCACAGCAAATAAAATACAGCAGAGGTAGCATTCATGAAAAACCCCTGTGGATAAAACTAATGACAAAATGATGCAGATTCCTAAAAACACGTATAACCCGAGTAAACCCTGAGCAGTGGTTGAATGGCCCGTGATTCAACCGACTAACATCCTTCTGGCAACACTTTGTTTATTTAAACTGGCAGTTTTAACTGAGAGTTTTTGTCTGTATTTATTCCTTCACCATCGTGGTCATCAAACTACTATTTAAAACAGCATCAGGCTGGGTAATAAAAGCTCAAAGCAGGAGTACGAACATGAATGAAAGGCGACAAAGCGCAAGCAGCACCAGAGGACTCCTGCCCTGCTGCTGAAAGGAAGACGAGAAGCTGCAGCTTTGCACCAATCCAGCTGAAGGTGGCGCTACCCTGAGCCTCATCCTGTCATCCCTGAGAAACATGCCCTGATCCAACCACAGAGAGGCGTGGTCCTGGAGCCCAAGGAGCTGATTTAAAGAGCCGGCATCGCCGCCGTCCATCATCATCAGCATCCGCGGCGCAGACTGAGTGGCTCTCGGCTGCTGGCAGGCGGCTCGGGTCTGAATACGGCTCTTGTTCTCAGGACTTTCCGAGGAGCGACCCAGATTTTCCTGTTCTGTGTAAAACCAGCCCCAAACAGGGGAGGAGGGACGGCTTGTTAGACTTAAAGGACTTTTCAGATCAGTCATTCATGAGCGTTTATTTCCAGCCTCAACGTCTCTGTTGCCCTACAGAGTGCTTCACACGTTTATTTGAGGCCAAATTATGGCATTTTTGCTCCAATTTGCTTCAGCTTTTAAAAACATTTAATTTATACCAGGCATAAATGCTTCCAGAAAGTTTTGTCTGGGGCAGCCAGATGGAGGAAGCGAATACTTTTATTAACTATACACCAAAAATCAGCTGATTTGGCATGTTGAAATATGTTTTTTTTTTTATTATTATTAATTTAAGGCCTGTGGGTCTGTCATTTTTTATTTAGATATATGGAAACATTCAGATTAAAATAAGCCTGTAACTAAATGAAGAAATGTTGCAACTCATCGTAGCTTGTCTACTATCTAATGCATAAGAAATACACACATATAGGACTTTTAAGAAATAGTATGAGAAATGAATGTTGGTTCCATTTAGACGATTCCCTCTTCTGTCTCTGTTTAGCTGCATCTTTGAGCCAATCCAGAGGAAACGGGCGTCTGCTGTCCACAGACATGTTCTGTTCTTGTATTTTAGCCCCACCCTGGAACTTTGTGAAGGTCTGTGTGCAAAATAACGAACAAGGCTGCAGATACAGACGCTCCGCTTTTCTCAGACAGAGTTAAATACAGCAGAGAACGGCAAATGTTGCTGAGCTGAAGGAGTAAAATCTGCTTTAGCGGCCTGAATCAAGTGGCACATAAAACCTAAACTGAAAATAAAAGAGGAAACACATGCATGCAAAATCCAAAGTAAAGTTATAATAGGCTGGGAACTATTTATCAAGAACATGTTTAAAGATTGCAAGGGGGTCTGGAGGCTTGGCAAACAAAAGTGTGAAAACGTGAGGACTGAATTAAGAGAGCTGCTGCGGTGTTCAGGCCGACTGCTGCAGGCACAGTGTGAGTCGGGATCAACGCTTTCAGGATTTTATGAGGCTGCAAAGTCAAACGCGCATGAACACATGTGGTCTCCTGCTGCAGGACCTGCTCTATTAAAACTTCTCTGCAGTAAAACACAACTCCTCTGGGCTCCTGGGAGCACCAATGTGCAGGAGAAGTCTGCTCTGTACGGCAAGCCATTACGTAAAAAAATAACAGCACTTTCCTTACCTGCTTTTAAATTAAAATCACGTTATATTAAGACAATAAAATTATTTTGAGGAGTGATGGTGGCTTAGTGGGCGGAGAGCCAAGCTTTTTATTTCTTGCCTCATCCATCCCCGCTTTGCTTCCTGGCATCAGGCCATTTTCTGCCTGTTCTTGCTCAACTAGACCCAAACATTTTGTAAAAGACACTGTGTTCCTTGTGTCATGCATACATGTAAAGAACATATCTTGAGGTTTTAAGTGTTTTTTATTTTCTTATTGTTTATTTCCCCCACATGTGCAGCTATTAAAAAATTATATTATTGCATATTACTAATTTCCCCCAATATTTCTACTTTGGAAAAGTGTTGATATTTTGACAGTAACGGCTTCCCATACCTAATAAGGTCCTAATTTAGACTTAGACAAACTTTATTGTCGTTTTGTATGCACAGAGTGCATACAAAACGACATTTCGTTGCATACAGCTACAATGTACTGAGATTACAATTGAAATAAAATAACATTACAATATAAAGTGCAGCAGCGATAAGGATGTAACAGTACAGGAGAAAAGCAGTTTTTTAGCATTTAATTAGCAAATTAATGCATTTTTGTGCAAAAATGCATTAATTTGATGAAATGGTCACTGCTGCAGGTTGCAGAATCAAACCTTTAACCCCGGTGGAGCTCACCTGGTCGGTCTGCAGGCTCTGCGCAGCGCCGTAGCGGCAGTGGGTGACGAAGTGCTCGCAGTTGTTCCACAGCAGGCTGTAGGACACCCCGCCGACCAGCCGCTCTGCCCGCCGGGCCACCTCCTCGCCGGGCAGCGGGCTCCGGGCCACCGCCCGGTCCATGACGTTCAGCAGGATCCCGGCACCGTACGCAAAGTCCTCCACGGAGTCCACCCGGATGCTGGCGCGCTTGGAGAGCACGCCGAGCAGCAGCCGGCTGTTGGTCACCATCTGCTGCAGCCGCCGGCTGTCGGAGCTCAGCGCCGGCAGGATGTCCGGGATGAGGTGCGCCACCCGGTTGTCGCCCAGGTAGATCCCGAAGTGCGTAAAGAGGGTCCGGGGCACCTCCAGCAGGTCGCCCCGCTGCAGCCTGTGTGGAGCCGCGGCGGCGGGCAGCTGCGGGGCCGGCTCCTCCCGGTCACGGGCCAGCCGGGGGGGCAGCAGGCTGGACAGCTTGACGTGGGCGAGGAGGAAGAGCCTCTCCAGGAGGAAGGTGAGGGTGTCCAGCATGGCTGAAGCAGAGCAGCTCCGTCTCTCATCCGCTGGCGGCTCCGGGTCTGAGCGGCTCCCCGCGGCCGGCCCAGTTTTACTGCGGGAGCGTGCGTGTGCGCGCTCATGTGTGCGTTTGGGAGGGGGGGGGGGGGGGGGGGGTCTGACACTGCTGAGCAGCCTCTGTTTGTCTCACATCAGGGAGTTTCTCTAGTTAACAACAGCACAATACGCACAGGATCTAATAACAGGAAACTATCAGATATAGATTAATGTTTAAAAAACTTAAAATAATAATAATAATAATAATAATAATAATAATAATAATAATAATAATGTGTCAAAATAATGGATGCGAGCGGTTCTGATAATAAGACGCAACAAAGCTCCACATACAGGCTGACTGTATCTCTGTCATCCAGCAGCCAATTAAGAGCCAATTAACCCGAGAGGGGCTCCTGGTTCCCCTGACAGGGAGCTCATGAGTTGGTTTCTGCAGGATAGAGGAGGAGGAGGAGGAGGAGGAGGAGGAGGAGGAGGAGGAAGAGGAGGTCTGGTCACCTTTTAGCACATTTCTGATCTGATTAGTATCAAAATAATCCATCATTTAAAGATGAACGCCTCATTTATCCATCTGTTCTTCCAAAGACTCTGCAAACTAATCATTTCTCCTCTCCAATCTCGTTACGTTTCTCTAACAGTGAACCATATCAAAGATTAATCAATGATTAATTGATTCTGATTGACCTAGCCTCCTGCTCACGTCTCTGACCCTGAAACAGCGAAAACACCGGCTTCCAGCCAAATGTGCGCCGCCACAAGCAGCGGAGCAGCAAATGTTGTTCACACTCATCCGTCATCACCTCCCTGGGAACCGAGCAGCGGTCTGCATGCGTCGGCTTCCAGAAAGCCCCAAACAAATGGCTCTGTGCAGCGTCAGCTCTGTGTTCAGCCAGATTTATTAAAAGTGATCTTTTGCAGACCCGGTTTACACCTGGAACCTCCAGGATGAGCCCATCCTACCAGGGCAGCTCCACATGCACCGGCTGACCCTCCTCCTGACCTCTGGGACCTCTCTGGCCTCACCTTCGTCCTCCACAGGTAAACAAGCAGGTCAGGAGGTCTTGACACAAGCAGACTGGATGCTGTGTTCAGCAGACGTTCCTGAGCGATCGAAGGGGGATGAGCTGGTTTGGTTACCCTGAGCTATCTCTGTGGTTATGCTGCTATAGGCTTAGGCTGCTGGAGGACATCAGGGTCTATTTCTCTCACTCTGCTGAATTCTCCTACTGCTCTCCAATCTGCATTGTTTGTTATTTTAACTTTTAACTTCTTTTTCCTTTGTCATTTTCTCTTCATAGAAGGTACACCTGGTCTGGCGTTCTGTTAGCTGTGACATCATCAGGGGAGGCAGATCATCCACTATTACCATCTAACATAGAAAGTACTCCTGGGTCAATGTGAGCTTCTGTGCTTTCTGTGTCTCTGCTCTGTCTTCTCTAACCTCCAGTGGGTCGAGGCAGATGAGCGTTCACACTGAGCCTGGTTCTGGTTCTGCTGGAGGTTTTCCTCCCTGTTAAAGGGGAGTTTTCCTCTCCACTGTCACCTCATGCATGCTCAGTATGAGGGATTGCTGCAAAAAGCCATCAACAATGCAGACGACTGTCCACTGTGGCTCTACGCTCTTTCAGGAGGAGTGAATGCTGCTTGGAGAGACTTGATGCAACCTGCTGGGTTTCCTTAGAGAGGAAACTTTCTGACCAACCTGGAGGATTTGATGGAATTTAACTTTGTAAAGAGACTTGAGTTGTGACGTGTGTGGTGAATTGGCGCTATATAAATAAAATTGAATTGAACAGATATGATAAACTTAGCTAAGACAGCAAAGCAACACTAATCTAAACTAAGGTAAAAATGACGTTAATTTGTTTTTTGGTGAGAAATGAAGCTAAGTTTAGATACAGATAGAATTAGCTAAGTCAATGTGAAACCTTCTACAACAGATACTGACTACTTTTCTGTGTGAATTAATAAAACATGTTGAAGACCTGTGAAATGCTGCCTTAACATTGGTAACGGGCCTAAAAGGAAACTTTTAAGAATCTCTTATTGGTGCTAAAATCTGATTTCCGAGTCCGGATCAGATCCACGTTTCGTTTCTTTTCAGAGTGAAGAGGGAACAAAGCCTGTTTTTTTTGTGACAGGACTGGTTTAAATCACAGTTTCGTGCTGGTGATGGGTTAAAGAGTCTGAGTGGTTGAAAGCTACTTGTGATTCGCTTCTCATTTTTGTCCCTGAAACCTTTTCTTCCTTCTTCCTCTGAAAAGAAGAAGGGGATTTTGAAGGATTAGGGGAAGATTATGGAAACGGACCGGGACTCCCACAGGGAACCACCCCCCTCCGACCGGTGCTGAATGAGCGCGGAGCGATGAGATCCCAGACGTTGAATGAGAGTGTTGATGTGACCCCGACGGAGGGGCCAACGGAGCCGAGTGACGGGCTCAGAGGCCAACCTGGCAGCAGCAGGAGATTGCTGATCCGCTCACTTCAGGACAGCTCAGGTTTCAGGATTTAAATCAAGACTCTAAAACACATTAACTAGATGTTGGCCCAACACGGTCAATCCACTGGCAAACAAGAAGAAAGTGTCTGATAAAACAGCCTTTTATGTAAGGTTTAGCAAACTTCCAAAAACGGATATGTCTCCTTAAAAGCTCTGGGCCAAGAGTTGAGAGTATTTATCTTTTTTATGTTGTTTGTGGCAGTCTGTGGGTCAGGCATGTTTTTGTGATCCTTTATATATTTTGGCTTCAGCCGTGTGGCGGATTCAGACCGAATTAAGCGTCTCTGTTGTAGATCAGCATTTCCTGATGTTGTCCCCAGATGTTCTAGTCCTCTGAGGTCCAGGGCTGTCTGCAGTAATCCTCAGATAGAAAATATCATCTTAACTATGAAATTTACCATTTGTGATCGCAACAGAAGTCCTTTTATTGGTAATATGAACACAACAAAGTCAAAATACCCCCTCCATGCTTGGCTCGTAGCCTCATGACCTACATGTGTGCGCACAAACAGAGCTTTTCTGGTGTCGGACCTCCTGAGAAGAGTTCAGCTTTTAACCAAAAAACATTTAATTAAATACACGGTGGTTGCATCTGAGGGGATGGTGATCTAGATGTTGCTATTCATGATTCAGGCGGAGGTTTTTAGACCAGTTTGTAGAGGCCGTGAGATCAGAACAAGCAGAGATTCACCTTTTTGTTGTAGAAGATTCTGTCCTCTGTCAAAACCAGCTGCTGCTGAAACCGATCAAACAGTTCAGTGAGGTTCTTGGACTAGTGACGTCATTCACAGCTAAGGAGTGAGAAGATGATCAAACTTCGCTCTCTAAAGAAGAGAAGTCTTCTCTCCCACGCTTCAAAGTGTGGTTGGCCTCCTTGGCTGGATGTGGCGACCTGGCCATTAAACCTCCATCCATCAGGTGCTTCTTGAACACCAAAAGTTCTTGCCCTTGTGACACCTGCGGACCACCACCTGGCCAAACTCAGGCAGTCACTCACCTAATCTCTATACTTTAGTCCGGAGCAGCGACCCTCCAAGCAGACCTCAACCGTCGCCTTAACTCTTCCTTCACAAATCATAACATTCCCAGCAACTTTCTCCCCATAAGGTTTGCCCTGAGACGGTATATGTGATGTTTGGACTACAAAGAGAGACGTAACAAGGCTTCCATTGATGAGACTACTAACCTACTGTCAGCACCAGATTAGCCTGTGGCTCAAGTCTTGAAAGCCACATCTCGAGCTGTTCACGTAGAAGATAGGCCTCCAGTGAGTAGACCTGGCCAGCCACCCTGAGTCTATGAAGTCCCTCATGACATTGTAGTCTCGACAATTCAGCCACTGGAGATAGCCAAGCAAGGGAGGCAAACCTTGGCCCTGGCCTAAGCAACCCTTATTCTGGACCAGTCCCTCTCTAATCGTGATTTCCTGGCAGTCGGCTCTAAAGGCTTGACTAAAGGCTTAAAGGGTTTAGGTGTGATCATGCCTACCTATCTAAAATACCATTTGAGATGAAGGTATATATTATGGCAAGAGAGGGATGGAGACTGCCTGATGCCACATCCTGACACAGGTGTTATTTTTGGCAATGAACGTTGATTATAGATCTTCACTCGCAACTTGGATATTAGCATCCTAACAATGTCTAGACGTCGGCGCTACTCTGAGTTATAGTCCTGGTCTGAGAAACACTCTTTGCAGAGTTAGATGCCCTGTTATGGAAATCTGCTAACATAAAAAAATTTACAGGCGGCAATGTTGTATGCAAATTATGTGTACCTCTGGATGATTTGGGCTTTAATGGCTATAAAGCTTAACCTACAAGTTATTTTAGCCAATTCTTGTTGAAGAATGTTGGTAATGACAAGAATTCTGGCGGTGCATCTTCCATTGTGAGTTACCTAAACGTGTTTACAGGCAGGTTTTAAAGCCTAATTTAGCTAATTTTCCAGCACGGCAGGAAAAGCGAAATCATTAGAAACCCAGTGACCGTAAATAATAGTTTTACTTTCATTTGTGCAGGCGGCTTTAAATATTGGTCAATCTTTTTGTTTCGTCAAACTTTGGGAAGCAAAGTGACAAAGACGAGCTGAACGTGTGTTTGAGGTTTGGACACAAAGGGAAAACGGAGGCTGACACGAGGACAAAGAGGAAAGAGAAATGACCGATGAGATGTAATTTATCGCCTTTTGTCGGCAATGACGGCGTGACAGAGAGGCTTTCTGACTGGTGACAGAAAAGTTTGATTAATTTAACCGCCTGGTTCTTTTGTCCGCAAACCACATCAGAAATCTCTGAGAAACCCAAACCACATGATAAAAGTGGGTCCTCTATGGATGAAACTGTTAATTCAACACATCCCACAGATTTTCAGTTAGGCATTTGGAGGCTAAATCTTAACATTTAAGGCTTTTTGATGACCGTTAATCTATCCCCACTGATAGGAGGATCTAGAATCTGGGAATACTGCTGGCACTGAGTGGGCTATGTTGGCAGGAATCCTGTTCAATGTCTGGGTAAAGCATGAATGCTTGTTTTGTCTGTCAGCAATCATCTAGTTAAACAAGATCATATATCAGCTGTGGTCTGATGTACCAACATTACTACAACGAACAATGTGCAGCATGCGTCTTAGAGCAGCAACGTTACTGAAAAACAGTTTGGTTTATTCAAAGTCAGGGTTTTCCAACTGCAGATGTCAGGTGAATTGAAACAACGTGGCATCTAAAAGTTTCCAGACGCTGGCTCTTAAAGCTTAGAAACTTTTGTTTCTCAACTTTATATTCAACAGCTGATTCAGATCCAAATCAGAAAAATAAAAATATTAACCCTATAACTAAAAATGTATCATTTTTGATACAGAAATTTCTCTTTAACAAAGTCAGTATTTTTCTGAACATACAATTTACAACATACAAGTGAATATATTTTACACACCTTATATAAAAATGCAGAAAAATGTTTTTGCTCTAATGTATCAATTAAGATACAAGAAAACTTGTAGCCTGATATTTTTAAAAGCAACAATAGATTTTCTTTTAAAAAATGTGAGGTTTCCTCACAATTACCCGTATCAGGCTTTAAAAGGTTAAAATCTTCAAATGGCCGCTGTGGAAAAAAAGAAGTTCAAGACCTATAGGACGACAATGATAAACATGAGCTTTGGTAATAAAAACATCTTTAATCACTTTTAGTATCTACAAAATCAGTTTCACACATTTTGCTTTAAAGGCATTTAAACCGTCAAAAGTTGTGAAAAACTTCTAAATTGATTAAGAAATAGAAGAAAAACAACCTACAGTGTACATCCATTTTTTTCTTAAAATGCTTCTAAGAATTCACATTTTAATCATGAAATAAACTTTTGATTTGAAAATACTAAATATTCATGTTGAACACAGGTTTTGAACAAACAGAATATGTGTCCTGATAAGAAATACATCTGGGGTTTTACTATAAGGCCTCATGTTGAGTTCAGTCTGAAGGGTTTCAGCTGAATAAAGTGGCTAAAGCGTTAGCACCTCTTGCATTCATATAGAAAAAAGGAAGAATTTGTTGTCTAGTTAAAATAAACATTGTTAAAAATATAAAACACATCTCTGGTGATCCACAGGGCTGTGTTCTTGGACAGTCCTTTCTTCTCAAAAATGACAAATTGCTGCGCAAATCTTGAAAGTTACATCGGAGGATTCTTAACAGTAAAATATAACATGATCCAAATTTGTGCAGCCGACAGAGCTAAAGGTTAGAAACAATGAAGAAGAACACATTTTGCAGGATAAATTGTACAACAAACCTGTTTTAAACGTACCACACGATAATTTTCTCGACATATTATTCCGTTAATAGCACTTCCTGACAGAGTCAAACGGTGAACACCATTAAAAGGCCGATTTCCAGTGATGCATTGGTAACTGCATGGATTATTATCAAATTTGGCACATACATCATAAAATGTTTTTTTGCAGTACTAAAAACTGTACTGTTCTATTTTTTGAATAAAATATTCTTATTTTTTGCTTTAACAGCATTAGCTCAGAAGTAAAAGCACTTTGTACATTCAAAGTTGAGCTCTTTTTAATTAACACACAGATGGGAAATGAAACCTGTATCGATAGAACTGTTGAAAAATTTCCTAAACATTGAAAACATTAAGAAAATTTGTGCTTATAAGTTTACAAGCTGTCGACTATTTTAGTATTGCTCAGGTTCTGTTTTAGTCTGCGGCTCTTAAATCTGGTAAATGTAAATTAGGTTTGTGGCGTCCCGCAGGGCTCAGTTTTCAGACCTTTGTTTTTCTGTCAGAAAATTGATTGGTTTACAGTAAAATCAGGAATCATTTTAAAACAGAGAAATCAATGGTTCTAATTCTAACTCGTCCACTTTGTATTGTCCTGTGGAGTTAAAATGTGGACTTATAAATGACTGAATTATGGTTTTGCATGGCTACAGTGACTTTTGTATTGCTAACTTATACATATAAATGTTTTCAGTAGAAAGTTTGGGCTAATTTTGAAGGAAGTGCCTTGAGGTGTTCCAGATCTGTAAGAAAGCCTGGGATGTTAAACAAGTGGGTGGATGAGAAGTAGGTCACTGAAGATTGACTCTGATGATTACAAAGATCTGACACCCAGACACTGGTTCTTGGGAAAGTTTCTTATGACAAAGCAATGAGTGTAAATAACGAAGCAGCAGTTTTTTTTGGAACGCCTTGTTGTTTCCTGGGAAGGAAAACGTGGCACAGATGTGAATCCAGGCTGCGTTTTAGTCATTAAGCTCTTTCGTATGCAAAGTGGTGAAGCTTGTGGCTTATGCTTTTGGTTTTACGAGAACAAGCGTTTAAAGATTTCATTGTGACACCCAACTCCGCATGTCCTTCAACTCTCAAACAAAGGCAGACGGATCTGGACTTTCCCCATGCGAGTCCTGATTTACAGCCCGCTTTGAAGTCTCGTCTGGAAAAAATTGACTTGTAGATATTTCTTATGGCTGTACTGTCAGCCAAAGCCTTTGATAGTGTGTTTACAGGGTCGCTGTTTATTTATTGTTTTTGGGCAGACTGTTAAATGTTGCTTCTTTTCTGTGTGACTCACCTATTTTTTTTACAGAAAAGCTTGTGTACGTTTCACATTTTCTGGTTCTTGGACACTTTCGGCCAAAGGTAAAGGGAACAGTAGCCGAAGAGGTTCCTTTAAAACGGAGGAAAAGTTGTAGAATCAGCGGCTGAGGCAGTTTCGGGAAGGAGAGAGATGATTCAGAGGCGGAGGGTATTTCAAACTGCAGAGTGACTCCGACTCCCAGCTTCAGTCTGGTTGCAATTATGACTACACAGACTCAAAGCAACAGAGTCTGCCTGGTGGAATTCCTTCGGGGCGTTGAACATCAGAGCCGGGTCGTGTCGAGGTGAACGAGACACCGTTGTGCCTGTCAGATGTGATGCCGCTGAGTGAGCGCCACCTCTGATATCTGACTGGAGCATCTTGTGGAGATACCTTAACCAAAACTCTCCAGTCCTCAGGTCAGAGGTCAGCCCCCCCCCGAGGCACAACAAGTAGGGAAAACAGTCCCAAAAAGGTAGCTAAATCCAAAGCTTAAGGGTAGGCAGATAGAGATAAACCTTTGCTGCTTTGCTTAGTTCTTTGTCAATGAGAGACAATAAGTCTCCAGCTTAAAAAAGCAAGTACTACAAAGAGTGGTGTTCACCATTTTAAAGAGCAAAAATCTCTGCTCTTTGGGTTCAATATAAATTTTTGGACGTTGAATGAGCAGCTAAGAAAACAATCTGAACCAACAGCAAATTTAACAGCAGAAACATCCTTCAAACGGACCTCGGTAAGATATATTTATGTCTACTGGCTGCTTTGATGTACAGATAGTGGTTTGAAGTAAACCCTGAGAAAATGGCTCCTTTTGAATTCCACATACCAACGTTTTTCTTACCCACATCTGAAATGTCCATGTTTTAAACTGTTATAAAACTGCTATTAGTCAAAATTAACTTTGCAGATATTTCGTAGCTGTCGTTGGAAGGAAGCTTTGGTGGTGTTACACCTCTACATACTGTCCAACCTCTTGCTTTTTTAAGGTTCCTGCATTTTCCAGTTGGCATACAAAGATTATGTGATGCTAGCTAATGTATAATTAAATAGGTACAGGTTGGCAAAATGTTGAACCTCTTAATTAGCACAGCTAGCATTCCCAATTATCAGGGTGAGTAAAACCAGAAACAATCAATGACACTATTGAGCTGTTTTGCACACAAAGATAAAGTAAATTATGAGATTCTGGGTCTCAAATATACATAAAAACTTTATCCACTGTTTGGACAGAACAAAACTTTCAAATTGCCACAACAGACTAAATCATTCGATAAATTTGGAAATCTGGACTTCATTTGTGAATTAAATATACACGCTACTATCCACGCCTAGCAAGATATATTTGATTTGTGAGTACCTTTCTGGATCAGTGAGTTTTCTTGTGTAGGCCATGAATCAAAGCAACTGATCCTCCCTGCTGATTAGTGAATTATCACTAATGATGACAGCATGATTTTCCCCACCAAAACAAAACACTTTTGATAACATTTGCAATTCTTTTTACTGGGAAAGAATCGTAGTTGTGTCGTAATAAAATGATTGAAATACATTTTAAGCTTGAATTCGGATGCTTTAGTTTTTTGGAAGCTGCAGAATTTTTGCAACACTTTCAATCAGTGAGTAGTAAATTTCTTTTAAAGCTGTCGTTTACACGCTTATTCCGGTACGACAATAAGCAACTGGGAAAACTTAGTAAATTTAGGCTTTAATTGTCCAAATGGGCCTTACAGGATATAAACTTGGCATAAAGTTTAAATTGACTTTTGCTTAAAATACAGAAATAATTTGTGAAATTGCCGTTTCCAAGATGAAAGATGGGCCTCCAATGTCATCCTAACTCCCTACTTCAGTAGTTTGGTAAAGTTTTAATTTAGTTCCTAATGTGTATGAAGTTTTGTAAAACTGTGCCAAATTTTATAAAAGATAAAAAAATCTATTTTTTATGACTTTGGGGCTGGACGTGTTTTAGTCAGTGGATGTGATCTGAAGAACGTTTGGTTTTGGTTTCCTGATGACGTAAAATAATTCATGTCTTCTTAATTTGTCTTTCAGAGGGTCTCAGTGACGTTCAGTCCACCAGTGACTTTAGGTCCGGCAGCCCCTTCAGTTTCAGGTCCAGCAGCATCTGTCCATAGGCTTTACCCTGAGAAGAGACAAAACGTCCTTACCATGTGGACGCACCAAACCTTTATAATGTGTCTGAATTCTCAGCTTGTGTGTTGGAGCCTTACGGCCGTGATCTGTGTGAATCGACACATTTTCTCTGCTTCTTTGATGTTTGGCAGATTCCAACAAGGATGGGGGAGAAAAACTTTACAGAAACGCTGAACAGCAGATGTGTTTGAGCTCTTAAAATGTTATTATGTCTCAATAAAAATCGACTTTACTCTGCTCCAGTTAAAGTTACAGACAGTGGTCCTCTTTAGACTCCAAGCTTTATTTAGAATGGCTTTACAGAAAGATCTCCACACCATCTCATAAATGACCACTACCCAAAGCTTTCCAGTAGCCCCGTTGTCCCAATCAGAAATGGACTGGTCAACACTGGCAAAGTCTACCAAGGTTTTAAAAAGTTTCGCATTCATTTAATGCCATTTTGTGATGTGCACCAGTCCCTCCTGCAGCAAAACATGATGCTGCCACTGTGTTGACCGCTTCAATGATGTTCTCAGGCTTGCAAACTTCTCCCTTTCTCCTCCAAATGCAATGACCATAAAAGGTCCCGAAATGCCAATAAAGTGAAGAAAGGCCAAACTTTCAGGGACCTTTGTCACTTTGTTGCTAAGAAATATTTCCACACAGCTGCTTATTCAGCTGATTGTTGTGATGCAACTTTTTACTAATTTGGGTGGTTTTGTCCAACGTGGCGGAAGCCGTGAGCCAGAAACTGTGATGTAAGATGAAGAAAACCAAACAGAGACTGGTCTTTTTTCAAAGGGAGAAAACTATTTGATAAAGAAATCTGTTATTTACCCAGTTTTTCTGGGTTTTCAGCAGAAAGCCAACAGCTGAAGGTCAAAATTCAATTTACAATTTAAAGTAGATATTTCTCCACCAGAATCAGTCTCCAGTCTTATTCCTACATTTGTGTATTTATGTAAGGCCTGAAAAGGTTTAAGGTAAAATAACTTCTCTCTCTTTAGTGAGAAACAAGTTCTACAAAGCTCATATTTAAAAAAAGAATGTGTCTTAAGTTGAAAATGTCTTTTACTTAAGGTTTTAGCCATTAAATCGTACTTTTTTTCAGTCAGAAGGACAAAAGGCAGCTTTTGCACCAACAGAAACTGAACAGTGCAGATTTTGTTCTGGTTGGGAATAGTTTCCTTTAAAGGATTTTCCTGCAGAAATCGTTGCTCGCAGCACCGTTTAGCTGCGAGCTTCACATTCCTCCCTGCTGGCTGCAGCTTCAGGTGTCTGGACACATGTCTGACATCAGCGGTGAGGATGAGGAGCGACAGAGGAAGGGGTCAGAAAACAGCTAAACGAGCAGAGAGCTGGCCTGCAGCGTGTTTACAGGGACAAACGTGGTCCTTTGCAGGGCTGTGATGAATAAGGCCGTGTGTTTGGGTTACCTGGGGGTCGCTGCGCAGCGAGGCCACCCCTCCCCCTCCCAGGGAACTCCTCAGGACAAAGTTGAGGCCGTGGATCCCCGGCAGCGTGTATCTGCAGAACCACAAACCGGAGGAAAAGTGTCAAAAAAGCACACAACCTGAACGCATACGGTCGCACATCTGCGTGCGCCGGTCTTGGACCTGATGCGGGGCCTACCAGACGTTCATGTTGTGACGAATGAAACGGCTGAATCACCACAACACCGCACACGTGTGCCGACGCACGTCGCCATTTACACAGAGCGGGAGGAACGCCAGAGCCTCTGACACAGACCCGCGTGGGTCTGCAAGCGTTTAAAGGTGAGCGCGCGCAGGCCGCCTGCGGGGCTAACGAGCGGCGGCGGCGCACTAATGAAGCGTCCGTGGCGGCAGGGAGGCGAGAAAAGTCGGGTTTACAGCCTGAAACCCTTGGCTGTGCTAATCAGAACCACACATCACGCTCTGAATCTGAACTTCAGCAAAATTAAACCCTATTTGATGTCCAAACTTGGAAGTAGGAGAAAGAAAACAAAATCTGGCTCTCCCTCCATGTGAAATTAGGCAAAGACCACCACAGACGGACAATGGCAGGACATTAAAACATCTTATTCATCCAACAGAACCTCCAGAGACCGTGAGCCAGAGGATTTAACAAGAGGCGCCGCTGATCAGATGCACTGATTAATGTTTCATTGTTGATGTTTTGCTGCTTTGGAGAAAACAGACCATTAATCAGACGGTACCTGGAAGGAAAGACCACAACCCTAGAAGCCAAGCCGCTGGTCTAGTGAAGCTTATAAGGCTGCTTTCCAAACCATCTGAAGTCCATCACTGCTCAGAGACGAGCTTACTCCCAAATGGAAAGCATTTAAAAACAGCTGCCAATCTCACAGGAGTGGGAAAAGCAACATGGCCGTACAGGTAAAGCTGCGTCTGAGTGAACCGCAGCGATTCTGGAACAACGTGCTCTAGAAAGACCAGACGAACGCTCCCAACAGCGACTGAGCGCCGAATTTTTTGGACTATAGATCGCACTTTTTGGTCGATCCTGCGACTTATATCTCAAATTTAAACGGTAATTCATCTTTACCAGCATGAACCAAGGAGTAAACATTACTGTCTATAGTATAAATATTCATTGTATCATGATGGAGGAAAAAAGCTTAGCGCAACGACAGCTTAAGGCTGGATGATAATTCAATAACAACATATATATCGATCAATAGATGTATATCAATGGTAGAAAAAAGGTCAATAAAAAGTTCAATAGTTTTCCTTCCTTCTGCATTTTAGCCATGTAGGTTAATGTTAGTCATTACATCCTCTCAACCAATCACAACACAGACCCAGGAACGCTCCGTCACCAAGCTCCGCCCCCTTCACAGAGTTCAGAGAGCAGTTCTTTTTTAAAAACTTGCAGTTTTGGTAAAAAGTTGATTGAATAAAGGGTTGAGTTTGATTTCAGTGTTTGTGTCTGTATCAAAAAATAGGTCGCAAAGGTACACCCTAAAATGACCAGGGCTGCACTTAAAATAAATGTTTTGAATTTGTTGATAATTATCGATATTGATTGATATGATTTCTATTTTATCGATCCCCGCCCCGTCGACGTTGGAATCAGGCAAAACAAACCAACCCCCAGAGACGTCACCGGTTTTCATTAGAGAAATCTGGTCTAATTACATAAAACAAAGACTGACAACATGTTTGTATGTTTCACTGTCTCACTATCATTCACGCAGCAAACAGAACCTGTTACTGGGCTGTCTGTGAAGCTAACAGCTAGCGCTAGCCGTCTGTGAAGCTAACAGCTAGCGCTAGCTGTCTGTGAAGCTAACAGCTAGCGCTAGCCGTCTGTGAAGCTAACAGCTAGCGCTAGCTTACAGCTCTGTTGTCTGGGCCGGTTACAACTTCACTGATGCGTATAGTCTGGTGCAACTTATATATGTTTTTTTTCTTCTTTATGACGCATTTTCTGACTGATGCGACTTTTAGTCCGAAAAATACGGTATATTCTATGGAGGCTCTGTATCCTGTCGTCCATTTCGTAACGCTCCATGGCCTCCCTACACTCTCCCGTGTTACGTGTTGCCGCCTCACAGTCTGACCAAAAGCCACAAACTGAGCAGCAGGACAAGGTTCTGTCACATAAAAACACGCCACATTTACGTGGTACCGAGCTAAGATGGACCTGAACGGTGCAGTCCATCAACTCAGACGATTAGCTGGGAAAGCCTTTCTGTGAATTACAAAGAGAAACTAAATGGACCAAGCAGCAGCCGTGAATCTGTGTAGCGTAGAGTTCTAGAGTCAGAGAGAGTCCGTCTGTCTGACGGCTGAAGCTCGGTCCAAACCGGGTCAGCAACCGGGTCAGCAAACACAGCAGGAAACAGTGGAGGTCAGCGCTCAGACCTCAGCTGGATTAAAGCAGCGTTCCCAAACCTCCATGAACCGCAGCAACACGAAGAAACCGGGCCAGAATGGCTCCACGGCGACCCGGGAGGCTGACAAAGAAGAAACCGGGCCAGAATGGCTCCACGGCGACCCGGGAGGCTGACAAAGAAGAAACCAGGCCAGAATCTGGCAGAAGAAGCGTTGCTCTTTATGAAGGCTCTGCAGGTCACACCTTACCTGCAGAGCCGAGCTTTATTTTCCTGAAATAAAAACCTACAAGACCAGAACCAGTCACGCTTTCCTGAAAACCCGTTTCCAGACAAGTCCGGCGGTTCTTTTTAGGCCTGGAGGAAAAAGGTCGACCCCAAAGTGACTCTGTGCGTGGCAGCGCCCACGGGATTCCCAGAGAAAGCGACCGCTGGGTCCAAACCCATCATTTCACACCTTGGTGCTGGTGCAGGAGGAACGTGTGAGCGTGAGCTGCTGCTGGAGGCCAAGCGGGCCTCCAGAACATCTGGCTGTCAGACGGAACCGCTGCTTCCCATTCTGTCTTTTTTCTCCTGCAGGAACATTAAAGGAGGGTTTCCCTTTGATGCAGAAGCCGGGCCCTCGCTTGTCTTTGTTATGTTGTGGTTCTGGAGCAGCGGGTCCAAACCACAGACGTCTGGCTCCGCCGCGTCATTTCTGGGCTTAAACGCTCGTCAGGAGCTCCAGTAGACGTGCTTCGCTCACCATCCGTCTCCCTGCGGTCTGATTTCCATCTTTCAACGCGTCTGTCCTCAAAGCGGACCCGGTCCAGGCTGAACACGGGCCGGGTCCGGTCCGGTCGTCTTCCACATGTGGAAGCGATTCAAACCCCAGCTTCAACAGGCTCTGGCATTCCTCTCTTTAATGTCCCACTTCAATCAGAAACAACCGACAATAACAGCCTCTGGTGCTTCGGACCCGACCGGGCCGGCCTCTACCCAGACGTCGGACCCGTTAAAGAACTGACCCGGCCGCGGTCATCCCCAGGTTCTCACCCGAGACCACAGCCTCAGCGTTCGTCTACAATTCAGGGTTCAACTACTGGAGTTAGGCCTGTTTCAGGTTCCTATCAGACTCTGTGAGCTAAGCCTGTTCAGGAACCAACGTCCAACCCGTCCTCCCTCAGAAACCTCCTACCTTACAAACCCAGAGTACCAGTTCTCATGATCTCTAGCGTCTGCAGGTGAAAAACTCTTCAGCCTGACTGGATAAAAGGCGCTAAAGTCTCCAGCTTGTGTTGAAAGCACATAAAGTTACAGTTTTGCTCGTTCTGCCACATTTTATCCTGGTTCTGCGCATCAAAGCGCATCAAAGCGCATCAAAGAGTCCAGACCCACTGCTGTGTTTGGTGTCCAGAACCAGCTTTCTGCTGCGGGTCGTCTGCACGGCAAAAAAAGGAACTAAAAGTAAGTAAAATTTTCTTGAAATTAGTTTATTTTTCAGTGATTTGAGCAGCTAAATAAGACTATTTGCCAATGGAATGAGTATTTTTACCCCTAAAATAAGATAATTACATATCCTACACTTGAAATAAGATGATGGAGATGAATTGTTCCTATTTTAAGAGCAAAAATCTTATTCCATTGGCAAATAGTCTTATTTATCTGCTCAGATCAAGGAAAAATACAAACATTTCAAGAACATTTTACTTACTTTTAGTTCCCTTTTTGCAGTGTGTAGCAGCTCCGAACCTCTACAGGCTGACAGGCGTGTGGAAAATAGCTCAGGCAGAGCCGTGTTCAGGTCTGGACTTTGACTAGACCGTTCTAACCCAGGGCTGCATCTCTGGTCGTGTGTTTACGGTCGTCCTGCTGCAGGAAGGGGAACCTCGGTCCGCGCCACACGTCCTTTCCAGCGTTTGTCCCCACAGCACGGTGCTGCCGCCGGGCGCCGTGCGTTCAGGGCGACCCGCAGCCTCAGTCTGAGCCACAGGCAGCATTCCTGTGACGGCCAGCTTGTTCTCATCAGGCCACAGCAGCTTCTGCCACATGACTCCCGTGTGGAACGTGACAGTTTTACATTGATCCACCTGAGCTGTGGTTCTCTGCAGCTCCTCCAGAGTCACCTGTGAGCTGCTCTCCAAAGCTCTGAGGCCAGAAACAGAGCAGGACTCCCTGATGGGTGAAGGCGACTGACTGGGATTAATTCTGACGTTTACTGACAGATTTAAGCCACAGTCCAGGTTTGTTGCTGGAATGTGAGAAAATCTGGACCTTCAAGGATGTGAGACACTTTTCTACGGCCCGCTGTGTAATGTAGGCTCTTAAGACGTAAAACGCTGAAGTGGGACGATTTAATAACCTGGAGCACCTGGACCTGTGCTGCAGAGACCTTTAACCTGCACCTAAAGAGGCTGGCTGGGAGCTTTCTGCAGGTTTTAGCAACGCTCTAACGATGCCGCCACCTCCAGAGCGCTCGTTTGCTCTAGACGAGACGCCATTTAACTTGATTTGGTCCTAAAGGCTCCACAGACTGCAGATCTGACTTTAATGTCCACACACGTCTAGGTTTCATCTTGAAAAGCGGCTTAATTCATACGTTAGACTCCTGAACCCCACTTGTGTTCGTGCTGACAGGTTTTTCTTGTTCCACGAAGTCAACATCAGGTCAGCAGGTCTGTTAAGAAGCGGACAGCGCGTTGCTCGGCGCGTTGCTCGGCGCGTTGCTCGGCGCGTTGCTCGGCGCGTTGCTCGGCGCGTTGCTCGGCGCGTTGCTCGGCGCCCGTTTCCTCCTAAAGCTAGTCTGGTAAGGCTGGACGCTGCGTATGTTCTCGCTCCCCCGGCCCCGTGGCCCTCTGCTCACCGTGTGACGGCGTCGGGCGCTCCAGGCTCCATCAGGTGAGAGAAGTAGTCCTCCACCACAGAAGAAGTCAGGTGTTTCTTCAGGTAGGGAAAGTAGAGAGGATGGCGAGCTACGACCCCTGCAGAGACGTGAGAAGGTTCAGACTCTGACTCCAGGAACATTTCTCATCTTTACATTCATCCACACGCCTCACCGCCGTCATCCTGACAGCAAAGATCTCTACCTGCTGGATCGTCCTGATCAAAGACGTCAGGTGCTGCCGGACTTCCTGTTTTTTTACGTATAAAAGCCCTTCCCAACAGTCTAATGTATCGTTGGCGTCTGGAATCTAAATGCATCGACCCTGAAATGTAGCTTTGCAGCAGAGCATCTTGCTGCATGCTGCTGCTAAAAGAGGAAATTTAGTTACTGCTGGACTTCAACAGGCTGACGATGAGTCGTGGTCCACCTTTCTGTCTCTCGCTGCAAGAAGGGAACTGAAAGTAAGTCGTTTTTGTATTTTTTAATATATAAAATAATAATAATGAGAGAGTAGGTCATGTTTTTTTGTTTGTTTTTTCAATTTCTTTTTTATTCATTTATTTATTGGTATTTATTTATTTTATTATTTGTATATATATATAAATTAATAAAAAAGTAGGTTGTTTTTTCTTTGTTTTTTACATTTATTTTCTATTCATTTATTTGTATTTATTTTATTTTTTTATATAAAATAATAAAAAAGTAGGTCATGTTTTTTGTTTGTTTTTTAATTTATTTTTTATTCATTAATTTATTTGTATTTTTTTTATTTATTTATACATATATATTTTTTTATACAAAATAATAATAATAATCAAAAAAGTAGGTCAAGTTTTCTTGAAATGAGCGCATTTGTCCTTGATCTGAGCAGCTAAATCTGCCAGAGGAATAAGATTCTTGCACTTATAATAGGAACAACTCATCTCAATCATCTTATTTTGAGCGCAGAATATCTAATTATCTTATTTTAGGGGTCAAAAAACGCAGATAATCCTATTTATCTGAGTAAATAGAGAACATATGCATTCATTTGAAGGAAGCTTTACTTCCTTTCAGTTCCCTTTTTGCTGTGTGGGGCTTTGAGAACCTAAAAAGCTTGAAGCACCACTGCTTAGAGAATCAGACAGTCTCTCTGTGTTTTAGCATTGACATGCGGAGGTCTGCGCGCCCTCACCGATGTTGGCCGAGTCTCCCTTGTCGCCGCTCCGTGTGTAGGCCAGCTCCTCCAGCCTGTAGGTGTGTGGTCCGCTGGGCAGGTCTGAAAGGAGAGCAGAGGGACCTGCGTGTTTGGCTCGGTAAGACGGAGGCCGGCGCACATTCAGGCCGTCGGCTTGTTTGTCTGCTGCCAGCCATTCAGCTCAGGCTGAACAAGCCACGAAGGCTCATAAAGGCCTGTAAGAAAGGCAGGAATCTGCCAAACGGGAGGACATCTGCACTCACTTTCAGCCCATGTCCCCCCTGAAGACCAGCGTCTCTAAACATCAGGACTCAACCGTCCTGCCGTCTCTCCGCTTTGAACCTCCGGCGCCTTTAGCTGCGGCTAAAAGGATCTTTAACCACCAAGTCATGCGTCTGTGGGACCGAACCCGCTTTAAACTCTGAGTTTGGACCCGGCACGGCAGAGTCCGAGGTTCTGAATGGGATCGGCACTAGAACTGGTCCTAGAAATACACACAGAGAACCCTGATGGTCTCTGGAGGCTGAGCAGCTCTTACCACCGCTCTTCTGCTTAGCCTGACGATTCAAGATTTGTATTATTTTGATTTATTTAGGTGTTTTTTTAAGATAGTCAACAGTAAAACGAAGCAGCCGTCTCTTTCACACACACAGGAGGCCAAATAAAGCTCCTATACGTCTGGAACAGTGTCGTTTTTAAACAAGTTATCGTTATTATTCCTACAGAGTCAGTAAAAACCCCAGGAAGGACAACCCTGAGCGTCTTAATGTAACAAAGAAGGTGCTGGTATAGTTAAAGCTGATCAGAACCAGTAGAAGAACCAGTCTGTAATAAGTTCAGTGAAAAATGAAGCCTCCTTTTAATCTGCAAAGGTAAACCCGCCATGATGATGACGGCAGACTTCACTGAGACCTTGTAAAAAAATAAATCACTATATGGTCTTTATCTGGTGTTTAAAAATATAAACTCACCTAAATTTTCTTGATAAAATAAACCAAACTGTCCTCCAATAGTTCAAACAAATCTAAGTCAGGGCTGTCAAACTCATTTCTATAAAATAAATGAATAAAAAGTAAAAAAATAATGCACAGAAACATAAAAGTAACACCTTAGGCCCGGTTTATACAGTTTATCTGCTAAAAAAGTTGTTATTTAGGTGAGATAAACTTTAAACTCATCATTCAGCATCACTTTCTCTTTTTGGACATTTCTGGGTTGTTTTAATGTGTTGTGGGAAAACTGACACCTAGTGGCAGGAGGCTGTTACTACACAGTTTAAAAAAAATCATTCGCTACAGGAGGCCCAGTTTTAGCCACTTTATACAATTTAAAAGGATATATGCCTCTACTTTATGACATGATATGCCTTTTGTTGCTATGGTGGGCCGGATAAATTGCCTTGACGGGCCGGATTCGGCCCGCGGGCCTCGAGTTTGACACCTGTGTCTTAGGTTCTGGTTACTGGGTTACCGCGGAGGTGAGCGGTCATGATGTTTGAGTATTTCAGACGTTTCCCTGCTTGGAAACATCTGATCTCCATCATTCTGGGGAACCTGGAGTCAGGCTGATGAGGTAATGCAGCCATATGAGGCGTGTTGGTGCTGGGACACACCTGGGACACACCTGGGGGGTGAAGAAGAAGAGGACGCCTTGGTTCACCTGTGTCGGGCAGGTCCTGGTCACAGGGGGGAGGAGCCTCCTCCTGTTTCTGTCCAGGTGCGTGCGGTTCCACCTCCTCCAGGGACTCGACCAGCTCTCCGGCGACGCGGACGTCCACCTGCCGTCACGTGGACGCCACATTTAACAGGAGACACGAGTCTTTAGGCCCAAGGTGAGACACGGTGTCCCCACAGACGCTCCAGGCGGGTGAACCAGTCAGACATCACAGCTTTTCCAGGTCAGACTCACCTTCAGCTGGGATTTGGGGTACAGGAAGAAAAAGGGTCTCAGGACCGGAGACCTGGGGGGGTCGAGACAGAACCAGACTTAAGACAAGACAAGCAGAGCAGGACGGCGGTTCTGGGAGGTGCAGCGGAGACAACTCACACTCTGGGCCGTCCGCCCACGATGCCGGTGAGGCCAGGAGCTGCAGGTAGGGAGAGACGGAAAAAAAGAGATTTCAGCCCAGTTTCCTCTCCCACGCGGATCCGAGCAGCGCCGGGGGTCCGACCCGGTGGGGTTCGCCCGCGGGGCAGAGAGCCCAACCCGGATGAGGTTCCTGGGGGTCGTGACCCCGGCTATCTGCAGCCAGCGCCAGTTCAGTGAACCCCTGAGTCTGTTTACGGCTCGCTGGCCCTTTAATACGCCAAAGACAATTAATTAATGCGTGTTTAGGCAACGCTCTGTCACATCTGCTGCTTTATGGGTATTATAAATAAATAAGCACGGCCGCCTGGTTCTGTGGTCGGTCCTGCAGCCTTCAGCTGCTTCGACGGGAGACTGAAGGACTGAGGCGGCGGCGAAGGAAGGTCGACGCTGAGTGGATGCAGGCATATCATCATCCTGCAGACGGAGCGTGTTCAGTTTGTACCTCAGCGCCCCGTGTTCACCCAGAACCCTAAAAGCAGCTCGTAGTGGCGTCACTTCAGCAGAAACCTCAGAGTTTCCTGAATTCTATGATTCTATGATAGTTTTTTCATGCAGCGTCTCCGGCGTTCAGAGAGCCGCTGACGTGAAAAAGGAAGATGGAGGAGACGGAGAGAGATGATTGGCTGATCCCCCACCTGGACGAGCACATAAACTTCTTTAACAATCAGACAATTACTAACATGTAGATAAGATAAACTTTATCATCCCCATGGGGGGAAATTCAGTGCACTGCAAAAATGGAACTAAAAGTTAAATGTTCTTGAAATTAGTTATTTTTCCTTAATTTGAGCAGCTAAATAAGACTATTTACCAATGGAATGAGTATTTTTACCCCTAAAATCAGATAATTAGACATCCTGCTCTTGAAATAAGATGATGGAGATGAGTTGTTCCTATTTTAAGTGCAGGAATCTCTTTCAATTGGCAAATAATCTGATTTAGCTGCTTAATTCAAGAAAACTTTACATACTTTCGGTTCCCTTTCTGCAGTGCAGCTTCAGTAACCTAAAGACGCCTCTACCTACCGTCACTTTACTGAGGATAAATAAATGATAGGGGAAATGTTGAGTAGTCATGAATAAAAAGTGCAGAAATATACAAATATATACATTAAAGAGGTGAGAATGTAATCTATGTACTGGAAAACGTCACCTACATCCTCTGTCCTCCTGACAGTGGCGGATAGAGAGCTGAGGACATGAAGGAGTGATATTACACACCTAGGAGGAATATTTAGTGCGCCTTATAGTCCGAGAAATACGGTAACATTTTGCTATTTGTGAAAAAACACGGTAGATATTGATTGATCCGTCTGTCTGCTGTCAATTATTTGTTTATACAGCAGTAAACTGAGTTAATGCTGCTGCTTCTGGGTTAGGAAACCATGTTTTCAGTTGTTTTTAACCTGCAGGGAGAAATCAAAGCAGAATCTGATTGTGTCTGTTTCTATAAGTCTCAGAGAAAACTGAGATCTAATAATCTGTTCCCAGGCTGAGCTGACCTGGTGATGAGGCTGCTGGGGTTACTACGCTGATGATGAAGGTATTTATGTGGTAACTGTGATCCGTTTACACTGAATATTCAGAGCGCCTTATGGTCTGAAGAATACGGTAGTTTCTTCCTATTTGTGACCCCGATACCAAGACGTAACTTCGCCAGATGCTGAACATCCCTCATTCTGACTCAGTGGAGGAAAACTGTGCTCCTAAAGTTTCAAAACTTTATTTGTTATCCCTGCGATTGCCAGACGGGGGTCCCTCGTGTCTGGATGTTATTCTGGGGGTCGCAGGTTGAAACGTTTGGGAACCGCCGTGGCAGAGAAAGGAAAGTGTTAGCACTGGGGTCTGGGTCTTCTGCTCTACAGGAGATGATCAGAGGACTGAACAGAACCTCTGAGTTTGATGTCATGACCGATAACTAGGGGGGAAAATGTATCCGTCAGAGAAAAAAGGGCCGCATTGAGCAGCTGTCCCCCGTCTGAACTCATAGAAAGACTTTTCCAGGAGTAACCCAGGAGGTTTCTGAAGAGCGAGGCCGACGGAGACATGTGATCCAGGCCTCACACTGTGTTTAAATGCACTAATTAGCATCTGATCTGCTGCGGGGGAAGAAGCTGTCTGTTCCTCCCCTGATGACACGCTTACATAATCAGCGGTAATCAGCGTGGCGGTCGTACCCATGCCGGTGCCTGCGGGGGCCACCTCCCTGGAGAAGATCTCCAGAGCTTTCCTCTGTCTGTGGCGGACGGCCATCCAGATCACGGCCTCCCTGGAGTCCTGAACACAGACACAAAGCCAGAGTCAGCGTTAGCCACACAGGAAAGGTCTGGTGTCAGAGGAGGAGACGCCGATCGGATCAGACCAGCGTCTGTGTCCAATGAGGGACAGAGGGCCGACAGAGAGGGGTCCAGAGGCTTGAAACAGGCTTAACTCTGACCCTGACCCGTTTGGCTTAACGGGCGGACGGGTGCAGAGGAGCCATGTGGGCCCAAAGCTCGCTGAGGCAGGGAGGAGACTCTGAGCGGCCGTCTGCTGAGAGGAAACCACGCTGCACCTCCTGCTGCTCCGGCCAGGAGACCGATCAGCGTCGTTCATCCAGGTGTACCATACAGAGTAATGTTTATAAAAACGACTTAATATCGATACACTGCGAAAACTCAACTAAAAATAAGCAAGATTTTCTTAAAATCAGTGTGTTTGTGCTTGATTTGAGCAGCTAAATAAGATTATCTGCCAATGGAATAAGATTTTTGCACTTAAAATAGGAACAACTCATCTCCATCGTCTCATTTTAAGTGCAGTTAATCTAATTATCTTATTTTAGGGGTAAAACACTCATTCCAGTGGCAGATCATCTTATTTACCGGCTCAAATCAACGACAAATACACACATTTCAAGAAGATTTCACTTATTTTTAGTTCATTTTTTGCAGTGTATCAATGTCAATACACCTCCCAACCCCTAGGGGGCGTTATTACAGCGCACCGTTACTGTTCATAGCGAGGAAGAGCAAGTGAGACGAATTTGTGGAACGGCCGACAGGATTTTAGAAGCTCCTTCGTCCCTAAAATTAGACGTTTGGACACATTTTTGGTTTCTGTGATACGTTAAAGGCTCTGAACCAAATGCACTTTATGTTCCTGTTAATATATCAGTGTTCAATAAATAGAACATAAATATAATATTTGGCTGGTTTTGGTGATTGAATGACTTTGAGCATTATGTGAAAGTAATAAATATCAATACTGGAGTCAAATGAAGCTGAGCTATGAATCGAGAATCGTATCGAATCGGCTCATCATAGATGGCACCCAGTCCTACCATAAAGCCACGCCTGGAAGACATCAGCAGTTAGAGAAGCCCCCAAAAGTGTCTCTTTAGACGCGTTAGATTAAAGCAGACGTGTTGACATCAAACATAAATAAAAAGGTGTATCAGCAGGAATAATTCACGGCAGCAGTCCAGCACGGTGGTGGCGGAGGAGCCACACTCAGCAGCAGATCTACAGCAGGACGGCTGAAAAAGAGCGGCCTAGTCAAAGCCCAGACTTCAGCAGGACTGGGTCTGGTAAGGGGGAGGGCAATCCAGAGGGACGTCACTATGACCAGCAGGCATCTAGTCTAAGACCGCTGGTCCCTCCACTCCAAAGACTTAGAACCACGACAATACAAACGTTGGTTCTGGTGCCCCTGTGGGTTTAAGCTGAGGTTTGTACTCAGAACCCAAACGGGATCCTGAGCAGATTCTGCCAGACGGTGCGGCCGGTTCTTTAAGACCACCTGTTCGACTCCATGCCTCCAGAAAGCGTTAATTTGACTCTAATTAAGCCGCTGGCTTCAACTTTCACAACTCTGGACCAGATGGAGAACAATCTAAACCGGAACCAAACCACCTTAAAGTGAAGCATTTGGCCCTAATCATCGTCTTCCTGCCTGATCCTGATTACAGGCCAGTCAAACAGCAATTCATCCATTTTTATCTTTCTACATAATCCAATATTTTCAGACTGAGTCCAGATTCAAGAGAAGATCCAACGACCCAGAACTGGGTCTGTTCCCACCCAGAACCAGTCGCTACCGAGCCAACGGACTGAAGGACTGCTTAACGAGCTGCTGCTCGTTATCTGTTCTCACCTTACATCGGGCGTTTGGGCCGTAAGTGTCTTCTGCTCCAAGAACCTGGATGTTGACCGAGTCGAAATCCTTGAGTCCCAACTGCTTAAACATCCTTCTGGTCCTAAAACAAACACCACAAACTGATTAGATTCGCACGGCGAACACCTTTAAACAGTTTATTGTAAAGCATTGGTCACAATGAGACTTGATTACACTGTGGTTCAGGTGCTGGCAAAGAAAAACAAGCAAAAAGCAAAGGAAATGAACCAAAAGCTTTAAAATTAGAAATAGTCATTCCATTAATATGCAGCAACTGATGGAAAACAACAGAGACAACCAGAAGCAGCGAAGAGAAAACGGTTTTCTGCCACGCACCGTTTGATGATGCTGTCTGCGGTGCGCCGGGCCTTCTCTGCCGCCCTCGGCCCTCCCACAGGACACACCGCCGTCGCTCTGAAGCCGTCCAGGTAGGTGGCGCAAACCTGGACATCAGGACCACAAAGACTCCTCGATTAAAGCTGCTATGAAGTCCCTGCAGCTGCTGGCGCCCCCTGCTGGTGATGCTGCTGAGCTCATTCAACTCAACTGAGTTTATTTATACAGCACCAATTCACTACACATCATCTCAAGGCTCTTCAAAAAAATCAGACTCCATCAGATCCTCCAGGTTGGTC
The DNA here is from genome assembly GCA_037039145.1 of Fundulus diaphanus. Taxonomy (NCBI): domain Eukaryota; kingdom Metazoa; phylum Chordata; class Actinopteri; order Cyprinodontiformes; family Fundulidae; genus Fundulus; species Fundulus diaphanus. Next base: position 47,657,777 of record CM073131.1, read on the forward strand.
AGAAAGTTTCCTCTCTAAGGAAACCCAGCAGGTTGCATCAAGTCTCTCCAAGCAGCATTCACTCCTCCTGAAAGAGCGTAGAGCCACAGTGGACAGTCGTCTGCATTGTTGATGGCTTTGCAGCAATCCCTCATACTGAGCATGCATGAAGCGACAGTGGAGAGGAAAACTCTCCTTTAACAGGGAGGAAAACCTCCAGCAGAACCAGAACCAGACTCAGTGTGAACGCTCATCTGCCTCGACCCACTGGGGCTTAGAGAAGACAGAGCAGAGACACAGAAAGCACAGAAGCTCACATTGATCCAGAAGTACTTTCTATGTTAGAGACAAGTAAAAACATAATGGCTCCTTTAGTGGCTTCATCTAGCAGAGAAACAGTTAAGCAGAGAAGCTCCGAGCCAGTTTTCTGGTCTAGAGCTGGATCATCTATAAGATGAAGTCGTTGACAGCAGTAGCTCAGATCATCGCTCCCCCCCCCCCCCCCACCCACCAGGATGATGTCACAGCTAACAGAACCCCAGACCAGGTAAAGCTACTAGGAAGAGAAAAATGACAGAACAAAAAGTTAAAAGTTGAAATAACAACAAGCAATGTGAAATTGGAGAGTAGTAGGAGAATTTGGCACGGTGAGAATAATAGATCTTAAAGGAAGTATACCTTATTCTACTTTTGTCTGGTTAAGAGAATTAATTTTTACACAATGTATTATGAGTTAAAATACGTAGTTTGATAATAACTATTGACTCACTGATTATACTATGGAGTGAATCCAGGTTTCAATTTACTAGGAATAAGCAGCGAAATGTGGACAACCCAGGACGACTTTCTCTGCCAATGTCACAACGAGGTGCAGAGCCGTTGCTAACCAGGTTATGTGAACAGAACAGCATGTTACTGCTGACCATTCGTATAAGAAAGTATCATTTACCCGAGACGCAGCCATTTGTCAGAGAAAACGAGGAAAAGTCCCTCGATATGACCTCCAGAGGATTGAGTACGAGATTTAAATGCGTGTTCAGTCTCGTCCACATCGACCAGGAGGAGACCAGGGAGAGAAGGAGGGCTTCTCATTGGGGAAAAACCAGTTGGGGCGGGGCTTACAGTTCAAACTAAACTGATCTCCTCACTCATGGTATCAGGGATAGCTCCTTTAATGTCCTCCAGCAGCCTGAGCCTATAGCAGCAGAGATAGCTCAGGTAACTCTAAGCCTTTAACTAGAAGCTTTATCACAAAGGAAAGTTTTAACTCACCTTATAGTCGTGAGACGGGGCGGAGCCCTTGGCCCCGGTGACTCTGACGGCGCCTCCTTCTACACCTGAACAGAAACAGAAACAGAAACGGCTCGTTAGCCTCGCCGAGGTTTGATCATTCACGATGGAAAGCTGCAGACGGACCGCAGTAAAGTTCACTAAGACGCCTGATAGGCAGAGGCCTGGTGCTGCGTTTGTTAAATGTTTTTATTTTGATAACTTTATTGAAATATTTGGCACCAATATTACAGTTTTTGCTGATTTTTTTTATATTTAACTGAACCTCTGTCATTTATTTCTAACTTTTTTTCACTAAAATCTCAATTTTTGGGGGTCATTCATAAAATAAAAGTGTACAATTTTACCGCTGAAAACTTTTATTTTACATTTTTCGCACAAAAATAATTTCTTAGGTTTTCATTCAATTATTTGTATGTCTCTATTTTAAATACGCAACACATATTTGGATCAATTATAGCCGTTAAAAAACTCAAACCAGTAATTTTTTAAGACATTTTCATTTTTCCTGTTATCTCTTGTTCTAGATTTTCAATATTATTCGACCATCTATTGTTAAACTCTCTTAATATTTTTATATATCTTTAGCTAGTCTACATTTGTGTTCTAAGTATATTATTATAATTTTGTAATCATTTAGCATTAGCTAAAATAGGTATTAAAACTAATTTTATTATTTTTCTGTTTGCACCATGGTGGACTCTTTTTATTCCATATTTTATTCTACATTTCTTTGTATTTTATCACTATTAGCTTCTTTATTTCTTCCTCTGCATTTACCCCGTCCCTCAGGGAGCAGTGGGCTCCCACGGTGTGGCCCCCAGCGAGCATTCTGAGGGTCTTGCTCAGGAGCCCAGAGTAGCAGGCTGTGGGATTCAAACCGGGGACCTTGTGGCCAACATTCATCCTTTCTGCTGTTTTTTGTTTCCAGCCGAACCTTAAAGACGTGTGTTAAGGGCCCCTGTGCTGTTTAAGTCCACAGAGAGGAGGAAGATGTCTGCTCCTCTCCTCCGGCCTGAGAACAGCACCCAGCGCTTCCTTCACCCCCGTTTGAACCCGGGCTGCAGACTCGGCCCGTCTCCGGTTCCCTTCCCCGCCTCGTTATCGTTCAGAGATAAACCGAGATGGGTCAGCGAGTGGTCAAACGGGCCCCGGGAGTTCAGGCAGCTTCAATTAGACTGAAATATTTACATTTTTCAGCGGCAGCGGGAGCTGAAGGTTCCCAAAGCCGCCATGATCGGACCTTCAGGGCGGATGCTGATTCTTTAGGAGGACTAAATGTGCTGAGAGGTCAAGGTTTTAGGCGCCTCTTTTCATTTTTCCAGCCAAAACGGTGGATTAGTGTCAGAATTTGATGGCACAGACTGCAAAAGATTGTCAAGGGAAAATTATAGATGGAGAACATGAAGGAGAAGCTCCAGAACAAACTCTCCCGTCCATAAAAACAAGGACAGGTTCACCAGCAGAATTTGGTGGTACAGATGCTGTAAAGATGAGGCTACGCTGCAAACAGGGAACAAAAAGAAAGTCAAATATGCTTGAAATTAGTGTATTTTCTGTTGTTTAGAGCAGATCAATAAGATAATCTGCCAATGGGATCGGATCATTAAACTTAGACTGGGAAAAACTCATCTCCACCGTCTTATTTTAAATGAATATATCCAATTATCTTATGTTAAGGGTAAAAAATACTCGTTCCATTGGCAGATCATCTTATTTACCCGCTGAGATCAAATGACAGATACACTCATTTCAAGCAAATTTTAGTTCCTTTTTGGATCACATGTGCATTTTCCCTTAATGTGAGCGTGTAAATAAAATTATCTGCTAGTAGAATGAGTATTTTGAAGAATACTTCAAGATAATTAGATATTCTGCACGGAAAATAAGAAGAGGGAGATTTCAAGAACATAAATCTTATTCTACTGGCAGACCATTTAAACTTGCCTGTTCAAATCAAGGACAAATACTTTCATTTCAAGAAAACGTTACTTACTTTTAGTTCCCTGTTTGCGGCGTATCTCCTTCAGCGCTACGTTGGTACGATCAGCAGTTGGAAAAAAGGCATTTTCTTGCTCTGAACTTTCTCTCTGACCCGTCTGCTGGGCTCCTTTCCCTTCACGATGCTCTCGGTTTTCTAACAAGCCTCTGAGGCAGCAAATTAAACTGCACACAGGTGGGATATGTGTAATATGAGGCGACTTCTTAAGGCATCGCTGTCTGTGGTTCTTATTCCAGGTTATCAGGGTAAAGGGGGCAGAAAAAAATTACATGGCACCCTTTTCTGACTTCAATTTGTGAAGATTTATCCCAATCATGTGTGATTTTCCTTCCACTTCACAATAATGTGCTACTTTGTATTAATCAATGACATAAAGTACCATTTATTTGTAGCAAAACGTCTGAGGGGTGTTTATACCCGTCATAAAACTGCTGAAAGAAGGCCTATTGTTTATCGTCAACAAAGAAATAATTAAAATAGTCTTTAAATCCCAGCTAAAAACAATCTCTTCAGACAGGCCTTTCACTCCTAGCTGTTCAACTGTGGATAACTTTTGTTTATTTTGTGGTTTTATCTTTCTATATTGCTCTTAAAATTGTTTTGAACTGTGCTGTTATGCACTTTTAAGTTTTTATCTCTTTTTGCCCTGTTATTTTCCTATACATTTTTACATTTCATCTATTTTTTCTCAGCATCTTTTTGTTTGTATTTTAGCTTGTAAAGCACTTTGTGCATCGCATGGACTGTTGAAAAGTGCTATATACATAGACTTTGATTGATAAAATACAGAAGTGAACAATTAAAGGCATAATATTAGTGGGCCTTGTGATCGTACCTGAGGGACACCATCATAATTGTCTCATAAATAGAGTTTCTGGTGATCTTGTGAGTGTAAATTCTTGGTTCTGTGGTCCGGTGGATCAGGGCTGCCCAGTTTACGCCTGCTCTCTGAGACGCTTTCACATTCCTTGAATGGTTTAAATACACTTTGCACTGAAGAGGAGAAATATGCTAATCCTTTCCAATGTTTTTTTTGCTAGATTATGATTGCAATGCCCTGTTTACGTTACCTGCTGAGGAATCATTCTAACCCCTAATTATGCTTTAACTGTAGGGAGCGTTGTCTGAGCTGGTCTATTTTTATGTAATTATTCAATTTCAGAGACATTCTTCCCTGCAATAAATTTAGACAACACAATTTATTGTCTCAAAAAGGTAAAATTGAAAGTTTTGTTTAACAAAAATACACATTTCTGCTGACGCTTCATAGCTGTCAGGTGTCATGCTGCAGATCTGGGTCAAACTGCGTCATACATCCACCTATACGTGTGAAATATTCTGTTTGCACCCAAGCCAAACGCATACACAGCTCTTATTTACTCAGGCTGAGCCGGAGGGAGAGCTGAGGGTGGAATTTCAGAAATCTGGCAACAGTAGTGAAGTTTCTCCCTATCAGTCAAGAAGGTCCTGAATTAATGGCCAAACAGGCGGAAAATGAGGCGTTTTATCAGCGAGGAGGAGTTCAGCAGAAGGTTTCCACGGTTCAAGCGAAGGTTAGGTGCTGCTGCAGAGCTGCCCATGGGTTCAGTCAGGGGCCGATGGATCCATGTTTAGGTTTATAAAAGGAAAATCTGTGACTGATCACTGATAGAGAGTCTAATGGAGGCTCAGAGGAGGGTGAGGGGTTCAGTCGGGGGGCCAAACCAAGTTCCAGATGCATTTGTTTAGGAGTTTTTCAGGGTTATGAAAACAGTCAGCGGTTCAAACTGTGGTCATGTCCTCGACACCCAGTGTGTGTGTGTGTGTGTGTGTGTGTGTGTGTGTGTGTGTGTGTGTGTGTGTGTGTGTGCGGGTACCCGGTAGTTCCTGCATCGCCACCTGGCTGAAATCACAGATGACGTCAGGCAGCAGGTATCTCCGCGGGTCGTCGATCTCATACACCAGCTGCTCGGCGACGGTTCCGAAGGATACCAGGCCGCCGGTGCCCGGAGGCTTGGAGAGGACGAAGGAGCCGTCGGAGGAACATTGAACCACCGGGAAGCCGATGTTGTCCCTGAGGAGGGTCAGATGGCAGCGGTCAGGTTTGTGTCTGCGTCCGTCCATCTGGACATTCTGAATGGCTCTTCTTGGTGGCCATATCGACTTAGTTTACACAACCAAAGGGACGAAAACATCCAACTGTAAAACATTACTCTTCAAACCCCTTAAGGCCTTTTCTATTATTCCAGTGCACAAACGGGTTTGTCATATTTTGAGCACGTCAGGACAAAAATGTCTCCTTAAACACTGGTGCTTGCAAACGTTGCAGATCTTTAATTAGTAATTGTTTTCATCGATTCAAGATTTCCAGATCTTTCCGTTTTTATTTTTAATCGTTTATGTCAGGGGACCAGAATAACATCAAATGGGTGGAACTTGCTCTTTACGAGGTGTAGAGGGGTACTTCTGAGAAGTCGGTACCTTACCTACAGCAGACAGCAACCAGAGGGATCTCAGTTTGGAGAACTATTGATGGAGAAGATAAGCTAATGGGTACTCGGCATAAAGCTAGCAGCTATGCAAGCTAACAACTATTAAGATTTAGCTTAATATGTTTTCAGAGTAAAGCCAACTTGCTTCCACTGCCTTTAAAACTAAACAGAGCGGGGGGGGGGGGGGGGGTGATACTCAGTGTTAGTTAGCCACTGTTAGCCAAGCAAACAGCTATGACAGCCAATAACTAATGAAAGTAAAGTAAACAGCTTCTCAGAGTTAAGCTAACTGCAATCATGAGTCAAGCTAACAGCTAATCAGAATCAAACAACACTTAATCAAGCAAACAGGTTTCCAAAGTCAAGCAAGTAATGAAAGCCAAGTTACCTGCCCTGCAAACTAACAGCTATTAATAGTCAAGTAAAGAGCTTCTCAAAGTTAAGCTAACTGCTACAAACTAAACAGAGCAGTAATGGGAGAAGGGGCTCTGTTAGTTAGCTAGCCACTGTTAGCCAAGCGAACAGCTACACAAGCTAACAGTTAATAAAAGTCACATTAACTGCTATCACAAGTCAAATTAACAACTATAGGAAATATAACAGCTACTCAGAGTCAAACAGCACTTGCTCAAGAGAAAAGGCTCTCAAAGTCAGCAAGTGAGAGTCGAGCTAACAACTAGCATCCCTTGTTTGTCCCTTTTTGTTCAGGGAGATGGGAGTTGTCCTGCCAGATTCAGATGGTTAGCAGCAGTGAACAAAGCAACATCTGAGTTTTCCTGTTCAGAAAGCAGTAAAAACAGAAACTCTTGTCTCTGCAAAAACACAAAATAACTCAGGGTATGAATGTGTTGCAAACGGTGGGAGTTGCCTCTTGAGTGGTCCTAAACTTGGCTGTTGGTTGACTCCTCCATGACAGATTCACCACCACCACAACATCATCTGTCAGACACTGACTACTGATAACTACGTTTCACAACCCCAGTTAAATAGAAGAGCGGCATAGTAATTGAAGTCAGAGTAAACCGGAGACGGAGGAATAAAACTCCGACGTTTGTTCAGGTGAAACTCACCAGTCGGGAACCTGGTGCCAGTCGGTGAAGATCCCACCAGTACTCTGAGCGCCGCACTCAATCAGATGACCCGCCAGGCTGAAATACAACGACACAAGGTAACAAATCAGTAGAAAATCATTCTGACGAGGGTTTTTTTAAGCATCTATTGTGCTTTTATTGGCATTTCGTGTTTTTGTTAATGATGCAAATAATAAGCAAGGAAACAATAACTTTTTGTCACAAGTTTGAGTCTAATTTAGCAGAAAAGATTTTGATTCCTTTCACTAATTCATTTCTTGACATAAATTATGTTTGATTAAACTAAAGAGCTTCAAAAGAGAAGAATACAAAAATGTAATAAAAAAAGTCAAAAGCTGTAAATTGTGGAAAAAGATTAAGTTTAAAAGAGGCCAAAATGTAAGTTTAGGCTGGTAAAACCATTTCTCCACCCACATGAAAAAGGTTCAAACATCTCATTGTCCTTCTGAAAAACAGGGCTGATTAACATTTGTATGAAATGTTCTTTAGGTCTAATCCGGACCTGAGCTTTTAAAAGAATGCCTGCATTTACACAATAAGTTGAAAAAAACTGGGCTGTTGCACAGATCTCGATATAAATAATTTACATACAGAATCAGAATCAGCTTCAATCGCCAAGTTTAGGAGTTTGACTTTGGTTCTACTTTGCTCTTAATGGAGACGTTTTATGTTTTCCAGTGAGGATATGTGTATGAAATGTATAGTTCTGGGTGTTTTTGGGTGCGTTTTACCTTCCTGCTGCAAGCAGGTCATAATCGTCTCTCTTCCATCCAAACTGCAACAGAAACACAGATTTCAAGCCCCATGTGGACCAAAAACAGATCATAAACAGCCACCTGACCACCTCCACCCAGCCATGAATGTCTTCCAGTTAAAAACACGTTTAGGTAATCAACATTCATCTTCTGACCACAAACAGCTCTTAGGCGACTCAAACCAGACTTTGGAAAAACAACCCGGTGAGTGTTAGCCTTGAAAACACCATTTCTTCTGTTGGAAGCTCCAGATATGGTAATTTAAGATATTTTATAGTAATTAACTTACTTTCTTGTTTAAAAAATGGTGAACGCTCCTGTTCTGCTACATTATGGGTCACATGTTATACATCATGTGTTTGGTGGTTTAAAGCCTCCAGAACCAGCCGCTCCACAGGATTGATTCAAGAACTGGGTCGCCGGGTTGAGCGGGACCCATAAGGGAAGCTAAACGCTGCCGACTGCCCCGCCACATCTTGTTGTCTCGGATTCTTTTGCAAGATATTAAGTCTCATTTTCAGCTTTGAAATCAGCAACAAAGAAGAGAGTGTTGGAAGAGACGGAAAAATGTTGATCCCAAATTATTTAAAGTGTCTGCTGCTCTTCCACCTCTCTCATTTTTTCCCCCTGGTTGACAGATATTCTTTCATCCAGTGGTTCCAAGTGACGGTGCTTTCACTGAGAGTCATGGGTTTGGATCCCCACTAAGGTTTATTTTTCAGTTCTAGCCCGGGTTAGAGATTTTTTTAACTCGATGAGGCTCTTTTAAATCAAAATTAAAAACTAATTTGTTTAGGATTGCCTTCGACTGTTCTAGTCAAACTGTTTTACTGAAACATCATTAGCTCAACTTTTTAGTCCGTTTTTTTTATATTTTCTTTAAGTTTCCATTTTCCCATGTTTTATTTTGTTTCAGTTTTTCAACATTTTATTCCAACTTGCTTTCACTCTGTTTTTATTTTCCTATATTTTAATCATGTAAAGCGCTTTGCATTGTCTCTGTACTGAAATGTGCTAAACAAATACATTTGCCTTGCCTTACCTGGATAAATAAAGTCCATCATTATGAGCACAGTTAGACAGTAACGACATCACAACCCTTGTTTCCACTTTCTCCTTCAGTTCAGCTTTTGGAGCATAAAGACGGATTAAATCACGGCCAGAATTATCCAGTCATTCAGTTTAAAGCTTCACACTGAACTCAGTTGCGCCTGTCGTACACTTATTGTCCACTTGATGGCGCGGTAGAGCAGCTCATCCTGATGCCTCACCACTAGAAGCACGGTGGTGCAGTGGTTCACAGCCCACGGTCTGTCTGGGCGGGGTTGTTCTCCCTGTGTAACAGTGCAGTCTCTCTGGGTGCTCCTCCTCTCTCCCTCTGCAGTCATGAATTACTGCAGGCAGACTGGCTGCTCTGACGCTCCCTTAGAGCCCAGTGAGTGAATGCTGGTTTCAAACAGGATGTTATGCCATGCTGAGCTGCATCATAAAATATATGTTAAGTCATGCTGTGAACCATGTGACGAGGCGCGTCGGAGCACGATATGCAAGCGTGTTGTACTTTTCGTTAGAGACTTCAAGCTGTGAGACGTGTTCATGCCCTCACTTCCTGTGCCGCCAACATACTAAATGTCACACACTGTACGGTTTTCTTTCCTAAAATCTGCAGAAAGCAGCGATCTGTTCACTCGTGACTCCAGCTGAGTGAACCAACAGCAGCAGCAGGGCGTGAGAGCCCCTCCCCTCCCTGAGGGACGCCGGCAGCCCGCCGTACCGTGTGCATGAGGGGCCCCAGGGCCACGGCGCTGTCCACGCAGCGTCCCGTCACCACGATGTCGGCCCCCAGGTCCAGGCAGCGGCGGATCGGCTCGGCCCTGAACACGGAGAGAGGGAGGTCAGCCGCTTCACCTGCTGCCTCAGGGTAAATGTGCCATAAATAAAGTATTTATAGTAACTTTAACATATTTATAGGTCTCATAATGACATATTTATGATACATTTAACATATTTATAGGTCTAATAATGAGATATTTAGAATAAATGTAACATATTTATAGTAAATGTAATGTATTTATAGTATGTTTAACACATTTATAGGTCTAATAATGAGATATTTATAGCAAATTTAACATATTTATAGGTCTCATAATGACATATTTATGATAAATTTAACATATTTATAGGTCTAATAATGAGATATTTGTGATAGATTTAACACATTTATAGGTCTAATAATGAGAAATTTATAGCAAATTTAACATATTTATAGGTCTCATAGTGACATATTTATGATAAATTTAACATATTTATAGGTCTAATAATGAGATATTTAGAATAAATGTAACATATTTATAGGTCTCATGACATATTTATAGCAAATTTAACATATTTATGATGGTTAGTTTAAAGATTTGAATCGGCTTTACTTAAAAACCTCGTAAAATGATGTCCTAAGCACGTGATGTTTATAATAGTGCTGATAAATAATATTCTCTATGAATGCAGTAAATTAATCCACTGAATTAAAGCTTTCAGGGTCTGACAAACTTTAAAGAACTCTACAGTTGCTTCATTTTCCTCTTTTTGGTTCGACCCGCTGAGCCGTGCGGTCGCTGGGCTCGTACCCGAGGTAGGCGTTCATGCTGTGCAGCGTCTCAGGCAGCGGCCGCCTGCCGCCGTCGGCCATCTTTACGTCAGACAGGAGGCTCCTCTGCAGGAGAGGAGAGGAGGAGACCAGCTCAGATGGACGAAAACGGTGCATTTAATAAATAAAAGATCAGAGGAGGTCGTACGTAGGGCATGAGGTCATCCCCGGTCACCACGGCCACCCTGGAGTCCAGCCCCGCCTTTCTGACCACTTCCTGGATGGCCTCTGCGCAGGCCAGCGGGTTCACGCCTCCGGCGTTGCTGACGACGCGGATACCTGGCGGGCAGAGAGGCCGGCGTTGGCAGGGGCCACGGACACGGAGGAGGGCGCCCGGCGTCGCACCGCAGACTCACCTTTCCTGTGGATGTCGTTGATGAAGGGAGCCAGAGCCACCTGGACAAAGTCCGGAGCGTAACCCAGGTTCTGCAGGAGCAATTAAAGACGTCAACGGCCTGACAGCAGCGGCAACAGCAGCAGCAACAACTGTAGCAGCAGCGCCATCTGGTGGCGCTGAGCTGCTGCTACAGAGGACTACTGTGACTGTGTGGCTCAGACACCACAACAATCATCTGAAATTATAATTATTCAGCTTTACCGAAACAAACTACTAGCAAAGAAAAAATAAAACCATAAAACTATTCCGTTCAAGTCCTCCCAGCCTTAACTGTTTTTGTTCAAGCGCTTTGCTGCTATTTAAGAAGTTGTCTTTCCTTCTTTCACCGTTTTAATTCTGCTAAAACTCGTCTATGTTTGCCTGTTTTTAATTAGCTAGAAAAGCCGCAGCTTGAACAGATTTTGTTGCACTCTACGCTCGCACAGTGACAAAAACAGTTATTCTAGCCTAAATAATGAAAAGACAAGAAAAAAACAAGAGTGAAAAAATAAGAGTATTGGTAAAAAAGTGGAAATAATAATACAGAAATAACAGGCAATCTAAAAAAAAGACAAATTAAAAAAGGAGACAAAAACAGAGATATGATGTGAATATAAATAAATGTACCAGAATGAATCATACTTTGGTTTCTGATTTAAATAGGCCGGTTCTGACAGATTTAAAATAACGGTGTTAAACGGTTCTGCCTAGTGAGCGTCTGGACCGGCGCCGGCCATCCAACGCCTGAGACTCACGGGCGTCTTGGTCCTGGCGGCGGTGAGCAGAGACATGGTGATCTCGCTGAGGTAGTCAAACACCAGGAAGTCCAGCCTGCCGCCGTGGATCAGCTGAGGAGCTGAGGAGCAGAACAGAGACGGGTCAGCGGGTCGGGTCAGCGGGTCGGGTCAGACAGTCTGTTCTCTTAAAAACACAGAGTCCGGCTGCAGCTGCTCTGCGTCTCAGAGGTTCTTTAGAGAACACCGGAGAACATCCTGCATGGTCCGGACCGAGGAGCCCAGCAGACGGGTCAGGGAGAGAGTTCTGGTTCTGAAGCTCTGAGCATCTCCCAGAGCTCTGATCGGTCCGATCACCTGGACCCGGAGAGGACGGAGCAGCTGCAGACTGGAGGAACCAGGGTGTCTCTGGAGGAGCTGCAGGGAGCCGCGGCTCAGGCGGGACTTAGCAGGACGGAGGAGACAGTTTCCTCACTGTCCACGGAGGAGACCCAGCAAACCGGCTGCTCTGGCCACACCAGAACCTCTGGGCTACGGGCTGAACGCTGCCGGTGCTGCCGGACCAGCCACACCGGGCCCTGGCCACGCATGAACCATGATGTCACGCTGCGGGGAGCACAGCTCAGCGGACCTGGAGGAGACCAGTTCTGGTGAGCCCTGACACACAGCCGGAGGAATGGCCTAGTCAAAGTTAACAAAGCCGGTAGAAGACGGTGTTTAAGGGTGTAAATACTTTTGCTGGGCGGGTCTGGGGTCCTGCACCGAGGAACTGTACGGATGTAAACAAAGGTTCTGCTTCCTGCATCTCAGACACCTGAAAGGTTCGGCTTACCCGACGTGGCCGTGTCCCCCCAGAACCCGGAGGCGCAGCCGATCCGGACCGTCCTGCCGCTGCTGTACCGCCTGGAGCCGCCTCTGCCCGGGTCCCGGTGCGCCGAACCGAGGCGCAGACAGTCGGCCCCGAAGGCCCGACCGACGCTCCACAGGCGCGGCGAGGCCCGGCGGGACGGAGGGAGGAAGCGAGGGAAGCCCGACATGCTTCATACACCGGCCTGGGTCTGCAGGAGGAGAGCAGACTCAACCTCTGCTCCTGCACGGAGTTCAAGGTGCGCGGGTGCGTCTACAAAAACAGTCCGAGTGGAAACACAGGGTAGCGAAGGTTCCGCTTTCAAGTAAATCAATCTGACGTTTGAAATTAATGATTATGCACTTGAAACTATATATATATATATATATATATATATATATATATATATATATATATATATATATATATATATATATATATATATATATATATATATATATATATATATATATATATATATATATATATATAGAGAGAGAGAGAGAGAGAGAGAGAGAGAGAGATAGATATAGATAGATAGATAGATAGATAGATATTTCTCTCAGTCAAATTACAGAATTGTGATTTTATTTTCAAAGTTGTAGTTTTAATGCAAAAGTATAATGGTTATTTGCAGTTAATTTTTTATAGTTTCTGCTTATTTATTTTCACATTTAATGGTTTTAAAGATGAAACTAGAAAAAAATCAACAAACATTCTTTCCATAAAAGAAAAAAAAACATAATTAATTTTATCAGTAGCCCAACTCTAACTCAGGCCAATGGCATACAATTATTTTTGTATTAAATTATTATTTTTTGTGTTTTGTTTTATAGGTGCCACAGTTAAGTGTTACTCCAGTCTCCTCACTCACTTTTCTCCAGGCCTGGTCCTTTCTGGACTTCCTCACCAACAGACCTCAGTCAGTCCGGGTCGGACAGAACACCTCTGATGTCATCACCCTCAGCACGGGCTCCCCTCAGGGCTGCGTCCTGAGCCCCCTGCTGTTCACCCTGATGACACACGACTGCGTCCCCAGGTTCACCACCAATCACATCGTGAAGTTTGCAGACGACACAACGGTGGTGGGCCTGATCAGAGACGACAACGACCAGGACTACAGACAGGAGGTGGAGCAACTAGTGGGCTGGTGCAGAGACAACAGCCTGATCCTGAACGTGGAGAAGACGAAGGAGATCAACGTCGACTTCAGGAAGAACCGGTCGCACCACGCTCCACTGCTCATCAACAGCTTAGCTGTGGAGGTGGTCAGCAGCACCAAGTTCCTGGGGGTGGACATCACAGACAACATCACCTGGTCTGTGAACACCCCGTCACTGGTGAAGAGGGCACAGAAGCGACTGTACTTCCTGCGGAGGATGAGGAGAGCCCACCTGCCCCCGCCCATCCTCACGGCTTTCTACAGAAGCACTATAGAGAGTATTCTGACCAGCTGTCTCTCTGTGTGATGTGGAGACTGCAATGCTTCCGACTGGAAGAACGTGAGGAGAGTGGTGAGGACAGCAGAAGGGATCATCGGGGCTCCTCTTCCCTCCATAAAAGACATCTCATCTCAGCGCTGTGTGTCCCGAGCCTGTAACATCATCAGTGACCCCTCACACCCCCACCATGGACTGTTCTCCCTGCTGCCTTCTGGGAAGAGGTTCCGCAGCATCCGCTGCAGGTCCACTAGGTTCTGCAAAAGCTTTTTCCCTGCTGCCATCAGACTGTTGAACTGCTGAACTATAAACTATAGACTCTGCACAAAATTCACATATTTGCACATTTGCATCACTGCATCTCTATCTTGCATTGTTTACATTTCAACTGCATTGTTTACATTTCAATTGTTTACTTTAAATCACTGCTGCACCTCATACTGTAATCTAATTTACTGTAATCTACAAGCTGTATGCAACAAAATCTCGTTCTGTACGCACCCTGTGCATACAAAATGACAAATAAAGTTGTCTAAGTCTAAGACTGGTCTCTGGTTGAGTCATACAACTCAGGCCGCCATTATCAGTTTGTCTCCCATGTTGAATGAAAACTACTTCATCTGCGCCCCTGTCCTTCACCCCATGTCACGCCCACATCCAGCTCCTGATTGGTTGTCGCGATGCGACAAGACACAACAGTTTGGATCTTTCAACTCCAGCAACTGTCGCTTCGCATCCATCGTAGGTGTCGTGCCGCTCTGGCTTCGCTTTAATGGCCAAAATGGCGCTTGTTGCCTCGCTGTGCGTCGCATTGCTCCCATGTTGCACTTGGACATGGGGGTAAGATCGAAATAAGCCACTCAGGCGGCCACATTCGCGTTCAATGTGAACGCACCTTTAGCTTTAGGGTTTGTTTCTGGTTTATTATACAGAAACAAATGCCACAGAGGTTGCTGAGCTGAAATGAGGAGGGTTCTAATCTTCGTCAGTACCATTTGGCTGGAGCATGACAAACATTTGAGAGACGGGGTCAGTTTAGCTCTTTGGATCCCCAGGAGATGTTTGTTCTGCAACTATTTTACAAATTCTTGTTTAGAAAACGGTTCTGGGAAATTTCTTTGGCCCATCTGTGAAAGACACATTCCTTTACCATGATGGTGCCACCGCCGTGCTACACTGTGCTGTTGGAGAACTGTGGGGCAGGTGAAGTCACGGTTTTTCAGGACAGCCAGGAGGTTCTGTTACTTTAAGGAGAGTCATGAGGCCACTTCTTAAACTCCAAGCAGTTTTTTTTTCCATTATTATGTTTGAAGTTTAACTTTTCCTGGTTGCATCAGCCACAATATTTAACTGAGAACAGCAGCTGTGCATCAGTCTGGGCATTTTCTGAGAATATTTTTCAGCTTGTTGGTTTTCATTTCTCGTATTTGTTGTCCCGTATGATAGATGGAGTTTGCATTTGCATTTGCATTTGCTATCCTACACCAAAGCTTCATTCGCTACCTTTGCATACATGCTGGCTTGTTTTACTGTAGGGCAAGAAGCATCGTCTGCTTTTGGGTCTCGAATTCAGGTCAAATGACATCTGGGAACCCAAATGAGATTTAAATAATCGTCCCAGTGGAATTTAGTTACATGCAGACATTTGATCATCTTTTTTAATCTGTTGTTGTTAAATCAGACCTGCTTCAGGTGTATATACACGTAGCTATAGGCAGTATATGTATAAAGACAGTTCTCTGACAGAATCAGCAACGTGACATTTGGGACGAGGAAAACCAGAAACCACTGGCAAGCTCCAAATTATCAGGTATTTTTATTAATTTTCTTTCAGAAATTATATATTTTTTCATTTAGTTTTACTATTGAGAATTTTATCCTCTAGAATGTCCTGAATTATTCATGGGTTTCCTAAATCCTTATGCATAATTCAGGCAATAAAAACAGAGTCACCTGTTTTAGTCCATTTATATGTGTTATGAATTATGATTGTCTTCCCTGACAGACTCGTTAGGAAACCCTCCTTCAAAATATCTGACGTCCAAATTGTTCAGTACTATTCCACTCAGTTATCATAGATATGGTCTTTTTTTGGCCATGTTCCTGGTTGAACTGATCAATCGTCTCTTGTTTTGGGAGAAATTCACCCAACTTCATCTCACCTGATGTTTGCAGACATTTTTTTCTTTCTCCTTTATGCCCAGCACAGCATTTTCAACACATTTCAGGTGTGGACTTTGACTAGGTCATTGCAACGTCTGAGTTCTTTCTTTAGTAGATTTACCGCTGTGGGTAAATATAGAGATTCTGAGAAATAAAATGTGTTTCTAAAATAAATGTATGTCATTTTGTCCACTACAGTGTGACATTAAGGCTAGTATATATATATATATATATATATATATATATAATAACATAATTTGAGATGATAGACAATATATTTTTGGATGAGATTTAAAATATATAAATGTAATGTTGAGGACCATAGAGTAGACAGTATTGTATATATTTTCATCATTGTTTTGTTGGAAAATGCTAAGGGAATGTGTATGTTTCCATACAATACTGCAAACCTTCCGTCAGTACATGAGGTTACATGAAAATGTTGCAGATAAGTTTGATTTTATGAAGGCTAAATATTTCTGTTGTGGCAGGTCTCAGCAGGCCCGGCCCTTCAGCTCTCCATCCGCAGACCTGCGTGTCCTCACTGTCGACTGCTGAGTGCAAAGGAGTGTGTTTTTGTTCAACACAGGTAAAAATCTAACTATTCATTTCAATTCAATTTTATTTATAATAGCGCCAATTCATGAAACATGTCATCTCAAGGCACTTTACAAAGTCAAATTCAATCAGATTATACAAATTGGTCAAACATTTCCTATATAAGGGAACCAGTTGATTGCTTCAAAGTCCCGACAAGCAGCATTCACTCCTGGAGAAGCGTAGAGCCACAGGGAGAGTCGTCTGCATTGTACATGGCTTTGCAGCAATCCCTCATACCCAGCAAGCATGAAGCGACAGTGGAAAGATAAACCTCCAGCAGAACCGGGCTCAGTATGAACGGTCATCTGCCTCGACTGACTGGGGGTTACAGAAGACAGAGCAGAGACACAACAAGAGAGACAAACAAGCACAGAAGCACACATTGATCCAGTAATCTGTTCTACATTAGATGGTAATAGTGGTGATCTGTCTTCTTTGGATGATGTCACAGCTAACAGAACGCCAGACCAGGTGTACCTACTATGAAGATAAAAGAGAGAGAGCAAAAAGTTAAAAGCTGAAATGACAACAGTCATTTCATTGCAATGCAATGCAAATCTGGAGAACAGTATCATCAGCAAACGTGATTTTCGGCAGGACAAGGAGTTAGCGAAGGGTTTCACTCGTCTTTGTTTCTGCTCTTTCTCAGGCCATGTCTGTCAACTCGTCCTCCAGTGAATTTTCTGTCCTGCTTCCAGCCTCCAACTCCTCCAACGTCCCCTTTTACTACGCATGTCCGCAGTTAATACCTAGAATAATAATATATGGCGTGTATGCTACTATCAACACCCTGCTCCTCCTGCCGCTCTACATCATCGTTCTCTACTTGGGGGTCCAGCAATGGTGGCAGAAGCGCTTTGCCCCAGCGGCGAGGATGATGAGCCCCTCTGACTTCTTCACCCTCAACATGATGATCCCGGAGATTATTTGTGCAGTGGGATCAGTTCTCCTAACTTTAGGCATTTACACTGAAAGACAACTTCTGCTCCTGCTCGGTCTGTTTCTGTTTTGTATCATTTTACCCGGACAAAGTCTGTTTCATGTCCTGACCTGCGTTGATCGCCATCTGGCTGTTGTTCACCCCATCGCCTACATGCAGAGAAAAGAAACCCACGGCGTCCAAATTAGAAACATCAGCAACGTCTGTGTGTGGCTGCTGTGCTTTGGATGGATAGGGATTATGAAGGTGTACATGCCGGCATTTCCTGCCATTCCTTTTTTCTCAATATTAGGGATCAGCATGGGTGTCATGTTCTTCTGCTGCGTTTCTGTTCTCTGGGGTCTAACTAGCACGGCAGGGGAGGTAGCAGATCACAAGAAACAGGTTGACCAGACCAAACAGAGGGCTTTTTACATGATCCTAGGCATAACAGTCACGCTAATGTTGAGGGCTGCTGGGCTCCTGATAAATTTTGGTTTAAGAGATGTGAATTCAGCAGAACTGAAAAGGTTTTGTGGGCTGCTGCCTTTGGGAATCTTCCTGACCATTCCCAGCAGCCTGATTCTGCCTCTGCTGTTTCTGCACCGGGCAGGAAAACTACCATGCTGGAGGAAAGACTAGTGTGTGTTAGGAGGAACAGTCCAGACTACAACTTTCTGAACAGGAGAAAACAGAGGCCTTCCTTTGGTGGACGTTGATCCAAAATAAAAAATAAATTTAAAAAAATGAGTAGTAATTCACAATTAAAATGAACTTCTGACTGTTTTAGAAAGAAATAAATCTTTATTTGTCAGCTCTTATAGCACCTGCAGAGCAATCTGGGGTTACGGGTCTTGCCAGGGGCGTGCATACATAGACACTAGGTGGTGCTAAAGCACTAGGAAGTTTGCCCTTTATCAACGAAAATGCTCTTTTGAAACTCGTTTTTTTTTTTTTTTTTTTTTTTAATTATTAATATTCAGGGCAGTCAAAAGTAGCCGGTCAACGGCGGCAAATCGCCGTCTATAGCAGCTCTTGCCGCCGCCTACATTTCCCCGATTATATAATGGAGCGATATTTGTGCCTTCTGGTTGAGCGCGGAGCAGACCCTGGACTGGAAGCCGTCTTCTTTTTTTTAATTTATTTTTTACCTCGGAGTGGCCATCGACCTTTTAGTACTATCTTTGATGTGTCAATCATACAATTTAACCAATCAAATCAACGACTGAAGGCAACATGCTAGCCAATCACAGCTGGAGAGGGGCGGGACACCGAGTCATAGCCTTCAGTCGCCGCCGCAGTTCGGCTGTGGTGTGGTCACCGTTGGTGTCGGTAGAGCGGGATGGAAATTTTGTCTGATTACCAAACAATTACAAGAAGTGACAACAAAGCAGAGAGCGAGCTGGAAGGAGCGCTATTAATTTCTGTTTGAAATGTCAGCACTGAAGTCTAAACTGGAGTAAACATTCACGCTAGGAGGGTTAGCTAGGACAGCTAGCAGGGTTAGCTAGACAGCTAGCAGGGTTAGCTAGGACAGCTAGGAGCCCAAGGAGCAGAATCAAGCACTAAAGCTGCCAAACTGAAGAGACTTGAGTTACTTGCAGGTAGAAGGGAACTCTGCTTTGTTCTGCTCCTTGTTCTCATAGCTGCTGTAATTACAGAACCTCTTCTAGTCAGAATTGTTACTTCAGTCAGTGTTCAGCCTGACACCAGCGCTCATGTTTATTAGCGTGTAGCTTATGCTGGACTTTTGAGTTAAGACACAGCGCTACAGGTTACCCTATGTCACTGTTAGTCCAAAGGTCAAATCTCAAACTCTCTCATGTTAAAAGCACAGAACTATTAAACACATAAGAACATGCCATTAGCACACAACTGAGCTGAAGCAAAGAAAAAAAACTGCGCATATGGCCTCCAAACAAAATGTAAATCAGACAACCAAATAACACACAAGATCTCTTTAATAATCAGGATATTTCACCCAGAAAAAATTAATTATAAATAGCTTCCTAACATGAGTTGTAAATCTACCTTAATATAAACTTAATTTCTCTCAGTATAGCTCAATTAAACATTTCTCTTACACGCAGTCATGAAATATTTTTAAGTAGAACTCAACCCCTCTTGGGCGTTTACACTGACCAAACACTTGATTAACCATTAGTCTTTTCTTGTTTTATTATAACAATAAATATTATTCATTATAACTATTATTCGTTGATGATGTCAGATCGACAGATTCAACTTATTTAAAAAATAAATTATGACTTTTGATATATTTTGTTAGTAATTCTTTCTAAAAGCCCAACAAATGTTATGAAAAGCTTCGGAAATTTTTTACAATCTGCCCATAAGCTATTTTTTTTCCAGCTCAATGTGTTCAAAAGCCTAATTGGTTGGAAACCTGCCTAATTTGGCAACACCGACTACGCTATTGCTATTGGTTTGTTCGTTACAGTAGTCACAGAGCCACTGTTTAGTCTGAAGTATATATAGATATATATAGATATATATCTATATATAAGTGCACCCTCCTACCTGATAGTGTGTAGCCTGCTACTGTAAAAAAGTTTGACTGCCCTGAATATTATTAAGATTTTACTGAGGTCGGTTTTGAAATGATCTTTTGAAAACCTCAGCCATTAAAAACCACTGAAACAATGCCCCGAAATGAGCCACCTCCTTGCGCACGCTAAAAAGTGCCCTCCCACCCCCTCCTGAGCACCTGCCCCCTAAAATGTCTGTGCACGCCACAGGGTCTTGCTCAGGGTCCCT
Organism: Fundulus diaphanus; assembly: GCA_037039145.1. Taxonomy (NCBI): domain Eukaryota; kingdom Metazoa; phylum Chordata; class Actinopteri; order Cyprinodontiformes; family Fundulidae; genus Fundulus; species Fundulus diaphanus. The sequence continues at coordinate 47,677,862 of CM073131.1, forward strand.
TTGTGGCACTCCAAATGGAGGAACTCTTTCTCCTACCAATACTTTGTAAATATATGCAATAAATCACAATGTATCCAAAACATTTTAATGCTCAAACCATCATTGTTATTTACGAAACCATGTCGATCCCTAGGAAGTTGTAAGTTGCCTGTGTCTGTATTTGTGTTATTAGAAAACGTTTTATATTATGATGTGGTGATGGCTTCACGTTTTTGCTGACTGGTACTTCTAAGACAGGGTTTTTATTTCCACTGTAGCATCAAGTAAAGTTTCCAAAAGGGTCAATTTGAACAGTAATTAGCAAGCTGCTGGAAAGATCTTACCACCAAATCAGAGAAAACCTATGCAGATAAAGGGAAAACATGCATATTCTACACAGAAATGCCCCTGATGTGACCGGGACTCAAAGAGGGACTCAAACCCAACACCTTTTAGGTTTGAGTTCCTCTCAGAGTTAACTGCGCCACAGTGCTACACAGCGCTACCGTTACCTTGTGACTCCGTTTCAGATGCTTTCTGTTTCTACAGCCTAACAGCTGCTGTTACATCTAAATGTAATCTTAATTAATCTTAATCATTCAAATAGACGATTGTTTTAACTGCCTCAAAGCAAACGGCTTTAAGGATTTAAAATCAGTTGTCAGGATGGTGCTTTATATGCTGATTATTGGGACTGAATTTAAATAACTTGTAATAGTTCGTATTAGTCAACAAATACCATACTGTTTTGTCACTATCACTAGTGTTTTGCATTATTTTCCACTTTTAGCAGTTATTTCTCTAGTATTACGGTCTCCTCCAGCTTTGCCTTGTTGTGGATTGGTGTTTATTGCTCCCCTTTGGTTCCACCTCCATGGTCACTTGACCCGTATGACAAACATGTAACAACACAGCTCCAACTGAGATAAAAATATAAATAAAAAGGGTCTTATCTGCTGTTACTTTTCTAACTTCTTGTCAGAGCTAGCTGTACGTCCGTGTTAACGCAGCTAAATGTAAAAAGAGAAAAAATGTGATGAGATTAATTTAATACGTCCTATTATTCCTCTCTCTGCTTGATCTGAAAACAGTTAACAAATAAAACGATAAAAACAGTGTTTATTGCTTTAATGTTCTAACTCACTGTTACAGCTAGCTGTGCTCTTTAGGTGATAGAAAAGAAGGTCACATTTTCAAGAAAGACCCATTTTAAACGCACAAATAAGTGAATAAAAATGTTATTATGACCAGAAATGAATCATCGAAGTACCAGAGGGAACATTTAAAGGCCTGGTCAGCAGTGACAGGAAGGGTTTGGCTTTGAACTTTGTAACACGGGTGATGAAAGAACCTGTCGCAACACAGCAGACAAGCACACGTACTTTTTGCTAGGGCGGTGGCTGAACTACAAACAGGAACTTGAGAAACTGGTCAGCAATGAAAATCCATCTCAGTCAACAGCTAAACTACTTTAAAAGTACTCAACATGTATAAACTACAAAACATTCTGTCTTCAGCTGATCCAAAATGTTGCAGCAAGAGTTCTGACGAAAATCAAGAAGAGGGATCATATTTCTCCAATTTTAGCTTCCCTCCATTGGCTTCCTGTTAAATCAAGAATAGGTATTAAAATTCTTCTTCTAACATATCAGATCAGAATCAGAATCAGATATACTTTAATAATCCCAGAGGAATATTGCTGTTTCAGTACAACCGCCATAACATAACAAACAAACAAACATCACAAACATTTCAGGGGGGGACGATTTACTGAGGCCTTGCTGCCAAGGTCACCCGCCTTACATGGTGCCCACAGGGCGCTGCCATTACTCTGTGGAAGTGAAAGTGTTTATATTTCCGTGATCACTCTCCAGAGGCAATTGTCCTTGATGTTATCAGCCAGCTAACAGTTCAGAAAGCATCCGCAGGTGTCAGTGGGGGAGGAGGGAGCAGGGGGAGAGTTCTGAGCAGTCTCAGCCATAGCAATCCAGGAGTAGAGATAGGGAGGGCAAATATGTTATTTGTTATGAGTGCATGCTGCACTAACTTTCCTGTCAGCTTTAAGTCTTTTGCTGGCTCCAAATGGTGAAATCCAATTTTCCAAATTGTTGGGCTTTTCCGCGCTTCACATCCAGATTTTATCCCATCTCCCCATGAGTTCAACCGCCGAAGCCAGTCTGCATACCAGCACAGCCAGCTTTTCGGCTCTGCTCCTCCACCTTCCAGGTCTGTCCGTTCACCGCCTTAGTGAGTTCTTCATATGCAGCGTGCAGCCTGATCAAGGCCAAATGGCTACCGACATCCGCTGTATTTGCTGATCCATCAAAAATCCACCAGATCCAATAAGTAAAAATCCAAGTATCCTGAATCCAAACATGCAAATGTTTCAAACGTCCAGGAATGACAAGGTCGAAAGACACACCGTTTTCCATCCAAGAATATAGGGTGTATCCCACAAAATGAGTCAAATCAGGACCGGACGGGTCCCCCTTTTGTTGCCTACCCGTCAAAAAATTTATCAATAGCATTGAGAGACCAGCTTACCAGATCCATGTTTTTCAAAGTTCGGTTGATATGAAGAAAGTGCTCAGAAAGACAAGACATAGCAGCAGAAGCAGGAGAGTGGGAGGGGGGGGTGTGAAAGCTGGAGAGGAGAGAAAGACACGACCGACCTCGAAGAGAGACAGAACTAGAATATAAAGCCCTTAATAATCAAGCTCCATCATATATCAGAGCTCTGATTACTCCGTATGTTCCTAACAGAGCACTTCGCTCTCAGACTGCAGGTCTGCTGGTGGTTCCTAGAGTCTCTAAAAGTAGAATGGGAGGCAGATCCTTTAGCTATCAGGCTCCTCTCCTGTGGAACCAACTCCCAGTTTTGGTCCGTGAGACAGACACCCTGTCTACTTTTAAGACTAATCTTAAAACTTTCCTTTTTGACAAAGCTTATAACTAGAGTGCCTCATGTTACCCTGAGCTACCTCTATATTCAATTATATTTTTCAATTCAATTTTATTTATACAGCGCCAATTCATGAAACATGTCATTTTAAGGAACTTTACAAAGTCAAATTCAATCATATTATACAGATTGGTCAAAAATGTCCTATATAAGGGAACCAGTCGTGACATCTACATTACAGTGTAGATGTCACAACACAGAAAATCAAACATGTAAGTCAGTGAAACAGAGCAGTTAAACAAATAGTAACACAATATGAAAAGAGTCCGAACATCAAGAACGCAAAGTTAAGAATGCCTTCAGGGCGTTCAGGGCACAAGGCAGGAATTAATCTCATCGCTGAGGGTTCTCAGGCAACTCCTCCCGTTGAAGAATAAGAAATCTGAGTTTTCTTGCTTCTTCATCCCCAGTCCTTTCCTTGGTTCCCGCTTGCAGGTGGGACAATTGAGCTGGATGGTAATGAATGTTGAGTTCTGGCTTGGACAATGAGCATTTCTCCATGAAGATGGTTGGCAGACACAAGGCACAGAAACAAATGTGTAATTAGTGTTCTTATCAAACTCCCATTTATGTATCATTTATTAAAAACATCCTCCAAGCACTTTCACATTCAAGATATTCCTGTGCACAATTATTTAGCTCCCAGAATTCTGCAATTTAATTATTATTTAAAAGAGTAATATTTAGAGCACTAAACAGCACTCCAGCAGTGAAGGCTGTTCTCCATCAGGAAGAGGAGGTCCTCTGCCTTGACACAGCCGACGTGTAGAAGACTCTAAGGAGAGTCAACCCGCGGAAGGCCCCAGATCCTGACAACATACCTGGGCGGGTGCTCAAAGAGTGTGCAGGTCAGCTGGCTGGTGTCCTCACAGACATTTTTAACACCTCGCTGGACCAAGCCACAATGCCAGCATGCTTTAAGTCTGCCTCCATCATTCCGGTGCCGGAGAAACCTCAAGTCACCTGTTTCAACGACTACCGGCATGTTGCACTGACTCCCATCATGATGAAGTGCTTTGAAAGGCTGGTGAAACAACACATCGTCTCCAGTCTCCCCCCAACATTAGACCTGTTCCAGTTTGCCTACCGGAGAAACCGCTTCACTGAGGACGCCATCTCCTCTGCTCTTCACCTTAGCCTGGCACACCTGGAGGAGAACACCCACGTGCGGATGCTGTTGCTGGACTTTAGTTCAGCGTTTACCACCATCATCTCACAGCACCTGGTGGAAAAACATCTGGGCTTCAGCACACCCCTTCACAACTGGCTGCTAGACTTCCTCACCAACAGACCTCAGTCAGTCCGGGTCGGACAGAACATCTCTGATGTCATCACCCTCAGCACGGGCTCCCCTCAGGGCTGCGTCCTGAGCCCCCTGCTGTTCACCCTGATGACACACGACTGCGTCCCCAGGTTCACCACCAATCACATCGTGAAGTTTGCTGACGACACAACGGTGGTGGGCCTGATCAAAGACGACAACGACCAGGACTACAGAGAGGAGGTGGAGCAGCTGGTGGGCTGGTGTAGAGACAACAGCCTGATCCTGAACGTGGAGAAGACGAAGCAGATCATCGTCGACTTCAGGAAGTACCGGCCCCACCACGCTCCACTGCTTATCAACAGCTCAGCTGTGGAGGTGGTCAGCAGCACCAAGTTCCTGGGGTGCACATCACGGACAACATCACCTGGACTGTGAACACCATGTCACTGGTGAAGAGGGCACAGAAACGACTGTACTTCCTGCGGAGGATGAGGAGAGCCCACCTGCCCCCGCCCATCCTCACGACCTTCTACAGAAGCACCATAGAGAGCATTCTGACAAGCTGTCTCTCTGTGTGGTGTGGAGGCTGCAGTGCTTCCGAATGGAAGAACGTGAGGAGAGTGGTGAGGACAGCAGAAGGGATCATCGGGGCTCCTCTTCCCTCCATTAAGGACATTTCATCTCAGCGCTGCGTGTCCAGAGCTCGTAACATCATCAGAGACCCCTCACACCCCCACCATGGACTGTTCTCCCTGCTGCCCTCTGAAAAGAGTTTCTGCAGCATCCGCTGCAGGTCCACCAGGTTCTGCAAAAGCTTTTTCCCTGTTGCCATCAGACTGTTGAACTGTTGAACTCTGAACTGGACTCTGCATCACATTTGTACATTGCAACCTGAACTCTGAACTGGACTCTGCATCACATTTGTACATTGCATCACTATCTGGCATTACCAATGCTGCCAAACTTCTAGTTTCCTTTAACGCAATGCATTTTTGCACAAATGCCTTTTTGCACATGAAAATAGTCTGAACATTCTCCTGCACACTGTCTTTCTCCCCCATTGTTTACATTTTGATCACTGCTGCATTGTATACTGTAAATGTTGTCTTATTCCACCTGGAATCTCACTATACTCTTATAAGTTGTATACAATGAAATTTCGTTCTGTATGCACTCTGTACATGCAAAATGACAATAAAGTTGTCTACGTTTAAGTCTTTAAGTTAAAATGTATTTGAAGTAGGTTTCCAGTAATTCTTAACAGAATGCATCCAATGTGTGTCTTAACTTTTATTGTCTGACAGTGGAAAGTTCTCTGCAGCATAATTTCATCAACATATTCATTTCATGTCACTTTCCATTCTATTTTGAAAACCCAGCTGAGAAAAAGGAAGCCTTTCCATGTGGAAGCCTTTTCCAACTTCAGCTTGAGTTGCACCAAACCTTTTTCCTTCTCTCTTTCTCTCTTTTTTAAGGGAAGTGCTGTTGCTTTAAGAAATGAGGTGCAAATTTGCACAGAGAAGACAAAATATTTATACCATGCTGGTAGCTGTTTAAGGATGCCAAGGTTCTTCACAACAAAGCAGCGAACAGGAGAGGTAGAGAACAGGAGCTCTTTTGAAAACATTCAAACATTGTGAACAAACAAAGCTACTTAAGTAAATCAGAATTAGTTCCCAATTAAATTCTAAAATAAAGTAAACCTTACGTGTGATTATTTGCCATTTTTAACTGAGGATTAAGGACTTTGAAGTAGAAGTTCTTGGATGAACGCGTCTCTGTGTTTCTATTTGTTTAGACCTCGGTGATCGGATCTGTGTGTTTTGAGCGCAGACCTGGTCAGGACAGGGCAGGTTTTCTCTGATGCTTTCTCTTTTCGGCAACCCCAAAAAAAAAAAAAACCCTTTACAGTCAGTGTTAGGTGTCAGGTAACCTGTGGGACCACCTCATCGTCTCCCTTGGTTCCAGCCTAGTTCCACCAGCTGTGACAATTTTACAACAGCTCCAAACCACAGCAGCTCATCCCTGGGCGCTGTGCCCCAGGGGTCTCCACACCCCCCTGTGTGGAACATCTCTCATTGTAAGGATCTAACCTTATGTCCTGTCCAAGATGTTCTTTACACAACAGGAGTTCCAATGTTAGGTGCCATTGCAACTTTAATGTTCCTCAGAGTAAACCTTCATTCATTGATATCACCTTCAAGCTGTTACCTTTTTATCGTCACATCCCCCCAGCAATCCTGGCCAGATCAAAAATGTCCCCATAATTTAATTTAATTAAATTAAACAGTTGTACACTGGTGCTTTAATCTGCAATTTACCCATGTGAGATAGTAGGAAGTAGTCATTTTGCTAATTTTGCAGTCTTGTCCATTACTTTAAGATGTTCTTTAAATGCGATGTTCGCAATTTCCTTCGCATCAGCAGGTAGTTTAATGGTTGAGGTTACTCTGCTTATATAGTGAAAATAATTAATTCATTCATTTTTTTATTCAATTTAACAGTTGATATAGTGCCCACTTAATTTATTAGGTTGCAAATTTATTTTGGTGCAAAATATTTTTCTTAACGGTCTTCCCTATTTTGTCATGGATGATGTGTTTACAAGGCTTGTTAAATCTTAAAGTTGCTCCGTAAAAGTTTTCCCCTTTACATGATCTTAATGTGTTTCATAATGTGTGTTTTGTGTTTTAATTGTGTACAAGAAAATCTGAAGTGAAATGCAGGAAGTTGTGCCAAACTCATCTTTGCTTCTGTTGCTGACAAGACCGTGTTTTTTGCCACCTCGCCAGCTGTCCATTTTCAGAGTCCTTTCATGGCATCAAGTCTGAATTTCAGTCAACCGCCACATCCCTACAGCGAGAGCACTCATCCACATAGCCAATGATCCCACCTTTATCTATGAAAGCAGAAACGGACTACGCCAGCATGTTTTGCCAAAGAAAGCTCCATAGGTTGAAAAGAAATTACAGCAAAGAAGTCACAAACAAACATTTTAACCACAGTGTTCCCTCTAAAATAACAAACATAAAAGAAATAAAAGAAAAGAAAAAGCAAAAAACTAAAAGAAATAATAATGAAATAAAAAAAGAAAACAAAATTTTCCTCTGCCAAAATCAAAACTCTAAACTGGGTCAGGCTGAAGTCAATGCCGTCACCTTTTCTCCTTATCCCAAGGATCAGCCCCCATGTTACTGCAGCACTGTTTGTTATTCGTTCGCATCTGAGAATTTCTAAAAAGAGACTAAAATCTCTCTGTTAGCACATTCCTATCATATTGACCAGGTTTCTTTGCAAAGAAAAGAAGCAGAAAGATAAAACTGTTAATAGCAGAAAGCAACAAACATTTTTAAGACACCACCTTTCTCCGCTGGAAGATCTCCTGGCATAAATTGGTTAAAATTGAGCATAATTTGGTGTCCAAATCTGATTATGACTCCTTACCGCACTGCTAGCACTGTCTTCTCAGAGTCTTCCGTTGGCAGAAAGGTGGCGTCTCCTTTAAGCTGAAATGAATAACTCAGAGAAAAACAAAAGTGTTATTATTTGGATAAAGCATGCAGTCAAAAACCTGGCCCTCTTAATGTCATTTTAACGTGATGTTTTTGGCTGATCCTAGGAAGGTAGATCTATTCCTCACCTATCCTTTGAAACTCTGTTCAAAACATCTCCAAGAGAAAGAAACAAAGAAATAACCAAAAAACAAAACAAAACAAAAAAAATGTCTCCCAAGGAGCACAATTATGTCTGTTCCAATATGACATAAATTATTGAGTTATTACAAACTTTTGATTTTTTTCCGGCGCTTTTGACTATGTGAATTTACTGTTATTAATACTTTTATTTATATATAACTTTCCAAATCTCAATTGGAAAGAGAACTGATTTACAATTATTCTAACATCAGCCGCTCATGGGAGTAGGAAAAGCAAATGAAGGCGATTTAACGGGTTAAAAACAAACCAAAAATATTAACAGTTTGTCATTTAAAGTCTGTTTAAAATCAGCTTTGGACTGCAGAAAACAATCTCATGTATACATGAGGGAGATCTCGGAAACTCCTCTCAGAAAGGCCTGGACTTGTCATTTTGTTGGTCTTTCAACTTTTAAAGTGTTGAATATTTGCATATTACTGGCTATAACTTGTTTGTCCAAAGTTTACTCTAAGATTTTGCTTTTTGGGATAGAGTTAATGCTTCTGATGATGATGCTGATGACGTGTGAGGAAATCGTGTTTCTCAATAATAAGAGGAGGAGGGAGTAAAACAAAGCTGCATAAAAGAAGAGGGCGGACTTTCTTCTGGATCTCCTGACAGAAATGAAAAGCTGTCGCAGATCGAGAGGAACCATGGAGGAAAGAACACCTCACAACCTGCTGCTTTGTAAGTCCAGAACATCTGGGTCTGCTCTAAAGATCAGAGTTTTACTGCCTGTTCTGCTGAGGAATGATGACGGAGCAGAATGGAGGAGAAACTAGTTAGACTGCATGAACTAAAGCTTTGACATTTCCAGGATTAAATATAATCTGAACATGTGAACTAAAGAGATGAAGCCATTTTAGAAAGAACTACTGAGCTAGAATTGGACCATCAAGGTGTCCCAGAGATCAGTTTTCTATCAGAACTGTGAACTTTGATTGAAACCAGTCTAAATGTGTGTCATCTGCAGGTCTGAGTTTCCTCCTGTGCTGCACAATAAACCAAGGTCAGTAACATTTTCACCTTTTAATGATCATACAGGCAGAAACTAAAGTTCTCCAAGATTTTGTTGCGGATATTAATAATTATCAAAAAAGCGAGCATACCACTCACTTAATTAAGCAAAAGGGTTCACTAAACCTTTTTACATTCTGTGTTAACATGGGAAATGAGAGTAACCTTCAGAGGAATGCAGCCAATAGAACGATCCACTTCCTATCTAACACAACTCCTCTCTGAGTCCTTTATTAAAGAAAACACAATTGTAAATCTGTAAGCATGTGAGCTTCTTCCCACGGTAGAGTTTTCCATGTGCATCCAGACAAGAAATGATGAGAGTTGCATACATCAATATAACATTTCCGCAACAGTTTCCTCAGAGAAAGATTAAAAAATAGAAGAAATAGGAGATGTTTTTGTTTTCTTTTCTTTATTTCTTGTTAGCTGATGGTCAGTTGTTAATTAAAAAACAAATGCTGAACATTATGATATTTATTCTCTTTATATTTCTGACTTTAATATCAGTCCTCCCAGCTGCTCTGACTGTGAGTCCCAGCAGATCTCAGTTCTTTCAAGGACAGTCTGTGTCTCTGAGCTGTGAGGAGGACAAAAGCTCTGCTGGATGGACTGTGAGGAGGAACACAACCAGAGAGACCAGGACTGAGTGTAAAGGATGGGGAGAATCTGCTGGTTGTAGCATCTCCTACTTGCGTCCATCAGACAGTGGACAGTACTGGTGTGAGTCCAGAGAGGGAGCAGTCGGCAGCTTCATCGAGCTCAATATCACTGGTAAGATCAGACTGTGGAGTTAGTGTTCAATTCAATTCAATTTTATTTATATAGCGCCAATTCATGAAACATGTCATCTCAAGGCACTTTACAAAATCAAGTTCAATCATATTATACAGATTGGGTCACATTATACAGATTGGTCAAAATGTCCTATATAAGGAAACCAGTTGATTGCTTCAAAGTCCCTACAAGCAGCATTCACTCCTGGGGAACCGTAGAGCTACAGGGAGAGTCGTCTGCATTGTCCATGGCTTTGCTGCAATCCCTCATACTGAGCAAGCATGAAGCGATAGTGGAAAGAAAAACTCCCCATTAACGGGAAGGAAAACCTCCGGCAGAACCGGGCTCAGTATGAACGGTCATCTGCCTCGACCGACTGGGGTTACAGAAGACAGAGCAGAGACACAACAAGACAGACAAAAAAGCACAGAAGCACACATTGATCTAGTAATCTGTTCTATATTAGATGATAAAAGCTGTCTTCCCTGGATGATGTCACAGCTAACAGAACATCAGACCAGGTGTACCTACTATGAAGATAAAAGTGAGAAAACAAAAGGTTATAAGCAGAAATGACGACAAGCAATGCATAATTTAAGAACAGTAGAACTCTATAGAGTGAGAGAAATAGGCCCTGATGTCCTCCAGCAGCCTAAGCCTATAGCAGCATAACTATAGAGATAGCTCAGGGTAACATGAGCCACTCTAACTATAAGCTTTGTGAAAAAGGAAAGTTTTAAGATTAGTCTTAAAAGTAGACAGGGTGTCTGCCTCACGGACCAAAACTGGGAGTTGGTTCCACAGGAGAGGAGCCTGATAGCTAAAGGATCTGCCTCCCATTCTACTTTTAGAGACTCTAGGAACCACCAGCAGACCTGCAGTCTGAGAGCGAAGTGCTCTGTTAGGAACATACAGGGTAATCAGAGCTCTGATATATGATGGAGCTTGATTATTAAGGGCTTTATACGTTAGAAGAAGAATTTTAAATTCTATTCTTGATTTAACAGGAAGCCAATGAAGGGAAGCTAAAATAGGAGAAATATGATCCCGCTTGTTGATTTTCATCAGAACTCTTGCTGCAGCATTTTGGATCAGCTGAAGACTTTGAACTGCATTTTGTGGACTTCCTGATAGTAAAGAATTACAATAGTCCAGCCTTGAAGTAACAAATGCATGGACTAGTTTTTCAGCATCACTCCTGGACAGAATGTTTCTAATTTTGGCGATATTCCGGAGGTGAAAAAAGGAAACTCTGGAAACCTGTTTAATATGGGATTTAAATTACATGTCTTGGTCAAAAATAATAAGATTTCTTACTTTATTACCAGAGGCCAAGTTATTGCCATCCAGATTCAGTGATTGATTAAGAAGTGTAATTTTTTGAGGACTCTGGTCCAAAGATTACAACTTCGGTCTTGTCAGAATTTAGATGCAGGAAATTTAAAGTCATCCAGCTTTTGATGTCATCAAGACATGACTGCAGTAGAAGTAACTGATTGGATTCATCAGGATTTATGGATAAATATAGCTGAGTGTCATCAGCATAACAGTGGAAATTAATCCCATGATGTCTGATAATTTTGCTGATTGGAAGCATATATATAGTAAATAGAATTGGTCCAAGGACTGAACCCTGTGGTACTCCACAAGTGACCCTAGAGTTTGAGGAAGATTTATTATTAACATGAACAAACGGGAATCTGTCTGACAGATAAGATTTAAACCAGCCTAATGCTTTCCCCTTAATCCCTACAGTATGCTTAAGTCTTTGTAGGAGAATATTGTGATCAACTGTATCAAATGTAGCACTGAGATCTAACAGGACAAGTACAGACACAAGTCCATTATCTGAGGCCATGAGAATATCATTAGTGACCTTCACCAGAGCCGTTTCAGTGCTATGATGAGCTCTGAAGCCTGACTGAAACTCCTCAAGTAGGTCATTGCTTTGTAAATGTTCACAAAGTTGATTAGCAACTACTTTCTCAAGAATTTTAGATAAGAAAAGAAGATTAGATATAGGTCTGTAGTTTACTAGCTCATCTTGATCAAGAGAAGGTTTCTTAAGTAAAGGTTTACAGCTACTTTAAAAACCTGTGGTACATATCCATTTACTAAGGCTAGATTAATCATGTCTAAAATAGGGGCATTAATCAAAGGGAATACCTCCTTAAACAACTTGGTTGGGATTGGGTCTAACATACAGGTAGAAGGTTTAGATGAAGCTAAGATTTTAGATAGCTCAGAAAGCTCTACTGCTTCTAAACAGTTCAAACACTGTGCAGGTTCTAAAGATTCCTCCAATGCTGCCTTACTTACTGGGGATGAGGTAATCATGTTTGGGAGGATGCCAATTATTTTATTTTTAATGGAATCAATTTTATTTATGAAGAATCCCATAAAATCATTACTACTAAGAGCTAAGGGAATGGATGGATCAACAGAGCTGTGGCTCTGGGTAAGTTTAGCAACCGTACTAAAGAGAAATCTAGGATTATTTTTATTCTCTTCAATTAATGATGAAAAATATGCTGCTCTAACTCTGGGAAGGGTCTTGTTATACAACAATAGACTGTCCCTCCAGATTAAGTAGGATTCCTATTGGTGTGTAGAGCGCCATTTTCTCTCCAGTTTCCTAACATTGTGCTTCAAGGAACGCAGCTCTGAAGTGTTGATGAAGCTGTGTGGAAATGGATGAAATGCTGTAGTTTGTCTCTGTGTTGAGGTGGATCAGTGATCCTGCAGAGTCCTGTCCTCCCTGTGATGGAGGGAGATGACGTCACTCTGAGCTGTCAGAAAGAGAAAGGTCCCTCCAACCTCCAAGCTGCTTTCTATAAAGATGGCTTCCTCGTCAGGACTGAGCCTGCAGGTCACATGACCCTCCACCATGTGACCCCCTATGATGGAGGCCTCTACAGGTGTGGCATCATCGGTTATGGAGAGTCTCCAACCAGCAGGCTCTCTGTCACAGGTCAGGAAGACTGATTTTCATTTCTTTGTTTCCTTACTTAAGGTTATATAGTTTTATAATTGATTAATTGACAGGTTTATAAATATCTTTATTTCAGCGAAACCCTACGTCCCTCCCCCTCGACGTTCTTCTGGCTCCTTCTCGTCTCTTCATGTCGTCTTGCTCCCTCTTGCTTCATTTGTTGTGTTTTCACTGGTGTGACTGTTTCTACCAATGAAGCCACATCGCCACTAGTCAAGCAGTAAGACACAAACGTCATGATTCACTATTGCTCCTTAATCACAATGTTGAATTTGTGTTACCACATTTTAAACATATGTTTGCATAAAATAAACAGAAAGTCATTTAAAAGAATTCAAACCAAAGAGAGTCCCTCCTCACCATAAAAATGTATTTTTATTTTAATTTAAAAGAAAACACCATCCCTGCTTTAGAGTCCCGTGGTTCATGCTTTACACCACTACATGTGAAGTTGATGGAAATTTTTAAATCAACCTTGTCCTTGACCCTATCTGACCCCAGGCTATTCCTCCTAGTCAGATCTAAACAGTGTCTAATGACCCATGCTGCTTCTCCATGTCTGGTTCTGGTTCTGGTTCTGCAGAGCAGGCTGGAGCCAGAAGACCTGAGTGGTCTGGAGGGTTGATGCACTGATAACAAGTCTGTGATGTATTTAGGTGCTAAGCCATTCAGGGATTTATAGACTAACAGAAGGATTTTAAAGTCTGTTCTCTGAGATACAGGGAGCCAGTGGAAGGACTTTAGTACCGGGTCCATGTTCTCTACTTTCTTAGTCTTAGTGAGGACGCGGGCAGCAGCGTTCTGGATCAGCTGCAGCTGTCTGATCCACTTTTTAGGCAGACCTGTGAAAACACTGTTGCAGTAATCAATTCTACTAAAGATGAATGCATGGATTAGTTTTTCCAGATCCTGCTGAGACGTTAGTCCTTTAATCCTAGAAATGTTCTTCAGGTGATAGAAAGCCGACCTTGTAATTGTCTTTAGATGCTTTTGGAGGTTCAGGTCTGAGTCCATCACTACACCCAGATTTCAGGCCTGATCAGTGGTTCCTAGCTGAAGCAGCTGAAGCTGTGTGCTAACTTTGATTTTCCCTTATTTTTTGTCCAAAAATTATTACTTCAGTTTTGTTTTTATTCAGCTGAAGAAAATTTTGTCACATCCATTCATTGGTTTCTTCTAAGCATTTACTCAGAGCTTGAACTGGTTCATAGTCGCCTGGTGACATTGGTGATGTAGAGCTGTGTGTCGTCTGCATAGTTATGGTAGCTGATGTTGTTTTTATGATCTGAGCTAGAGGGAACATGTAGATGTATAATAAAACATTACTTACAGTTTTGTTTTTCAATCTCTACAGATGGTTCCTCCTTTTGTCCCCTATTTGGACGTACGTTGTGACTTCATAACAAAATTAAAATAATTCACGATAAAACTTTAGGAGGTGCTTTTTTTGTACTTAACTTTTAAGGAACCAGAAATGTTTTTGAATCAAGCACATTTACAGAGTAAAGTGTAAAACTCCCAGAAGTGAGGTTTGAATTAAAGTATGCACTCAAGACAAGATTTATTTTATAACAAAGTGAAAAGATGCTAAATTAAATATCAAAGTAAAGGTGTGAGGCAGTATAAAAACACAATCTCAAAAAGAGCTCAGTTTTCAGTACTAAACATTATTTTAAAAATCCTCTGAGTTAATGGGCTGCCTCACCAAGAGGATTTTCTTCTTCCCCCCAAATGTTCTAGCCCAGAAAAGACTCAGAAACCTCTCTAACATCAGCGTTCTAGCTTTTTAAAGAGTCCTGAAGCATGATTAACATGTGAAGAGGAATCAAATACAAAAAGCAGACTGCAGAGAAAAGTCTCCAGGGCAGGATGGTGTTGACTACAGCTGATTAGAGTAAGCAATGCATGGACTCATCTTCTGCTTCCTGGCAGCGTCTCACTTCCATGTTGTTGTGGTAGCAGGCCTTAGTCAGCTTCTCCTTTCCTGGTATGTGCTTTACAGCAGATGCTGGAGCTCATAAAATAAATATATAGGTCTAGTGTATGTGTGTTTGCATGGTACCAGTTAGTTGTATTGTACCAGAGTTTAACATGAAGGAGATACCCTTTAGATTCAACAAAATTACACAGTTACTGAAGGCAAAGGACTCAGGGATGGGACAATGATTTGTTACCTTTTTAAGTTTTGTTTTACTGTATCAAATCATAAATGTAACTACCAGAAGCCAAATGTGTAATTCAAAGAAAGACATCAAGTTTAAAAAAAACGTACACCTTTTCTTTTAAAACTGAAACAGACAGAAAAACAGAGCAGATTGAGGTACATGAATGTACCTCATATCCTTTCAGGTAAACGTGAATCCCCCCCACTGATCTTCAACACAGGAACACCACAGGGCTGTGTCCTCAGCCCTGCTCTCTTCACCCTTTTCAACCACAACTATTCTGTAGTATAATATCTATCTATCTATCTATCTATCTATCTATCTATCTATCTATCTATCTATCTATCTATCTATCTATCTATCTATCTATCTATCTATCTATCTATCTATCTATCTATCTATCTATCTATATCTATCTATCTATCTATCTATCTATCTATCTATCTATCTATCTATCTATCTATCTATCTATCTATCTATCTATCTATCTATCTATCTATCTATCTATCTATCTATCTATCTATCTATCTATCTATCTATCTATCTATCTATCTATCTATCTATCTATCTATCTATCTATCTATCTATCTATCTATCTATCTATCTATCTATCTATCTATATAGTCAATTTACCACAAAATCGGTGGTGTGGTGAGCTTGTTATATTCCATGTTATTCACAAATTTATAGATAATTTGGACATTAAATGTACTAAGTAAAGCACATAACATAAGAGCTCTGTATTTGTATGATTTGATTGATTGTTTTCTCTTTATTAAAGGCTCAAGCACTTATGTACTGAATTAATTAAATAATGATTGTTTAAATAAAGTAGATGCGTCAGACAGGCTGAAAAGAAGAAGTAAGTTTGAACGTGTTGAGTGAAGGCTGTGGAGCAATCTTGGGTTTGAGCAGTAAAAGTTGGAGACACGGCAAAGGATGATTTGTGAGAGGAAGGTCTCATGACAGTAAGTACCGGCCCGGGAAAAAGAGGAAGTGGCCTGCTGGGTGTCACCTTCTAGGTCAAAAATGACAAAGTAGCCTGCTGGGTGTCACCTTCTAGGTATATCAAGGGGAAGGAAAGTTCAAGTCAATTGACTTGCTCCCTCTTACCTAGTAAAGGGGACTTTTTGGAATCTTTTAACCTCCCAACGGTTCGCTCAACACATAAAAGGGACATGTTTTAGGTATTCGGTGCACTGTTCTCATCACGCAACACAGAGCAGAAGAAAGAAGACCCGAGACGGAAAGAAGATCAACTGGCCAAGGATGAACACGGTGCATCTTGTCTCTGAGAACCAATCGGGGCTGAGTTAATGCCCAATCCTCGTGTTTTATCCACAATTCTGGTCCCAATGATCTACAAATTCTGTTAAGAAGAACCACTGTGGTTTTGAACTGGTCAATGAAAACAACCTGAATGTTCCAGAGATGGGAGTCGCACCCATTGGATGTCAGTTCTGAAGTTGAAACAACTTGTCTAGCAGAAGAGACAAACCTCGGTCACTGGTAATCGAGCAGAGATTCAAATCGTGAGTCTTTGTGAGTGGAACAGAAATTGGACATCAGTGTTGCCATCGAGGAGAGGAAAGTTTTTCATCTGAATAACTCCTTTTTTTTTTTCTTCTGCGGAATGGGTCAGTCTGCTCCTCTAGATTTAAAAGCCTCTCCTGAACATGTTAGTAAGCAGCCATAGATAAGAGTTAGGATGTTGGTTAAAATTTTTAATTGTGATTTGCTAAGTTCATTAATAATGCTGTTACCAAATCCCTGTTAAAGTATACTAATCAAAGAAGCATATAAAATTCTACTAGAAGTTGTGGACATTCAATTATTGGGTCAACATCGATTGAGTTCTTTAATGGTTGTAAAACAGACGTGGTGCATGGTTCTAGATTTATGTAGAAGGTGGATAAATGACCCTGAATGGTTCCTCTGACAGTTACTTTAGCACAGGAACCTAAGTATGTCCCTTACTGATGCTGAGAAGCTATATGGAATACCACTATCCTTTGTGTTACATTACATATAAGCACTGCCCGTGTCTGGAGAAGAGAGCGCACAGTTTGTAGTTCATTTTCGGAAGGCTGTCGGCCTTGACTCTCGTCATCCGTGTGCATTTCCGTCAAATAATGATGTCAGAGTTAAAGGCACATTAGTCCGAAGCTCCTTTCCTGCCATGGTAGAGTTCTTATTGTTGACCTCAGGAAAGGTAAAAAAGGAGCTAGATGCTGTTATTAGAGGTTTTAGAGCTTGTCCGGTGAACTTCAGCCACGCTTAACTTTCAAAATAAAACTATCACCTGTTTGTTTACTGTGCACACATAGTTGCTTTTTTTTCCTGTGTGTTTGTGAATAATGATAAGATGGATTAGTTTCACACAGAGCAAAATAATTATGTGCTTATTCTACAGTGCTTGTGATGAGAGCTTGAAGGTCCTGAAGTCTTCTTACTGTGTGTGAAAATAAAGAAAGATAAGTGGTGCGACCACAACTGAATTTCAAAAAGAGAGGAAGCCCTGCCCTGGAGATAACTAAGGTTAAGTTTAAATGTATTAAAATGTTTCCCATAGAAAACTATTAACTATAAAAACTTTATGTATAAACAACTTTATGAAGACGTTATTCAACAAGCAATCTAATTTTAAACATTGAAAATATTTAATTTAAAACAAATAACTTGAAATATCACCCTTATCATGGTTTTTCTATTGGAACTAGTTACATGACAAAACAGTGGAGAAACAATTAAAATCGGACATTTCATCGTTAAAGAAAAAAGAACAAGCTATGATATGTGATGTAAGTTTTTATTTTGAATGTTGGAGCACGGGGGGCGTGGCTTAAGATCACCAGACCAGCACCATAAGGTGAGTGCTATGACAAGGGAGGTGTGCAGGCTGCAGCCATGCAGTCTTGGACAGTCATGGGACTGTTCATTAGGTGAGACTTTTCAGTGTAAGCTGTTTTTCCTCTTTCTGTTTATTGGTGTAGGGGTTCTGGAAGGGCGGAGCTAGATAGAGACAGTTCTGTTTTGACAGTTTTTATGAAGCATGAGAGTGTCTGGGAGATCAGAGTGAGCTGGGCCTGCATTAAAAAACAACAACATTTAATTCTTCAGCTGAATTGTAAAATGAAATGGAAGCCATTGAGGCCATGAACCAGAACCAGGGTTATGTGGTCTGGTCTGGATGTGTTGGTTAAAAGACTGGGAGTTCTAACTAAATGACTAAATACCATCGCGATAATCCAGTCTGGCACCAATGGAAGCATGGGAGGCTCTTTCCAGGTGGCAGCGATGTAGAAAATGTTGAACAAAAAAGGAAAGAAATTAAAAATGATTTGCACCACAAGAGCGGGTTTCCATTATCTGAGGAATTGGCAAACGGCACCCCTTGCAGCTTCAGGCGCCCTGCTTGTGATTGGTCTTTTAAAAGATCTCCATGTGTCTCTGCTTCGCTTTCTCCTCAGTGGCCCTGAGAGCCATACCAGCAGGAGTGTTGGCTTCAGACGGGACGCCCAAGCTGGGCAGGTATTGGGTTAGAAACCTTAATAAAGTGCAATCCATCTCTTGGATGTTGGACACAGCATACTCTCTTTTTCCAAAGAAAACACAAATCACCAACAACATACATTTGCTGGAGGTAATGTGATCGCATAATGATACCCCATTAACATCTCTGCTGCCCTCTCATGTCTGTGGGCCTAGATCCAGGCCTGGTGTTGGTACTGTGGTCCTATACTGACACCTGCTGGATCCTAAACACCACTGCAGGCCACTTAGTCGATTTGACACTGAGTGATAAGACTTTTAGATTAAGGTTATTTCTTTGACTTCACTGGTATTTTATTAAAAAAAGAATACGTCACAGAGATACAGTAAAAGGAAAATGGAATCAAATGATCATATTATTAATATTTGAGAACCAAGATCAAACAAAATTCATCAACATTTACAATAGGCTACTTTATTTCAAAGTAACAACTATCTTGTGATGGAGTGGTAACCTGTCCAGAGGTGTACGTGTTTTCCTGCTCATTGCTGGGATAAATCCTTAGGGCTTGGTGGGATGGAAAATGGATAGAAAGATAAATTAATGTAGGGCTACAGCTAACGACTACTTTAGCAATAAAGTATTGTATTGATTATTATGAATATTAATAACTAACCCAAAGCGTTTACAGAAAAACTGTTTGATAAGTCTGGTTGCCTCCAATTTAAGTTTGTTGCAATTAAACTAATTCCAAATCTAAAAATCAAATAAAAGTGCACGTCTTTAGCATAAACCTAGGCATTTGTTGCAAAAAATGCATCTGCAGCTGAACAATTGTTCTCCGATCAACAAAAGCTCAGCCCTTTCCGGTTGACTTGACATCAGCGCAGTGCTAGCTGCCTCTGTGGTGAAAATAGTCACAAACAAAAAAGTGCACAAGTGTCACTTATTTCATTCTGGACTTTTTTTTTTTAAAGAGATCTTTTTAACTTCGAAAAGCATAATGTTATCCAAATAAAACTGAACCCTTGTTGTTCGTTTCAGTGCTGCTGCTGTGGATGTGTTTCCTGCTTACTTTAAAGTGATCCCCACACTTCTGACACTTTGTAGTTTTTTCTGCACTTCTTTTTGCCCAAACCGACGATCACACTTGGCATCCACGTGTCAGCAGCGTAGGCAGGCTATCATTTAGCAGAAGTGAGAGTGTTGTGCAACACAATTAACCCCCTGGCTGGACTAAAGAGTTTGAATTTAACAAAGCCTCGAGGCAAATTATCTGCCTCAAGGAATTTTAGTTATTGATTTCTTCAAGTCATTCAAGGAATCATTTCAGTCCTAATATAGTTAAATCACAGCTGTCACATGGACGTTACAAACAACTGTCGCTCTACAGTTACTGAGACTTTTACATAATGAAGTTAGGTAAGTTTTGTAATTTTATTGCAATTAGTTTCTATCAACATATTTTTTAAATAACATTTTCATGGAATGAAAGTCCAGACTCCAAACTTTAATTTCAATATTTGCATTTATATTAGTGGCTGTAAGATGTAAATTAACAAGCTAGCCATAACTTTACTTTTGAATTTCAAGTCTTGTATTGCCTTATCATGTACAGCACTTTGAATCATCTTGTTTCTGAAAAGTGCTTTATAAAAACGTTGCCTAATATGATGTATTTAAGTCATTGTATGTATGTTGTATTATTTTATATCACAATCTATGTTAGCTAAAATTTTGAAGGGGTTCCCACCTGGGGCAAGGGTGCAAGACATTTGTATGACAAATTTTTAGAGGGAACACTGTGGTTGAAATGTTTGTGACTGTTTTACTGTATTTTATTTTAACTTATCCACACTACACTACGAATGAAGAAGATGGTCAATGTTTTTATTAGACAATGTGATTTTGCAAAAACTTCCTGGCGGAGTTCATTTTGCTTTCAGAAACGAGACCTGGATGGTGGTGGTTCATGGACATTGTCTCTTGCTGGAAGGATGTTGTGCTGCTGACCAGAATTCAGCCAATTTGGGGGGGGGGGGGGGGGGGGGCATGAAAAGGACACTGAAAAATGTAAAACAAATGGCAGGGCTAAGATGGAGGTGTTGGAGAACCTTCAACGGAGCTGAATGATGAGTTCGGCAAACACACCTTCTGCATTCTTTTCAGATTTTCTTGTACATAATTAAAAATGAAATAGACATTTAAAAACACATTGATGAATGTGTAAAGGTGAAACATTTTGAAAGATATAATAAGCTTCCCAAAAGAAGACGCGTGCATGAGACGAAATAGGGAAAACCACTGAGAGAATTATGTTCCGCCACAATTTCCATAATTTGCGATGGAAGCTTAGGGACACTTAGTAAATAATATGACAATAACCAGGTTTGATAACGTATGAATATTGTTAATTGTAGCGTTGGGGATACAGGTAATTACATTTTACAACAAACAAACAATTTGAACGCTGACTGATTCACCCTAACAGCTTTAAATAGAGCAAACTTTAATTTTAGCAACTCCAAGTTTGATTTAATCAAATTAATTTATGGGACTGTTTTGATAGAAAGGAATTTAGTCAGAATGCTGTATAAATACAACAAAAACGGGGTGATACATACAGAAGAGGCCGGCTAAGCTTTAAAAGAAAATGTGTGAGAAAAACGTAAGCAATTCAGACGCTATGAGGAAAAAAATATAAATGAATAAACAATAACTAAGAAAAAGTAAAACGGAAGTGGACATTACATCAACAGTATATAAGATAAATTAATAAATTAATATTTCAATATAAGCACAATAACTCTGAATCTTTACACTACCTGCTGATGCGAAGGAGAAATTGCGAACACCACATTTACTGGATATCTTGAAGTAATTAGAGGGATAAATATGAAGCAAATAATTGAGTTGCCGCTTAAATCTGCCACTCCAGCAGACATAAATAAAGCACCACAAAGGTTACAGGCTTAAATGGATAAAACTGCTAAATTAGCATAATGAATCATTATATTAACTGACAATGGTAAAGTGAGGATTAAAGCAATAGTAAAAAATTATAATGGTTATACAGGAACAGGTACAATTACATGGAGTCACCGGCAAGGTTTAATGACATTTAATATCTCTCGGCTCGGATGCCAATAAGCAAATAGTTCTCCTTTCATATTTTTTTGACGGGTAGGCAGCGAGAGGGAGACCCGTTGTGTGTCCCGATTTGACTCATCTCGTGGGATACACCCTATATTCTTGGATGGTAAACGGTGTGACTTTGTCTTTTTCAGTCCTGGACGTTTGAAACGTTTACATGTTTGGATTCATGATACTTTGATTTCTACTTTTTGGATTTGCTGGATTTTTGATGTATCAGCAAATACACCGGCTATCGGTAGCCATTTGGCCTTGATCAGTCTACCGGCTGCATATGACGCGCTCACTAAGGTGGTGAACGGACAGACCTGGAAGGTGGAGGAGCAGAGCCGAAAAGCTGGATGTGCTGGAACGCAGACTGGTTTCGGTGGTTGAACTCAAAGGGGTGATGGGATAAAATCTGGAAGTGAAGCGCGGAAAAGCCCAACAATTTGGAAAATTGGTTTTCACCATTTGGAACCAGCAAAAGACTTGAAAGCTGACAGGAAAGTAGTGCAGCTTGCACTCATAACAAATAACATATTTGGACTATGCCTTCCCTATCAATGAATCACTCCCGGATTTTTATGGCGTAGAGTGCTCACAACTCTCCCCCCGCTCCCTCCTCCCCCGCTGACATCTGCGGACGCTTTCTGAACTGTTGGCCGGTTGATAACATCAAGGACAATGGCCTCTGGAGAGCGTTCATGGAAATATAAACACTTTTACCCAAACAGACACACATAACTGATGCTCACAACAACATATGAACTCCAATGTTAACCTCTGCTTACACGTGTCTCGTCATATTTGGGCTTCTTGTGCCCGAGGTTTTTTATAACGGTATCCTGTTATTAGGATAAGGTGTGAAATATGTGTTTTTCCTTCTCCCTTTCCATTGTGGCTCCTATCTTTCCACAGAGTCAATGGCAGCGCCCTGTTGGCACCGTGTAAGGCGGTGTCCTTGGCAGCAAGGCCTCAGTAAATTATCTCCCCCAGAAATGTTTGTGAGTGTATGTTATGTTATGGCGGTTGTACTGAAACTGTAATTTCCCTCTGGGATTATTAAAGTATATCTGATTCTGATTCTGATTTTAACCAGATGAGAACCGACTGGAGTAAATCGGGTGATTGGTGAACACAGATGAGAGCAGCAAAGGAACGCTGAGGGAAAGTCAAGAAATAGCAGGAGAGGCAGAGGAAACCAGAACCTAACAAGAATACAAAACCCACAACGAACGAACAGACTCCAAACATAAAACAACTGACTGAAATAAAGAGAGACAGGTAAACTAGAAATCTAACAGAAACAAGAATAACTATATTTGAAATGAACAGAATACTAAATAATGAAAGGAAACAAGAAACAATGATAAGAATCAGATTAATAAACAATACAGAAAATGTGAAAAACTAACCAGTTGTACGATCCCCAGGAATCAAAAAATAGTCAAACACCCGGGGATCATGACACAACCTCTCACTTTAGCTACTTCCTTTTTCTCACATGCTTCATTTGATAAACTCAATTAGAGATCACAGGAAAAACTGATTTACTCATCATACAAATTCTGGATTCCCGGACAGAAGAGGTCACTATCTAGAAAAGTAGTGGGTAGAAAGTTAAATTAGTTAAGGGATGATGAAATTGAATCCCACTGTCACATTTTGTCTTTTTAATCAAATGCATGAAATTTATGTTATCCATTTGTTTATAATAAAATGAAGTAATGCAAAGTTAAAACACATATTTTCTCTCTGTAGGAGTGAATTAGTTATTTGGAGAAAGAATACAATGCAAAATAGATGTATATAATAAACATATTTACTATTTTAAAGCCATACCACTTTAAAGAGCAAACAACTTTTCTTAAAATCAAAAATTCACAATCATGTATGTTCAAACATCCTCATGTTCCCCTGTATCAACTGTACTGAGACCCTCCCAAGTCCACAAAATTGTCAACATGAATCAACAATGTATCAACATTTGAATTTTAGATATTATTTATGCATCCCTTTAAACAAACTCTTTACTTTTAACCACTTATATACTTTCCCAGTGATGTTAGTTTACAGTAGGTCCTGCTTTGCGTCCTGTTTTCATCACAAAAACATGTCAGCATTCTTATTTTTCTGGTAGCCAAGAGATTACGATGGGACCTGTCCTTAAATAAACCTTCTTAATCATACTTCCTGCTTGTCTGGCGTGATACTGGGTCCATCTGTCCCGTTCTTGACAATAAAACCATTTTAATTTTCCCTTACCTCAAGTAAAGTTGGACAAGCAGGTCTAGTTGCAAAGATGTTAAGTGGCATTATAATGACAAATTACATTATTGCTTATGTTAATTTCAATTTTTCATAACAATCATAACAATCTAATTTTCATCTCTGTATAATGTCACAGACATTTTAATATCTAAACTTTATATTAAAAGTGTTACAATCTCTCTGTCTACTGAAGTTGTTCAAATTTCCTTTCTCTGGAACCAAG
The DNA here is from genome assembly GCA_037039145.1 of Fundulus diaphanus. Classification (NCBI taxonomy): domain Eukaryota; kingdom Metazoa; phylum Chordata; class Actinopteri; order Cyprinodontiformes; family Fundulidae; genus Fundulus; species Fundulus diaphanus. The sequence continues at coordinate 47,701,835 of CM073131.1, forward strand.
GGGACCGAAGTTTTTCAGGAGGTCAGCTCCTAAAAAACAACCCCACACCTGTGAGGGAGCCCGCCCCGGTGTGGGATGGGCTCCCTTGCCCTCTGAATCTTCTTAGTTTCCCCATGGGCACAGCAAGTCATAAATGGAGTCTTCTCTCTTTTAAAATTGGAGAAATATGATCCCTCTTGTTGATTTTCATCAGAAAAATGAACGCTGCAGCATTTTGGATCAGCTGAAGACTTTGAACCGCATTTTGTGGACTTCTTGATAGTAAAGAATTACAATAGTTCAGCCTTGAAGTAACCATCTGGTACACTGGTGCCACTGCTAAGGACCAGGGCAGACTGCAGCGTGTCATCAGGTCTGCAGAGAAGGTGATTGGCTGCAATCTTCCATCTCTCCAGGACCTGTATGCCTCCAGGACTCTGAGGCGTGCAGGAAGATTGTGGCTGATCCCTTCACCCCAGTCACAGACTATTTCAGTCACTTCCCTCTGGCAGGAGGCAGAGGGAAGGGAGAGATTTTTTTTGTCTGCACCATCAACACCAAGTCAAATTCCTTGTAAATGCAGACCTACTTGGCAATAAACTTGTTCCTGATTCGGGTTCTGATTCTGAGTCTGATAATTGCTGTTTTTAGGGCTGCACCTGTGTTTAGGAGACTTGGTGTTCCCTTTGCATGTGTTTGTTTCTTTTCTTTTTTGGGTTGGTTTGAGTTACTTTAAATGGACCCATGGCCGCGGGAAGTGGGGGTGCTGGGGGTGCTGCAGCACCCCCTAGTGGCGAGAGGGAGATTTTTATAAAATGTATTAAAAATACTTTGCACAATTTATACATTTCTTATAAATATTTTGGGAAATGATTTTGACATTTTTAAAACTTTACTATTACGTGTATTTGGATTATAATTTAATTATTTTGAGGCCTAATCAACAGAACTTCACGGAAGTTACGTTGTCATGACAACTTCAAGCAAGCTAGTGGTCGCCGAGTAAAGAGGTATCCCGCTCGCGGCAGCAGACTAGTAAATTTACATAGTCTAATGACAGAAACGAGGAGGAACTATGGCACAGAAACGCATTTGGGATTTTTTTGGAACCGCATCCACGACAGCGGAGAGCAGCCGGAGTGAGGAGACTGTCCGCACCATAGACATCATATACGTAGACGCCCCATTGTATGCTGCCGGCCGCTAGACTGACGTGCCTACAGGGCGGCCATCTTGGGTCAGACCACAGATCAGACATCTGCTGTCAAAATGAATAGGAGGCAGCTCAGATTTAATTTAAATCATATGTTCACAATGCTGGTGACCTTTCAGACAGATTACACATATTTATTCAGAAGAAAAACAATTTAAACTGAAGTCTAACGGGATGATATATATACTCAGTTATATATTTTCAGTTACATATTAATATAATAAACATAAATTATACACACATCTCTCTCTATCTATACATACATATATATATATATATATATATATATATATATATATATATATATATATATATATATATATATATATATATATATATGTATGTATAGATAGAGAGAGATGTGTGTATAATTTATGTTTATTACATTAATATGTAACTGAAAATTTTAGAAATCATACTTTACAGTTACAGTTTTTTCCGGCACAAACACATTATGTGCTAATGGGTAGCAGGGATGGAAGCGGAGAAAAGTACATTAAACACCCAGATTTCTAAAAGATCTGACTGAGGATATATATATATATATATATATATATATATATATATATATATATATATATATATATATATATATATATACACACATATATATATATATATATATGTGTGTATATGTATATATATATGTATGTGTATATGTATACTCATATACATATACACATATATATATAGACATATACACATATATATATATATATACATATACACATACATATATATATATAGACATATACACATACATATAACTTATATATACATATACACATACATATATATATATATATATATCCTCAGTCAGATCTTTTAGAAATCAGGGTGTTTAATGTACTTTTCTCCGCTTCCATCCCTGCTACCCATTAGCACATAATGTGTTTGTGCCGGAAAAAACTGTAACTGTAAAGTATGAGGATTAACTATCATAAAATCTTACTTGTGGAAGGTAATTCCCCGGGATCTGGTTTGTAATGCCCTTTTATTTCCGCACCCATAAGCCGAGCAAAAGTCGGGCATCCTGGGACGGAGCACTGGAAGTTTGCTGACTGTCAATATAAAATCGAAATTATGTATTAAGTTAGACAATCAATCTTTTAATTCAATCAATTGGTCCCATGTAGCCCCTAAAGGGGTGACGTCTTCAGTCAGCTAATTTATCTGGAAATCGGTTGAGAATTCACCGGATTCAGAGTGTCTGAAAACATAAAGCACCACTTACCTGAACTGACTTGTATTCTGTCTGACTGCAGCTTGGTCTGACCTAAGATGGCCGCTCTGTCGGCACGCCTCTCACCCGAGGACGCGGCGTCTACGTATTCATGTCTGTGGTCCGCACGCCTCGGATGGCAGTTGCCCCCGCATTGACTGTCGCGGCGCAGAAATTACGGCCGCCATCTTGGGGTGGTCGACCTGCTACACTAACCTGCTGGTTTAAGCTGAACAGACGGATGCCACAGCACTGTGCGGTGTATTTTTGTTTGAATCGACGGACTATTGTCATCAGGGATCGAGGGATAACTTTCACAATTAAGATGAACAGATTTTTGATTAGAATGTTCTTTTTCTGTATTGTTTAACTTGTCCACCAACAAAATTCAAGCTTGCTCTGGGAGCTATTTCTCTATTTTTGTTACATTTTAGAATTTAGTTTATTTAGTTCATTTTTATGTATTTGCTTATTTGTTGTATTAATATTTTTGTTTACATTTAGTTGCTTAGAAAACAATTATTTGTTAGTAATTTGTTTAAATAGTTAACTGATTTGTTTGGGCCTCTTTTAGTTTTGTTCACCTTTAACTCTTGAGTTTTTTGGCTTTCATGGACAGGTAGTCACTACACTTGTTAATATTTGGTGCTAGTGTTTTGCCAAAAGAGTTATTCCCGACAAAATAGTCTAATTTCACTAATAATAGTTATATAATAAAATAATAATAATTGTGTGTGTGTGTATATATATATATATATATATATATATATATATATATATATATATATATATATATATATATATATATATACATATATATATTTGTATATATAAATGTAAATATATATATTTGTATATATAAATGTGTATATATATATATATATATATATATATATATATATATATATGTGTGTGTGTGTGTGTGTCTGTGTATGTTTGGCATATGTATATAATAATGATTGAACTTTATTGATCTCACAATGGAGAAATTAATTTCTGCATCTTAACCCATCCCCTTGGGGAGCATTGGGCTGCCACTGTGTGGCACCTGGGGAGCAATCGGGGGATAAGGGTCTTGCTCAGGGACCCAGAGTGGCAGTCGGTGGGAGTTGAACTCAGAACCTCTGGGCCTCCACTCCCCACAATATATTTGTGTATAAATGTGTTTGTGTATATAGTAATAAAAATGTATGAGTGGCTGTGTTTTGCAACATACATACATTTATCAGAATATTCTTTTACCTTTAACCCCACTTAGAATATTTACATGCACTGAACCCTTTATTATAATAGCTATAGTTTTAAAGTTTTCAGCAAAAAAAGTGAACATTTGTTTAATATTCAGTGAGTTATAGTTGATTCAAATTGATTCTGCGCCTCCTCTATTACACTGAGCAGAGCTGTTGACCTCCCAAAGATGCCACCCCAAATCTCGTCAGCGCCCATAGGCGAAAGCGGTCGATGCGAGGTCTACTCTTTATATTATGTCTATGGTTGCACTGGCAGGCCCAGCCCCTGCACCCGAAACCCAACCCAGCATGATTGGATTAGACACGCCCTTCCAGCCAACATCCAGCTTCAAATGCCAGCTTTTCAAATTGGCGTAAAGCCACTGAAAAATGTAACGTGCATGAAAGATCAGAGTTGCACAATACAAGTCAATACAAGTTGGCTGCTTTGGATGACGTCTCCATTAGACACTTGGTTGCGTGCACTCAAGTGTATATGACAAAAAAGTAGTGAATCTCAATCTATTTATTTATTGTATTTTGATTAGGCCTATAGGCTCATAGGTCTTTTGTACAAAAACAAAAAACCAAACAAAAATTCACAGCACCCCCTGTTCAAAATTACTTCCAGCGGCCCTGAATGGACCTGTTTGAAAACTTAGTAATTTAATTTACACTTAGCATTCTTAAGATTGTCAGACCTTTCTTTTGCTTTAAATTGGGTTATATTGTTTCGTGTTTGTAAAACCATCTTTTTGTAATAAATCACCTTTTCATTCCACTAATTTCTCTGGACACAAATTTTATGTTGCTGTCCCTGAACCCCTACACCTTGAGGGCGTAACATAAGGCCATGAACTAAATTCAGCAGACGAATGTAATCCTCTTTCAATACTTCTACAAGGCTTCAGCTTGTAGGAAGAGTTTTTCCAGGGTCCGGCGTTCTTTTAAGATCCTTGGTCTGATACATTAGACACCAGGCCACAGTTCAAAGGGCTATAAATCAACACCTCTGTGTTTTTCTCTTTACAGAAATGTTTAATACCACTTACAGATCCATTGCATAATATCAGGGTCCTTGTCCCCGTGGTGTGTTATGATTGTTGACATTATCCTCCTGAGTCTCATGTTGGAGCGGAACGAATCTGTTTAGTAACGGAATTCCAACATTTCCAGCAGGTTTACTCTTAACATTTGTTGTGAGAACAGACCATTGTTGTTTCACTTTTCTTGGGACACTTCTCTGTTTGTGGGGCGTTCGTTGATCCTTTGGTCTTGCACCCAGAGTGGTCCAGGGATTCTCATTTTCCTCAGGCAACTGTTTGTTCACTGAGTCGCTGGGCTGGTGGTCACCGTTCGGAATCACAGGCAGGGTTGTTTCATTTCCATACGTGGCGTTTACATCGTAATTCACTTTGAGTCGGTGGATTTTCAGATCCATAACAGCTATTTTCTGTAGAAGCGTGTCAAAGTCCTCTGTGGCGAAGGTAGGCATCTTTTGAATCCAGTGGTTCTTCTCCACATCCACTGCTTGTTGAATTCTTTCAATAGGAGCATTTTTCCTGAGAACTGACTCCTCTTGGGTGTAAAGAGGCATCTTTAGCTGAAAACTAAAATAGTCCACATTGGGGGGGGGGGGGGGGGGGGGGAATCAAAATCAAAGAAAAATAAATAAAATAATATAACTAAATCTAACTTTCTGAGTTTTCCTCATTGTTGAAACCAAGCGCTCCAGAAACATGAGAGGGTCCAACGCTTTTCTGCTTTTATTCGTCAAAATCCTGTACTTTTCCAAACTCAAGTATCTAGAGTTCTCTGAACATTTTAGCATTTTATGGAGATATTTTGACAGTAGTAAGGTATGAGGTGAGAAACCACCACAGTCACCATTCATGCCCTTTGCATGATTTTGTTTTTGCCATAAAATGCATTTCTACTCCAAGAACAGGAGGAAATGATTTGATGCCCAAGCAAAGTCAAAGGACTCAGTTATGTGTGGTGAAAATCATCCCATCCCACCCGTCATCCATTGTTTATCCTTAAACTCCAAATGACAATCTCAAATCTCTTTCATTTACTCAGTGCACAGGATCTCACACAAAACAGGAGTTATGGTTATAAAATATCCAGATTTCAGTCAGGGAGAACATATGGTTTCAATGAAGCGTTGGGACTGCACTACCAACGCCCCAGTGAGCACGGCTCAGTCCTCCGACTCATTCCTATTAGATTACATCAGCAGCCTTATCATGACCGAGTACTCCACTCACACCAAACAAAAGCCTCTTTCAAAAACACTGAATAAAAGTCAGCTTGCCTCCTATTTAAACCTATTCACTGTTTTTAGAAATGACACCATTTGACGTAAAAGAGGCTTTTTAAATGGTAAACAATTACTTTTAGAGGAGTTTAAAAAAATCAACTAATACAAATTCTGTGCATGTAAACATAGCTCGTGTCTCATATTCAGTTATTCCTCCGCCTCCTTTAGTGATAACGGTCGGCATAATAAATGTAGAGTTTTTGTAGCTTTGGAGGCGAGGGTGTGAGTATTGGAGACCCGGCTCTGTGCTGTTAAAAAACCAGCAGATAGTGGCCCTTAGCTACTATCTGCTTAGCCTTAGCTAAGCAGATCTGGGATGGTCTAAAAAAACATGCAAAAAAACACCAAAAACAAAAAACGTATGAGCTGTCTGTTTGAAATCATCTTTGGACTACAGCAAAAAAAAAAAGTCATTTAAACTTGAGGGAGATCTTGGAAACTCCTCCCAGAAAGGCCTGGACTTTAACTTCTAAAATGTTTAATATTTATATAAAAATGACTAAAACTTGTTTGTCCAAAGTTTGCTTTAAAATTGTGCATTTGGGATACAGTTAGAGCTTCTGATGATGATGCTGACGACGTGTGAGGGAATCGTGTTTCTCAATAATATAAGGAGGAGGGAGTAAAACAAAGCTGCATAAAGGAAGAGGGTGGACTTTCTTCTGGATCTCCTGCCAGAAATGAAAAGCTGTCGCAGATCGAGAGGAACCATGGAGGACACAACACCACAGAACCTGCTGCTTTGTAAGTCCAGAACATCTGGGTTTGCTTTAAAGATCAGAGTTTTACTGTCTGTTCTGCTGAGGAATGATGACGGAGCAGAATGGAGGAGAAACTAGTTAGACTGCATGAACTAAAGCTTTGACATTTCCAGGATAACAGATAATCTGAACATGTGGACTAAAGACATGAAGCCATCTTAGAAAGAACTACTGAGCTAGAATTGGACCATCAAGGTGTCCCAGAGATCAGTTTTCTATCAGAACTGTGATTGAAACCAGTCTAAATGTGTGTTATCTGCAGGTCTGAGTTTCCTCCTGTGCTGCACAATAAACCAAGGTTAGTAACATTTTCGCCTCTCAATGCTTTTAATGATCTCATAGAGGCGGAATTAAAGTTCTTCAGGATTTCCTCAGGGAAAGATTAGAAAACACAAAAAATACATGAGATGTTAGATGGGAATTTACAATTTTCCATTTTGGTAACGCTTTACTTGAGGGGTATGGAGGACCAATCCTGCCATCATTAAAAATACAGACAGAAATAAAAGAAGGACTTTATAATGTAAAATTGATTGAAAAAGTAAAAATTGTGTGCCATTAAATCTGAAAACATAATAAAAAGAAGATATTTCTTCAACAATTGATTAATTATTCATCTAAAGATATACATTTTAACCTTTTTTTCCCTTCTCCTCTTTTTCCACTGCCTCTATTTCTATTTTCTATTTTTTTTACTTTTTCCACTTGGTCCTTCTAACTGCAGCCGTTAATGTTAAAACACTGCTATTATTAGCTACTTTTTCAGGAAATTTTATATTATTAACTCCTTCATTTGTTTCTGTAATAATTTTTAATTATAGGAGGATTGGTCCTCCAGAGATATTAAAAAAAACTGAGTTATTTATTAAGCATTAAATAACTTAAATAACATTAAAACATGCACAACAACTTTGATGTAATGACTTTGACAACAGTCATTAACATTTATAAAGACTTCTTTATGTACAGAAAAGTAGCTATGTCATGTTTATGACAGTGTAATGTCAATCTTACGCACAGCCCTTTAGGAAAAATGTTACTTAGTTGTTTTTTTTACTATTCTTTATTGCCTTTTTGCATGTGGTTGATCATTAATGCTAACATTAATGATGCACACTGTTTTTCTCCTGCATTGTGATATTCTGATCAATGCTGCACTTTATATTGTAATGTTGCCTTATTCCACCTGCAATCCCACTACACTGTCATAAGCTGTATGCAACGAAATTTCATTCTGTATGCACCCTGTACATACAAAATAACAATAAAGTTGTCTAAGTCTAAAAACATGTTTGTTTTCTGACTTTAATATCAGGCTTCCCAGCTGCTCCGACTGTGAGTCCCAACAGATCTCAGTTCTTTGAAGGAGAGTCTGTGTCTCTGTTTTGTGAAGACAGCAGGTGTGTTGGATGGACTATGAGGTGGAACATAACCAGAGAAACCAGGACTCAACATTATGAGTGGGAAGAAGATTCTAATACTACCTGTACCATAAGCTACTTGTTGCAATCAGACACTGGACTTTACTGGTGTCAGAACAGAGCGGGATCAAACGGCAAAACCATCAAGCTCACTGTCACTGGTAAGATCAGACTGTGGAGTTAGTGTTGATGAAGCTGTGTGGAAATGGATGAAATGCTGTAGTTTGTCTCTGTGTTGAGGTGGATCAGTGATCCTGCAGAGTCCTGTCCTCCCTGTGATGGAGGGAGATGACGTCACTCTGAGCTGTCAGGCAAAGACCTCTCCCTCCAACCTCCCAGCTGCTTTCTATAAAGATGGCTCCTTCATCAGGGGTGAGCCTGCAGGTCACATGACCCTCCACCATGTGACCAGCTCTGATCAAGGCATCTACATGTGTTACATCAGTGGTCATGGAGAGTCTCTATACAGCTGGATCGATGTCTCAGGTCAGGAAGACTGAGCTTCATTTATTTGTTTCGTTACTTAAAATTCAAAGTTTTGTGATTGGTTAATTGAACAATAGCTTTACAATATGTTTATTCCAGGAAAACCCTCCACCTATACTCCTCCACTTGCTGCTGACTCCTCCTCATCGTTTCGTGTCGTCTTGTTGCCTCTTGCATCATCATGTGTTGTATTTTTACTGGTGTGACTGTTTCTGTTAAAAAGCGACATCAAAACAAGTCAAACAGTAAGACACAAAAGTCTTGGTTCACTATTGCGCCTTAATTACAATTATTGTGTTTTGATCAAATTTGTTTAAATAAAAAAAGAAAATCAGGCATTTCAACCATCGCTCCAAACAGTTTCCACATTGAGACACTGATGTTAGACGAGAAGTCCTGCCTCCCAGTCTCCACTCCAATGCATCCCAAACATGATCTGTTGAGCTATGTTCAGGACCCTGTTTAGGACTGTCAAGGTAATCCAAACCAGATTCTCTCCTCCATATCTTTATGGATCTTGATTTATGCTCTGGTGCTTAGCCATGTTGGAAGAAGAAGGGCCGTCTCCAAAATGTGCCCACAAAGTAGGGAGCATGGAGTTGTTCAAAATCTCTTGGTCTGCTGAGGCATTCAGAGTTCCTCTCAGGACTTCAGCTCCTAAAAAACAATCCCACACCTGTGGGGAGCCCACCCCGGTGTGGGATGGGAGCTGTTATTATTAAAAGCTGGCCTGTTGCTGCATATCTCTGAAGGCCCATCTTACCCCTGTTCCAGATTTGGCAGTAAATGAGGAATACGTTGATCAGAGGTAAAACATTGCAATATGGATATTTAATTTATTAGAAGTTAAATATGGAGACAGGGTATTACATTACTATTATAAGATGCCATCACAGTCATTGGCGATGCAGAATTCTGTCTAACTTTCACAACTCTGAACACATATTTCTAAGGTTGAGACCCTCCCATGTTTTTTAGGAGAAGGGGGAATCTGTTTCGAACAAAAGAACTCTCTTTCTGACCCACCTCCTCCGGCAATAAACCTTCATGTGTTATCATAAATAAAATTGATGCCATTAAAAATAAAATAATTGGCATCCTCCCAAACATGATTACCTCATCCCCAGTAAGTAAGGCAGCATTGGAGGAATCTTTAGAACCTGCACAGTGTCTGAACTGTTTAGAAGCAGTAGAGCTTTCTGAGCTATCTAAAATCTTAGCTTCATCTAAACCTTCTACCTGTATGTTAGACCCAATCCCAACCAAGTTGTTTAAGGAGATATTCCCCTTGATCAGTGGTCCTATTTTAGACATGATTAATCTATCCTTAGTAAATGGATATGTACCACAGGTTTTTAAAGTAGCTGTTATTAAACCTTTACTTAAGAAACCTTCTCTTGATCAAGATGAGCTAGTAAACTACAGACCTATATCTAATCTTCTTTTCTTATCTAAAATTCTTGAGAAAGTAGTTGCTAATCAACTTTGTGAACATTTACAAAGCAATGACCTACTTGAGGAGTTTCAGTCAGGCTTCAGAGCTCATCATAGCACTGAAACGGCTCTGGTGAAGGTCACTAATGATATTCTCATGGCCTCAGATAATGGACTTGTGTCTATACTTGTCCTGTTAGATCTCAGTGCTGCATTTGATACAGTTGATCACAATATTCTCCTACAAAGACTTGAACATACTGTAGGGATTAAGGGGAAAGCATTAGGCTGGTTTAAATCTTATCTGTCGGACAGATTCCAGTTTGTTCATGTTAATAATAAATCTTCCTCAAACTCTAGGGTCACCTGTGGAGTACCACAGGGTTCAGTCCTTGGACCAATTCTCTTTACTATATATATGCTTCCGATCGGCAAAATTATAAGACAGCATGGGATTAATTTCCACTGTTTTGCTGATGACACTCAGCTATATTTATCCATAAATCCTGATGAATCCAACCAATTACTTCGACTGCAGTCATGTCTTGATGACATCAAAAGCTGGATGACTTTAAATTTCCTGCATCTAAATTCTGACAAGACAGAAGTTGTAATCTTTGGGCCAGAGTCCTCAAAAAATAAACTTCTTAACCAATCACTTAATCTGGATGACATTAACTTGGCCTCTGGTAATAAAGTAAAAAACCTTGGTGTTATTTTTGACCAAGACATGTCATTTAAATCCCATATTAAACAGGTTTCCAGAGTTTCCTTTTTTCACCTCCGGAATATCGCCAAAATTAGAAACATTCTGTCCAGGAGTGATGCTGAAAAACTAGTCCATGCATTTGTTACTTCAAGGCTGGACTATTGTAATTCTTTACCATCAGGAAGTCCACAAAATGCAATTCAAAGTCTTCAGCTGATCCAAAATGCTGCAGCAAGAGTTCTGATGAAAATCAACAAGAGGGATCATATTTCTCCAATTTTAGCTTCCCTTCATTGGCTTCCTGTTAAATCAAGAATAGAATTTAAAATTCTTCTTCTAACGTATAAAGCCCTTAATAATCAAGCTCCATCATATATCAGAGCTCTGATTACCCTGTATGTTCCTAACAGAGCACTTCGCTCTCAGACTGCAGGTCTGCTGGTGGTTCCTAGAGTCTCTAAAAGTAGAATGGGAGGTAGATCCTTTAGCTATCAGGCTCCTCTCCTGTGGAACCAACTCCCAGTTTTGGTCCGTGAGGCAGACACCCTGTCTACTTTTAAGACTAATCTTAAAACCTTCCTTTTTGACAAAGCTTATAACTAGAGTGGCTCATGTTACTCTGAGCTACCTCTATAGTTTTACTGCTATAGGCTTAGGCTACTGGAGGACATCAGGATCTACTTTTCTCACTCTACTGATTTCTACTGTTCTCCAGTCTACTGTTCTCCAGATTTGCATTGCATTACATTGAAATGACTGTTGTCATTTCAGCTTTTAACTTTTTGTTCTCTCTCTTTTTTCTTCATAGTAGGTACACCTGGTCTGACGTTCTGTTGACTGTGAAATCATCCAGGGAGGACAGATCACCACTATTACCATCTAATGTAGAACAGATTACTGGATCAATGTGTGCTTCTGTGCTTTTTTGTCTCTCTTGTTGTGTCTCTGCTCTGTCTTCTGTAACCCCAGTCGGTCGAGGCAGATGACCGTTCATACTGAGCCCGGTTCTGCCGGAGGTTTTTTTTTTTTCCCGTTAATGGGTGGTTTTTCTTCCCACTGTCGCTTCATGCTTGCTCAGTATGAGGGATTGCAGCAAAGCCATGTACAATGCAGACGACTCTCCCTGTGGCTCTATGGTTCCCCAGGAGTGAATGCTGCTTGTCGGGACTTTGATGCAATCAACTGGTTTCCTTATATAGGACATTTTGACCAATCTGTATAATCTGACCCAATCTGTATAATATGATTGAACTTGATTTTGTAAAGTGCCTTGAGATGACATGTTTCATGATTTGGCGCTATATAAATAAAATTGAATTGAATTGAATTGAATCCTAGCCAGCAACAGGGGGGGAGACATACCTTAAGCCTGGGATATTTTTCTTAACAGAGCCCATCCCTGATGTCCTCCAGTAGCCTAAGCCCATAGCAGCATAACTATAGAGGTAGCTCAGGGTAACATGAGCCACTCTAACTATAAGCTTTGTCAAAAAGGAAAGTTTTAAGATTAGTCTTAAAAGTAGACGGGGTGTCTGCTTCCAAACTGTGGAACCAACTCCAAAACTGGGAGTTGGTTCCACAGGAGAGGAGCCTGATAGCTAAAGGATCTACCTCCCATTCTACTTTTAGAGACTCTAGGAACCACCAGCAGACCTGCAGTCTGAGAGCGAAGTGCTCTGTTAGGACCATACGGGGTAATCAGAGCTCTGATATATGATGGAGCTTGATTATTAAGGGCTTTATACGTTAGAAGAAGAATTTTAAATTCTATTCTTGATTTAACAGGAAGCCAATGAAGGGAAGCTAAAATTGGAGAAAAATGATCCCTCTTGTTGATTTTGATCAGAACTCTTGCTGCAGCATTTTGTCATGATCACAGCTTTTGCTGGGATTTTTTCCTGTTGCTTTTGCTCTTGTCACGGCATTCTGGATGGTTCTAGCTCTTTCCTCTGATTACTGCCACATGTGTTTGGCACTATTTAAGCCTGCCTCCTTCAGAGTGCCGGTGCCAGATTCTGGAAAACCACTGTGTGAGTAGACCTTCCAGCATTCCTGGCCTAGACTCTGTTTTGACTTCTGATTGTTTTGGATTCCTGCCTGTGTCTTGCCCTTTTCAGATTCTCCCGTTCTCAGTTTCTGGACCTTGACCCTTCCCTGCTCCTCGATTCTGCCTCTCAGCCCACCCACTATGTACTTCTGCCCGTTGGATATCGGTGTTTTGGATTAGGAATAGGACCTTGGACTCTGCGTACTGGATTTTCCCTTTTGTGCCTCTGCCTTCCCCCAACCATCTGTGTATGACCTTGGACTGACTCAGTATTCTCCGACATTACCCTCCCCTTTCAGGAGAGAGATTTCCTCATTGGATTTAACCCTGGTTACGGATTCAATAAAGGTTAGTGGCTACAAGGGGAGTTTTGGCCTAGTGGTTAGAGCAGCGCGCTTGCACTCAGAGAAGGATGCAAGTACCCGGTTTGATCCCCAGCGCCTGCACTCTGGGTCCCTGAGCAAGACCCTTAACCCCAGATTGCTCCCCGGGCGCCACACATGGCAGCCCACTGCTCCCTAAGGGTGATGGGTTAAATGCAGAGAACAAATTTCGTTGTAATGTATGTTTCAATGACAATAAAGATGATATTACTATTATTATTATTACTCTGGAGCTGTTACAGTCTCCCTGTGGAAGCTTTCAGCCACTCTCTCCTCTGCAGAGCTGCCAGTCCCGTTCCCTGAAGCTTCCCAGTTCGGCTATACTTTCCTTTTTGATAAACTTATTAAAACCTTTACCTGGTGTTGTGTGAAAAGCTGGGTAAAAACCTTAATATTCATTACACATTTTGGATCAGCTGAAGACTTCGAACTGCATTTTGTGGACTTCCTGATAGTAAAGAATTACAATGGTCCAGCCTTGAAGTAACAAATGCATGGACTAGTTTTTCAGCATCACTCCTGGACAGAATGTTTCTAATTTTGGCAATATTCCTGAGGTGAAAAAAGGAAACTCGTGAAACCTGTTTAATATGAGATTTAAATGACATGTCTTGGTCAAAAATAACACCAAGATTTTTAACTTTATTACCAGAGGCCAAGTTAATGCCATCCAGATTAAGTGATTAAGAAGTTTATTTTTTGAGGACTCTGGTCCAAAGATTATAACTTCTGTCTTGTCAGAATTTAAACGCAGGAAATTTAAAGTCATCCAGCTTTTAATGTCATCAAGACATGACTGCAGTAGAAGTAATTGATTGGATTCATCAGGATTTATGGATAAATATAGCTGAGTGTCATCAGCATAAAAGTGGAAATTAATCCAATGCTGTCTGATAATTTTGTCGATCGGAAGCATATATATAGTGAATGTTAGTGTTTAGTTTTGACTTGGCTTTTGTTTATGATTAGTTTTCAGTTTTTCCTCTTTTTTAGGGTTTCAGTTATGATTTGACTTTATTTTCTGTTAGTTTTCAGCTCCTCCTTCCCTTCACTTAGCTTTCCCTTCACTCCCTCCGCAGTCAGTCACACCTGTTGGTCATTAATCCATCAGACTCATTTCACCTGCCAGCCTCCTTACTTAAACCTCCTTCTGTTGTCACTCCTCTGCCGGTTCATCATCATGCAACACCTACTCCATGCCTGTCTACCTGATTTGCTCCTACTTGCTGCTGGAATCCTGCCACCTCTGCTTCTCTTTTGCCTCAGTTTGCCATGGATTATTCCAGTCTCGTCGGCGCAACTATCCTGTTGTAACTCTAACCTGCAAGTATTTACCCTGCCTTGCTGCTTATCCTGCTGTGGTTCTGGCCTACAAGTATTCATCCAGCTCAGCTGCTAATCCTGTTGAGACTCTGACCTGCAAGTATTCACCTGCCAAGCAACTAATCCCGTTGTGGCTCTGCTCTGGCTCACTCTCTGCCGAGGTGTTGGACTCTGCTGCCTTTCTCTGGGCTCCAAGAACTCTCCCTCCGGGTCGTCAGCTCCTGCCCTCATCTACACCCTTGTTCCTGTGCAGTCCTGCCTCTCCGGTTACATCATCCATCATCCCATCAACCCTTCAATAAAAACTCTCAATTTTAGTCCCGTGTGTTGTGGTTCTGGGTTCATCCATAAACAAATTGTGACAGTAAAGAGAATTGGTCCAAGGACTGAACCCTGTGGTACTCCACAAGTGACCCTAGAGTTTGAGGAAGATTTATTATTAACATGAACAAACTGGAATCTGTCCGACAGATAAGATTTAAACCAGCCTAATGCTTTCCCCTTAATCCCTACAGTATGCTCAAGTCTTTGTAGGAGAATATTGTGATCAACTGTGTCAAATGCAGCACTGAGATCTAGCAGGACAAGTACAGACACAAGTCCATTATCTGAGGCCATGAGAATATCATTGGTGTAAAGGTTGTTGTTGTAGTAGGGCGCAGTAGGCTCCTCTTTTCCTGGTACACTCTGTGGTCTGATTGACCTGAGGAGGGGTGGAGCTGTTTTAGATACATCCCAGTCTCTCACATTTGCAACAGAGTCAGTTTTGTCTTCTTTATATCATCTGGAAAACCTGTTTTTCAATCTTTTAGTTTCAGTTCTGCTTCAGTCAGATTGTTTGCTATGTGAAAACCCTTGAATGTGTAATCATTTACCTCTTTTTTCCAAAATAAAAGCATCAAATATTCAATGGTTTCAGTTGTCCCTCTGTCAGATTGAAGTGTGCTTTTACCTGGTGGTTTGACTGTGTATTACTACAGCACAAAAGCCTAAAACCCTTGTCAGTTCACAGCAACACGAAATTACATTTTAGATCAGTATTTTAATGTTAAATTAAATTGAGAGATAAATAACAGATACATTTTTGGAAATGCAATAAAAACATCTACTTGGGCTTATCTAGTCAAAACATTCTTGCTTCAGTTTATGTTTTTTTTTAAGTTCATTATTTTCTCTTCCTGATCCCAAAAATGTTGAACTGATGCCAATGTTAACATTTTATCAACGGCAGAAACACCCGAGACTCAGTTTCAGTCTTACAGCTCCTACAATAAATAACAAGCCAGGGACCCAGGAGAGAAGGTGGAGAGATGTTTCTGGATGGATTTCAGTCATCTGGAGCAACATTGAGTATAGAGTTTCTGTCACTAGAGAGGAGGCATTTTCACATGATGAAAACAACAGTTTCAAGGTGAACTCCTTTCGAGGAGAAACATGACCCACCCTGTACAACACAGACACTTTGACCTCTGAACCCCATGCAGAGTCCTTTACCTCCAGCTGGTGACACCTTAGAACCAAACACACAGCTGAGGGTCTGTTGGAGAAATAACTCCAGTAACTCTAACTAAATAGTGATACAGGGCAAAAGTGAACAAACAGGATAATCCCTCAACTATAATGGACGCCCATAAGACACTTTACAAAGAAAGGAAAAACACTGCAGAAAAAAACGAAAAACCATAATGTTTAATTTACATTCTCATTGCTCTTCTCAGCACAGTTACAAAATCTACAGTACTAATAAAACAAACAAATAAATAGCTTTAGTACCCGAGATTTGGTTAGAAGATAAGATTCCTTATTAGTAGATGTAAAATTTATTATACATTTAATAAATCTACTTAAATTAAAGACTGGATTTTTTTGTATGTTTTGTAGCGCAATTTTATCTTCCAGAAATACAAACTGAAATTATTCCAATGCTTTGTGATTTTAATTTTTTTTACTTAAGGATAATTGCTTTAAATAAATATGGAGGGTCCTTTATTTTCCAGCAAGGCTTATTCAGTCAACTCATTTCTTTCTTTATTTCCTCTCATGTTTCCTTTTTATGTGACGTTAACAATTGTTACTTTATCATTATATCGGATTAAATCATTATGCACAGCAGCCGTAGAAATCCGGGCAACATTTATCAGTGTACAAAAAAAAATAAGGGCTTCTTGTGCGGGTGCCATAAAATACTAAGATGTTGTCTTACTTTAAGAAAAAATACATTTCAAATGTTGTCATAACATTTCTCTTACAGTTAAAGTCAACAAAATAACTTTAGCTGCAGTAAGGGCAAGATCTTATGTAATATGTATCTGATCATTTCTATGCTGATGACATTCAGCTCTATTGTTCTTTTAAGCCTAATGAATATTTTATAAACTGTGTAATATTAAACAGTTGCTCTGTTACAACTACTTGCACATAATCGCTGATAAGATGGAAACACTCATCATTGCTCCTGAGAACCAAATAATACAAATTAAGAAATGTCTGGGTGTGTTGGCCTCCTCTGTCAAACCAAGTCTCAGAAACCTTGGCATAATTTTTAATTCTGCTGTGTCACTAGAGTGTCCTTCTTGCAGATAAATCAAAAACATTCTTCTTTGAGCTAAGAAATATCTCCAAGCTATAAGCACTTTTCTGTTTTTATTCGTCAAAATCCTGTACTTTTACAAACTGAGATATCCAGAGTTCTGGAGAATCACCACAGTCACCGTTCATCTCTTTTCTCTGCCTTATGCATGATTTCTTTTTGGCATAAAATGCATTTCTACTCCAAGAACAGGAGGAAATGATTTGGTGCCCAAGGAAAGTCAAAGGACTCAGTTTTATGTGGTGAAAATCATCCCATCCCACCCGTCATCCATTGTTTATCCTTAAACTCCAAATGACAATCTCAAATCTCTTTCATTTACTCAGTGCACAGGATCTCACACAAAATAGGAGTTATGGTTATAAAATATCCAGATTTTGGACAGAGAGACAGATGGCTTGAATGAGGCGTTGGGATGGCACTACCAACGCCCCAGTGTGCACAGCTCAGTCCTCCGACTCATTCCTAAGAGATTACATCAGCAGCCTTATCATGACCGAGTACTCCACTCACACCAAACAAAAGCCTCTTTCAAAAACACTGAATAAAAGTCAGCTTGCCTCCTATTTAAACCTATTTGCTGTTTTTAGAAATCACACCATTTGAGGAAAAAGAGGCTTTCAAATGGTGAACAATTCCTTTTAGAGAAGGAGTTTAAAAAAAATCAACTAATACAAATTCTGTGCATGTAAACATAGCTCGTGTCTCATATTCAGTTATTCCTCCGCCTCCTTTAGTGATAACGGTCGGCATAATAAATGTAGAGTTTTTGTAGCTTTGGAGGCGAGGGTGTGAGTATTGGAGACCCGGCTCAGTGCTGTTAAAAAACCAGCAGATAGTGGCCCTTAGCTAGTGTGGAGCCACAGAGATTAGCTTCACATAGCGGCCCCCCATCAGCACCCGAGGAGTCGGGTAACCAGTCCAGCTGGGTGACGGTACTTAGGAGGCACCAGCACCCGGGACACCACCGTAGTTCTATAGTCTTTAGCAGCTAACGGACTCATTTCCAAGTCAAGAAAATCAGACAGTAGTTTACAATAAATGTGCAAGAAAGCTAGTTAGAAAATTGTGCAATTTGCATCGTTTCTAAGTGTACTAATACACATTTCCAGTTAAGAGGCAGTAAAAATGACTTCCATCAGATCAGACACCTGTGGAACCAGTACTGAGCTTTTGATGTGTAACGTATAATAAACTGGGCTGTTGTGTTGTTGATTTCCAGCAGGGGGTGATAGCCCTTACAGCTTTGGGAAAAAAGCTGTGTTTAACTGTTAGGGATTTTGATTTTAATATTACTGTTTTGATTCAATGTCGTCACGCTTGAGTTCTCCTGGACTTTTGGAGAAATACCTTATTGTTTCTCCTCACCCTAATCTTATTGTTTCTCCTCGCCCTAGGCCAATCAGGCAGTGTGTTCACTCAAAACTCAATCGAGTCCATTCAGTGTGACCCTGCTCTTGAGCAGTGTCAGAGAAACCCGGGCTGGACCGGTGCACGGCATAACTGGAGGTGGGAATGGATTTATGTGTAATTCAAATACAGTTGGATCTGCTGACTTACTGGAAGGTCTGAAGCCAACTGATGGAATAAATAACAACTGATGCGATAAGAACTCCTTTATTCTTCCACAATGGGGAAGTTCAGGTGTAATAGTGGCAAAGAAACGCTTACACAAAATTATTAGCAATGAAAAATAAGAAAAAAAGGGGACAAACTAGTCTAATCTAAGATTAGCTCAATACTATGATATGCACTGTGCATCGCAAAGTAGCTAAGGCGTGAGAGTTACCTTAGCATCTGTTGACGTTGTAAATGGTTAATGATCCGATCAGAACCTGTGCAACTATTAGCATAAACAGGTAGGGAGTCTGTTGTGAGCAGCGGGTTAAACAGGTCTGGCTGCAGCTGGAAAAAAACAACACTTAGAGGATCTGGGATGCTCTAAGGAGCAAAATGGAAAATAAAGAAACAGAAATAATTACCATTTAATGGGTTGATGACAAACACATGCAAAAAATATATAAAAAAAACATGAGCAGTCTGTTTAAAATCATCTTTGGACAACAGTGAAAAAACTCCTGTAAACCTGAGGGAGATTTTGGAAACTCCTTCCAGAAAAGTCTGGACTTGTCATTTTTTCTTTCAACTTTTAAAATGTTGAATATTTACATAATAATGACCAAAACTTGTTAGTCCAAAGTTTGCTTTAAAATTATGCTTTTCGGAATACAGTTAGAGCTTCTGATGATGATGTTGACGAAGTGTGAGGAAATCGTGTTTTCTCAGTAACAAGAGGAGGAGGGAGAAAAAATAAACTGCAGAAAGGAAGAGGGCGGACTTTCTTCTGGATCTCCTGCCAGAAATGAAAAGCTGTCACAGATCGAGAGGAACCATGGAGGAAAGAACACCTCAGAACCTGCTGCTTTGTAAGTCCAGAACATCTGGGTTTTCCTTAAAGATCAGAGTTTTACTGCCTGTTCTGCTGAGGAATGATGACGGAGCAGAATGGAGGAGAAACTAGTTAGACTGCATGAACTAAAGCTTTGACATCTGCAGGATAAAAGATCATCTAAACATGTGTTTATTGAAACCGTTCTAAATGTGTGTTATCTGCAGGTCTGAGTTTCCTCCTGTGCTGCACAATAAACCAAGGTTGGTAACATTTTCACCTCTTAATGCTTTTAATGATGTCATAGAGGCAGAAACTGAAGTTCTCCAGGGTTTCCTCAGAGAACGATTATAAAACAGAAGAAATATATGAGATGTTGGACAATAATCTCTAGTTTTAGTTTTCTTTTTCTATTCTATTTAGTTCAATTACATTTTATTTATAGAGCGCCAATTCATGATACATGTGTTGCACATGTTTTAATGTTATCTAATGTTATCTAATGCATAATAAATAACTCTCTGTGTGTTAGGTATTGTCCGGTGGAAATCAGCTGTAGAGCTGATATCAGGACAATAGTTGAAAGGGATGAATTCGAGCACTGGCGATCTTTTATCAGCAAGCTCTGCACACACATAGAATAAATGAGTGACAACTTCTCTTCAAGTTCAAGAGTTTATCAACAGAAATAAAATGAACATCCAGAGAACATCACCATATAATGCTGTTTTATCTGCATTAACACTATATTTCAATCAACAAATCCTCTCTACGAGGCTAGTGAAACTTAACTAAACTACTAAGCAAAATGAAGATAAAGAAGCTAAGCTAAGGCACTATGTGCCTGCTGTGACGATCTCGGCACTGGTGCTGATCTGATCCTCAACTCAGCACACCTGCTCATCTCCACCCTGCCTGTTCTCATTGGTCCCACCTGTTTCCTCCTCCATATTATCCCTGCAGATCAGCTACCAGTGCCAGATCGTCTCAAACCAGCGGTAAATGCGTTCCAGCACTTCTGTTTGTAAGCCTGTCTGTTGTCTGACCTGTTTCTCTGTTTCCTGTCTGATCCCAATCTGATTCTGTTTGCATGCCTGAAACCTGCCTGATTGGTTTCTGGATCCAGTACCTGCCAGTCCGTGAGTAACTGAGCCTGGCGAACTCTCGGGTGCTTTTGGGGTCCTGCCAGTTATCCGGACCTGGACTGTCTTGCTGCTCGTACCACCCCGTCAGAACTGCTGCAGGAGCTCTGCCTTCCCTCCTCAGACCTTTCCTCCGCCAGTGTCTGCTCTCTGCAGCTCAGCCTTCCTGGTCTATCCTGGACTCTGTTCCGTTTCTGTTTGCCTGCCTCGTCCATAAATACACCTTTTAAAGCATTCGCTCCGTGTACGGCTGAATATCGGGTTCTGTCCAAACAAAGCATCACACCTGCAAAAGAAACAACAGACAAAACAAAGTGGTGATCATAATTCAGTGAATCCTGGTTCACTGCAGATCTGAGTCAAAGAACCAAACTTGATCTTAAACAACATGGAATGAGCTAAAGTTAGTTTAACTACTTCAGAACAACATTTTGTATGTGTTTCAACCCATTCACAATGCAAATCCTGAGCTAAACAAAACATTATTTGATGACATAACATTATTTTCTCAGTAAGAACTTTAGGGAAGCTCGGTTTTATTAATGCGTTTATACCTCCGGGACGCTAGGCGTCGCTGTAGCAATCTGTCGCTAAAATCAGCTAATCTAAAGTTATACAAATCGACATTATTATTCCATATTAATGCAGAGATAATGTTCGGAGCACTATCGAACGATGGTGGAGTGAAACGAAACAAGCCTTATTTTTTAAACAAATCTTAGTCACTGATCTGGGAAGAGCAATGTTACCGGAAGTTAATAGGATTTAGGCTAGCGGACTTTTGGTGCTATTTTTAAATAGCAGCTGCTTCACTTTTGTCGTTATGAGTGGACCGGATAACACAAACATCAATATCCCATCAATATATAAAACCCTTGTGGAGATAACGTTTGTTATAAACATAAAAACATACTCAAATTACTTCAGCAAAGAATGCTAACGGCGGCTACCCTGTAAGCTCCATGTGTTTCAAACACAGAGAAAATGCATTACGTAACCTTCTAAATAAACCATTTAACGTTCGCTGCTTATTCCTCTGCCAAACCTGTCGGTGCCTCTGTGTGAGTTCTGCTTCACTTTGGTCATCCAGTTGGAAAGTAATACTCCAAACATGGTCAGGGTGCAGGGTAGGCCGGCCGAGGTCCCGCATGCAGTCTTTGAGCTCTCAGCTTGTCTGGTGAGGGAAGGCGACCGATCCGCGTCTCGCGTCCGCTTTCCTGCAACAGCTGAGGAAAAACAAAGCTGTTTCAGCATTCTCTCACTTCAGCATTGCGCAGAAGTGAGACCACAAACTTATTTTTGATTCGCCCGGTCAGGTCCTCGAACCCAGTCGGGTCCTCTGCTCCCCAGAGGACAAGTTTCTCCCCATCGCTGTCCCAACGAAACAGCATGAACTGAGTTCTAGAGAAGCGCATTTTTACTCAGCTAGTGGGTCTTTCGGGCCCCATGAGGCCCTATGCCTGGCTGACTGGTCCCCAAGGGCGGACTCTCTTTCCTTGAGAATCCCCGGAAGAAGTGGGAGGGAAGACGTGTAGTCTGCTCTCTATAGCAGGCGCCTGCTGTGAGAGGCTGTCTCTGCTCACAACCCACCCGACTTCTTCCAATGGTACATGTTTCCAATTCAATCTGAATTCTAGTCTATGGCTCTGGTGGTACAAGACATGTCATCTCAAGGCACTTTCCAAATTAGGAACTGCTTATTAGCAGGTTATTGATCATTAAGTAGAAACAAATGCTGAACTTTAGAATATTTATCGTCTTCATGTTTTTAATGTTAACTAAAGCAAACTTGTTTGTTTTCTGAAACAGTGACTTTGATATCAGGCCTCCCAGTTGGTCCGACTGTGAGTCCCAGCAGATCTCAGTTCTTTGAAGGAGAATCTGTGTTTCTGAGCTGTGAGGAGGACGACATCTCTGCTGGATGGACTGTGAAGAGGTACACAGCCAGAGAAGGTGTGGACTGTGGAGATGATTTGGAAAAAGCAGCTGGTTCTACCTGTAACATCAGCAGCCTCTTCATAGAGGACAGTGGAGATTACTGGTGTGAGTCCAGATCGGGACTAAACAGCATCGGCATCCAGCTCACTGTCACTGGTAAGATCAGACTGTGGAGTTAGTGTTGATGAAGCTGTGTGGAAATGGATGAAATGCTGTAGTTTGTCTCTGTGTTGAGGTGGATCAGTGATCCTGCAGAGTCCTGTCCTCCCTGTGATGGAGGGAGATGACGTCACTCTGAGCTGTCACACAAAGACCGCTCCCTCCAACCTCCCAGCTGCTTTCTATAAAGATGGCTCCCTCATCAGGACTGAGCCTGCAGGTCACATGACCCTCCACCATGTGACCAGCTCTGATGAAGGCCTCTACAGGTGTAACATCAGCGGTCATGGAGAGTCTCCATCCAGCAGGATCTCTGTCTCAGGTCATAAGGACTGATCTTCAATGTTTTGTTTCCTGACTTGAGTTTCTGATGTTTAATCGTTGATCAATTGAATAACAGCTTTACAAATATCTTTATTTCAGAAGTGCCCTCCAACTCTGCCCCTCCACTTCTTACAGACTTCTCATCTCTTCAGGTCGTCTTGTTTCCTCTTGCATCCTTTTGTCTTGTGTTTTTACTGGTGTGACTGTTTCTAATAAGAAAGCGATATCGTCACAAATCAAACGGTAAGACACAAGCATCTTGGTTGACTCTTGCTCCTTAATCACAATTATATACATAACAATCTATGTTACTGTGTCCTAAACACATTTGTTCAAAATTAAAAAAGAAAATCAGGCATTTCAACCATCGTTCCAAACAGTTTCCACAGAAGAGCTAACAGCATCATGAAAACCGACCCTGTACGCCTTCATCTCTCACATCTAAATTGTTCCCAAATCCTGATTTCCTGTATCCATGACCTGGTACTGATTCAGTTTTATTACAATCACCGACTGAAAAAGTAACAGAAATACTGGTACGATCCGGACAGAATCTTTAGAGCATCGTCACAGACCCATCAGGCAGTGGTACCAGCAGGAGATGGAGTTTCATGGAGAACAGACAATATGTTCCCAAAGTATTTATTCCCCTTTCTTTTGTAAGCGTAGAGATTAATGATTAACATTTGAGCAGGAATCTAATACACAAAATGCAGTAAAGAAAGGTCCAAGGCAGGAGGAAGTAAAGCATCTACCTCTACGTCCGTCCATGTACGGAGTTCTCTTCCTCTTTCCAGCAGTGTCTCACTTCCAGGTGTTTGTAGAAGGCACAATGTAGTCGACCCTCTTTTCCTGGTGCCCCCCCCCCCCCCCCCCCCCAGCCGAGTGGTTCCAACACCAGGCCATTGGGACATCTCTAGGCTCAGGTGGTTGCATTTGGACTTTCAAAATAAACCTAGAACTGGTTTATCAGGTTTAAAAGGAAATAATGTTCGACAATGATCAATGGTACAAGGGAAATTTTGTTTGGGAGGCTCCTTGGCTTTATTTTAACATTTAGTTTCCTGGCTTTCTCAATTCTTCTTAGATGAAATTTGTTTTCTACAATAAATATGTTGTTACAGATTAATGAAGCCTTTTCAGATAAACCACTGATATTCTTCTCATACAAGACGGCACCATGGAGAAGAGATTGTGACAATATTTTTACTGTTTCTGAAAGGTTACATGACAGTAAATCAACACTGTGGTGGTGAAATACCAGTGGATGTTGACAGCGACACAGACTTCCTTAAGTTTAATGCTATTTACTCTACAAAGGACTTTTTTATAAAGTTTATAATCTTAGCCTTAGATTTGTTTTTATGTGGGTACAGATTGCTGTTATCATAACACTGCACTAAAGGTTATACTCCTATTATGTAAAATGCTGTACTTTATTAACATGAGTTAAACCACTGTTATATCATCAGTAAACTTAATGAGCTGATGTGTGATAAAATCAGCTGTACCGCCATGTGTCAATGGAGAGCAGAGGAAATGAGCTGATCTCAGTTCGTAGTGCCGTGCCTTGCTGCTAAAACATATCATCTGTTCTCTTCTAAACAAAGAATTGTCTGGGGTCTGATTGACTTGTTATGCCATTATATATGATGGAGAGGAGGAGTATAGCTGATTAGTTGCATCCCAGTCTGTCACATTTACAAAACAGTCTGTTTTACATTCATTACAAGGTCTGAAAAACATGTTTGACTCTTTCAGTCTCAGTTCTGTCAGATTGTTTGCTATGTGAAAACCCACAACCCCTGTATGTGTGATCATTTTACTTTTTTTCTGGAAATAAAAACATCAAATAATAAATGGTTTAAGTTGTCCCTCTTAAATTGTCAGATTGCAGTGTGCTTCCACCTGGTGGTTTGACTGTAGATTACACTAGCACGAAATGACTAAGACCCTCATCAGTGATCTGTCTACCCTGCTACATAATATCACTCAACACACAACATTATTTAATCGTTCTGCAAACACTAAAATCCAGGAGATGTCCGGGGACTGCTTTTTTAGTCGACAGGTTGTCCAAAACTGAGACTTCTGACGGCTATCAGTAGCATTAGTCTTAGCTAGTGCTAAATGACAAATATCTAATATGTCGAAGAGCAATGCAAAACATACAAGACAATAATTAAGTACAAAGACCTCCGTGATCTGCAGTTTTGAAATGAAGAGTATTAACGGAATAATTTTCCTTCAGTTGATCAAGTTAAAGTAAAGCGCTGTGTTATATTGTAAGCTGCATAACAGTAGACCTCTCAACTTTTATCAAAAGTTAAAGGTATACTATGCAACCGGGGTTGATTTTCCAGCGAGGCGCCCCCCAGAGGGCGAAAGTAAAAGTGCACTGTCGTAAATATGCTCAGCTGTTCTCCTGGCTTCTCCGGCAAGCCAGGCGTGGTTGTTTTGAGCTTAGCAGACAGGCGAACGCAATGAATCACCATCCTGCTGTTCAAGCAGAGCTACGAGGGAGCGCCCTCCCCTCCTCTCTGTCCCCGCCAGTGGAGTGAGGGGAGCGGGCGTCCCGAAACGACCTCCGCCTGGCCCGGGACCCGCTCGGCCCGGACATCGGCTCGCGGGGGGTTGGGTAGGGCGAGGGTCCCGGTCCGCGCGACGCGCTGGCCGTCTGTTTCCGTATGCCGCGCGGCCGCCGGGGTGTCTCGTCTTTCCTCTCTCCCCTCCGTTCCCCCCGACGCCCGGTGCCTCCCGAGCCGCGTCCGAGCGTCGCGCGGTACAGTTTGAGAACACAGATGAGCGGTGGCCGTTTAAACTCCGCGGTTCCGTCGCACAGTTTGGAAACACAGATCAGCAAAGAGATGAGCGGTGAACTTTTAAACTCCGCGGTTCCGTCGCAGTTTGAGATGTATATAAGTACCACGACTGAAAAACTCGTACAGTGTATGCCCGGCTTTAACACAGTGAAAGTATGAACATGCACAGAGAGAGAGAGTAACCATTCCAATGTTACTTACAATCGCATCAGCAGAAACGCGAGGTCCGCGTCAGCCTTGCAGCCTTCTTTTTCTTTTAGCTCTCGCCATTCGGAAAAAGCTTTCCCGATGTTCACCCGTGTAGGACTCTTCTCTCTTTCCACAGCCCTTTTCCTCTTTCTTGCCTGCTCCAACATGGGCTTTCGCTGTTTTATCGCCGGTTCCGCCATGATAACTGCACAGATATCGCCACTGCGCTAGCACCGAACATGCCTTTCACTGGGGGCGTGTAGCAGTTCTCGCCGTAAAGCAAGACCGACTCTCGCGATCTTGCATGAGATTCTGAGCCTGTGGGTGCGGGCCGAGGGCTCCTGCAGTTGCAAGTGCGGTATTTCCCCCACAGACCACCAGGGCGGCCAAGAAAACCTTTGTTCAACCTGAAATGACTCATTTAATCATCCAAAACGGTATGAAACACATTAATTAACTGAAAAATGTTGCATAGTGTGCCTTTAAGAGTGAGATTATGCTAATTTGGGGGCGGGGCTTGTTTGGGGGCGGGGCTACCCGGACCCTGGAAGAGCCGGTGGAGTCAACTCCATCTCATTTTTATCCCCCAGACAATGAAGTAGACATGTATTACTTTTGTTAAAAAGAGAAAGAGACATATTAATACTTTATTGTTCAGTTAATGGATTAAGACATAAAAAAATACACAATTGTTCAAATAATACTGAATAAAATTAAGTAGTTTTAAGTTATTGACCGAATTATTACACTGTTACACATAGGGTGACCACCTGTCCCGCGTAGCGCGTGCGCGCACAGCGTTTGAAGCCCAATTCATGCGTCCCGCAAATTGAGACCGTGTCACGCATAATCAATGCTTTCTCAAAAAAAAAGTTGGTCGCTCTATCCATCTTATTTTCGAACGCGGAAGTAACTATGGCCACAGCTTCAAAGTATTCATGACTGAGAGAATGACATGAAGAAGTGGCCTCATAACGTACGAGGACATTTTAACCTGTTTTGTGTCACTTGGCACGGACGGTGTTGTGCGCAATTCTGTTCCCCCGTGAAAATCTGTTTCCCCCCGTGTCGGGAGCGCGCTTTGCAGCCGTTTTCCAGGCGCTTCTAATTGATTTCTCGGTAAAACAACTCATATAATCATGTCAAGGTTGTAACAGTCAGTTTAATCGGCAGCTGTTTACAAAATTGTAAAATAAAAATAAATAAACGAGGTCTTCTTACGCTGTTTTGTGTTATTTTAAATGGCAAGATAAACGGTCTTTTTCCAACTTTTGTCACTTTAACCTGACAAATAAAAGTAAGCCATAAAACACTATTCCAGCACGTAGTGTGTATTTATGATTTTACATTGCTGATAGAGGAGGATGGGATGGTTGATAGCAGGACACAAACATTGTGGCTGTTTCTCAATTCACGAGAACGCGAGCGCGTTCTCGTGAATTGAGAAACAGCCTAAGACTTTCTGAAAACACAAGAGTGTAGACTTCCCAGTACATCCCTATGTAATGTAAAATATGACAGTTTACTGGATTAAGGAAATTTCTAGTATGCTATCACACATAATTTTTGAGAATTTAGAAACATTTGCTCTTTATTTCCCAAAGTTTTCGGGAGATGTCTGAAAGACCTCGTTTATTTATTTTTATTTTACAATTTAGTAAACAGCTGCCGATTAAACTGAATGTTACAACCTCGACGTGATTATAGGACTTGTTTTACCGAGAAATCAACTAGAAGCGCCGGGAAAACGGCTGCAAAGCGCGCTCCCGACACGGGGGAAACAGATTTTCACGGGGGAACAGAATTGCGCACAACACCGGAGCGCTCTGGTGCTGCAGCTCCAGGAGAAGCCTTCAGTCATGCAGCGGCGATCTTATGGAAGGTAGGCTGATGAATCATCTGATTCAGAAACATCCTGGCTGTTGGCTCGTTGTGATTAGATTGCTAGTTAATTTTGTAATGTTTTGGATTAAACTGATGTTATAAGTGGACATCTAAACATTCTGCCCACTTCATGTTTTGGCTTGAAAAGGTTTGAGTCCTAAAGGTGACCCCAATGACCTAAAAGTGTCCCCAGAACACTGAACAGTTTTTTTTTTCCTGCGCCTGCCTTTACCAACATCCAAGTTCACCATCCTTCCTCCCCCTTCTCGTTCTGTGAACCTCTGGAGTCGTGAGTTAAGACTTTTGTACAGTTCCTGTGGTGTAGAGCAACTACAATTCCTGTTAATCCTTTAATTTTAAATTATAATATATTTAAAGTGTAATGAAAATAAATAAAATTAAATAGCTAAAGTAAATCGGAATTGGAAGTGCATCTGTTCATTGAATGTTCAAAGTATTATGAATCTTTATTTAGAAAGAAATACACATTGGTTGGCCTATTCATGAGTATACATCAGCAATTACACATGTTTATGGGAATAGGGCATTATTAATATACCATGTAAGGTGGTATGTGCTAGAAATGTGTAAACCACTATCAGTGAGTCTGCCCGTGAGGTAGGGGCACCGCCGCGCCAAGCAGTGTCCCACTTTGTCCCTCAGAAACATACCCCTTGTCCCCCCTTGGGCTTATTAGCAGGTGGTCACCCTAGTTACACATTCATCTATGGGTTGGTGCGTCTTTACGCATGATCCAGCTGCTGATGTCTCCCTCTTTTCAGCTCAATGCACTTCTAGACTGTTACAGTTTATAACATTCTCATCACCTTTCACAGCGACAGGTTTCTCAGTCGCCGCGCTGACAAGTCAAATCTCTATTGCTCTCGTCAGTGCGCTCTGGGCGGTGCGGTGGGCGGATTTTACCCCCGTGCGCTGCGTGCGAGGGATAAACAGCGGGGAAAATGCATAACTAAATACTGTAAAGGGCTCCTATAAAGGGAACAGGGGTACTGACAGGTCTAAGATGAAGCCCCTGATCTTACAAGTTCTTTAAAATGACCCTTAAAAGTGCGCACCTGAATTGAAGCGCGAGGCAGCACGCCCACCGAAGCGCCACTGAATCTATGTTGTTAAAAAAATAGCATGAAACACAGCTAGTAACTCTCCTATTGACTTTAACTGGCACACGTTGCTACCGATGTGAGGACATTAAACGTAGTGATTCACGTTTTGAATGGTGAACGGTGATAAAAGCACCTGCTCCGAGGGAAAGGAGGGGGGAGAGGAGCAAGCGCGGAGGCACAGAAATACGGTGCATGTAGTTAAAAAATGCAGAATTAATAAAAACGAAACTTATAAACAGACTAAGTGGCTTTTTTAAACTGCATCTGGTTAGCAGAACTGTTTTATGATCCAGCGTGCAGCCATGACTGGTTCTGAATGAACCGGTCATCTGGCAGCAGCTCCCCCCGCCCCCTCCCCTCCTGTGTACGCGGTACAGGACCTTACCGGCTCACTTTCACCACTGTTAAGACTAAAATTATTCATAACTCTGATCACTCTTCCTGCTGCTCTGTTAAAAATAATTGCAGCAGGAATTACTGATGGCCACAAGCTGTGAAAGAAGCCGAAACAGCTCAGCAGAAGGCGGAGTTTTGTCGTCCGCAGCCCAGACGGGCTTTGTGATTTTTATGCGTGAGAAATTCCATGTTTGCGTGTGAAATGTCATGTGTTGCGTGTGAGCGTGTGGAGTTAGTGAAATGCGTGTGTCACACGGTCAATGCGTGAGAGTTGAGAGCTATGATAACAGTGTTCTCGAAATGAAAAAAGATAATGTGATTACTCTGTTACTGAAAATATAACACCATCACTAACACCCTTCTCAACAATACTAACAAACAAGCGCTATGCTGCAGCAGCGTGCATGGAGAGATATAAATTAGAATAAAGCAGTGTCGTTCAAAAATACAATATTTCTCTTAATTACCCTCATCTGGGAAGTCAAGGCGTAAGTGAACAAGACTAACATAGCAATTAACTAACGGGCCGTGCAGGAAAACCTAAGCATGCTAATTTGTTTGACTCGCTAGATCAATGCAAAGGAAGATTCACAACTCTGTTTGCAAAGGTAAGCAAATAGGGTTGCACTTTGCCAATGCAGAGGGACTAAGTGTAATTGAGGCATGATGCATTTACATTTATGTCTACAAATGATTTGCTGAGTTTTAAAACACAGACTTAGTATGAAAGAGCTACTGGGTGAAAGATGATAACTGTGACCTAGGAGCACTGATGGCTGAGGGCAAGAGCATGACATGAGGTGCAATTCATCCTCTCTTCTGTAAAGAACTGGTCATATTATTGCGATATCTTTCTGTAATCCACAAACAGATCTTCGAAAGTTGTTTCCGTTTACCATTCAAATGGCCAAATTTTATGATTATGAATAATTTCTACAGACAAAGCTACAGGTGAGTCTTCACCTCCAGAATGTTAACAATTTGTTTATTAGATGCCTGCGTTATTTTGGCTGTTAATAGTGAGAATTGGTGTAACTAATCATGGGATAAAGTGGGTTGGAATATTGGAACATTTGTACTGTGTGTATTAGATGCATGCAAGCACTTAGTCTCTTAAAGCCCATTTTGGGATTCATATGCAAAATCCAGCTAAATAAACGACAAAGTGAGGAGGCAGCCCCCCTCTTTTTCTAAGAGTGTCACTTTGTGACACACTTTGAAACTTTGGTTTAACTCAACATTTTAAACAGCCATCGCACAAACAGGGACATATTTTAGACTTGATCATCACTAAAGGTCTCAACATTTTCATGGTCAATGTAACCAATGTTGCCCAATCTGATCACTGTCAGGGTTCTGTTTTACCTGTCTCACCCTGGACATTCTAGCACCTTCCGCCTCCCATGCAGCCCGGTCACTCTGATTACCTCCACCTGGCGTCAAAAATTAAAGGGAACTCATGCCACCTGTCAACTCTCCTATAAAGCCTTCCTCAGTCTGCTCTTCCCTGCCGGATCACCTTCATCCCAAACCTCGTCTGCCAGTCAGAGTTTCCACGTCTGCCTGACAGAGTTTCCACGTCTGACTGCAAGAGTTTCCTACGACTGACTGCCAGAGTTTTCTATGTCTACGCCTGCCTGCCGGTAACTCCTGCATTCCCAGAACTCTCTCTGCCGTGCTGCTGGCTCTTTCTGGATCCCAGCGCCCTCTTTGTTGCCCTTGGAGGTTTCCTGGCTCCCAGAGTACGCCTGGCTCCACAGCACATCACCCGCAGCTCTCCAGCTCCTGCACATCCACCGACTCCTGCCATCTCCATCATCCTGCTCCAGCTCAGTATAGACTGTTGGTTACATTCTCCACCACTCCACATCTTCAATAAAAGCACTTAATCGAAGCTCTGTGTGTGGCTGAGTTCGGGTCAGCCACACCGTCATCACTTTTCTGTTATCTTTGAAAGCATCCTTTCCAGTGACTCATTTAGCCAAAGGGACACTGTAAGAAAATGCACCTTTAAGGACAATGCCATGGAAACTTTTATCTAAGCTTACTCTGCTACTTCAATCTTGGGTTGTAGTTCAGTAGATGAGCTAGTAGATAACTTTCATTCTAAAGTGTCAGACATCATTGACTGCATTGCTCCAGTTAAAGTGAAGGTTATTTCTTGGAAGAAAAAATCTCCTTGGAGAAATGCTCCAGCAGTTAGAGGTGAAAAAAGGTGGCGAAAGATGAGACTCTAGGTTCACTTTGACATCTATAAAGAGATAATCTACAGGTATACCTTACAACTGAAAAATGCAAGAGAAGCTTTGTTCTCTGAGATCATCAACAAAAACATTAATTATATGTGTGTCTTATTTGCCACAGTCGACAGATTAACAAATCCTCCTGTATCCGTGGCTTCTGAACTCCACTCCACCAGGGCCTGCAATGAATTTGCTAACTTCTTTACTGAGAAAATCCTAAAAATTAGAGGATCACTTTGTACTTCCATATCAACTCCAGAACCAAAGCTGTATTCAGCTGGAACTTATCCTGACAAAATGTCCCAATTCAGCCAAATAAACCACAAAAGCTTAGAGCAGATCATTCAGCAGCTAAGTTCCTCCTCAAGCTGCCTTGATGTTCTCCCCACAGCTTTCTTTAAAAAAGTTTTACCTGATTTGACCCAAATAATAAACGCGTCCCTTCTGTCAGGTGTTTTCCCCCAGTCCCTAAAAACAGCAATTATCAAACCACTGCTGAAAAAGAACAATTTAGACAAACTACTACTCCAGAACTACAGGCCCATCTCAAACCTCCCCTTTATCAGTAAGATTATTAAGAAATCAATAATTCCCAAGATCATCTCAAGTCTCTGATAGGTGCGGAGCCCATCCCCCCACGTCCTGCCCTCCTCCGCTGCGTTGGCGGGCGCCTTGGCCCTCTGGCGCGTTGACGGTCCTCGGGTTTGGGGCGGGTTCCCGGGTGGGCGCCGGCTCACTCCCGGCGGCCTCTTCGCGGGGCCTGGCCCCCCGGGGGGCGGCCGGGGCCCCTGCCGCGGGTGCGGGGCGTCCCTGGGGCCTCTGGCCCCCAGGGCCCATGGCCGGGACCACTTCAGCGCGGCCGGCTGCCGGCGGAGCCCACGGGCTCGTCCCCGCGGCTCTTGGGGGCGTCGGCATTGCGGTGGCTGGGGGATTTCCTCGGGGTCGTCTCTCCTCTTTCCTCGGGGGGGGTTGCAGATTTCCTGTGGAGGCCCCTCTCGGGCGCACTGCTTTGGGGGCCCCTTTGGGAGTCCGGGGTTACGGGTCCCCTGACTCCTGCCTCTGTGATCAGGGAAGGTGGGTCTTCGGTTCTCCACAATCACTATGAATATATTCCCTTCTGGATAACTTTCACCTAAACTAGTGCACTTTCACAAACTCCTACAGGTGCTGGGTCCCAGGTATTAAATGTTCACTTATATACAGAAAGGCTATAATTTATTTATTTTTTTATTTTTTGTCACTTTCTTTTTTAGGTATCACATTACACATGTCAGCTTAAATAATAGTACATATGATTTAGCAATGGCATCAAGGTGTTACTCGATTGTATCTGTTGCTTTATGTCTGTTGGTTGTGCTGTTGTTTTTGTGTCTCTTTCCAGGTGATGGAGCAGACGGAGGACGTTTTATCATTCTCTTCCTTCTATCTCTTCTTTCTTTCACCCTTTTCTTTTTCTTTTTTTTCTCTTCTTGTTTTTCTTTTACTCTCCTACTTTCCCATTGTAGTGTCCATATAATTTGAAATTCTCCCTGCAGGAATCACAATAAAGCTATTTACATGCACAAATCAAGCGGAGCATTATGGCGAAAGCTGTTTGCTCCACTTGTGAAAGTAAAATCTGTCGAGCTCTACTTGGCATTAAGATATCAATTTTTATTGCCACATTGCTAGACAGGACACTGGGAAAAAAAAAAAAAAAAAAAAAAAAAAAAAAAAAGAAATCAATAATTAAACGCTTTCTTATCAATGACCAGCCGCTTTGACGTTTTCCAGTCAGGTTTCCTCACCACAGTACAGAGACCGCCCTTATCAAGGTGTTTAATGACTTCCATGTACATGCAGACTGAATCAGAATAAGAATCAGAAATACTGTAATAATTCCAGAGGGAAATTATTAGTAGCAGCACTGTGGAAAAACCACAGTGCTGCTACTATTGGACCTCGGTGCAGCATTCGATACTGTCGATCACTCCATTCTGTTAGAGCGCCTGGAAAACGTTGTTATATCCAGAACGCTGCTGCCCGCGTCCTCACTAAGACTAAGAACGTAGAGAACATGGACCCGGTTCTAAAGTCCTTACACTGGCTCCCTGTATCTCAGAGAATAGACTTTAAAATCCTTCTGTTAGTCTATAAATCCCTGAATGGCTTAGCACCTAAATACATCACAGACTTGTTATCAGTGTATCAACCCTCCAGACCACTCAGGTCTTCTGGCTCCAGCCTGCTCTGCATACCTAGAACCAGAACCAGACATGGAGAAGCAGCATTTAGTTCCTATGCTCCACTGATCTGGAACAAACTTCCAGAAAACTTTAAATGTGGTGAAAGCCTGAGTTCCTTTAAATAAAAATTAAAAACACATTTGTGAAGGATTGCCCACGACTGTTGTAGTTAAACTGTTTTACTGAAACATCATTAGTTCAACTTTGTAGTCCAGCTGTTTTTAAAATAATTAATATTTGCTTTTGGTTTCCATTTCTCTGTTATTTTGTTTCAGTTTTTCTACATTTTATTCCAGTTTGCTTTTTTTCTGTTATTATTTCTCTTTCTTTTCATAATGGAAAGCACTTTGCATTGTCCTTGTAAATGTGCTGTACAAATAAATGTGCTTGCCATGCCTTGCCGTCTGCAATGTCTGAACACGGTTTATTATAAATCATAACTCAGATAAACCCAACTAGTGCAGTGCGTGTTGTGCAACCCTATTATGACATGCAGAGGATTGTCTGCATCTGTTTTTCTGCTTATTAAGCAAAAAAATAAAAGGAAGACGAACTTGCCAACAAAGCAGAAATGGTTTTATTCGTTTGTTTCTTCATGTCTGTAGTTATTTTCACATCAGATGTACCATTTTTTTTAAAACTGCAGTGTTGAATTGTGCTTTTTTTTTTGTTCTCATTGCCGTGCTGTAAAGATCTATAAAAATTCTGTTATTTTCCCTGATTGTAGGGACTCTAGCAAGGTTTTTGGGGCCTTTGGAAGACAAATGGCCCGCAGCATCACAGGTGCTCCACCGCGCGTCACTGTAGGCTTTTCCTCAAATTTCCCTTTGTTTCTCACCATTCCCACTTGTAATGTTGCTGCATTTTCTTCCAGAGACACTTAACCAGATGTAATTGCTAGGACACGATTTTCAGTCACATTGGATGGATTGGTGTGTTTCAGCACTTTGAATCGTCTTGTTACTGAAAAGTGCTTTCCAAATAAACTTGCCTGTCCCGTTTTGCCCAGTGTCAGGCCACTACCTTCTGAGCGATGTGGTAAATGCAGTAAACACAATTCATTGGAATCTAAAACGGTGACAATGACAAATCAAGGGTATTTTAAAAATGTATTGTTTTTAAAAGGAGAATGCTCCATCTATAGATACGGTTAAGAAATCCAAGGGAAACTGAGGGGGAAGAATGGATAAGCCACTGCTTATGACCGACTAGTGTAATGGTTATAAAAGAAATTCAGAAAAGAGAAAGAAAACATGAACAAAGTTATATTTTTGTATTATCATTTGGCGAAAAATCATATTCTTTGATGCTTTTAGCATGTGGAAGATGTATATTGGAAAGAACACCGTACCTAATTTCTCTAATAGAGTAAGGTTACTGTGAATCAGATGCACTGATTGATGACCTGGAGATCTGTGATCGATTATTCTGGTCTTGCAACTCATAAGCCACAGAATGATGCAGTAAAACATGCATAGGTTAAAATCAGTTTAAAATGCGTTTTATTCAATGTTACTGTTCTAATTATGGCTGTATCCAGCAGTTATAGAGTGGTGCCTTTAAAGATTTTATGTTTTAGTCGTTTATTTTGAGATCTTGTCTCGATTTGTTGAGTCTGAATTGAAACAGGGTCTGTGTCTTTTTTTTTTTTTTCCATTATTCCCCTTTACAGGGGTGTAACACAAGAAGGTTCTGTCTAAAGCCAACTTATGGGAGAAATAACCCTTAAAATGGCTATTTAATGGGGTGAGGATGAGTACATGAACACAAATAACAACATATTAACAGTCTGACACAAAGTTTGTTTAAAATCACCTTAGAACTGCAGGAAACAAACCTGAGGGAGATTTTTGGAAAACTCCTCCCAAAAAGGCCTGGACTTGTCATTTCTTTCTTTCAACCTTTAAAATATTGAATTTTTACATAAAAATTACTAAAACTTGTTTGTGCAAAGTTTACTTTAAGATCCTGCTTTTCATGATAGAGTTACTGTATGTGAGGAAATCGTGTTTTCTCAGTAACAAGAGGAGGAGGGAGAAAAACAAAGCCGCAGAAAGGAAGAGGGCGGACTTTCTTCTGGATCTCCTGCCAAAAATGAAAAGCTGTCACAGATCGAGAGGAACCATGGAGGACACAACACCACAGAACCTGCTGCTTTGTAAGTCCAGAACATCTGGGTTTGCTTTAAAGATCAGAGTTTTACTTCCTGTTCTGCTGAGGAATGATGACGGAGCAGAATGGAGGAGAAACTAGTTAGACTGCATGAACTAAAGCTTTGACATCTGCAGGATAAAACATCATCTGAACATGTGAACTAAACACATGAAGCCATCTTAGAAAGAACTACTGAGCTAGAATTGGACCATCAAGGTGTCCCAGAGATCAGTTTTCTATCAGAACTGTGATTGAAACCAGTCTAAATGTGTGTTATCTGCAGGTCTGAGTTTCCTCCTGTGCTGCACAATAAACCAAGGTTAGTAATATTTTCACCTCTCAATGCTTTTAATGATCTCATAGAGGCAGAAACTAAAGTTCTCCAGAGTTTCCTCAGAGAAAGATTAGAAAACAAGAAATATATGAGATGTTAAACGGGAAACTCTAGCTTTAGTTTTCTTCATCTGTGCTGAATTGCTTATTGGCAGGTTATTAAGTAAGTAGAAACAAATAGTGAACATTATAATATTATTGTCTTCATGTTTTTAATGTTAATTAAAGCAAACTTGTTTGTTTTCTGTCTTTAATATCAGTCCTCCCAGCTAGTCTGACTGTGAGTCCCAGCAGATCTCAGTTCTTTGAAGGAGACTCTGTGTCTCTGAGCTGTGAGGAGGACAACAGCTCTGCTGGATGGACTGTGAGGAGGAACATGACCAGAGACACCAGGACTCAGTGTGGAGATGGATGGGGAAAAGCTGCTGGTTCTACTTGTAACATCAGCAGCCTCTACAAACAGGACAGTGGAGTTTACTGGTGTGAGTGGAGAGAGGGAGCAGCCAGCAGCAGCATCCAGCTCACTGTCACTGGTAAGATCAGACTGTGGAGTTAGTGTTGATGAAGCTGTGTGGAAATGGATGAAATGCTGTAGTTTGTCTCTGTGTTGAGGTGGATCAGTGATCCTGCAGAGTCCTGTCCTCCCTGTGATGGAGGGAGATGACGTCACTCTGAGCTGTCACACAAAGACCGCTCCCTCCAACCTCCCAGCTGCTTTCTATAAAGATGGCTCCCTCATCAGGACTGAGCCTGCAGGTCACATGACCCTCCACCATGTGACCAGCTCTGATGAAGGCCTCTACAGGTGTAGCATCAGCGCTCATGGAGAGTCTCCATCCAGCAGGATCTCTGTCTCAGGTCAGGAGGACTGCTCTTTATTTCTTTGTTTCCCGACATGAATTTCTAAAGTCTAATCATTGATTTGTTGAATAATTTCTTTATAAATATGAAAGTAAAGAAGAAATATAACAAAAGCAAACACACACATATACTTTCAGCTGTAATGCACCAAACTGAAAAAGCAACATTCAAATGAGAAACAGTGTGAGAGTTAAAAGGTTTATTAGAACAAAATAAACAGAAACTTGGTGCTGGCAGGTAATGTCCAGAAATGAGCTGAAGACAAGCCGTGTAAAAGGCAGGCAGCACACAGCAGGAGGTGATGGGCAGAAAAGTTTGGAGGTAGTTATCAAGTGAGACAGGCAAGGGTCATATAGGGAGTAGGCAAGCAAAGGAGACAAACAGCGTCAAAGGCCTTGACAGGAATTTAGATCAAAAACAGTCCATGTTGTGTCCAGTATCAGACTTGATGAGGTCTCCATCGAGGACAAGGTGAAAAAGGGAAATCTAACATGAGAAACGACGTCAGGAGGACAAGCAAAGCAAACTGTGATGGCTTGTCAGCTACTCCTGCTTTGGCTTTCAACAATCTGACAGAGACTGGCTGTGAGAGGCAGCTAGATATAGGCAGGATCAGAGCTGGACGAAATCAGAATCAGAATCAGAATCAGAATCAAGTTTAATCGCCAAGTAGGTTTGCACATACAAGGAATTTGACTTGGTGTTGATGGTGCAGACAGAAATAAGAATACAATAAAATAAAGTAAAATTGAATAAAATCAATATATATACAGAAGTAATATACATTCAGTAAACTGTGCGTTAATGTAACGCAGAAGCTTGTAAGTCCCGAACGGGGGAGAGAGACAGTGTCCAGTGTCACGGGCGGCTCTTGGCCTTGTTCATAAGACCGGTAGCAGATGGGAAAAAACTGTTCTTGTGGCGTGAGGTTTTGGTCCTGATGGACCGCAGCCTCCTGCCAGATGGAAGTGTCTGAAATAGTCTGTGACTGGGGTGCGAGGGGTCAGCCACAATCTTCCCTGGTCGCCTCAGAGTCCTGGAGGCATACAGGTCCTGGAGAGATGGAAGATTGCAGCCAATCACCTTCTCTGCAGACCTGATGACACGCTGCAGTCTGCCCTTGTCCTTAGCGGTGGCACCAACGTACCAGATGGTGATGGAGGAGGTGAGGATTGACTCAATGATGGAGGAGTAGAACTGCACCATCATTGTCCTTGGCAGGTTGAATTTCTTCAGCTGCCGCAGGAAGTACATCCTCTGCTGGGCTTTTTTGATGAGGGAGTTGATGTTCAGCTCCCACTTTAGGTCCTGGGAGATGATAGTTCCCAGGAAGCGGAAAGACTCCACAGTGTCAATGGTGGAGTCACAGAGGGTGATGGGGGTAGCTGGGGCTGAGGTCTTCCTGAAGTCCACAACCATCTCCACTGTTTTTACAGCGTTGAGCTCCAGGTTGTTCTCCCTGCACCAGGTCACCAGATGGTCAGCCTCCCACCTGTAGGCGGACTCGTCACCATCAGAGATAAGTCCGATGAGAGTGGTTTCGTCCGCGAACTTCAGGAGCTTGACAGACTGGTGACTGGAGGTGCAGCTGTTGGTGTACAGGGAGAAGAGCAGAGGAGAAAGAACACAGCCCTGGGGGGAACCAGTGCTGATGAGCTGTGAGTCAGAGTCATGTTTTCCCAGCTTTACGTGCTGCTTCCTGTCAGACAGGAAGTCTGTGATCCACCTGCAGGTGGAGTCCGGCACATTCAGCTGGGAGAGCTTCTCCTGAAGCAGAGCTGGGATGATGGTGTTGAAGGCAGAGCTGAAATCTACAAACAGGATCCTGGCGTAGGTTCCTGCAGAGTCCAGGTGCTGGAGGATGTGGTGAAGGGCCAAATTGACAGAGTCGTCTGCAGACCTGTTGGCTCTGTAGGCAAACTGTAGGGGGTCCAGGAGGGGATCGGTGATTTCTTTCAGGTGTGAAAATGACAGTGATTATGAGTGAGACAGGCGTAACTGTTCACTCTAATTAGCAGAGTGGAGCAGAGCTGAGATGGCAAACATCCAGCCGGCCTGAAAAACAACAAAGTCAGAGCCAAAGCAAAGGAGATGGTTCAGTAAATACACACATTGCTGGTGTCCATTAAGACCTTCTGACTAAGGACCATGGAGAGAGGCACAGCTTCAGCACCACTAGGAGGGACAGCTCTTAATATTTTAACGTAAATAAAAAGACATAATTGTTAAAAGAGCTAGCAAACATTGAAAGCAATTAGAGTCAGACAATATGTCAAAGCAAGCAACTATAAAATGATTTTAAGAGATGAATAAACAATCTCAGTTTCTACTTTAAACCTAAAACAAAGCACTGAAGTCTGACGTTTTCAGAAATACTTTTTTCTTAACTTTCTAGAGGAAAAGTCTTTGATGGTGTCTTTAAAATTTAGCCCCTAAAGAATATTGAGCTCTACAGACATCAGTGAGAGATGTCTGAGTCTGTCCTGGTTCATGCTGGATCGTAGTCAGGGTTTAACAAAGGACAGTTTAGAAAACGAGCGTTCACCAGCAGCATTTGAAACTGGCAGTCAACTATAATCTCAAAGCAATAAATGTGTTCAGAAATACTGTTTAGAGTTGTCTTTAAGAAAGTCCACGGCTGAGGTGCTATTCCATGTTTGTGTATTTGTTTTATAAATTCCTGAAAAATGCCTCCTCTTCAACAAAGTCCTTAGCTAAATCATTTTTGTATTTGTTATATAGCTTGGTAGCTGCAATATGAAGATTTTGGGTTGAAATTGAGTTCTCACTAATGTTGTTAATGATCTCTTAGAGGCAGAAAGTAAAGTTATTCAGGATTTGCTTAAAGAAGGAATATAAAACAATACATATCTGTGCTGTTTGATGGGGATCTCTTGTTTTATTTTATTTTTCTTTGCTTTATTACTTGTTATCATGTGGTCGATCGTTAAGTATAAACAATATTGAACACTGTAACATTTATTGCCCTCTTGATTTTATTGTGTTCATTAATTCAAACTTATTTGATTTCAGAAAAAGTGACTTTAATATCAGTCGTCCCAGCTGCTCTGACTGTGAGTCCCAGCAGATCTCAGTTCTTTAAAGGAGACGCTGTGTCTCTGAGCTGTGAGGAGGACAACAGCTCTGCTGGATGGACTGTGAGGAGGAACACAACCAGAGGAACCAGGACTGAGTGTCAAGGATTGGGAGAATCTGCTCGTTGTACCATCTCCTACTTGTTTCCATCAGACACTGGAGTTTACTGGTGTGAGTCCAGAGAGGGAGCAGCCAGCAGCAGCATCCAGCTCACTGTCACTGGTAAGATCAGACTGTGGAGTTAGTGTTGATGAAGCTGTGTGGAAATGGATGAAATGCTGTAGTTTGTCTCTGTGTTGAGGTGGATCAGTGATCCTGCAGAGTCCTGTCCTCCCTGTGATGGAGGGAGATGACGTCACTCTGAGCTGTCACACAAAGACCGCTCCCTCCAACCTCCCAGCTGCTTTCTATAAAGATGGCTCCCTCATCAGGACTGAGCCTGCAGGTCACATGACCCTCCACCATGTGACCAGCTCTGATGAAGGCCTCTACAGGTGTAGCATCAGCGCTCATGGAGAGTCTCCATCCAGCAGGATCTCTGTCTCAGGTCAGGAAGACTTATCTTTATTTCTTTGTTTCCTGACATGAATTTCTAAAGTCTCATCATTGATTAATTTATTAATATCTTTATAAACATATTTATTTCAGAGAAACCCTCCACCTCTGCTCCTCCACCTCCCCAGTGACTCCTCATCTCTATATGTCGGCTTGTTGCCTGTTGCATCATCAGGTGTTCTTTTTTTACAGGCGTGACTGTCTACAAATTAAGTAACATCAACACAAACGTCTTGATTTACTATTCCTCCTTAATCACAATTATATGCATGTTAAATCTTTGTTACTGTTTTTTTCAACAGATTTGTTTAAATAATAACAATAATAAAACAATTGATCCTTTCCATATTGAGACAGATTGCTGTTATCACAACACTGCACTAAATGTTTTACTCCCACAACTTATAATACTGTAAGTTAACCCCTTAAGCCCAGAAGGTTTTTGGACCAATTTCTGCTTGAAATTACACATCTGAGATAAATCAAGCTCCAAAGATGTAAAGTGTAAATGTAAAAGCTAGTATTTGGGGCTTAAAGGGTTAAACCGCTGTTGTATCACAAGTGAACCTAATGAGCCAATATGTGATGAACTGTTAAACATTTTATCTTTTCTCTTTCTGCTCCTTTTAAGCATCATCTGGGGTCTAATCAACATGATATACCTTGATATACGGCGTAGAGGAAGATTATAACTGTTTTAGATACATCCCAGTGTGTCACATTTATTAACATTACAGCAGGTTGAAAACATGTTTAGTTTCAGTTCTGCTTCTTCCAGATTGTTTGACATGTGAAAACCTACAACCACTCAATGTGTGACTGTTTAACTTTTTTTCCCAAATAAAAGCCTAAAATATTAAACGCTTTCAGTTGTCCCTCTGTCAGACTGAAGTGTGCTTCCACCTGGTGGTTTGACTGTGTATTACAATAGGACAAAAAAAGACTAAAGCCCTCACCAGTTCAGAGCAAGGACCGCGGAACTGGTAGGGCCGCGGCCCTACCTACTTTTGATGATCAAGTCCTCCCCCGCGCTTGTCTCTTCACCCCCCCCCCCCCCCCTCCGCGAAAAGCGTGTCTCTCCCACTGAGCTATATAATACACTGGAGTGCTGATTTTGCCGAAAAACTGAAGTCACTGGCCGCCATCTTGCTACTCCCTACTCTCACAGAATCCCATAGGATTTGCTTGCAACAACAAGCAGTTTTCTGGCTGAGTGAAAACGTTTCACAGGTAATTCTACAGTCAGTGGATGTACTAACACTGTCAACTACTAGGAAATTAGGTGCTGAAATATTTTACATGTTATTCATATTAAATATGTATATATAAGTATGTGTATATGTAAATATATGTTTTTGTATATTGTTATTTATATATTTATAAATGTTAAACATGTATATTTAAATGAATAAAATGCAAAATATTTCAGCACATGACTTTCTCAGTACTTGATATTTTTAGTACATAACATAAAAGTATATGTCATTTGACATTTTAAAAGTCTTAAGCCCCCCCTGAACATGAGAAAATCCTCGTTATTCGATGCTGTAGCGCACATATTCCTTAGTTACTGGGGGGAAATAGGGAGTACCAATATGGCGGCTGGTGGCTTCAAAGGGACTCGTTCAAACAGACGGTGATTAGCACTCCAGTGTATAATATAGCTCAGTGGTCTCTCCCCGCCGCAACCAACCCCCCCACCCGGCCGCGTTTGTCTTCCGGGTTTTTCGCGCATGCGCCCGACCAATTTGAAATGCGTTCCGCGGTCCATGGTTCAGAGCAACAAGAAATTACATTGAAGGTTAGTGTTTTTGATTTAAAATTAAGAAATATAAGATTTAGAAACTGCAGCATTAACATTTTGTTGGGCATTGTTACGGCCAGTGGCCTTTTTGTCTGTTTTGTTTTTCTTTCTAATATGTTTGCAGGTGTAGTTGGATCTTCCTGCCAGCGGGTGCCACTGTGGAAATTTGCAGACCTCCTGAAGTCTCCTCCTCCTAATTTACCTTCAGCCACTTCCTTCTACCATCATCCTCATTCTGGATTGGACATTCGCCTGGTTGCCTCACCAATCCGTGGAGAACCCTCCTTATTTAAACTCAGCTCTCCCATGCAATCAGGGCAGCTGTGTTTTAGAGCAGCTTGCCACACTGCCGGTTGTGTTTTGTTTGTTGTGATGTGTTTTTGTTTTACTGTAACACTCGTTTAACCTGACTATTGAAGGCTGTGTCACTCGGTTTTAGCCTTTCAATTCCTGGTTGTGTTACTAGTTTGATGTTTTGGTTTTGTCTTGTGGTTTGTTTAGCTGTTTCCAGCATCAACACCTTAGTTCTTAAGTCATCTTTGGGTTTCTTTTGTCATTAGATCATGTCCTGTCCTTTTTGGTAGTGTACATATTGTTTCTATAGCCAACTTATCAATAAATTGTTACATTTTTTCTCATACTCTTTTGTGTTGGCTTTTTATGTTACCTCCCCTGTACCCCTAGACCTTTGGGGTCGTAACAGGCATGAATGATGCGAGTCAAATCCAGGCCTACAGGCTTCCGCAAGTGTGCGATCTCTTCCCTCGCACAGACATAACCATAGACATAAACGTAGACGCGTCGTTGGGCGGGTTTTGCCTATGCAGTGGATGACTCAGAGCGTCCGCCATGTTGAATGAGGCAAATCTGCTGTTAGACTCAGACACAAACAGTATCAGAGGGACTTTAATCTCAGAACATACTTTATATTTGTAATATTTTTATTTTTTTAATGTTACAAATTTATTTTTGTATCCCTTTGGCTTCATTTTCCTGACTTTATTCTCGTAAAGAATAAAAACAATTAAAAGAATTTAACCTGGCCCTATTACTCCAGGACTAAAATAGTTCTGCTAACTGTGACTATTTTGGAAATGTTCCCCCTTACTTCCCATATTAGTAATTTTATCTCTTTAATACTCCCCCAAAAAATCTGTTCCTAATTTGTGTCTATACCAGATCTTAAAAGGTTTACATGTGACACGGCTTTATAAAATAATGAAGACCACAATGTTTAGATATAACCAATTGATTTTTATATTCATAACACATATACATTATATATATATATATATATATATATATATATATGTGTGTGTGTATATAT
The DNA here is from genome assembly GCA_037039145.1 of Fundulus diaphanus. Lineage (NCBI taxonomy): Eukaryota > Metazoa > Chordata > Actinopteri > Cyprinodontiformes > Fundulidae > Fundulus > Fundulus diaphanus. Next base: position 47,745,920 of record CM073131.1, read on the forward strand.
GTACATAAATACACACATATTTCAAAATCTATATATGCACATCTACAGGGGTTGGACAAAAAAACTGAAACACCTGGTTTTAGACCACAATAATTTATTAGTATGGTGTAGGGCCTCCTTTTGTTGCCAATACAGCGTCAATTCGTCTTGGGAATGACACATACAAGTCCTGCACAGTGGTCAGAGGGATTTTAAGCCATTCTTCTTGCAGGATAGTGGCCAGGTCACGACGTGATGCTGGTGGAGGAAAATGTTTCCTGACTCGCTCCTCCAAAACACCCCAAAGTGGCTCAATAATATTTAGATCTGGTGACTGTGCAGGCCATGGGAGATGTTCAACTTCACTTTCATGTTCATCAAACCAATCTTTCACCAGTCTTGCTGTGTGTATTGGTGCATTGTCATCCTGATACACGGCACCTCCTTCAGGATACAATGTTTGAACCATTGGATGCACATGGTCCTCCAGAATGGTTCGGTAGTCCTTGGCAGTGACGCGCCCATCTAGCACAAGTATGGGGCCAAGGGAATGCCATGATATCGCAGCCCAAACCATCACTGATCCACCCCGATGCTTCACTCTGGGCATGCAACAGTCTGGGTGGTACGCTTCTTTGGGGCTTCTCCACACCGTAACTCTCCCGGATGTGGGGAAAACAGTAAAGGTGGACTCATCAGAGAACAATACATGTTTCAAACTGTCCACAGCCCAAGATTTGCGCTCCTTGCACCATTGAAACCGACGTTTGGCATTGGCACGAGTGACCAAAGGTTTGGCTATAGCAGCCCGGCCGTGGATATTGACCCTGTGGAGCTCCCGACGGACAGTTTTGGTGGAAACAGGAGAGTTGAGGTGCACATTTAATTCTGCTGTGATTTGAGGAGCTGTGGTTTTATGTTTTTTGGATACAATCCGGGTTAGCACCCGAACATCCCTTTCAGACAGCTTCCTCTTGCGTCCACAGTTAATCCTGTTGGATGTGGTTCGTCCTTCTTGGTGGTATGCTGACATTACCCTGGATGCCGTGGCTCTTGATACATCACAAAGACTTGCTGTCTTGGTCACAGATGCGCCAGCAAGACGGGCACCAACAATTTGTCCTCTTTTGAACTCTGTTATGTCACCCATAATGTTGTGTGCATTGCAATATTTTGAGCAAAACTGTGCTCTTACCCTGCTAATTGGACCTTCACACTCTGCTCTTATTGGTTCAATGTGCAATTAATGAAGATTGGCCACCAGGCTGGTCCAATTTAGCCATGAAACCTCCCACACTAAAATGAGAGGTATTTCAGTTTCATTGTCCAACCCCTGTATATCTAAAAACATCGGTCAATAGCTCTCTGTTCTGCCAATCGCTATCAATTAATCTATGTATTTCACTACTCTCTACCACATACAATACGGCGGTGACAACGACGTGCAAACCAGCACCCAATGAGGCATCTACGTATATAATGTCTGAGGACATATATGCATATATAATGTCTATGTTCTCTCAGGACATTTTCGTTGGTTTGTTGAAAATCTTACGAAAATTCATGAACCAATGTTTTGGAAAGCATTATATAGGAAAAGCTAAGTGAGAGGGGCATTAATCAAGAAAAGTTAAATTAATCATACAACAAAGAAATTTGGCAGCATTTTTTCTTTCTTTTAAAAAACGTACAGATTTTGCACAAGACTTCTGTTAATTTTTCCAGTGGGTGATATGGGGCCTACATCTAAAGAAACAATATTTATGTAAATATTTGCCCATTATAAGTAGATTGTTGACACCACATCCACTACTTGCAATCTTAAATATCCCAAATTGGATTTCTTTTGAAGTGAAAGCAAGAAGTTGAATCCCTTTGGATCCACATCAGAAAGTCAAACCAAAAGCTCTGAACTATCACATAATAAAAGAAAAGATTATCCAAATTATCTCTTTCTACAGTTTCCTATGTCTAGATTGAATTTTGTTTTTAAAAAATCTCTAGTTGGATAAATACTATTTATAATTTTAAATTGAATTTCCTTTGCTTTAGGAGGGACCAGAGATGAGACAAATTTAATCCTTATCTTTTTTATGTCCGTTTCCTTAAAGTCTTTGAAAAACATATTTCCTCCTAACTGGATTAAGAGAGTAGTAATGTAACAAATGTATTCTCAGAAATGTATTGTTGCGTCAAGAATCAGAAAAGGCGACCCCATCAATACAAAGTTGTTTCAGATTAGAAGTAACATTAGAATATAATATGTTTTGTTTAATCTTAGCACGAAAACATAATGGGATAGTTTGTAACTCCATAACATGACTTTTTTCCCCTCACTATTTAAATCATGTTTGACACAACACTAATGCATTTCTTTCAAAATATCACATTTATTTATTTTTTTACTCGTGATTGGGGCTTTTAATAAATTGGATGCTAAATTCTCTTATTTTAAACTTTAGGAATTCCCAATTATTAATATCTCCTGTAAGCGAGTTAGTACATTCAACTTGATCAATTACTTTTCTAATGTTGGTATAATATTTCTCATATTGTAATAGTTTAGCTTTGAACATGCAGAAGGCTTTTTTGTAAGATTTTTTTTAAATACAGGTTCCAGATTCAATTCTATAAAACAAGGATCTGACAAATCGCACCTCAAGTCTAAGAGTCAATCCTGGGTTAAGACACATGGTGCTATATATATATATATATATATATATATATATATATATATATATATATATATATATCACACAACAAATTACAATACATCAATAGGTTTGAATCATGCAAATAACCTGTCAGTTTCCCTCCCATTACAAAAAACCTACATATAAACCAACAGGAGATTATTGGTGTTCAAATGGGACATCTGCTAAACTCAACAAGCAACAGGACAACAAAGGTCAGCCTGTTTCACGCACTTCTCTCATAGAATTATGACATATATATATATATATATATATATATATATATATATATATATATATATATATATATATATATATATATATATATATATATAATTATATATATATATATATATATATATATATATATATATATATATATATATATAGGCTACCACCCTATGTGGTTTTTATTTGCCATGATAAATTGGTAAAGCAGCTGGTTTCTACGTTACTGTTTCTATTGTTCTGAATTGATCATCAAGAGGTTTTGAGGTGTAAGTCTTACTGATATGAAGAAAAGGTAAATAATAAAAGTTTATTTTTTGATGCCAAAAGACTTGATAAAGGGGTTTTTATTTAAAATAGTGATTTGAAAATAGTTTAACACACAGAAACCTCTCATGATTAGGCTAAAATAGATGACTCAGGAGGAAATGAGCTGGAATTAGCTGAACCTTTCATCTGTAGACAGCTGCCACATCGTGAACAACATGTTTGACTTTAAAACTAAAACATGAGCCCAATCTGAACTGTGATTGCTGCTGAAATGTTTGATCCAGCCTGCATATGTAGAGGAGAAGAGCCCAGCCAGAAAGAAGCTGCAGTATGTCTTACAACAACCAGGTGACCAGAGTGAACCTGTTTGGTAGTTATGTCGTTCCAACTGGATAGTCTGAAACAAAAAAATCCTACCTTTTTCAGATCTGTAAATGCACCATTGCATTATCAGCTCCTCATGGTAGGAATATCACACTTTGGTGTGAAAGCTGATGATAGTATCAGTGAGGTTGAGGCAGTAATGAGGAAAGAAGCTATCTAAAAACATTTTGTCTTTCACTCATGGCTGTCGACTGTAGTGTCCGAAGGTTACTTAAACGATGAATGAAAATGCTTTTATTCCTTAAAACAGTTGATCCCAAGTTCAACCCAATTAAGAGGCAGGAGGCGTGGGTTTTGTACAAAAAACTAGCTGTCCGGACTGCACCTAACAAGAACATCCCCTCGCTTTAGCAAAGTAAATCTTAGACCTTTGCCAAGCAGATGTTGATGCCACCTGGTCCTCCTCTGATAAAACTGACATCCTGAAAATCGTGGCTCACTGAAGCTCATTCCACCTGAAGTTATCTAACGGGTGTATTGTCTCTGAGCCTTTAAGCTGGTGTGTCTCTAGAATCTGCTCGGTCCCCCAGACTGGTCTGTTATTTTGATATGGAGCCCATTCAAAACAGTTTTCTGCTAAACTAAGTCTGGGTCAAACAGTCCATGAAGGCATTCTAACACCAGCAGATGATCTGGATCCCAACACACATTCAGTCATTCAGTCTATAACTTTTTGAGAGTCTTGGAGCAGTGGTGTCTAAAGATGTTTCACTGTTGGCCAAGATTCCCAAGCACCTGGGAGAGTTGCGTTTCTCATGTAAAGCACTTTGCATTGTCTCTGTACTGAATTGTGCTATATAAATAAAGTTGCCTTGCTTTGTCTTCATTTCATTGTGAATTTGTTTATCTGTTCAGGAGGGAATAAATCAAACATGCAATGTTGTCATGACACAAAGTAAAAAAAGAAACAATTACTGTAGTCTCAAAAAATGGTGTTCAATGTTTGCTTTAATGAAAGACAGCTGTACAGTTTCCTAACTTTTTGGGTTGATTGTTTTCAGTTTTGGTCTACAAATTGTTTTTTAGTTCATAAACAGCAACAACGAGAACCTTCTTTGAAAACCCTCGCCGTATTTAGCAGAGTTTTATGGATGGGTGTGAAGAAGTCTGTTTCTCAGCAACAAGTCAAAAACTTTACTTGTGGCTCTACTTAGGTTGTGTTCACACTGCAGGTCTTGATGCTCAATTACGATTTTTTGCTGAAATTGGATTTTTTGAGGTGGCCGTTCATGCAGTTAAATGTGGCCGTCAGACTTCTGTCTGAACGGTTCAAGACCGCAAAGATAACAGAAGGAGACGGCACACAGCAGTGTACTTTTTGTGGAACTAATGGTGAATGTAATTTTTTCTAGAAGTGTTTGATAAAGTTTCATTCAAATAACTCAAAAAACTTGAATTCTGGACGCTCTCTCTCCTTGTTAACTTTTTAAACCTGTCTGACCCGATCTCCGGCCAAGCAGCACCACGCCCTTTTCATCAGGGTTTAAAAGTAGGTAAGAAACGACCATGTTTTTTTTTCTTTCCTAAATAGCTCTGCGCTCAGTTACGCACGGCCACTTTCTCACAAGCTGCAGCTTTGACCAATTAACAATGTAACGTTCTGAAGCGGGGTTTTTTTCTTCTCTATGTCCATCACCACAGCAATGCAGAGGAGTGAACAGATCATTCTAGAAGTTTCTCAAACAGATTTCATTCATGACTTTTGGCATTTCTCTTCATTTTTTTGACTTATGCTGTACACAAAAATATATGTTGATAATAATAATCATAATGTGTGTATAATACATGTTGATGAAACATAGGGTAAATCTTAATAAGGCTTTTTCCATGTCCAAAAGGACTCCTAAAATGGAAATCAGCACTTTTATTTTACCTGCTTCATTTTTTTAAGGTGAAAAATGCATTTGGTACAGTTTTGGCACATTTGGATAAACTGTGCCAAAATCAGGGGTCAGCTGCTCAAACTGCCTACTAAAACATTTGTGAAACAAGTATGCTTGAGCTGATTCAGTCCAGATTTGCTGCAGCTATTGTTAAGATGTGGATATACAAAGTTTGAGGTTCTTATATTTTCATAAGGGTTTTCATGTAGTTTTGAAGTGTTTATTTTGAAAAAAAATATTTAGGTGAGGCTAAGAAAATTGGATTTTTTCTTGGCTTAATCACCTATAAATCAGAAATAGAGACATTTGTAATAGGGGTTACACTTGAAAAAGATTATTTAATGCCATAGTATAACACAAACACTATATTTTACATTTAAAATGTATAAATTTGGAGCTGTACCTAATTTATATTAGATATGTATTTGCTCTCTACTCTATTACTGCTCTCTCACTCTCCTACTCCTACCTCCTAATTATTGTGATCTGCTGCACCTGTGATCCTCTGCAGCAGCTCATTAGGTCAATTACCCACACCTGTTCTTCAGTCTTTATATGCTGGGTTCCCACAGTTTCATGCTGCCAAACTATTGAAAACTCTTGAGGAGCTGTCCAGCATTCTTCCTTGCCTCCGCTTAAGGTTCAGACCTGGTTCTTGCTGTTTGTATTTTTTCTCCATTTTGTCTTGCCCTCATCAGGCTTTCGGTATTCTGGACACAACCTGGACTTTTCACAACCACAAACCTTGCCTAACCCTAGATATCTGTCAGCCAACATGCCATGGATCCTGCTCAGTGTTGCTACAGCGCGCCTGCCCAGATCTGCTATAGAGCCTCCGCCTGCTGTTGACTGTGTGCTCCTTCTTAGCATTTCCAGCATGCTGTCTGCACCTGGACTTGTTTATTTTATAAATACATAATTAAAAATACAACACCTGGTTTAGCTTCAATGTCAGCCTTCCAAGGATCCAGGTTGGTGGTGAGACTTCACAGCAAAACCCAAGACGACGGCACTGGTCGCTCCAGTCTCTGCTTGTCCTGAAGTGCTTCCATCACTGAGGACGTGGGCATCCCCATTCAGCTTCATGTCCTGGTCCTCCATATTACCAGCCTGGGCTGTGGCTCCACACCACAGAGGGGCTGCTGGAGGTCCACTCCTCTCCGCAACAGACTCCAGCTGCTGAGGTAAAAAAAAAACTCCCACCTCTAGCTGCAGGAGACACCAACATCCACCTTCCGGTTCTCACTGTGATCCTCCAGCTATTTCCATCACCTGCATGCGTCTCCTCACCGGCCCTTCCTATCTCTGCTCCCCCCTCCCGTTCCAGCATTGGCTTCGGCATCCCCGCCCACTCCTGCAGGGACTGCTCTTTTTTTTTTTTCTTGCCACGGAGACAGCCTACTCATCCTCTCATCTCTCCATAGCTCTTCCTTCGGCTTAAGCATCCAGGGCCCCTCTGTTACTTCCAGCCCCCCAAGGCCTCGCCGTGACTTGAAGCTCTCAGGGCCCCACTGTAATTTCAAGTTCCCAGAGCTTCTGTGTAGGTTCCTATTTTCAAAGCCTCTGTGTGGGTTCCTGTTCCAGAGCTTCTGCATGTGTTCCTGCCTTCCAAGCTCCATATTACACCAGGAGCCAAGTTTGAGGTCACGTCTGATGCCAAGCTTTGCCGAGACCAAAGACCAGAGACCAAGCCGGCCAAGTTTAATACAATGGTCAAGCCTACCAAATCACAGCAGTTCTTCAGATGACTCTGCTTTCACTTGAGGTGTTGTTGGATGGAGGGATACAAAGTATGATTTTTAGGATTGGTTTGTTTAAAGAAAGCAGGATTTTCTAAGAAAAAGGTTAATAGCTTTACTTTCTGGAGAAAGCTTGCCTTTGTTTCTCCAAACTGAAGTCACTGCTTCCTACTCACTGCAGGTAAAATGCTAAGTGCCAATACAGATTGTAAAAATGTAAAAGTGTTACTTTGAAGTTGTTTTCTCACATGTGAGACGTTGAGGTTTATCCCCAAGCTGGAAGCTGACTCATTCTGTACCTCCTTCTTTGCAGGTTTCATCCATCAGTCATGCCGACCAACTCCTCTTCAAACATCTTCCTATCATCCCCGCTCGTCTGCTCGTTTAATGCATCCCTCTATCCTGTCATCTTCTCCTGCTTCACCAACACCACCAACAGCATCCACTACCACCTGTACACCGGGACCAACATCCTCCTCATCCTCCCTCTGTACATCTTCATCCTCTGGATGGGCTTCCAGAAATGGAGACGTCAAAGTTCAGCTTCAGGACAAACCAGCAACATTGATGTCTTCACCTACTGCATGGCCTCTACGGAGAGCTTTACTGTTTTTGGCCTGTTTTCCTACGTTTATGCCATCAGCGCCTGCAGAACAACCATCATGGTGTTAGGTTATTTCTGTATCTTCATTGGTTCTTCTGCACAGACTCTCTTTCATTGTCTGACCTGTATAGAGCGCTATCTGGCTGTTGTTCACCCGATCATCTACTTGAAGCTGAATAGGTCTCATGGAGTCACAACCAGAAACATCTCCATTGTTTGTGTTTGGCTGCTAAGCTTTGGAGTGATTAGTTTTGTAGCCGTGTTCTTCCCCGTCTTCCCGATCAAATTGTACTTTTCCATCTTTGGCTTCATCGTTGTGATCATGTGTTTCTGCAGCATTTCTGTATTCTGTGTTCTGATGTGCTCGAGGATGGGAAGAGATCAGACAAAATGGAGGGCATTCTACACCATCGTGGGCATAACAGCAACGTTGGTGCTGAGATTCTCTGGGCAGACTGCATCCATGCTCATTTTACATTCAGTGCACGGAGCAGAGTTATATTACTGTGAAATATTTATGTCTGGGTCTTGGTTGTGTTTGCCAAGCAGTCTGGTTCTGCCATTACTGTTTCTGCACAGGAATGGGAAAGTAACATGTCATTAACACAACTTGAATTATGTTAGACCCAGAGGTGTTTCTGAGTCCTTATTTTTTCAAGTCTAAGTCTCCAGTCCTTAATTACTGAAATAAGGATTCTTGCAATCTTCCAGTTATTAGTTTTGCTGAAGATCTCAGTGTCACGCGTTCTACTGAAGTGCAACGAGGAGCTACGGAAGCTGCTGTGGCCGAAACAGGATTTAGTCTGTGATGATTCCAAAAAAAAAGTAAAAAACAAAAAAACTGGACTTGTTTTCCGTATTTTGAAGACGTTTCACTTCCTCTCCAGGAAGCTTTCTCAATTCAAAAAGTCTGGAGTAATGTGCAGTACCGAGCTTTATACTACTGCCTAACAAAGGCCTTGTAATGGCTTAGATAACATGCAAATTCAACAGAAACAGGTCCACCCCTTAGTAATGGGCGGTCGTTAAAGCCATTAAGCCACCAGATTGGACCGAAACTGGTCCACTCCTCTGTAACGAGGAGTCGTTAGGGTCGTTATTGGCCTGGTTTACAGGAGCGATGTTTTGATCACCCCAATAAGGGTGAGGGTTGAGGTGATGATTGGCCGGAATTAACCTTATAGCTGCATTATAAGTTTTTGAGAGTTGGAACCTAAGGCCGTTAGGTTCCAACTCTCTGTTGGGCAGTAGTGTTGATCCTCCACATTACTCCAGACATTTTGAACTGAGAAAGTTTCCTGGATAGGAAGCGAAATGTCTTCAAACTACGGAAAACAAGTAAAAAATGTTTGTTGTTTTACTTTTTTTTTGGGAATAATCATGACCTGGATGACTGATAATCTTCACCAGCAGTCTGTGATGATTGCCAAATTTACAGAGAGAAATGTTTCACTCATTTTATTAATATTGTTAGTATCTTTCAACCTGTTTCAGCTAACATAATTCGATTAACAAGTTTACACAGTTCCCATGAATCCATTAAATCTCAGTTTTCCAGATTTTTATCATGTACATACTGTATCCACATATTTATACATACATACTGAATTATATAGGGAATTATAAAGCCCTTAATCTGTAAATTTGCTCCTGTTTCCTGAACACTCTTTGAATGGGACATTGCAGGTTGTTATTGTTGGCTGCAAACATAATAGGGGCTGTTTGTAGATGAACAATGTCAGTTTGTAGATGAACAATGTCAGTTTGTAGATGAACAATGTCATAGCTCATAGATAATGGGTGAAGGTAAATTGTAAACAGATTATCCTTCTGCTAAGGGAAAGATTCAAAAACAGTTTCTATATCTTTGACTAATCTTTTTATAATAAGGTGTGTGTGGTCCACGACTAAACTATGGATTTAATTTTAAATCTACATTATGATGTATTGCTTTGTTTTACCTGAGTTTTGACTTGTAGGCGTTTGCTTCAATTTTCTGAATTCACACTGATTTCTGTTAATTGAATATACTGGAAGTGCACTTAATTATTGTGAATGCTAATTTAACAATTTACTGCATGTTGTCAAACTGTTAAATTGTGTTGTTAACATCTCAGCCCGATAGCTTTAAATTCAAACTATTTCAAATTTGGTTTCAGAGTTTAAACAAAGTCAATTTGTTTAAGAATGTTAAAATTACAGTAAGTTGCATTATGTGATCATAGTAGACTGACTAAGCTGTAGAATAGAATTTAATAGAATAATGGGATCAAAATGTGAAACACGGTTAAAGCAAACATATGATGGACTTTCCTATGAAATATACCAATGCACTGAGACAGCCACGAAGCCTTGGGGAATATTATGTATTTAGTACTTTTCTTGTACAATAAAGGTAAAAGCAACTTGGACGACAGAGTGTATCTGGATGCAGATCCCATATCATAAATATCAGCATGTCCGTAATCATTTCATTAACTTAGCACCTGGTGCAAGGCTCAGAAATAAAAGCATGACTCACACCGCATGCTTGTTGGGTGTTTTTTCTTGTTGCTGTGTGGAGGTTTTCTTCTGTAGGATGTTTGTTAAAAGAATTATGTAAACAAAAGGTGGCGTCTATAATAATTGAACTTTATTGATCTCACAATGGAGAAATTCACTTCTGCATCTTAATCCATCCCATTGGGGAGCAGTGGGCTGCCATGTGCGGCGGCCGGGGAGCAATCAGGGGTTAAGGGTCTTGCTCAGGGACCCAGAGTGCAGGCTGTGGGGATCGAACCGGTACTTGCATCCTTCTCAGAGCACAAGCGCACTGCTCTAACCACTAGGACACCACGTATGCTAATTCTTATGCTTCTTCTTCTAGTTATAATTTCTCCTGCTGCATTTTTTATCCTCACAAACATGTTTCTTTTCTGCCCTCATCTCACCTTTCCTGTCATTCTTTGTCCTCTAGGTGGGTGGATTGAAACCCTTTGCGTTACATAGCGCCACCTACTGTAGCGGAATGACCTGGTGTTGTGACATGTTAATAATCTGAAGGGTGGGCATCATTCAGATTTCAGGGGGCTCTGGTGCATCCTGCCCCCGTCTACCCCCACCACCCTTGCAGGAACTGCAGATCCTAATCTAGAGGGTTCTTGTTTTGTGACAGCTGGGCTGGTGCACACCTCTGAGGTGCATTTTCCCACCAGTTTTGCCCTGCAATCAGGCCATTGCACATCTACCCTGGGTATTATGGCCACAGTGATGACCTTGTGGTGCATTAACATTCACCTCGTAAATTAGATAACCTAAAATGAACTAAATCTGAAATGATTTGATAATGTTTTTATCTGTTGTTCAGTGCTATATATTGGTTTTATAAAAAAGAAAACTGAACAAAACTCTGCTCACTTCTAGGTTGTAAGGTGAGCGGCCTGTTACCTCTTCTTGTCTCGTTCATGAAGGCCCGCCTCACCCTGTGCGGAGATTTGGTAACAAAGGAAGTAAACAATTATCACAGAGAAACACTTAAAGTATACGTGTATTGATTACAATTGGAATTGGAATAAAACTAACTTCAATTAATGGCCCAGGTGGGTTTTTTAGAAGTTTAACCCAGATAACATCAAGAACTACATGAAAGCTTTCTAACCACTCTGGAAGGTTCCATAAAACTGCTGTCTGTTCGGGGCCTGGTCTTCCACCAGAGCTTGAATGATTTAATTGTTTCGAGTGAGTCTGCAAAATCAAAACACCTTTTGTAAACTTCAAGCCACAGCTTTAGTGGTGACAAAATAACTCTTTGTGCTTTAAGAAAAATACATGTTAACACAAAAATGATTATACATTTCCATAACATTTGATGTAATGGAAAATGTGGTTGCTTGCTAAAGTCTAATGACTGCGTTGAAGTTCTGTCTTTATGTTATCATGGTTACAGACTCAGTGTGGTATAGGTTCCCCTACTATGCCTCTCTGAAGGTCATCAACCAGAGCTCATTTCTGCAGCTAAAGGATATCAATAAAGAGAAGTCAGTTCTCCACAGCAACTCACCCAGAACCCAGTTGTCAAAGTCTGTCTCTTCAAAATGTTTTGCATTTCTCCTCTCCTTGGGTATGAAAGGCATGTTTTAACTGTGTAGGTCAGAGTTTAGACTCTGGCACTGAGCTCTGTGTTTTCATCTTTGTTCTGATCTTGTAAAAACTACTTTAATAAACGTGACTGAGTAATTTTCACGATAACAGTGCTGGAATAAGCTTGTTTTTCCACCACAACCATTCACTTAAAATAAACACAGTTATCAGCAGACAGATGTATGTATATAAAGCACATGTAGAGGGACCTATTTTATTGAGTGTGAGCTTTTAGATGCATCCCTGCAGCAGACACACACATCGTGGCACAGTGAAGACAGCCACCAACAGCTGCAAAAACTTGATCCATACATCGTTTCCATGGAGGGTCATGGGGGAGCTGGAGCCCGTCTCTCTGTCTTTGGATGAGAGGCGGGGTACACCCAGGACATATTTCCAGTACATCACAGGATGGCATGTATGTATAGATATATGTCGCCCCCCCCCCCAAAGCATCCTCTCCTCAGCCAGACGTGACAGTGGGTTTAAATTGTTTTTTTTTTTGAAGGTTTCCAAATATGCAAAGATGTTCTGTTTATTTTAGACTAGACACACCTGTTTTGACAAGACACATTCTGACAGGAGGCTCATCAGTCATTATCAGGAGGCACCCGCGAGGAGAACCGTCATCAATTTGAATACACGGAGGACCCATTTTATACGGTGCCCAGGTACATTCAGAGCAACTTTTAACATTTTTCTATAATGAAAAAAAAGCTTTGATTTGATAAAGTTTTTCAACACGAAATATAACCAAGTATTTATTTGCAGAAATCAGCGTTAAAGTACTGTGATCAGTTAGACGTGTAATCGGGAAGTACGACTTCAGACTAAATATAACATAGGATTAAACTTTATTGATCTCACAATGGAGAAATTCACATGTCAGAATATGCAGTCAAATATAAGTTTTGCTTATTGTTTAGACAAGTTTAGTTGGGTCCTATTGTTGTTATGATCGTGAATCAGGCAAACCCAGTATTCAAACCCAACAAGTGAGGTTAAGGCAAAAAACAGGATTTTAATAATGAAAACAGGAACAGGCGAGCTCAATAGTCAAAAGGGCAGTCCAAAATCCGGTACACAAAAAGCAGTCCAAAATAGGCAGAGGTACAGACAGGGCAAAGCAAGCTCGGATAACCATAGGACAGAAACTAGTCGGTAAACCGGTAAATCAGTCAGACAGGGCAGGAAAAACAGATCAGGGAACAGGCTGGCTCAGAATCAAAAAAGGCTCTCGGGTTATCGTCAACAGGTCAATCAAGAAAAGAACGCTGGAACTAAACTCACCGTGGCTCGTTAAATGATCTGGCAGATAACTGAAGACCGAGGCAGAACTATATAGTGGAGTGAGCAGGTGAACGGGAGTGAAGACTAATTACAAGTGACAGGTGGAAACTGAACTGATTGGCTAGTGACTGGAGGTTGACAGATGAGCAGATGTGATAGGCTGGTAACTGGTGTTTGGGGGAGTGACAGATAAACAGATTGCTGGGAAGAGACATAACTGAACTGGAAACATAAATAAAATCAAACTACAATAAAATCTAACCTATTCCATAAACCAAAACTAACACAGAACCTAAACAGAAAAACATGTCTAAATCAAAACCAAACAAGACCCCAAAATCAGAAACTTAACTAATAAATCTGATAACATAAACCAAGACAAAACCCAAATCGTGACAGAACCCCCTCCTCAAGGCCGGATTCCAGACGGCCTCAGAAACAAAACAGACTAGCTCGGGTGGGTGGAGGGAGGTACAGGACGGAGGGCTAGAATCAAATAAATGTCCAAATAAAAACTCAAACAAAACAAGACGAGTCAAGTTCTCAGGCGGGCGTCCAGGAGGACGGCCCCGACGAGTCAGGTTCTCAGGCGGTCGTCCAGGAGGACGGCCCCGACGAGTCAGGTTCTCAGGCGGTCGTCCAGGAGGACGGCCCCGACGAGTCAGGTTCTCAGGCGGTCGTCCAGGAGGACGACCCCGACGAGTCAGGTTCTCAGGCGGTCGTCCAGGAGGACGGCCCCGACGAGTCAGGTTGTCCGGCGGACGTCCCGAAGGACGGCCTCGGTGTGTCAGGTTGTTCGGCGGACGTCCCGAAGGACGGCCTCGGCGTGTCAGGTTGTCCGGCGGATGTCCCGAAGGACGGTCTCGGCGTGTCAGGTTCTCCGGCGGACGTCCCGAAGGACGGTCTCGGCGTGTCAGGTTCTCCGGCGGACGTCCTCGGCGTGTCAGGTTCTCCGGCGGACGTCCTCGGCGTGTCAGGTTCTCCGACGGACGTCCTAGGCGTGTCAGGTTCTCCGGCGGACGTCCTAGGCGTGTCAGGTTCTCCGGCGGACGTCCTAGGCGTGTCAGGTTCTCCGGCGGACGACCTCTGTGAGACAGGTAATCCGGCGGGTGTCCTGAAGGACGGCCCCGGTTAGCAACGATGTCCGGCGGCCGGTGGCGGAGCAGGTCTCTCATAGACCGCCGGCCGAGCAGCAACCTCGGGGACCGTCGGTAGAACCGGACCCTCAGGAACCGACGTCTGGAGAGAGAAAGAACAGAACCTGCCGCCGGACTAAAGGCTGGAGACAACGCCGGACTAAGAGCTAGAAGAGAGGCCTGGTTAAAGAGTTCAGGAGGCGCCTGGCTACAGAGTTCAGGAGGCGCTTGGCTACAGAGTTCAGGAGGAGCCTGGCTACAGAGTTCAGGAGGAGCCTGGCTACAGAGTTCAGGAGGTGTCTGGCTACAGAGTTCAGGAGGAGCCTGGCTACAGAGTTCAGGAGGAGCCTGGCTACAGAGTTCAGGAGGAGCCTGGCTACAGAGTTCAGGAGGAGCCTGGCTACAGAGTTCAGGTTCAGTCGGCCCCTGGCTACTGGCTTCAGGTTCAGTCGGCCCCTGGCTACTGGCTTCAGGTTCAGTCGGCCCCTGGCTACTGGCTTCAGGTTCAGACGGCCCCTGGCTACAGGCTACAGGTTCAGACGGGACCTGGCTACAGGCTACAGGTTCAGACAGGGCCTGGCTACAGGCTACAGGTTCAGACGGGGCCTGGCTACAGGCTACAGGTTCAGACGGGGCCTGGCTACAGGCTACAGGTTCAGACGGGGCCTGGCTACAGGCTACAGGTTCAGACGGGACCTGGCTACAGGCTACAGGTTCAGACGGGGCCTGGCTACAGGCTACAGGTTCAGACGGGGCCTGGCTACAGGCTTCAGGTTCAGACGGGGCCTGGCTACAGGCTTCCGGTTCAGGAGACCCCGGGCTACAGACTTCAGATGCTCCCAGACCCTTTAACACCCAGAACCTCATCAATAACCCTTCCAGAACCTCCGACAAAGACAGTTTGGTCAGCCACTTGGGAAATTGGCTGTCAAGCCAAAAATGAGGGGGTAAGAGCTTCCGAAGAGGTCCAGGGGCCTCTAAGTCTCCATGGGGCTCTGGGTGCTTGTCTTCTCGGCGAGGCCCCCGACGGAGCTTGTCGTTCGGGCGAGGGCCACGACGCCGCTTGTCGTCTGGGCGAGGGCCACGGCGCCGCTTGTCGTCTGGGCGAGGGCCACGGCGCCGCTTGTCGTCTGGGCGAGGGCCACGGCGCCCAGTGTCCCGATGAGCCCCCGAGTTGCGGCCTGAAAGAGGGCTCGTCTGAACCCCCTCATCGTGGGCCTGTGGTAGACCCTCCTGGGTTCCCACGTCGCATACTGGCGGCGGACCCTCCTGGGTTCCCACGTCGCAGACTGGCGGCGGACCCTCCTGGGTTCCCACGTCGCAGACTGGCGGCGGACCCTCCTGGGTTCCCACGTCGCAGACTGGCGGCGGACCCTCCTGGGTTCCCACGTCGCAGACTGGCGGCGGACCCTCCTGGGTTCCCACGTCGCAGACTGGCGGCGGACCCTCCTGGGTTCCCACGTCGCAGACTGGCGGCGGACCCTCCTGGGTTCCCACGTCGCAGACCGGCGGCGGACCCTCCTGGGTTCCCACGTCGCGGGCCGGCGGCGGACCCCCCTGGGTTGCAGCGTCTCGGACCGGCTGCGGACCCTCCTGGGTTGCAGCGTCTCGGGCCGGCTGCGGACCCTCATGGGTTGCAGCGTCTCGGGCCGGCTGCGGAGCCTCCGGGGTTGCAGCGTCTCGGGCCGGCTGCGGAGCCTCCGGGGTTGCAGCGTCTTGGGCCGGCTGCGGAGCCTCCGGGGTTGCAGCGTCTTGGGCCGGCTGCGGACCCTCCGGGGTTGCAGCGTCTTGGGCCGGCTGCGCAGACAGTGCTGCCTTATAGCTGCCGGAGGCCGGCACTGGAGCTGAGGTAGGAGGCGGGTCCTCTGGGACAGGTGCAGGTGCCGGGGCGTCGGCTGGACCCTTGGGGACAGGATTGAGTCCACTATAGAACCCTTGGAGAGCCGCTCTATAGTGCCCCTCGACCTCCTTTAATTTTGCCTCCAGCTCCTCTGAATACTGGCAGAAAAGAGCCTCCCTAAGGTCTTTAATAATAGGGGCAAAAGCTCTTAACTGGTCCTCCAGAGCCAGATCCTCAGCATCACGGGCGCCAACAGGAGGCGCTGTGGGCTGCTCAGCTCTGGGAAGCACCGGACTCCGATCCACTGGGCAGGAAGTGGCAACGGACGGGCGCGGTACTGACTCGCCTGTCGGCCGAACAGAACGGGTGAAGGAGCGACCCACAGGTTTCCGTCCCCTCCTCCGACGGCGGGACGGCAGGACTTGCTGGAGGTTTGATCCTGTCGGTAGAGCCGGGATCGGTGGAGCCCACAGCGTTCCCTGCATCTCCTCCTCTGGAGGGAGAGAGAAAAAAAGATCCGGACGAAGATCCCGCACCACCTCCGCTTCGACCTCCATAAACAAAGTTGGTTCTGGATAAAACCCATGGGCAGAGCCGACAGCGGTGTCGCTGGGTGAGTGATCCCTTCTATTCTGAGTTGAATCTGAATTTGTGACAAAGAGCCCTCCCAATCGTAAACTCGGAGCAGGCAGCGGGTTACTGCTGCTGCGGCTGCTGGAGAGATGGCGTCTGGGACCGATACCAGGGGGACAGAACGCCAATCTGGAACCCTCCCAAGCCATAGCGTGTGGAGGGGGAAAAGAAAAAAAAAAACCTCTAAAAACTTGTTGGGCGATAGGTTTTAGCGGGCCAGATCATTCTGTTATGATCGTGAATCAGGCAAACCCAGTATTCAAACCCAACAAGTGAGGTTAAGGCAAAAAACAGGATTTTAATAATGAAAACAGGAACAGGCGAGCTCAATAGTCAAAAGGGCAGTCCAAAATCCGGTACACAAAAAGCAGTCCAAAATAGGCAGAGGTACAGACAGGGCAAAGCAAGCTCGGATAACCATAGGACAGAAACTAGTCGGTAAACCGGTAAATCAGTCAGACAGGGCAGGAAAAACAGATCAGGGAACAGGCTGGCTCAGAATCAAAAAAGGCTCTCGGGTTATCGTCAACAGGTCAATCAAGAAAAGAACGCTGGAACTAAACTCACCGTGGCTCGTTAAATGATCTGGCAGATAACTGAAGACCGAGGCAGAACTATATAGTGGAGTGAGCAGGTGAACGGGAGTGAAGACTAATTACAAGTGACAGGTGGAAACTGAACTGATTGGCTAGTGACTGGAGGTTGACAGATGAGCAGATGTGATAGGCTGGTAACTGGTGTTTGGGGGAGTGACAGATAAACAGATTGCTGGGAAGAGACATAACTGAACTGGAAACATAAATAAAATCAAACTACAATAAAATCTAACCTATTCCATAAACCAAAACTAACACAGAACCTAAACAGAAAAACATGTCTAAATCAAAACCAAACAAGACCCCAAAATCAGAAACTTAACTAATAAATCTGATAACATAAACCAAGACAAAACCCAAATCGTGACAATTGTATTGCTAAATTCAACATCTACTGATGCCAGAGGAAGATTACATTGTTTTTGCAGTTCAGTATAAAATATATACAAGACAAAAACATGTGTTTGTCTCTCAACAGGAATCACAGCCTTTTTGGAAGATGAACTACCCATCCATGACCAAGGTTAGCCCTTTTCTCTTTGTTTGATGACAAATGACATGACTGAGTGTGTTGTTTTAAAGAGCTGAGGTTGAATTTCGATTATTTCAGAACAGGGTAAAGGATATTAATTTAACATTTAAAGACAGGGATATTTGTTTCTTACTCTGACTGTGTCTTATCAGTTCTGGTAGATGCATGCAGGCCCCTGTTCATGCAAGACTAAGGCGCCTTTGCCGGCTCCACTGAACACACGAACATCATCTGCATAGAACATTATACAATAGTTCAGTTGAATGACAGAATTGTAAGTTGTGACTGAATTAAAGTGTCCTCTCACCCCTATTTTCATTGACAGACCATGCCGGTTAACTCTTCTGCCTCTGAGGTTCCCAACTCCAACCTTTCTGACTCGTTTTACGTGGCATGTCAGCAGTCAGTGGCCAGCACAGTCATCTTCTCTGTGTACACCGCTTTCACCATCTTTGTCCTCACCCCACTCTTCACTCTCGTCCTCTACACGGGCTTTCAACAGCGGAGGCGTCAGCGCTCCTCGCCTGCAGGGATGACGATGAGCAACACAGACTTCTTCACCTACAGCATGATGATTGTGGAGATCATTAGTGTTGTTGGAAGTGTCACGTATAGCCTAGCCGTCTTTATCTTAGACGACGCAATGCTCAAGTGGGGTGTGGTGGTTTCTTCGATTTCTCTGTTTGCACAGACTGTGTTTCACCTCCTGACCAGTGTGGACCGCTACCTGGCGGTTGTTTACCCCCTCGCTTACATGCACCTAAGGGAAGCAGCTAGGGTTCGAATCAGAAACATCAGCTCCCTCCTTGCTTTGCTGCTCTCCTTTGTATGGATGGGTGTAACTTACTGGTATTATCCTGGATTTCCTGTTGCGCCACTCTTCTCCCTCTTGGGTTTCTGCATATTTGTTATGCTCGTCTGCTGCGTGTCTGTTGTCTACGTTTTGGTCCGTCCAGGGCCGGGTCAGGAAGGCGCGAAGAAACAGCAGGTTGACCAGTCAAAGAAGAGAGCTTTCCAGATGATCATGTCTATCACATGCACGCTTATTGTACGCTCTGTCGGCTTACTGTTTTGGTTGGGCCTTTTAAATTATGACTCTTTTAATATAGAGGTTTTGTGTGTGTTTATCGATTTAGGATTGTGGCTTACGGTACCTAGCAGTCTTGTTCTCCCCTTGCTGTTTTTCCATAGAGCTGGAAAGCTGTCCTGCACAAAGAAAGGGAATGCATCTGGATAATCCCAATTCCAAGTGCCTTTGACACAGTAGTTTTGTTAACTTGGTAAAAAAAAATATATAATCTGTGGTGAAGGTGAGGGCTTTAAGTAAGTAAGTGTCACAGCCTGGTGTTGGAGAGTCAGTGGTTAGACATGTAAGCATTCGGATTTACCTCCCATCAGTTCTAACTCAAAAGTACAGGAACTTCGACAGCAACCTAATATCCCATCTGCTGCGATGAGAGGTGATGTAAAACAGCTGATATGAGTCAGTAAATGTTTCCAACAGATGAAACATTAATAAATGAAAAGTACATTTCTGATCATTAAATCGTCAATTGGTTTGAAAACATGCGTGGGACCTAAAATACTGCATAAATATGCTTTCAGGAGCAGACGTAGGTGGTCAGATAGGGGATAGTTATGGTCACGCCTGCCTAAGTAGTTTGTTCAACCACATAAATACATACAGTTTCTATCGTATCTCATTAAAGTGTAGTTCAATTAGCTCAAGTATTTATTCGTGGCTATATCGTTAGCTGAGAGTATTCTGTTTTAGATGTTTGAATATGTATCTGTTAAGAAAAGTTTTACCAAAGTTTTACGGACCGTAATAATTTGGAAATGGCTTTGGACTCCTCGGCAGGACGTTGTCCAGCAGGAGGGTCTTCTCTAAGGTCGGTGCAGATGTCCTTACACTGTCTCAACATACTCCTGCTGTTGATTTTGTGTTGTCATCTATTAATATTTACAGTAAATATATATTTGTGTGTACATTTATATTACAGCAAACTATTTAATGTAACTGTGTTGCATTCTAGTGGCCTTGCTATAAATCCATATATCCCTTTATAGTCCCACAGAGGGGGTATTTGTCTCTGTGTTTAACCCATCCCTGAGGGAGCAGTGTGCTTCCACACTGACTGATGCACGGGGCGTGATCTGTGGTCAAGGGTTCTGCTCAGCAACCCAGCGTGACAAGTTTCAAACCAGCAACCTTTGCAGCCTCTTTAAGACACAAATGCCCAGCTCCGTAACCAGTAGACCACCACTTCCCTTACTTTCCTTCATATAACAATGTGATATATATATATATATATATATATATATATATATATATATATATATATTTTTTTTTTATATATTATTTTTTTTTGCTAATGTCACTAAGTTATTTGCTGTGTTGTGAAAAGTAAAAATATTCATCAATAACTTAAAATGTCCAGCTTAAATCAACTTTTAATATAATCTTACAAAAACATTCTTTCCACACGTACAGAGACATGACTTTGGCTCCTTAGAACAACAGTGAATAAAAGGTCTTCTTTATGCAATGAAAGGAGATTCAGAAGCGTTGTGTAACAGGAGGGAATATGACTCTGAATGCAAATTTGACGGCAACATGCAAAAAAGGTCACAGTGCTGC
This sequence comes from Fundulus diaphanus, assembly GCA_037039145.1. Taxonomy (NCBI): domain Eukaryota; kingdom Metazoa; phylum Chordata; class Actinopteri; order Cyprinodontiformes; family Fundulidae; genus Fundulus; species Fundulus diaphanus. The sequence continues at coordinate 47,766,487 of CM073131.1, forward strand.
TCATTTCCCTCACGGACGGACAGAAACATGTTAACAATAATCCAAAAGGACACCTGCAAAAACAAAGCTCACTTTGCTTTTTATAATTTGCATAAACTTTGGTTGTGGCCGTGCTGTCTGAGGCAGCTGCTTAATTTTTCTGCTGTTTTTTATTTATGCAGCCAAACACCACACCATAGCCACACCTGCTCCAACACGTTGGATACAAACCAATGCCAAATTAAAAATCACGAGAAGTGATTAATCGCCCCCCTAAAAATGCAGGTTTTACGTCAGCTATGCATTTCCTGTCCCACATTTCATCTGCTCATATAATCGTCGGATATGTTATCTTAATTTGTAATTCATCCTAGTTTAGACTTTAATATTGCAGATATATTAACACAGGAATAAAGTGGACAGTTGAGAGCTAAAAAGGGAGAAGAAAAGCGATGAATACTACCAACGTATTTACCTGTGCGGAGAGAGGGAAGCAATGTAAAGTTAAACAATAATTATTCATGCCCCTGACAGATTAATGTGGTGGGCGGGTCTCTTGACAGTTCACTTAATTTCAGTTTGAATTTATTCCGTTTTCATTGTGTGATTGTTTGCATTGTCTACGAATATATGTCTATTTTACATTGCTTTTTTATGGCCTCATTTGTAAAAGAGATTTTAATCTTAATGGGACTTCCTGGGCAAATAAAACAATGTGTAATCTTTTAACTCTATAAACCTGTGTATTCTGACTGGTTGGGCCACTCCAAAATGTAAATATTACCTTCAGAGTCCTGACGTGAATTTAAAGATTAGGGTGATGGTTAGGAGACCTTCTAACTTTAATAGCTTTTATCACCACAATGTTATAAGGAATTAATAGGTATTTAATTTTTAAGTTAAAATGAATATTGGTAACGTAAGATATTTATACTGGAGTTTTGTTGACTAAAGCTGAAAAATGTGATCCTGATATGCGGAATCTAAAAACACATGTTGCCACCTTTATATTATTTTTGCTAATCTCAGCAAAATGTGCACTTATAGTGTGTGGGTCAATCTAAATTTCCACTGAGCCTGATTCTGCTTGATATGAGGGATTGCTGCAAAGTCAACGACACAACGCAGACGACTGTCCACCGTGACTACACGCTCATCCAAGAGGAGTGAATGCTGTAAGGCTAAATTTAGCCCGGATGGCATTATTTATCATGCCATTGATGACGTTTTAAGATAAATTTGCTCAGCAAGAAAAATTTCCATTATTTCGTCATCTCCATTAATTATTTAACAATTTAATAAAAGAGGCAGGACAGAGTTGGACCATCAGGCCATTTTGGTTAAACATAGCTTAAATTCTAGTCAGCTGATCTGAGTGGTGATCCAGACAAGGAATCTGATTGGGAGGAGATGACACACTGACATAACGTCATGTGGAAATGAAGTGAAATAGCACCATAAACTATTATAACATGTCCTTCCAGACTGAACTGGGCAGGAATTAAATGAAATGTTTGAGGAAGAATTTAAGAAGAGACATCTGCTATGGATTAATCAATCAATCCTGGTCTACCTGCTTCAGACCGGTTTCAGTTTTTGTGTAATGGCAGCTTCCTAGCCCGTAGCAGAAACATCACTGGCAAAACCACACTACTGGGCAGAGACATTAAGCTTGCAGACAGGGTTAAAACGCAGGAATCATTTCCCTTCAAGTCCAGTGAGGCCTGTAAAGCATCCAGAATCAATACTCCACCTAAACTCAACCACAGAACCGTCACAATGGTTGTAATGGTGTGAAAAGCCCTAAGCTTTGATTGATCTACCCGTTCGCTGACACCGGTATGGTGTCCCGGTACCGGACGCTTCAGAGTCCAGAGAACTGAAACGCAGCAAAAGGTCACAACAGAAAGGACTAAGGTTATTAGGAAGAAATACAGAATCTGAAATGCATGGAGTCTTTCTAGGAAGCCTGAGATGATCCAAACAACACAGAGGAGCCAGGCTAAACCTATAGCAACGTTTCGAATTCTCACCCCCCAGGAGTTTTTAACTCTGAGGTAAGTCACCGGATAAACAACAGCGACAAAGAGCTCAATGCACATCAGCATCTGAAACAGTATTTTTATACAGAAGGTTTTGAAAAGCATCGTTACGCTTGATAACATTACCCACGTACGATCAAAGTGTTCACCAAGACACAGGCAGACACAGCCCAGGACTTGTGCCATTTCCATTGCAACCATGTTGTACATGAAGACATCTGATTGACTCGACGCTGCGGAGGAGGACTCCCGCTTTCGCTGGCATCCCAGAATAGTGACGTAGACGTAAAGAGGAAGAAGAAATAAGATGTTGATCATAGTGAAGACTCTTAGGATCCAGGCGGACGCTGAAGAGTGGACGCAGTCTAGATTGAAGGTGGAGTTTAAAAGGTCTGTTGTATTGAGGTCTCTCAGCATGTTTTTGCAGTTTATAATCTGAAATGAACAGATAAACACAAGAAAACCCAATGCAGCGTGTGAAAAACCTTCATATTATGTGCTAGTCTGCATTTATAAACACTATAGTTGTGTAACTGCAATTCATTCAATTCAGTTCAATTTTATTTATACAGTACCAATTCACAACACATGTCATGTCACAGTTAATTAGTTAAAACTGAGCATTATTAAACTCTGCTCTATATAAAAAAATGTATTTCATTAGAAAAGGGGCCATATTAAAGAGTAAATACACAGACGTGCCAGCAGCATTGGGAAGGGGCTTCAACCTTTGGCTCTTAATTTAATTACAGCGGTTCCTGATGACTCCTGGCTAGAAATGGCTTTAATATCTGTAAGTTATTAGGAAGAACTATCATATAATACCTGCAAAGAACCTCCAAACAGACCTACACCAATGGTACAAGAAATATGTGAGGATAAAAGGATCAAAACAATGAAAGGAAACAATGAACTTTTACCTCAGTCCTCAAATCCTCCACCTGTAGCTTTCCCCAAAATCTGAGCTTCAGCTACCGGTATCTTCAAATGTGTAAAAACAAAGCTCATCCCCGGAGGTATGTCTTCGCATTTTGCATCCTTTGCATTTTTGCAAAACTGAAATGTGTATTGACCTACATTTTTTCTGGTACATTAAACAGGCAAATCTGTTTTTCCCATCATTGCTGCATGTTGAGGGCAAATCTAAGCGATCATTGATGCTCAACTGTCACGACTTTAGGGCTGCTTTAGTGTCACAACAAGACAAAGTAAAACAAAACTCAGAAGCAATCATAAGTACCACTTCATTTGACAACCCCTGTGATATAAACAGTGATATTTTGGAACTTAATCACTCCCACTCTGAAGTTATTACATTATTGAGCTGCATCAAGACTCTTATTACATTATCGTACTTTAAAACCCCAAAACTTCTTCATATTTGGTTGAATTACAACCATAAAACTTGTGATCAAAAACAAAACTTGACTGGAAAATATGCGTTCCTCACAGCAGCTCTGACCCAGGCGTACGCTCATTTTGGAGACGGGGGAAACTGGCGGCGCAGATGGTGTAAGTAATGAGTTGCAGCCTGCATGAAGATTCCTCTCAGGCGCTTAATTTCACTCAATATTAGACTTTAATCATAGATCGACTTTATCATAAGCATTCAAACCGCAGTATCATTCAGGTTTGTGCTTTCAAATTAATAAAAAAATGCCCCTAAGCCAACTTAAATTTTAAATCAAAGTCTGCACAACATTTTTCTAGCATCGCATTCCCCTCCCAAATGATCACCAGGGTGACGTCTACCACAGACTAAAGCACCAAGTCAATGTGGACGGCTGGGTTGTTGATTGGCAAACATTTACTCTTTAAAAAGTTTAATTTATAGCCTGAAAACCAACAAAACTGTTTAGAATATTTACGGTTTCAGGGACAGATCATGGTGGCCATTGTTAGCCATGAAAAAACATTTATCATCTGACTCATTTAAAGACACATTAGCATTCATGAGATTCTTTGCATTGACCATTTATGGTTGAATCTGGACGTGGAGAAGGCAGAAGGAGGAACCTGGTGCTCAAACGTTCAGGTACAGCTGTGATCTATGAGGGAAGATTGTGTGCCGGTTTTAGAAATCAGATTTTATTTATTTTGCATATACACACATTTGGTATGGAGTGTATGCAATTTGTGTAGAAATGAGACCCACTGATCTTTATCATATCTTTAGTTTTTTTATTATTTTAAAATTTTACTAAACACTTTAGGCAACTATTTCAGTTAAATAAACTTTTTCAGATTGGTTGTAATAAGACAATAAAACAGTTAAAGCATAAAACAAATGTTGTCCACATAAAACAATAAAAAAACAGTTTACTCTCATTTGGAGTCAAGAGATTGACACAAATAGATAAAACACAGGTACTTATTATTTACTTTATTTGAGAATGATTATTTTATTTTGTATGGTTCTGGTTTCAGAACTCAAACATTATATCTATAATAAAACATTTTTTTTCTTATTCAGAACAGCAGTTTGCAGTTTAATCATTAAGGCGAGCTGTTTGGGTTCAGTCCATGTTAGTAAGATTATTTAGCTCCTTTATTAAATAAATAAACACATCTTGAAACTACTGCATCAGCTCTTGCAGCTATCTATTGTGACCAAAAGCTGGAAGCTAGAACAATAACAGAGAGGCACAGATCATGCTACATGTTGCTAAACTCACAGTGCCATGGTTATTTTTTGTTACATCTCAGTGCTTCAGATATTGAAATTAATTTTAACATCAAAAAAGGTTGTGGGTGAATGCAAATACAGTTGCCCACAGTTTTCCAATAAGTTATTTATACATTAAAGGGAAAACAGGCTCTCCAAACCAACCAGGCCCAATGTAAAAATATTTGTCTCATAATGTCTGACAACTGGTCACGCCACCTTTGGCACAAAGTGCTTAGTTAGTTAGTTAGTTAGTTAGTTAGTTAGTTAGTTAGTTAGTTAGTGTTTGGGAGAAAGTGCAACGAGTTGGACATCAGTGAGGATTAATTTTGTCCCAGTCTTCTTGAGGACTTTAATTCAGCCCCACTGAAAGGTTTCGAAGCATGAACAGCCATAAAGGTCATGCTACGGCCTCACAGTCTGCCATTCAGGGACAAAATTGTGTCATGCTTTAAATCTCTGCCATATCTCCTGCTGTGAATCTAAGGCCAAAACGTTTCCCTCAGGATCTCCTGCTAGAGAGCAGATTTCTTTATTTCAACACTTAGCAACAACATGTCTGACTATCAGAACGTCAGCTGAAACATGACACAAAGTTTCCAAAAATGTCCACGTTTGCTCTGTTAGTCCATAAAATATTTTCTAAAGATCTTATGTATCATTACCGCTGTTGTTTTTCTTTTTTTTTTTTTTGAGAAAGTTGAGATGGGCCTTTGTGTTCCTGCTGATCAGCCAAGGTTTTGGCCTTTGAGCTTTCCCAAGAACGCCATTTTTGCCCGGTCTCTCTTTCTATTGTTGAATCATGCAGTCTGACCTGAATTGAAGCAGACAAGGCAAGGCATACCCAGATGTTCTGGGTTCTCTTTGTGAACTCCTGGATGAGTTGTTGATCCTCTCTTGGAGTAATTTTGATGGCCCGGCCACTTTAGGAGAGGGAAACCACTGTTCCATGTTTTTCTATCTGGGAACAATGGCTCTCACTGTGGTTCACTGCAGACCAAAAGCCTTAGAAATGGCTTTGTGAACCTTTCCAGACTGATGTCAGTGACTATTTCTCATCTGTTCTAGAATATAATCCATCCATCAATCCATTTTCTATCATGTCTATCCCTATTGGGGTTGCGCTGGTGCCTATCTCCAGCTGTCAATGGGCGGAGGTGGGGTTCACCCTGGACAGGTCGCCAGTCTATTGCAGTTGTAGAATATCATTAGATAAGAAAACAAAGAAATAATCTAAATATTTTTTGATTATACATATCTGGCATTAATCAGGTCTGGGTGTAAACAACAATATGGTCAATCACAGATAATTCATGTTTTAACAACGGGGACAAATTATATTTTCACATATGGACTGGTTGTTTTGAACAAATTAGTTTTCAGATTTTTCATTCTAATTCACACATTTTCTCATTCAATAATAATAATAATAATAATAATGAAACACAAGAATAGTCTTTCAAGCAAGGCAACTAATATATCACAAATAGGAAAATATAAAATCAATAGAAAAAAAATTAAAATATTGTGACAATTGTCAGGATTGTAGCAACAACTAAAAAAAGACATTTTCTATGTACAGTTTTGTTTCAGACAATAGCACAAATATGTGTAGTGCAAATATGTGTAGCAGCGGGATTGATTGCAACAGTGAACAGGAACATATGATTGTGCAGATAGAACAGATACTCAATGCAATGTCTATGTAAAGTGACTAGTTTTGTGAATATGGGGGATTTTTCACAGTTTAGTAGTTTTATGAGGTGTGGAATGTAGCGTATGTGAAATCAGGTGTTTATGGTTGTCTGAGCCCTGGTCAGGCAGTGTCTGCGAGCGGTGCCATGGGTGGAGGGAATCGCTTTCCTGAATTATTAGTTATCATTAATTAGGTACCAACATGTGACATATCCCAGTCCAACTGCTTTGTGGGGGGTTATTCTCTGTAGTCACTGCCTAACATAGTCCAGTGGTCACACTGAAAGGCAGGTTGTGGGATAAAGGTGTGAGAGGAGACAGAAAGAGGTTTTCAATGCCTTGAAGCAAGCAAATTAGCTTTAAGAAAAAGCTTTAAGAAAAAGGCCCAGATGTCCAGTCTCATCACTTACAATAAGCTACCAAAAAGATGATATCCTAACTGTGTGACTGACTTTATTAAATCAAAACTACATCAAATAGACAGTCCAACAGTCCAAACATACAAACCTGTGTTTGTGCGTTTGTAAATTTGTCACCGGGAGGTGCAGAGCTATTAGAGTGGTGAGAAGGGTAGGAAACCCTTGCAACACTCATACGCATATAAGATCAGCATGAGCCAGGAGCCTTGGCCCCCAAAAGCTGCAGAACTGGCCAGACCACAGGATAACCATTGTAGCCATCGTGGCAGGTCTATACCAAGGCAGCAGCCCAGAGGCCAAAGATCATCAACCCTCCCAGGTCAGATCCACAGCTACGTCCTCCAGTGCAACGGTCTTCAACTCCGGTCCTTGATATCTGGTGCCTTGCGGCTTCTTATATGCGTCTCTGCTTCAACACACCTGAGTCAAATAATCAGGTCATTAGCAGGAGAACCTGACTGTGTTCTGAGGACGTTTGACCAGGGACACGTCTAAAAGTTCCAAGACACCAGACCTCAAGAACTGGAGCTGAAGACCCCTGGTCCAGTGAAGGTCTAGCCCAGTTCCTGCAACCCAAAGTCCAATGGATCCCCAAGAACCATAGTCCGCCGGTCAGGAACACACCGTGCTACAGTCTGGCCCAAGGCTCTGCACAAACAATGCAGCATAAACTCTAACTCTCTGAGATACAACAAAAATACTGAGGTAAATGTAGCTAATGCTATAAAACATTTTTCAGCACTAGCTTAGTATCCTGCTGTTAATGGCTTCCACTAACAGTGCAGCTTAAACTGTACAACTTAAATGTGATTTTTAAATAAAAGTAAGCAGGGTCCCAAAGGAAAATGTTAAAAGACCACTTAAAATAGCAAATGCTAAAAATTAAAGAATGTCACTGAATGTTTTCTGTATGTCAAAATTAAAGCAATCATGGTCCTTACATGGCCCAACAACACCTTCCAGTTAGTGCTACCATTTAGTCAGCCAGAAGCTTCCCCAACAAGGAAGGCTACACCAACAATATGTCCACTTAATATCAGAGTGATTCAAAAATGTTGAAAAGAAAAAAGCAGAACATTAACAAAGATTGATTTTTAACAGCATCTGATTTATGGAGGTGTCCAAAGTGAGACAAGATCAGAACTCTAGTGTAAAGTTAGTTTCCAACAGTGGCACGGCGTCCACACGGCAGTTTTATGGTCTTGTACAAATAAAGCAGCGGCAAAATCAAGCTGCTGGGAAAACTAAACCATAGCAGTGAGATCTCCAGGACACAGACAATACTTTTAGCCACGGCTTGTGACCCAATCAGAGAGGTGAAGACCAAAAACCCAAAGAACCACACACAGAGCACCCCCAGGATGGCCGTGACAGTGAAGCAAGCTCGTTGCTTTGTTTGGTCAACGTGTTTCTTGTCGCCGCCTTTGTCCCCCGGCCCAGGACTGATGAGAGCCAGTAGGACGCAAAAGCTGCAGAAAGAAATGGCTAACAAGGACATGGTCAGAAAGAAAAAGAGTAGGATCATAAATATCCCAGGACTAATAATCTTCACAGCGCAGGTCATTAGAGCACACAGCAACCAAACACACAAAATGGCAACGTTTCTGAACGTGACTCCACGGGTGTTACGTAGGTCCCGGTAGGTGACTGGATGCACAACGGCCAGGTAGCGATCCAAACAGGTCAGGGTGTGAAATGAGGTCTCTCCTATGAAAACGCTGGTTGTGAGGAAGAACCCAGGGTTAGTCATGGGCAGAACGCCCAAATACAACAGCAAAGTATGTACGGCTGTCCCCAGCAGCCACATCAGCTCCAGAACACACTGGTGGTAGGTGAAGATGTCAGAGTGGCTCTCTGCTTTGATGGAGCCCTGCTGCTGACGCCACTTTTGGAAGCCCAAGTAGAAGATGAAGATGGAAACTGGAACAAGGAGGCAGAATCTGGTGGCAATAAAGGCGATGCCAATCAAAGAAGCGGCAGTGCTGTTGGCACAGCGACTTTCACTCGAATCAAAGGAGGAGTTGACTGACATCCTGGTTGTGTGCTGTGATGACGACGATCTGTGGAAAGGAAGATAAGGATCAGAAAGAATCAAACTCAACTATCTAGAGATGAAAACTGTAGTAGCATTTACATACCCTGCTAAATAATTAGAACCAGCTTTATTCACCAAGTTTCTGTACACAAACAAGATGACTTTGGGTTCACTTTGCTCTCAATAAAGACTTTTTACATATAAATGTATAAAAATTATTATCGGTAAATAATTTTTTTCTTTTTCATATGTTTAAAGACCTTGTTTATAAAAATATGTCTTATACCTGGCTGGGGTGTATCACATTTAACTAATTTTAAAAATGTATCACAGTTAGTGCTTTTAAAAGGTTTGAGTTGCGCTCCATAAGGTTTGATTCACAGATATTGTTGCCTGTGTTTTAATCTCTTGCTACCATGTCTCGGTTGCAGTAAGTAGGTCCCAGTAGAGACCCTTTCTTCTTTGAGTTCACATGGGGAGAACATGCATGGATGGATTCTCTCCGAGTTCTCTCGGTTTCGTTCCACAGTCCTGAAACTTGCATGTTGGGTAACCCGGTGGCTCTAAATTGCCCTTGGAGTGTGTGCATGGACGGTCGTGTGTCCTCTTTGTCTCTGTGTTGTCCTGTGAAGGACTGGGGGGGACGCTCCTTCTCACCCATTGTTTGCCAAAGGCCACCAACCTCCTTCTATCCCTGCTTATCCATATAAGTGTTGGGCAGATACAGAAAATCAGTGGGCATTTGAAAAACTGTGGAAATGCTCAATGTGTGTGATTAGTGTCAGTAGTAACTATAGTTTTAGATTATTATTAGGTTATTAGGTTCTTAAATTTGATTATTTTACACATTTTATTTTTCTGTTCAAAATTCAAGTTGCATTTTTTGTCCCCATGTGTGAGTTTTGCTCAGCTGTGGTTGAAGGAGTTTCTCTAAGAAATGACATCTAGGGGGCTCAAACTAATACCCCTATTTAAATAACATAACATTTTAAATAACATAAACTCAAGTTAAAATTACAAAATGCTTAGCTTTCAAGAGCTGTTCTTAGTTCACTGATATCAAGTCCATAGCAATTGTGTTTGTCAAAAAAGACATGGCTTTATTTTCTATATCAGTAATTTGCTTGGTTAGGTTTTCACTCCTTACATTTTAACTTTAGCTAGAATTACACTCTGTCACGATGAACTAATGTAGAATAGCTTGCAAATATGTTTACAAATACAAGTTACAATACAGAATGTTATCGTAAAAAATGTGCCAACCTATCTCAGTAATTATCTCTTAGGACTACTCAGCACAGTTTAAAGATGATTGCTGTTCAAAGTCCTAAAAATTCTCATGGTATTCTTTATTCTGCCCCATAAGAAATATATTAGTTTCAATGAGGGAAAATGCTTGGTGGCTCCAACAGATGACTTAATGAAATGTTTTTAATTTTATTTTAAAAGGTTGTTTGTCGTGTTTAAGACTGGACGTAGGGTTCGGGTTTAGATAATGAAAGCATGTTTCTGTTGTAGAGGAGAAAAATGATATAGAATGCAGTTTATCATCCTAATATAGACACTTTTGATTGAGCGATATCAAAATGACCCATAACCTACCATGACCTAAGATAAACATAAATCATTAGGAGTAAATTAACCCACCTCTCCTGAAGCGATTATCAGTAATTGAATGCTTTCTGCCTCTTCAATCTTAGGAGTTGTCCTTCGCTGATGACAGGTGTGCAGGTATATAACTGCTTACTGTTTTTACAAGGGTGATTAATCATGTAGATGTGACAGGATTACAAATAATGCAGGTTAAAATGTTTTGCATGATTGAACCAAGACTTTATGCAAACAATTTGCAGCAGGCAAATGTTATTCCCTCCTTTCTGGAGGATCATAGAGCTCCTTCAAAGCTCAGCTGAACTTAATAATGCGTAGGTGCATGAGGTGCATGCAATTAAAATAAACTTTTAAACACTATTAGCAAATAATGAAATATTTTCAGTGTCTAAAGGCTTTGTAAAGCAACAGATTAAAAAGTATTTTGCTTAAATTATATAGCAGTTAGTTATGCACTGTCATTAAAAACACATAAATGTGTCAGTAGAAAAAAATAACCCAATGTTCCCCAAATTTATATCTGCTTTGCATTTTAATAGCATATGATATACGTAAATAATGGTCTAGCATAACCTTTCTCCACATCTGATACTGTAGCGTAAGAAATGTGATCCACAGCAAGGCTGCCACATGTTTATCTGAGAAGCTGAAAGATTACATAGATGATGGATTCTTGGGAACAGGCATGATAACGGATGATTTCAGACAGGCAGGAATCGTGGAGAGCTGCAGAGAGAGGTTGAAGATGGCCAGAAAAACCCCTGCTAGCTGGTCAGAACACGATTTAAGCATCCAGGCTGACACCATGTTGGGGTTGAGCTTATTCAGGGAAGAGGTCACTTGGTGCAGCTGCAGGATGAGAGGCTGGTGGTGCTCCTCTGGCTCACTGCTGCTTGAAAAGTCGAAGCGTGCAGAGAAGCTGCTTAAGGTGTCGGGGAGAGGTGGACCATTGCTCCTCACCAAGCTGCCCAGCCATGGTTTCTGGTTAGGAAACACTCCGATTGCCTTCATGGGTAGGACAACATCAGCAGTTCTACCAGTTTTGTTTCTATCTTCTAATACTTCTTTGTTCTTTTCAGTGATTCTATGTGAGCTATACAGCTGCACTCTACCCCCACTGCCATCAGAGTTATTGCTGTGTGATTTTATTTGGTATGCAGAAGATGCACAAAGGTCCACATGTCTATGCATCTACAAATCATTTAGTTGGTGAGCTTTAAATAAATGCAGTTCAAACTTAAAACACGGCACTCCTACAGTGGAAATCATGAGCACAGTCAAAGCATTTAAATTCAGAGCATGAGGTGTTCATTCTATCCGTCCTTGATCCAATGCAGTAACTATACTAGACCACACATGCTACGAATAATAACTCTGACCTGTAAAGAGCCGAGACATTAAAAGATTGGCACCAAGTGTTGTGGTTCCTGCTCTTCTCCAGCCTAACTGGTTGCAGAATATCTACCGACCACACCTAACTTGTGGTATTAACTGGTAAAATGTTACATAAAAACGTTTCATTTTGTCAAACAAGCCAGGCTACGGTGGTTTTGGGAGAATCTGTAATAAGGTTCATCTTCCAGGCTGGATGGATTCATGGACGGTCACTGCTGGGCTGAATCTACGAGGATAAAGCAGCCAATAAGCGAAGAATACCTTGACTAATCCTTCCCCACTATACTCGATTTAATACAAGATTACCTAATTTATTACAAAGCATACAACAGTCCATTATTGCTTTGCTGTGCATCAGTCAGAAAAACAATCCTTTTTTGTGCAAGTAAAGTAATGGCAAAATACAGCTGCTGGGGAGACTGAACCACATCACATAATTCATAATCACACAGCTATTCCTGTCAGTGAACACCTTGGCCTCCTTTGTGGCGGTGGCAACAAGAAACGCCACAAACCACATAAACACCACCCCTAATATGGCCGAGACGGTAAAAAAGGCTTTTTGCTTTATTTGGTCCATTTGTCTTTTGTTTCTGTCTTCCTCCCCCGGGCCGCGACGGATGAGAGCACAGAGAACAAAAAGGCTGCATAACAAGATGATGAGGAAGGACGAGATCAGAAAACACAAAAACGAGACTACCGGTATGGTGTAATGGTGTAAAAGTAGTACAAAGTTCCACATCCAGGTCACCAACCAGGACAAAACGATGCTCCCATTTCTGATTGTAGCTCCATGGGTGTGCTGTAGCCCCCTGTAGGTGACAGGGTGAACTACAGCCAGGTAGCGCTCCAGACAGGTGAGAGTGTGAAAGAGGGTCTCTCCAAAGAAAATGATGGTGCTTAAAATTTTACCCCCTGTTATCATGTATGAGAGATTTAAATACACACCCAACGTATAAAGCAGCGCCCCCAGACCCCAGATCAGCTCCATCACAGCCTGGTGGTAGGTGAAGATGTCAAAGTGGCTCGCTGCTTTGAAGGAACGCTGCTGCCTCCACTGTCGGAAGCCCAGGTAGAGGACGAAGACGGACAAAGGGAGGAGGAAGACTCCTCTGCAGATGTTGAAAGCAAAGACAACTAAGCTGTCGCTTAGAAAGTCACAGTCAATGACCTGAACGGAGGCGTTGGTGGTGGAAGAGGAGTTGACCAACATGTTGACAATATGGCTGGTAAATGGAAATCTGCAGAGACAGAAATGTGTCATTAGTTAATGGGAAATGAACGGCGTCAATAAACAGTAGAAGAAGGGGCTGGGCAGCGTCTCATGAACTTCATCTGATAATGCAAAATGTACTTTTATATTAAACAGATCTGAATAGAAAGCCATCACAACATAACTCAAGTTATATTATTTGGTCGGAGTCTTCACACTACAAATCCAGATCTGATTCTTGGTTCTTTAGCTTGGTTTTGTCAGACCTCTGCTAGGAATCTTGGTTTTACTTTTGATAGCCGTTTAAAGCTAGATAAACAAGTCAGCTCTGTTGTTAGATCAGGTTTTTATCACCTGCTGATTTTAGCAAAAATTAAATCTTATTTTTGTTTTAGGGACTTTGAAGGACTTATCCATGCTTTTATTACATCCCGGTTGGATCATTGCAATTCATTATATAGAGGCATGGATAAATCACAGATGCAGCGACTTCAGGTGATCCAGAATGCAGCGGCTCGGCTTCTTACAGCAACCAGGAAGCGTGACCATATAAGGCCTATACTGGCCTCTTTACATTGGCTGCCCTAACCCTAACCCAAAGAAGGAAAGATGAAGTTTGGGGACGTCACACACATTTCTATTGTAGTTTTTGGAAGGAAACATACTCTTGTGAATGTAATCTATCACTGTTGTATATTTATTTGAATGTTCATTTATTTTTAACATTTATAAATAGTATAAATACTTTAAATAAAACTTTGACCATGTGACAGAGAACACCTGTGAGCTGCTCCACCGGTGGGTGTGCCTGTGTTGTTTCTAGCGCGCACTAGATGAGGACGTTGGTCTGGCAGTCATTTGAATTGATTCCTGCTGTGGTTATGTTGTAGAATAAACATCAGAATATTGCAATAGACCTTACATAATTAAAAATAAAATGGGGGAGATGACCTGAAGACACATGCAGGGTACCCCAAAGCTGATATAATTCAATTCAATTAAATTTTATTTACGTAGCGCCAATTCATGAAACATGTCATCTCAAGGCTCTTTACAAAGTCAGACTCCATCAGATCCTCCAGGTTGGTCAGAAAGTTTCCTCTCTAAGGAAACCCAGCAGGTTGCATCAAGTCTCTCCAAGCAGCATTCACTCCTCCTGAAAGAGCGTAGAGCCACAGTGGACAGTCGTCTGCATTGTTGATGGCTTTGCAGCAATCCCTCATACTGAGCATGCATGAAGCGACAGTGGAGAGGAAAACTCCCCTTTAACAGGGAGGAGAACCTCCAGCAGAACCAGAACCAGGCTCAGTGTGAACGCTCATCTGCCTCGACCCACTGGGGCTTAGAGAAGACAGAGCAGAGACACAGAAAGCACAGAAGCTCACATTGATCCAGGAGTACTTTCTATGTTAGATGGTAATAGCGGGTGATCTGCCTCCCCTGATGATGTCACAGCTAACAGAACACCAGACCAGGTGTACCTACTATGAAGAGAAAAATGACAAAAAGAGAACAAAAAGTTAAAAACTGAAATAACAACAAACAATGCCAATTGGATAAAGTAGGAGAACTCAGCAGAGTGCGAGAAATAGGCCCTGATGTCCTCCAGTAGCCTAAGCCTATAGCAGCATAACTATAGAGGTAGCTCAGGGTAACATGAGCCACTCTAACTATAAACTTTGTCAAAAGGTGTGAAATGTGATAAAATAAATTTATTTTATTACAGCGCCATAATTTCCCACCGAATGTAAAAAAATCCACCTCTAATTTGAGAATATTTATTCGGCAGTGGAAAAAAGGCAAATTAAGAAATGACTCTTTTTTTTTTTTTGCTGATGCTGAATGAAATTGTAATCCAAATTGGGGGGGGGGGGTTGTTATGTCAATTGATAATCCCATCGACTTGAATATAAACGCTTGTCAGAATGAAGTTGCCAAACTGACCACAGTATGCATGTGCGCCCGACATAAACATGACGCGTTTCCTCCTTGGTGAGTGGCAGAAATACACAGTTAACTTCTGACTATGATGCTTTTTTGCAGCTGGAGCTGTTTAGAGGGAGCTGACTGACAGGTTGGGTGTTTAACAGTCACCACTGAGCTGACTCATGCCAGCCAAATGAGACGGCCTCATCCGTACGTCGCTAAGATATGAGTTCTGCTAAATCAGAAAACTGCAGCTGACCCAAAACGCTGCAGCTCGTGTTCGCATTAAAACCAGGAAGATAGAGACATCACCCCAGTTCTAAAGTCCTTCCACTGGCTCCCTGTATCTCAGAGAAAAGACTTTAAAATCCTTCTGTTAGTTTATAAATCCCTGAATGGCTTAGCACCTAAATACATCACAGACTTGTTGTCAGTGCATCAACCCTCCAGACCACTCAGGTCTTCTGGCTCCAGCCTGCTCTGCAGAACCAGAACCAGACATGGAGAAGCAGCATTTAGTTCCTATGCTCCACTGATCTGGAACAAACTCCCAGAAAACTGTAAATCAGCCGAAGCTCTTAGTTCCTTTAAATCCAGACTGAAAACCTGTGTAGAGCTGCTTTCAGCCATAATAACAGGAACACTGACCAACATGTTTGATGTCTATTGGTTTTCATCCGATACGATTTTACGACTGATTCTATGTGTTTATGATGTTTTTTTATGTTTTCATGATGTAAAGCACTTATAGCCTTGCTGCTGAAATTTGCTACAAATGAACTTGACTTGAGTTAAACTGTGCCTGAATAGATACACGTCAAATCCCAATTTGCAGCAAGAAGACGATTTCCAGACTGCACTCATTCTGATATAAGGGCACACCATCTGAATTGTTTTAAACACTTAATGTACTTAAGTAAGTAGAACAGCATTGTGCAAGTTTTAAAATAAATGACATATATCATTAGACAGTAAACCCACCTTTTAAGAAGTGATTGTCTCCAGCTTGCCTCTTCAGTCTTGTAACATGCAGTTCGCTGACATTGTGAGCACAGGCATTAAAAAACCACTTAATGTTTGTACAAGGGTGATTCATCTTGTAGACGTGAAGAGATGACAAATGATAAAGGTCAAGCTGTTTTGCATGACTGGATTAGTGCATAAAATACCAGCAGGGTTTAGCTTTCTTCCACGTTTCCTGCCTTAGCTCTCAGACGTATTACATGCAGGCCGTGGTTGTCGATTTGTCAACAGTTTTACACCAAAGGATTTCTCAAGATGGTACCCTAGTCCACTGAATAACTTTATCAAATCAAGAATGCATCTGGCATCAAAGTAGACACACCTGTGTGTGTGTGTGTGTGTGTGTGTGTGTGTGTGTGTGTGTGTGTGTGTGTGTGTGTGTGTGTGTGTGTGTGTGTGTGTGTGTGTGTGTGTGTGTGTGTGTGAGCCATTATCCCCTCACGGCCCGATAAAGTGAAAGTGTTGTGTAGATGGTGGAGACAGGAAGTTAGTTAGCTATTGTGCATCACCTGCACCCACCCCTTTATCATCCTTCCTGATGTGAGTTTGTGAATAGATGGAGTGTTTTTTTTATGTAGGCAGGTGTTCAGGTCTGTAATGCATTAAAATGTTGGAGTTACACATTTTTAAACTGCTCTTGTTCTTCCAAATCTTGATTATTGATTTCCAGTGGACAAGCTAACATCATTCTAGTTGATTGTTCTTCTGCGTCGGAGAGATGAAGACTTGTTTTGAGAAATGTCCTGATTCTGATGCTTCTAAAGCATCTATATTGTTTAAATAAAGTGCTGATAAATGGTATATCTGACTTACAGATTTCACCACACAGACGTTGTTCAATATACATCCACAGGTTGTATGATGGATCTCATATAGGCTTTTGACTTTTGGACATATAAAAAAATCAATACCACTCATTGAAAGTGTAGTCCACTCATATAATAGTATTTCAAAATGTTTACAAAACTTACATCAGAGACCACAGTATCTATCTGGAATCAGATTTTCACAAATAAATGATAAAACTAAAAAATCATAAAGATAGGAATCAAAAAAAGAGTAAAACACAAAAATATTTCCCTGGAAGGTCATTAGCAATCATCTACTTTTCATTTCCATTTATTTATTCATAAATCACATTTAAAAACAACTCATGTTGCATCAAAAAAATATATATTTCTATCTAACATGATAGAACAAGGGGGAGAACAAATTTAATTTGAAAACTGTCTGTAAAAGTAATGAACATGTAATGTGATGCTGTGTCTACATAAATGACCAAAACAGGAAGCCTGTTTAAAAAGTGTTTAAAGTATTTTCACTAGATTTAATTGTTTATATCTCTGGGCTGATTTACAGTGAAATAAAAGAGAAAACATTTCCAGAGCTTTGGAAACGCCCTGTCCTCTTTGGTGTTAGCATGAGCCCAGGATCTTTTAAAAGTTGTTGTGTTGCCTAAAAACGATCATAAAATTTGTAAATTAGCTTTTTTTAGTCTTTGATGTTGTCTTGCTGAGTATTTTATACTTTTTAATATGTAGTCCGCAGGCAGTAGGGTGAATGGTGTGCTACCCAGGAAACAGCTGCCATCCACAGGGTCACCTCAGGGGTGTGTATTCGCCCCTCTTTTGTAGATCTTACACACAAATGACGGTAAGATTGCCTATAAAAACAAGCACCTCCTCACATTTGCAGATGACACTGTTAAAGTCAGTCTGCTGCAGGATGGCGAGTTTCTTGGTCTGGACCACTTTGTGAAGTGAATAGTTGAATATTAACTAAATTTTAATATCAGTGAGAAAAGGACGTGGTCATACGTTTCAGGAAAACTCCCCACCCTCCATTTACCAACAGCAATCACGGGCTCTCTAGTGGAGACTGTGAAGAGTTACAAGAGTCTGGGAACCATGGTGGACAATAATCTTAAATTTGACCAACAAACTGAAGCAATTTGGAAGAAGGGCTTGCAAAGACTTTATTTTTTTTAAATGATTGGATCTTTTTAGCAATGATACAACATTGATGATTATACCCTGTTGATCTTTTATTGTGTCTTTTAAGATTTGGTTAAGTTGTTGGAACTGAAACTAAAGAACCATCTTGTTCTAACTGCCCAAAAAATAATTGCCATTCAAAAGCCCCCCCTTCCTTAAAACTGGAACAGACCGCTTGTGAAAAAGGCCAAAACCAACTAAGCCAGCAGACACCGCTCCTCTTAGAGGTCAAAGGATGCAGGCTGCAAGCGGGAAAAATATAATTTTGTCCAAAGTGCAATTAAGGCCCCTAATAAACTTTGCCCATTCTTGAATATTTAATGTTTTTTTTTAATTGTTGTTGATATGCTTATTATTAAATGTTTGGATTGTGGAGACATGTGTAAATTATGCTTTTACTGTCTTTAACTGCTACTGTGCATTATATTTCAATAATTTGCACTTTTAAGCACTGTTTCATCATGTTCACTAACAACGTTGTACTTAATGTGAAGCAAAATGAATGATTATCATGCATGCACAATGCCACCATTGGATTATCAGGTTGGGCCTTAGTGAGGAAAGACTAACTTTTCAATGTAACATTTCCCCTATAAAATGTCATATTAGTTAGAAATGTTATGAATTGGAGTTGAACATTTTAACTTTTGAATAAAAGCAGACTCCGCCTTACAGTAGACACCGTTATTCACCATTCACCATCTATGGCTTCCACCTTGCAAATGACAGCACATTCCTTCAGATTGATTTCATTAATATATGATTGCGGGTCATTTAAATCTAACATTTTTTTTTCATATTTATATTAAGGATTTAAAAGAATCAGCAAATAACTTCTAATACATCATAAACATTAGAAATACACCTAATTAAGTTCTCATTCAGTTATGATAATTGCAATTTACTCTTTTTGTGCAAATAAAGCCCCTGCAGCAGCAAACTGCTGGGTAGACTAAGCCATATCGTCGACTTATACACCAGACAGCTGAATCTGGTGCTGAAGGTGTTTGACTCCCTTAGAGAAGTGCCAATGAGTAACCCCAAAAACCACAAGAACAGCACAGCACTGATGGCCAAAACAGTGTAGAAAGCTCGCTGTTTCATCTGGTCAACATGCTTTCCGTCCCTGTTCTTTGACCCGGGCCCAGAATGAACTAGAGCATGAAGAACAGAAAAGCAGCAGAAGGAGACTATGACCAGGCAGAAGACCAGAAAACAGAAGAATTGGATGACGGGTAGTTTAGGGTAGTATAAATTTGTCAAATGGCTCCACAGAAAGCAGAAGAGCCAAGTGAATAAAAGGGAAAGGTTTCTGATTGCTACACCATGGGTGTTTTGTTGTTTTTTGTAAGTGACTGGATGAACTACAGCCAGGTAGCGATCCAAACAGGTAAGAACATGGATAACAATCTCTCCAGCAAACATGATGTTCATAAAGTACAATCCGGCTAAGCTTACAGCTGGTAGAGGTAAGGCGCCGTAGAACAAAATGTTGCCCAACGTCCAGATCAGCTGCACCATGGCATGGTGGTAGGTGAACACGTCGAAGTGGCTCTGTGGTTTAATGGAGCGCTGCCGTCGCCACTGTCGGTGCCCCAGATGCAGGACGAAGATGGAGCTAGGAAGGATGAGGAGCAGTCTGGTCCCAGTGAAGGCGTAGGCAATTGAAAAACTGGCCGTGATGTTTGCACAGCGGGAATTGGGCGAGACGATCCACGGGTCAAAGGCAGAGGAGTTAGTGGACATACTTGTTGTGTGACGTTTAGATGGACACCTGAAAAAGTTTAGAAGAGGACGGTTTATTCAATCATGTTAAAAAAGTCAAAAAGGTATCTGAGGGTAAAACATCTGGAGTAAAATCTTTTTTAAGGACAGTCAGGATAGCCCTTCCCTTATCTGACTGAACTAATTTCAACTGGGTTGTCATGCTTAGGTTATGGAATGAGCAAGAATGAACATCTCTCTTGCTGTGGAAGCATATAATAAACCTAACCTACACTGTAAATGCTTTTTATCTATACACAGTGTTTATTTTAAAGGGTCAATGTTCGGTAAATGGAAGCACAGTACAAAAAAACCTTTGCTCGCCTCAAACTGTTGAGATAAAAAGCTAGCTGTGATCCTAAATGGCCTTTTACAATTGAAATTTTGGTTTCCTGTTGCTGAGTCATCAGATTTTTTTTTAAAGACGCATTGTGATCCGACGTTGGCATTTTATGAAAGGGTCTGTTCACACCCGTCATGTTTGTTCCCCCCCCTTAGTCTGGACCTTTTGTAAAGCCGTTAAACTACCCTGGTGTGGACCAAAAAACTGG
This sequence comes from Fundulus diaphanus, assembly GCA_037039145.1. Lineage (NCBI taxonomy): Eukaryota > Metazoa > Chordata > Actinopteri > Cyprinodontiformes > Fundulidae > Fundulus > Fundulus diaphanus. The sequence continues at coordinate 47,786,799 of CM073131.1, forward strand.
ACTCCAAACGGACTCTGGTGCAGTTCGCTGGTCTGAATATAAACCGACCTCAATCCAACCCAACTACAGCAAACATGTCTTTTTTTGGACTAAATGAGCCTCCATTGCAGAACATCTGGCTAAAATTAGCCCTTAGTGTTGCCAACACTGCTCCTGCGTGGATGCTACAGACAATAACCGGCAGACAGACCTAGAGCAACAAGGAGACGCTGTCCCTCCTTGACATTTAGGCCGATGCACAACATAAACTAACTGCTAGAAAAGAGACACGATAATGTGACAGTGTTCAGCATGTTTAGAGAGAATTTGAAGGAGAGAGGGTTGAGCTGTGTTTTGAACAATGCCAAAATGAAGCGAAAACATATTCGTCAAAGTTATATTAAAGCAGCAATAACATTGTAGTAACAACAATAATGATAGATCTGATCATAATAAGAATCATTATAGTAGTAAATATAAATTAATGGTGTCATTACAACGTATGAGAGGCAGGAGTAAATTAAATAGTAAACCAACAGGTAGATAAACAGATAAATAATTAAACTGACCTCTTGAGACTGCTGGCTTCAGCCACCGAAGGAACTTCAGATTGATTGTTTATTGAGCATCTGACCCCTTACAGTCTTCTAATGCAGAAAAAATGACTCAAAACAAATCTGACATCATTGGAGGCTATGTTGACCTCGACTGAACCAAAAGCAAATAATCTGATCTATAAATGAGTACCGGACCCTCGTCTTGTCGTTAAGGATTGTCGTCTTCTTAGCGTTTGTCTTCCCTCTCCTAGGCGCTGGTGTTCTCTGGCAACTGGAGCGCCGGCCGACTGTTGACTAACATTGTTAATTGAGTTCCCCTATTAAAATAAACGTAGCAGGTGCTTTGCATGAACGCTGAATGACAAAAGGCAAATTTTCCTTTCTTTATTTGAGGCAGACAAAAAAAGCGTAAATGTCATTGTATGACTTTAAATCATTGTTGTGTGTTTTGAGTTCAGTCGTTTCATCTCGTTTACTTTTGCATATTTCAGTTTTAGTCATCTTGAAGAATTAAACCCAAACTGCTAAATCATTTATCCTAAAACAACATTACAAATGGAAGTAATAATGCTGACTGTACTTTTAGAAAATCATCTCAAAAGTCTCTGAAGCTGTCTGAAAAGCTTTAAGCAGTTTTTTTTATAATTTCATCCCATATAGATTATTAACTGATTTGATTGAAATTAGAGAAAAAAAGAACCTGTTTCTGTATACAATATTTTTATTTTGTACAAACAGATGTAGGTTCTTTTTATCTAATGAGAAAGAAATTCAATTCAATTCAATTTTATTTATATAGCGCCAATTCATGAAACATGTCATCTCAAGGCACTTTACAAAGTTAAATTCAATCATATTATACAGATTGGGTCAGATTATACAGATTGGTCAAAAATGTTCCTATATAAGGAAACCAGTTGATTGCATCAAAGTCCTGACAAGGAGCATTCACTCCTGGAGAAGCGTAGAGCCACAGGGAGAGTCGTCTGCATTGTCCATGGCTTTGCAGGAATCCCTCATACTGAGCAAGCATGAAGCGACAGTGGGAAGAAAAACTCCCCATTAACGGGAAGGAAAACCTCCGGCAGAACCGGGCTCAGTATGAACGGTCATCTGCCTCGACCGACTGGGGGTTATAGAAGACAGAGCAGAGACACAACAAGAGAGACAAACAAGCACAGAAGCACACATTGATCCAGTAATCTGTTTTACATTAGATGGTAATAGCGGGTGAGCCGTCTTCTCTGGATGATGTCACAGTTAACAGACCGCCAGACCAGGTGTACCTACTATGAAGATAAAAGAGAGAGAACAGAAAGTTAAAAGCAGAAATGACAACACGTAATGCATAATTGATGAACAGAAGAACTCTATAGAGTGAGAAAATTAGATCCTGATGTCCTCCAGTAGCCTAAGCCTATAGCAGTAAAACTATAAAGGTAGCTCAGAGTAACATGAGCCACTCTAGTTATAAGCTTTGTCAAAAAGGAAGGTTTTAAGATTAGTCTTAAAAGTAGACGGGGTGTCTGCCTCACGGACCAAAACTGGGAGTTGGTTCCACAGGAGAGGAGCCTGATAGCTAAAGGATCTGCCTCCCATTCTACTTTTAGAGACTCTAGGAACCACCAGCAGACCTGCAGTCTGAGAGCGAAGTGCTCTGTTAGGAACATACGGGGTAATCAGAGCTCTGATATATGATGGAGCTTGATTATTAAGGGCTTTATACGTTAGAAGAAGAATTTTAAATTCTATTCTTGATTTAACAGGAAGCCAATGAAGGGAAGCTAACATTTGAGACATATGATCCCTCTTGTTGATTTTCATCAGAACTCTTGCTGCAACATTTTGGATCAGCTGAAGACTTTGAACTGCATTTTGTGGACTTCCTGATAGTAAAGAATTACAATAGTCCAGCCTTGAAGTAACAAATGCATGGACTAGTTTTTCAGCATCACTCCTGGACAGAATGTTTCTAATTTTGGCAATATTCCGGATGTGAAAAAAGGAAACTCTGGAAACCTGTTTAATATGGGATTTAAATGACATTTCTTGGTCAAAAATAACACCAAGATTTTTTACTTTATTACCAGAGGCCAAGATAATGCCATCCAGATTAAGTGATTGGATAAGAAGTTTATTTTTTGAGGACTCTGGCCCAAAGATTACAACTTCGGTCTTGTCAGAATTTAGATGCAGGAAATTTACAGTCATCCAGCTTTTGATGTCATCAAGACATGACTGCAGTCGAAGTAATTGATTGGATTCATCAGGATTTATGGATAAATATAGCTGAGTGTCATCAGCATAACAGTGGAAATTAATCCCATAATTTTGCCGATCAGAAGCATATATATAGTAAAGAGAATTGGTCCAAGGACTGAACCCTGTGGTACTCCACAGGTGACCCTAGAGTTTGAGGAAGATTTATTATTAACATGAACAAACTGGAATCTGTCCGACAGATAAGATTTAAACCAGCCTAATGCTTTCCCCTTAATCCCTACAGTATGTTCAAGTCTCTGTAGGAGAATATTGTGATCAACTGTATCAAATGCAGCACTGAGATCTAACAGGACAAGCACAGACACAAGTCCATTATCTGAGGCCATGAGAATATCATTAGTGACCTTCACCAGAGCTGTTTCAGTGCTATGATGAGCTCTGAAGCCTGACTGAAATTCAGCCCCAAATTTAGACAAAGAAGTTTGCTTTAACCATGGACAGAGATGACCTTTGGCATTTTTTTCCAGGCATAATCTTAGAATATTTTAAACAAAAAAGATTTAGATTTTTATATATATTAGATATGATGATATTAAACTCGGGTGCGTTGAAGCAGAGACACTAAAAGTTGCAGGACTCCGGCACCCGAGGTCTGGATTTTTTTTATATGTATATTTTACCTTTTAGTGAATCTGAATACTTCCATTTGCTTTTCACTTTACTGCTGGTTTCACCTTAATCCCCCCACTTTGTGACAATAATGTATATTTCTATTCTATACCAAGGTTTCGTAGCGCTGGTCTTCTGGACACACTGTCCTGCATGTTTTATTGTTTCCCTGCTGCCTCACATCTGACCTAAATGAATGGGTGATTAGCAGGCAACAACAGCAAACAATAAAATTAAACTAAGAATAAACTAAGAATAAAGCATCTATGGAAAGTTAAAAACAAGTTTTATGTGAGATAAAGATTACTATGGAGAAAGCCACAGAAAATAACTATTCAGGGGTAAAGATGGATATGAATATGTCCGAAACATCGGTAGCAGGAGTAAAATGTAATGGAAAGTAGATAGAATGACTCGAACACACGCTCATTATTATACACAATTACTGAGCTGAATGGATATGGCCGTCTCTGGCCACCTTCTGGTCCTATAACAGAAGGACGGGTCTTTACTTGAATCTCAAGAAACAGACTGGCTTTATCAGAAGAAGGCAGTCTTCCACAAATACACGCAGATTACTTAATTTAATAGATTATTCCTACAGTACGAATAATAAAACTATTATAATGTCTTTAGATGCAGAAAAAGCATTTGATAGAGTAAATTGGAATTTTTTATTCGCTACTCTGCATAAATTTGGTTTTGGCAATTTTTTTATAAATTGGTTAAAGATTTTATACAGCTCTCCTACAGCCTGTGTCAGGACAAATAATCAAACATCTTCCAGCTTTTGTCTCCAGAGGGGCACTAGGCAAGGATGCCCACTTTCCCCCTCACTTTTTGCCATTTTTATTGAACCCCTAGCAGCAACAATTAGACAAACAAAGGTTATTAAAGGTATAAAATGCATGAATATAGAGCATAAGATTAGTCTTTATGCTGATGATGTATTACTCTATCTTCAGCACTCAAACTCTTCCCTTTCTCAAATAATTAGATTACTAGAATCCTTCTCAAAGGTTTCTGATTACTCTATAAACTGGTCTAAATCTACGGTACTGCCAATTAATTGCTCTTTCCAAAACCCCCTAGATTTACATTTGCGCTCAGGAAACATCACATATTTGGGTATCACTGTGTCGTCTAAACTTGCGGATTTAGTAAAATCTAATCACATCCCACTTTTAAAAAAGATAGAAGATGACCTGGATAGATGGAAATCGCTTCCAATTTCACTCATGGGTAGGGTAGCTTTGATTAAAATGATGGTCTTACCTAGAATTAATTACTTATTTTCAATGATCCCCAATAAACCATCATCTGACTGGTTTAAATCTCTAGACTCTTTAATCTCTAAATTTCTTTGGAAAGATAAACCGCCCCGTATCAGCTTAAAGACGCTACAGAAAACTAAAGACAGAGGGGGACTAGATCTGCCTAACTTCCATAAGTACTACTTGGCAAATAGACTACAATATATCACTAAATGGATAAAGCAAAATCCTTTAGACGAGCCCTGGATAGATATAGAACAGAAAATATGCAATAATATCATGATTTCAGATTTGCCGTTTATTAGCTCAAATATAAAACGGCATACATGCTTTAAAAATATCAATATCAGCTCTACTCTGACAGCATGGTGGGAGTTTCTTAAAATGACAAAGTCGTCACTTATCCCATGCAGTCGTACACCCATCTGGAACAACCCTGACATCCTACAAAATAATAATATGATAAACTTTACATACTGGAAGAATAAAGGTATTGAATATCTGGAACATTTACTTGATGGAACCGAGTTCATCAATTTTTCCAAACTAAATATGCAATATGGCATTAGTAAAAATAAATTTTTGGAATATGAACAACTTAAATCTATAATTAGAAAAAAATGTAAGCATATTGAAGGTGGTTTACAAATTCCAAGTAATATATTAGAGTTCCTAGATTTAAACCCCCCCCAAACTACTGTCTAAATCATACAGGACACTGACTAAAATAGATGATTCAATATCTCTTCCTATTATGAAATGGGAAGAAGATCTATCAGTCAGCTTTGAACAAGACTTCTGGGCTCAGATATGTCTAAGAACTTTCAAATTGACTAGAAACACCAACTTACAATTAATACAATACAAAATCCTTCACAGAGTACACTACACAGGACAAAGATTATTCAAGATGGGTCTGGCACAATCTAACATCTGTCCACACTGCATAGGCAATCATCCTGATAATTATATTCATGCGTTATGGTTATGCACACCAGTCCAGAGGTTCTGGACACAGATATGTAAGGACTTATCAAAGTGCTTGAGCTGTAAAATTACACCTTCCCCATCAGTTTGTTTGCTTGGTAATTTTGAGGAAAGCCCGCTGGGGAATAAAATAGTTTACATTGTTTTTACTGCACTATGTATCGCAAAGAAAACTATCCTCATGAATTGGAAAAGTAAGGAGAATCTCAGTATGAATCAGTATAGAGATCTTTTGTTGGATCATATTAATCTTGAGACAGCATCTGCATCCACATCTGTTCGATCTCTTTGGGCTCCTTTGATTAGCACTATCACTTAGTGGAATGGGGGGCGGTGGGTTGCTTCCTGAAGGGCGCAGTGGGTGGGTGGAGGGGTTCCTGGGACTCTGGGGGCACTTGGAGTGGGGCGCTTGGTGGGTCTGACTCCAGGGTCTGTTGCCCCCATCTGGGAGGAGCTTGGGAGGCCTATGGGTGGCCCACAGCGCCGCTTGCGGCGCCCTTGGGGAGCTACGCGGTGACGGACGTGGGTTACTGACCTGGTAGCTGTGCTGTCGCTGGGTGGGTCCTGGGTGGGTCTGGGGGCCTGGGGTCCCTGGGGTGCGCCGCCCTCGGGCGGGGGCCCCGGCGGGGCCTCGGGGGTTCCGGTTCCGGGGGGTGTGCCGCTTTGGGTCTGGGCCGGCGTGCGCCCGGGTGTCCGCCCCTGCACGGGGCCTCTGGCGCGCTGGGGGGCCTCGGGGCCTGTTGAGCTGGTAGGGGGGCATGGCCATTAACATCTCAGGGCAGATGCTCTTCCCCTTCTTTGGGTTGGCATTCTGCTAGTGGGGGGAGGGGAGGGAGGGGGAGTAGTGACTTACCCAGCTTGGATGTCTAGTGTCGAATGTATGGTGAGATGTTTGAATGTTAGTGTTGGGGAGGGGTTAAATCTACGGGTGGTGTGGGGGGGGGGGGGGGGGGGGGTTTGGTGGACGTTCTGGTGGGCTTGTGTCCGGCCCCATGTCCCGGTCCTGGTCCGTGTAGTCTCGCGGTGCGGGTTTCACCTGGGGGGTGGGGTTCGGGATGGCTCGTGCGGGCTGGCTGGCCAGGGTCCCCCATCTTATTAACTTATTTTTTAATTTATTTATTTATATATAGATTATTATTATTATTATTATTAATTCTTTTTTTGGGGGGGGGGGTTAAATACAGTAGGCATGGGGGGTGGGCTGGGGGAGGTAGAGGTGTTGGTCCTGGTGGGTGGTTGGCTGGCGGGCCCTGCGGCCTCTCCCCGGCCCCCGGGCTATGGTGGTGCCGCTGGAGGGGCCCCTTTCTCCGGGTGGGGCTTTCGGGGAGCGGGGGTGCCTATTGGAGTCAGTAGGGGAGCTGGCTCCCTGGGTTGGCTCCCCAGTCCTTTGCTCCCCATCCCCGGACTCCTCCCTCTGCCTGCTCCATCACGCCGCCACACATGTAGGTCCTTGGGGAGAGGGCGTTACTGGAGGTTGCCACCTTTTGGTGACGTCCCTCTCCCCAATTTTATCATGCATCTTAGACACTTTCACTCCAAACATTTTCACAACGCACATTCATGTAGGCCATGATATGGGGGGGTGGGGGGAAGACGTCTGGGGGGGGGGCTTATGTTGTGTGAGCCTCGCCCCGGGCGGCTCCCTTCACCCCCTCTCGCATTTAGACATTGAGGATTCTGGGTAGTTGCTTGGAGGGGGGGCGCTGGCACCAGCTTTCTTCCGGAGGGGGGGTGGGCTGTGCCGTGCACCCCCTTCGGTGCTCCCAGTTTTAAACACACCTGAGATCAACATGCAACAACACAACATCTGAGCGGGCGTAGGGAGGATCGGGGGTCTTTTGCACACCCCCGATCTCCGATCGCGGCACGGAGTCTGGGGCCTGGAGGAGGTGCGGGCCACTGTGTCCGGGGTCTTGGCGGGGGGCTGCTGCGGCTAGCCAGCGGCTTACCGGATCTGGGGCTGACGCCTCTGCTCTCCCCAGGAAGGGATGGGGGGCAGGGGTGGCTAGGGTAAGGTCGGGGTGGGAGGGGGTTTATTAGGTATATAGTGGGTGAGGGGGGGCTCTGGTCGGATGGCCCGTACGGGTCATGTCGGCCCCCCCTCTTTGGGGGGCCTGCTCCGGGGGGCGTCTGGTCCGGGGGCGGGGGCGGGGCCGGGGGTCGGGCACAGGCAGTGGTATTGTTGAAGTGTGGTGACCCCCCCCCACTTGGGATTTTTGTATGTGAATGTGTGTACAGCGTCCTTTTTTTTTTTTTTTTTTTTTTTTTTTTTTTGTGTGTCTGTGTGTGGCGAGTGGGGCACAAGGGAGGGATGGTGTGAATGAGTTTTTTTTTTTTTTTTTTTTTTTTTTTTTTCTCTGTGTGTGGCGAGTGGGGCACAAGGGAGGGATGGTGTGAATGAGTTTTTTTTTTTTTTTTCTTTCCAGGTTCGGGTCCGGTCCGCTCCTTCTCCCAAGATCATCTCAAGTCTCCGATAGGTGCGGAGCCCATCCCCCCACGTCCTGCCCTCCTCCGCTGCGTTGGCGGGCGCCTTGGCCCTCTGGCGCGTTGACGGTCCTCGGGTTTGGGGCGGGTTCCCGGGTGGGCGCCGGCCCATTCCCGGCTGTGGCTTCGCGGGGCCTGGCCCCCCGGGGGGCGGCCGGGGCCCCTGCCGCGGGGGCGGGGCGCCCCTGGGGCCTCTGGCCCCCGGGGCCCATGGCCGGGACCACTTCAGCGCGGCCGGCTGCCGGCGGAGCCCACGAGCTCGTCCCCGCGGCTCTTGGGGGCGTCGGCATTGCGGTGGCTGGGGGATTTCCTCGGGGTCGTCTCTCCTCTTTCCTCGGGGGGGGGGGGGGTTGCAGATTTCCTGTGAAGGCCCATCTCGGGCGCACTGCTTTGGTGGCCCCTTTGGGAGTCCGGGGTTACGGGTCCCCTGACTCCTGCCTCTGTGCTTAGGGAAGGTGGGTCTTCGGTTCTCCACAATCACTATCAATATATTTCCTTCTGGATAATTTTCACCTAAACTAGTACACTTTCACAAACTCCTACAGGTGCTGGGTCCCAGGTATTAAATGTTCACTTATATACAGAAAGGCTATAATTTATTTATTTACTTTCTTTTACTTTCTTTTTTAGGTATCACATTACACATGTCAGCTTAAATAATAATACATATGATTTAGCAATGGTATCAAGGTGTTACACGATTGTATTTGTTGCTTTATGTCTGTTGGTTGTGCTGTTGTTTTCTCTTTCCAGGTGATGGAGCAGACAGAGGACGTTTTATCATTCTCTTCCTTCTATCTCTTCTTTCTTTCACCCTTTACTTTCTTTTTTTTTCTCTTCTTGTTTTTCTTTTACTCTCCTACTTTCCCATTGTAGTGTCCATATAATTTGAAATTCTCCCTGCAGGAATCACAATAAAGCTATTTACACGCACAAATCAAGCGGAGCATTATGGCGAAAGCTGTTTGCTCCACTTGTGAAAGTAAAATCTGTCGAGCTCTATTTGGCATTAAGATATCAATTTTTATTGCCACATTGCTAGACAGGACACTGGGAAAGAAAAAAAAAAAAAAAAAAAAAGAAACAGACTGCAGTTATGAATGGTCGTTCCCAGAAGCGGCTGACATTTGTTTGTTCAGGTGAACATTTAAGCTTAATGAGCGACCGATTCAAATGGCCTGTGAACATCCGCGGCTGCTGATTCAAATAAAACTTCAACCCTGCGACGAGGAACACCTGTGACCTCCTCCACCTCTGGGTGGAAACCTGCTGTTTTAGCTTCAACTCCGTGGGGACTAGACAGCCAATGCTTCATATGTTTGCAGGTAATATACATCTGAATATTGTAATATACCTCACTGAGTCAAATCTGACCTGGAGGTCTCACATGTGTTGACACCCTTTGTAAAAATGTATATAAAGGATATAATATTGCACACTTAATAAACTAAGTAAATTCATCCAATGGAGGAAACATCTATTTTAAGAGATATAGGTAAATAGAGACAAATACGGTGAATATTGAACTGGTACATGGTAAATAAATGAATTAAGCAATCAAAAAGCATGTTTTTATTCACAAAGCCAAACACGTATCAGATGACAGAGCACGTCACACCCTGTGGTGTTAGCCTATTTCAGTTACCGTGCTGAGATTTGGGGACACAAGTACAAAACTGCAATAAAGTTATCAATCAAACAGCAAAAAAGAGCAATAAGAATAATTTACATGGCTGGGTAGCTACACACTAAACCACTATTTACACAATCAAAACTATTAAAATCTACAGACATAGTTGGTCAATAAACAGGCGTAATTAAAACTACGGACTTTCTGCATGTCTGTGTGTGGGCAGACACCGGGCTGAACAGGGAGCTCCAACAAGGTCCAAACCAGTGTTGTATAAAGTACTGAAATCTCAGAGTCAAGTAAAAGTATAAGTACCTCTCCAAAATATGACTTTGGTAAAAGTCCAAGTCACTGACTGAAATGTTGCTTGAGTTAAAGTCTTAAAATATCTGAAATGTCTTGTACTTAAGTATGAAAATTACTATAAAAATAGATGTACTCAAGTAATGTAATAAAAAGTACAAGTAAAAAGTAAAACAAAGCAAAAGCAGTTTGAATGACATTTTTTAGATTTTGGTAAACTTTGAAAGTCAAATTCACTTAAAATAATATAAACAACCAAGTGCAGGAGAAATTTAGACCAAGTTTAGACAGAAAATACAACCTTTTTGTAAGCTTTCAGTTTTCCTTCTTCAAGTAAGGTCAGTGCTAAGCACTTTGAAATTGTACACAACCAAGTGCAGGCAAAGGGGGTGTATACTAAGAACATGGTGAAGTGATAAACCAGGCTTAGTTAACCTACAGGAAGTGGTAAACCTGCTAAGACACCTGCAGGTATTATTTAGTTAAGAAAATTAGGACTCTCTGCTATTAGATGCTTTACCTATACCACAAGGTTAACTTAACCTGCTTTACTACTGAACCAGCTTCTTATCCTGTTGGTGGTGATGAACAAGCCCAGGCAAGTCCCAACTTTGTTGCAGTCAATCAGTAGGTGGGGTTAAAACACTTGCGTGCGTTAGTCTCTCTCTCTCTTTCTCTCTCTCTCTCTTTTTGTAACGAGTAACTAAACCAAACATTGAAAATGTATCGGAGTAAAAGTATGCAATTAAGTTCGGAAATATAGTGAAGTAAAAGTAAAAGTTGTCAAAAAATGTTATACTCGAGAAAAGTATAAAGTACTCCAAAATATACTTAAGTACAGTAGGGAACTATTTTTACTTCGTTACTATACACCACTGGTCCAAACATTAAACAGTTTAAATCAAGGTATAAAAAAGGGGATTATACATCAATATCAATAATAAACAACTATTATCAACATTATTGTTGTAGCTTTCATTGGTTTTAGTATTGTAGCCTATATGTAAATATAATGTAAATATAATGGCATATATAAATATGTAAATAACATTGGGAGAAAATCTATAACTTGTTGCACATTATTAAGACATTTCTTCTTGTAACTGGTAACGGATCGATGTGAAAGTATGCTCACACTTCTCCCCACCCCTGTAATATGTACACCAATCTTTTACAACATCACCATTTGTTTGTCTTCTACTTTAACATTATGTCTACACCATCACATATTCAAGACAAGTAATGAATATTAGTTATTAAATCACCTTGTTTGCCATGATCTTTTTGATCTTTAGGTTTTCAGTTTCAGTATGATCCACGGGGGATACTCTAGAAATGTGGTTCCAGAACATCTCAGTCCTTCCCAGAAGATCATGGGCCTCCCTCTTTGCTGCCTGGAGGGGGCAGCTCTCTGAGGACCGGCACAGACCCTGGACACTGGGTGTTGGAGCTGCTGGCCCTCAGGTCGCAGGCACGGAGTCCTGAGGCCACGAGACGATTTTTTTACAGCAGTGCAATAATCCTGATCGGTTCCTCCAGCTTCCCGTTAGCCTCTCAGAAAACTGATTTCATTTCACTTCTACATGCTGTATGTTTGCAGAATGGCAGATTTTGACCGCGCTAAAAGTTTAGAAAGTTTGGTCGTGATTCAGTTTAAACTTTACAGCTAACTACAGTACATAACTAATCAGTGGTTGTAGTCATTTAAACACCAACAGAACACAGCTTTAAAAGTCCCCACTCCAAACATCCTGCTTTGCCCATTCATCGTTTTATTCTATTTTAACATTTTTCATTCTCTTCCATTACAAGAGGAGGATGAAACTGAGTTAAGGTGGGTGGCCTACTCTGGGTTCCCACAGGTCCAATGTTCAATTATATTGTCTTATGTTCAATTATGCTGCATTATGCTGTCGACTGAGCAATATCACAGACTCTAGAGGTTCATCAGTCTGTCTGGGCTCCAGGAAACATTACTGAGACCCAGATCAGGGTCCAGCTAGAATATCAGAGAGTAAGATCCTCGGTCAGCAGGTAGCTGGGAAATCCACCTGTAACTGGAGCGCAGGTGAGCTTGTTTAATGCCTGCATCACATTTGATCTACAAGTACTGAGAATGAGGCTGTGCATTGAATCATGTTGGGATGTGTTATAATTCATTAGTTCATTAACAAATGAACGTCCAACAACCTTTATCCATATATAAAATATGAACAATAAATGCTTCTGTGCAGCACCATGGAGTTCTCTGGGGCTAGGGGTCTCGCTCAGCAACCCAGAGTTGAAATCTGTGGGATTTGAACCAGGGATCTAAACCATGACACACTAGCCACTAAGCTGTCACTCCCTTGGTAACAGCAAGGGATGATTTCAAAGGCTATAGGAGTCTACATCTAAAAGATGAAAATCTCCTGGTGTAGAATTTGATTACCAAAGACATCAGATGACTGTATCTTTGAGCCAATATTGTAATTAAATTAAAATCATGCTGCTTCACCTGAAGTTTCCCTACAGATGTGCAGTTTCCCTACCCTCTGCAGAAAGAGCAGAGGTAACACCAGACTGCTGGGCAGCATGAACCACATCGAAAACCACCCCATCAAACAATAAATATATCTATTATGTTTCTCAAGATTTTGTATCATAGTGCTAATCAGACATCCTAAAAACCTGACAGAAAGAGTTCCTGTGATGAGGATAATAGTGTGGAAAGCTTTCTGCTTGGACTGGTTAGGCCTCTCCCTGGTCCTGCCTCCCTTGGCAGGCCCTGGACGAAGCATAGCACAGAGAACAGAGAGGCTGCAGAAAAAGAAAGCTACTGATGTGACAGACAAAAGCAATCCGCTGATAATGGTAAAGGAAATGCCAAACACTGTAATTAGACTCATGGCGACAAAGGAAATCAGCCAAACGCATCCGACGGCAATGTTTCTGATCTTGATGCCAGCTGGCCCTTTAAGACGCAGGTAGACGATAGGGTGGACAACGGCCATGTAGCGTTCCATACAGGTGAGGAGGTGAAACATAGTCTGCCCTGGTATGTAAATGCCAAATATATAACTTACTGCTTTCTGTAAGCCTGGTTTCTCAGTGATGGCACCTAAAAAGGAAAGGGAGATTCCCGATACATTAAGCAGGTCTAAGACCACCACGCAGTAGGTGAAGATGTCAATGTGACTCCATTTCGTGAAAGGAGAGCTGACACCATCTTTCCTCCATCGCTGGTAACCCAGGACGAGGACGTAGATGAAAAGAGGCATCAGTAACCAATAAACAACCACAAGGCTTGTCATGATCGGCATTATCTCAGGGCCCATGCAGGAGACAAACTGAGGACGGAGGGTGGAGTTGGAGGGCAGCCCCATTTGCACTGATGTCTGAGGATGAGAAGAGGATGAGAAGAAATGGTATCACCTGAAAACATAAAAGACAATTTAATCAATTCAGAATATTTTTCTTTACTCTGCAAACCTCTGAATTTGGGTTTCAGTAACCACTGAATCTCAGTCATCATCTCAGTATCAATATCAGCAACATGATCGTGCAAAGGACTGCTAGGATGGAGTATTTGGTTGGATATCATACGTTCAAACTGGGCAAAGCAATAATTATATTTGGCCAGTTGGAAGAGCTCTTACTGCCTTTGCTGTCCAAACTATATTCAGTAGTTGGTCATTTAGATTATAGATGTTCAGCACTGCTAGAGAGGAACCCAGGAAGACCTGCAGCTGGTCCTGAAGTGAAGTGTGGTTCTAATGACTTAGACAGACAGAGTTTGTTCTGATTTTTATTCTGTAAAAACTTTCAAAACAACAGTTGCTCAACGTGTTTTACTTTATCCTGAGCAGATACCATCTAATTTGGTGAGCGTAGTTCTGCTGGAGGTTCTCCTCCCTGTTAAAGGGGAGTTTTCCTCTCCACTGCCGCTTCATGCATGCTCAGTATGAGGGATTGCTGCAAAGCCATCAACAATGCAGACGACTGTCCACTGTTGCTCTACGCTCTTTCAGGAGGAGTGAATGCTGCTTGGAGAGACTTGATGCAACCTGCTGGGTTTCCTTAGAGAGGAAACTTTCTGACCAACCTGGAGGATCTGATGGAATCTGACTTTGGAAAGAGCCTTGAGATGATGTGTGTTGTGAAGTGCCGTTATATAAATACAACTGAATTGAAATTTAACTGATGAGCCTGATCAACATCACAGACTGATGGTCCAAAGAAAACAACAGACCCTGAGGATCTTCTCCCAGCCTCTTTAAACCCTCAGTGTCATACAGCAACAACACTTAAGCATTATTACCAAACACTACCACAATAAATTACAATGATAGCTGTGACATGAAAAGAGAAACAAAAGCTAAAGAAACCCTCATCTAAACTCAAAAACACACCTCGTCAGCCGGCTTTGGTCCTTGCCGTCCTCTCCAGTCTCCAGTCTCAGGCAAATGTTGCTGTCTAATCTACATGTAAGGTTTGTTTCTATACCAGTGTCACAATGACGGACGATGGCTTTTTGCATGTTTCTGACAAGTTCATTATTTACTGTCCCTGTGCCATGAGACGTAGGACTTTTATAAAGCAGGGCTTGCATACATATCTAGTTTTTTTCAAGAGCAAAAGCTGGAGAGATATTTTAGTTTTTACTGTTACTGTTTTACTGTTGTCCTTTTTTATATACAAGATGTTCTTTTCAAGTAATTACACAATATGATTGACAAAATACAAAGGGTGTGTTATATTACAGCATATTCTAGTATACAGGTGGTCTGGGTGTATTTTTTAAACCCTTGTTTCTTGTCATAAAATTTTGAAAAGAGATAATGCCAACGGCTGGACGTGGTTTGTAAATATGCTACCTGCATTCTCGATTTATTCCCCTTGTCTCTCTGAGAGTCGAATTCAAGTTCAAAAGGAAACCTTATTTAGATTCCAGAAAGGTTTATTAGTAACTCTAAATCTAAATCTAAATAACTCTAAGAATCAATATTTGAATCCAAAAGAACTGGCTAAACAACCCATCAGTGCCATTGTAGCATAGACCAGACGTCCATTTCGGATGACGTGTTCCCGACAAAAGCTGTCACCAGAAATGTCCCTGATTAGTGTATCATGATGGAGTAGAAAGGTTAGGTATTTGCCCCGTCCTAGTGCTGTCCCGACGTAGTAGAGGAGCTGAGCCGAACGCAGTGATGTGGGTAACATTTTATCAGCAAGAAATGTTCAAAGGCTCCTGGAAACAGGATAATGAGTTCATTCAACAGAGTCAAATTTAAGTGAAACCTAAGTTTGTAAAGTAACCCACTCAACAGGGGACAATGAAAGGCTTGGCTGTAGCTTCTCAGCCATGGCAATTCATTGGAAGAAGCTCTCCTGTGAAGATACCCCCCACTCACTCTGGAAGTTGTGTGGCGGTCTTTGAGAGACTCGCTTCAAGCAGGGAGAATTTCCACAGATTCATTTGACTTCCTGGGAAACGTAAAGTAAGAACTTTCATCTCTTTGGCCGGTGCGAGTGTTGTGCCATATTACCGCCATGATGAATTATTGATGTCAGATTGAGTTCTGAACAGTAGCATGGAGAAGGTAACAAAAGGAATTCCACCCTGCTGCAAACATGAGACCCTCACAGCCACAAAGGAGAGAGAGTCAGCAAGGACTGACACTCTCTCTCAGCAGGGTGCTTCTGTAAACAGCCCCACAGATTAAAGGTCAGAGTGCTTCTGACCACCTCCTCTTCAGACTCTTCATTTCAGACTCCAAGCTGCTCAGACCACCTCTCCCTGGAGCAGACCAGGAAAAAGCTACTTCGGACCAAGGGCCCTGGCCGGGCCTGACCGACACACAAGCCAGCACCTGGGAGAAACTTCTCGTCCCCCCGGGGACATGTCTGGGCAAATCAGAGTTAAGTCTGCTGTCTTAACCTCAGCGTCAGTAGCAGGAGGAAGAAATCCTGCCACGGCAAAAACAGCTTTGTTTATTTTTGTCAGCCTTTACAGGGAAGCGAAACCCAGACGGAGCTGAAAAGCCGACAGAAGGACCCGCTGTCGAATGCTGAGGAGAACCTGCTTAAATCGGACTCCATCCAGGTCAGAGATTGGGCAGAGACCAGGCCTTCGATCCCGACCACGCTGTTGGTTAGCTCATCGCTGCAGAGCTAAGCGCTAGCCCGCCAAGAACAAACCAACAACTTTCCTGCTTTTACTGCCTTCCTTGGATGACCAAAGTGGGCCGACTCACATGAGGCGCCGACAGGTTTGGCAGAGAGACCCAAAAGGGAAAGTTTAAATGGATCATTTGGGAAATATTTGTAAACCGTTTGCACACGGTGTCTTTGAACAAAGGAGCTAACGAACGGAGGTAGCTCATTGCTAGCATTTGGTACCGTGTCATTGTCGAGTGTGTTTTTATGGTTATAACAAAGGTTATCTCCACAAGGGTTTCATGCATCGATGGGACATTAATGCTTACGTTATCCAGCCCACTCATTATAACTAAAATAAACCAAAGCTTTTATTTGTTAGCGCCCAATGCCCGCTAGCCAAAATGCTATTAGCTTCTGTTAACATCCAGTTCCGGGCATTTGAAAGGAGCTTGTTTTAGAGAATAAAGCTTAATTGTTCGGCTCTGCCGTCGGCCGATAGAGCTATGAGCCTTATTCCTGCATTAATATTGAAGGTTAATGTCGGTTTAAAGGCAATTTTGATAACTTTAGACCTTAACCAATTTAGCGACCCATCGCTACAGTGACCCCAGGTGCCCGAAGGGAGAATCACATTAATATACTGAGCAAATCAGTCTTTAGAATATTATTTAATCAAAATAATGTTCTGGTTAACTTGGGCTTTGCATTGTGAATGGATTGGATTTGAACACATACCAAATGTTTTTCCCTTCCATGTTTTTAATCAGATCTGCAGTGAACGGGATTCACTGAATTATTCTGATGATGATCAACCACTTTTGTTTTGTCTTTTGTTGTTTTACATGTAAATAGTTCCTTAGCCTTAGCTTCTTTTTATCTTCATTTTGCTTAGTAGTTAGTTAAGTTTCACTAGCCTAGTAGAGAGGATTTGTTAATCGAAATATTTTGTTAATTCAGATAAACAGCATTACGTAGTGATGTTCTCTGGATGTTCATTTTATTTCTGTTATTAAATTCTTGAACTTGAAAATAAGTTGTCACTCCTTTATTCTATGTGTGTGCAGGGTTTGCTGTCAAAAGATCGCTAGTGCTCGAATTCATCCCTTTCAACCATTGTCTTGATATCAGCTTAAGAGCTGATTATCACCAGACAATACTTAACAGACAGTGGGTTATTTAATAAACATTAAATAACTTTAAACAATGTATAATTGCACAACAGGAGCCTCGCCCTCTCTGTCACTGTCCCCTATCCCCATCATCTTAATAGAGCGATAAGTAATAATGACAACTAGTGGTTCAAATCGGAATAACACATGCACAAAAGCCTGCTGTTTCCTCAATGGTCCATTGCTGCTGTGAAACCCAATTACATTTTTACTGACACAGGATAGGGATATTGTACTGCACGGGTATATTATGTATTCTGTTCCGCTTATTTTATTGGCTTCCATTTACTGGAAGCCAATAAAATAAGCGGAACAGAATACATAATATACATAATATACCCAAGCCTTCTTTGTTTCTGCTGAAAAAACAAATGCAGCAGCTTCTACAAAGTTTGTGGATAACATTTTTTGGTTTCCGTCTTTAAACAACTAACAAAATTCATGAAACAATGTCAACACATTTGTGCATAGGAAGCCAGAATTGGCAAACATCTGGTATTTCTATCTAACAAATACAATGGAGAATTACATCAAACAGCTGAAACTTGGAGCTTTTACATAGTGTCGTTTGTTTCTAAAGATCATAGTATGTTAGGCAACAATATCTTACATTGGTAAATCAGGAGGCAACTGGAGTTTAGCTCAGTTTATTTGAAAATTCTTTGACATCTATTCACAACCAAGTAATGCAAACACCTTCACATTTATTTATTTCTGCCATGTTGGGTCTTCTCCTTGTGGCATCAGCACTTCAGAAAGGGCAGTCTGATCACTTGGCATATCCTGGATTTTACTAGCTGTGTTTCCATCCAATTCCCGTGCAAATTTTGAGCAAACTTTTAAAATAACACAGTACACATCAGACACTTTTCCATTTACTGGTTTGTAGTAAATTAACCAGGAGACGCACAGCGTAGTGTCGTCAGACGTCGAAGTTGGCTGTAATAAACAGGAAGTAGCTGTTGCTAACTAGCATGGACCACTGATCAGTGATGGAGCGAGGCTTTAATGAATGTGTCGACTTTGTTTTTTTCTTTCTTTTGTATGGATGAGATTTAGAAATACTGGCGTCCCTTCGTCGGTTCACACTTACTTGTAATTACACACTTACTCAGTAATTTTCCTCTGGGATAATTAAAGTATTTCTGATTCTGGTTGTTGCTTCCAGACCGGCAGCAGAAACAGCTGATCAGTCACGTGACGTAAACGTTTGATACGTCAGAACTGTTTTTGCCATTGTTCTTCTTTTCAACCCTTAGTTTTGTTGCTTTCTCCATTTACAGCCTTTCTGTTCTTTTCTCTTGGTTTACACAACACTGGTCTTAGGAAACTGAAGTCTGTATCTCATTCTGAGTCTTCTCATTCATGGCTTAAATTTTGAAATACATATAATTCACTCCTGGTTTGTCAGTTTTACACTATTGAACATTTTAAAACCACTTGGTAAAATACTTTAAAAAGATGGTTTCAGTTTTATTTATTTATTGTCTTTTAGCTTTTTGTATCAACACTGACATTAGCATGTGACTTGGAGTTAGCATAAAGAGCTATTTTGTCATTTTGAGAATCGACTGTGTGTCTGTTTGTTTGTATCTGGAGTCTCTAAGAATGCAGAAAATTTGAATTTAGTCTGTCCAGGTGCTGCAAAGACAGCTTTAAATTGTGTTTGGGCCATGGTTTTTCAAGCTGTTTAGTTTCCTCTATTCACTGCTAGATTTTATTTAACAATTATGTCACAGTATTTGCTACGGAGCGATTTTGTTGTACTTTAGAAAAAATAAGACCAAAGTCACATAAAATAAGTGGGCTTCGCAACAGTGAGCATACTTTCTAAGTGTCATATCACTCCGCCTTTCTGGTCGGTAAACAAATTCTACATTATAAAAAAGAAAACCTACCGAAAAGTCTCGCTCTCATGTCATCTTGAAGACATTCTTCTTCGAAATGTTGGCTACAGAGTGTGTTTTTTCTCTGGCCAGAAGTTCGATGGCAAATCCTTCCACTTCAAGTTGGCAATCCAACAAAACAGCCCAAGGTGGATCATGAATCGGAAAGGTGAAAATACTAACGTTTTTGCCACTTTTACCCGATGTATTGGAACATCCAACTGCCATGCACGTGGGCATTGTTGCTTCAACAATAGCTCTCCTGAATTTCAATGGTGAAGTCCTCTGGAAATTCTATGTAATTGTTGTTGTAGAGCGCAGTGCCTTTCCACGACATTACGTCACAGGATGTGATGTCGGGCAATAATGGCCGCCCCATATACAGTGATTGATTTATGCTTTTATTTTCTCATTGATTAACGCTAAATTGATTAAATCACCACGGACGTATTAGTTTTAGGTATAGCCAAACTTTCAATGGCCTTACCAGATGGGGCGCCATTTTTTTTTGTTTTGCTTTTCTAGACTTACGCCTGGTCACATCGTACTTGCTTACTGAATGCCGTGTGCCTAACTTGCACGTAAAAAACGTGACGTAAGTCGTGCTGCCTGGAATCAATAAGAGAATTGTTAAGCGAGCTGCCAAACGGTGCCAAGGCAGTTGGAACACGCGGAACCGGTTCAGAACATGAACCGGTTTTCGATTCCCATCCCTAGTCGTGACCGAAAGAACGAGATCCTGGACACAAGCGGCTGAAATGAGTTTTCTCCGTAGTGTGTATGGGCTCTCCCTTAGAGATGGGGTGAGGAGCTCAGTCATCCGGGGAGGACTCAGGGGAGAGGGACGTCTGGGCCTCCCTACTGAAGCTGCTACCCCCGCGACCCGACCCTAGAGAAGCGGACGAATTGGATTTTTTTTTCTAAAGTTTGAAGACGTTTCGCTTGCTATCCAGAAAGCTTTCTCAATTCAAAATGTCTGGAGTAATGTGGAGTTTCAAGCTTTATACTACTGCCCAACAAAGGCCTTGTAATGACTGAGATAACATGCAAATTTAACCAAAATAGGTCCAACCCCTTACTAATGGGGAGTCGTTAAGGTCATTGTGGGCTTGCAAATTTAACCAAAACTGGTCCGTGCCTCTGCAATGGGGAGTCGTTAGGGTCGTTATTGGCCTGGTTTACAGAAGCGATATTTTGATCACCCGTATGGAGGTGATGATTGAGGTGATAATTTAAAGAAATCAAACCTATTGCTGCATTGTAAGTATTTGAGAGTTGGAACTGACGAGACTCATGTGGGGCCTGTTCACCTAACGGCCCAATCTCGTTTCACCCGGTCGATAATTTGGCCACAAGAGAAGAGACAGTAAATTCAGAGGCAAAAACAGTTTAACATATATTTATTACAATTTGGAATTCCAAAGTGGGAGACACTTACAAGTTTTATCACAGCCACGGATACCTTAACCTTCTCTGCCCGCGTCATAAGTGTGTCTCAGCGCTTCATACGTTTGTATCATGCTTTTAACCCACGGGTGGCTCTAGAAGGGGGCCGGACCAACCTTTTCCTGTGTTTCCTGACAACCTAAGTGCAGACACTAAGTCTGCTGAAAACATCTGTTTCCTGACCCTTGACCGTTAGATGTAATCTATTACCCTAGCTCGGTTCCTGGGAGTTGACTGAAATAACATTGAACCTTGAGAAAAGAACTTTAAGAGCGTTATCTGCTCACAAGGCTGTCATATATCTCCCGTTCCATCTTGTGGCTGGTACACGCTTGCTGAAGTCTGAATCCACCTTTTGTTCTGCACACATTCTCATCTTTTAGGTTACTGGGTTAAAGTTGATATCTGTATTACTTTAAAATACACTATTATCATATAAGTGATTATATATTTCCATAACAGAACCTAAGGCCCCTTCCTCTGTTTAAAGTTGTTTTTTCTCTCTTAACATGGTTTCATTTCCCTTTCAAACCATCTCTTTTGAACATTTTTAAACTGCTCTTATTCTTCAAAATATTGATGTTGATTTCCAGTTCTTAAGCGCTTAACGCTTT
The DNA here is from genome assembly GCA_037039145.1 of Fundulus diaphanus. Classification (NCBI taxonomy): domain Eukaryota; kingdom Metazoa; phylum Chordata; class Actinopteri; order Cyprinodontiformes; family Fundulidae; genus Fundulus; species Fundulus diaphanus. The sequence continues at coordinate 47,808,161 of CM073131.1, forward strand.
GCAACATCTGTATGGACAACGTAACATCATTCTAGATGGGTGTTCTCCTGCGTCAGAGAGATGAAGACTTGTTTTGAGAAATGTACTGATTCTGATGCTTCTAAAGCATATATATTGTTTAAATATAGTCCTGATAAATGGAATATCTGACTTACAGATTTCACCACACAGGCATTGTTCAATATACACCCATAGGTTGTGTGATGGATTTCTACAAATCCACAGGCTTTTTTCTTTTGGACTTATAAAAAAAACATCAATATACTTATTGAAAGTGTAGTCAACTCATTTAATAGTATTTCAAAATGTTTCCAAAACTTACATCAGAGACCACAACATCTAACTGGAATCGGCTTTTCACAAATAAACGATAAAAAGAAAAAAGATTATAAAGTAAATATTCTTGAATATTTAATAGATTTGTTGTTTTTATTTAAATATTGATGACATGTTTATTAAGTGTTTGAATTGTGTAGACATGTAAATTATGCTTTCACTGTCTTTGACTGCTGCTGTAGATAATATTTCAAAAATTTGCACATTTAAACAGTTTCAATATGTACCATGCATGCACAATGCCACCATTGGATTATCAGGTTGGGAAGGACTAACTTTTCAATGTAACATTTCCCCTATAAAATGCCACATTAGTTAGAAATGTTATGAATTGGAATTGATTTTTAACATTTTAACTTTGGAGTAAAAGGGGACCCCGTCTTAGACACCGTTAACTATTCAGCATGTATCATTGAAGGTTCAATCTATGGCTTCCACCATGCAAATGGCATCACATTCCTCGGTAATCTAAATCCTTCATTACAATCACGCAGTCCCCGATTGACTTCATTAATATTTGATTGTGGTTCATTTAAATCAAACTATTTTTTTCATATATATTTATAGCAATGATTTAAGAATCAGCAAAACACTTTTAACACATCAGAACAATTAGAAATACACCCAAACAAGTTCTTATTCAGTTATGATAGTTGCAATTTACTCTTCTTGTGCAAATAAAGCCCCTGCAGCAGCAAACTGCTGGGTAGACTAAACCATACCGTCAACTTATGCACCAGACAGCTGAATCTGGTGCTGAAGGTGTTTGACTCCCTTAGAGAAGTGCCAATGAGTAACCCCAAAAACCACAAGAACAGCACAGCACTGATGGCCAAAACAGTGTAGAAAGCCCGTTGTTTCATCTGGTCAACATGCTTTCCGTCCTTGTTCTTTGACCCGGGCCCAGAATGAACTAGAGCATGAAGAACAGAGAAGCAGCAGAAGGAGACTATGACCAGGCAGAAGACCAGAAAACAGAAGAATTGGATCACGGGTAGCTTAGGGTAGTATAAATTTGTCAAATGGCTCCACAGAAAGCAGAAGAGCCAAGTGAATAAAAGGGAAAGGTTTCTGATTGCTACACCATGGGTGTTTTGTTGTTTTTTGTAAGTGACTGGATGAACTACAGCCAGGTAGCGATCCAAACAGGTAAGAACATGGATGAGGATCTCTCCAGCAAACATGATGTTCATAAAGTACAATCCGGCTAAGCTTACAGCTGGTAGAGGTAAGGCGCCGTAGAACAAAATGTTGCCCAACGTCCAGATCAGCTGCACCATGGCATGGTGGTAGGTGAACACGTCGAAGTGGCTCTGTGGTTTATTGGAGCGCTGCCGTCGCCACTGTCGGTGCCCCAGATGCAGGACGAAGATGGAGCTAGGAAGGATGAGGAGCAGTCTGGTCCCAGTGAAGGCGTAGGCAATTGAAAAACTGGCCGTGATGTTTGCACAGCGGGAATTGGGCGAGACGATCCACGGGTCAAAGGCAGAGGAGTTAGTGGACATACTTGTTGTGTGACGTTTAGATGGACACCTGAAAAGGTTTAAAAGAGGACGGTTTATTCAATCTGAAAACCTCTCATGAAGAAAGAAAATCAAAAGAGGATCTGAGGGTAAAATCTGGAGTAAAATCTTTGTTAAGGACAGTCAGGATAGCCCTTCCCTTATCTGAATGAACTAATTCCAACTGGGCTGTCATGCTTAGGTTATGGAATGAGCAAGAATGAACATCTTTCCTGCTGTTGAAACATATAATAAACCTAACCTACACTGTAAACGCTTTTTATCCATACCTAATGTTCATTTTAAAGGGTCAATGTTTGGTAAATTGACAGTACCCCCCCCCCCCCCAAAAAAAACTGTTTTTGCCTGAAACTTTTGAGATAAAAACCTAGCTGTAGTCCTGTAATGTTGGTTTCCTGTTCGTTTTATTTTTTTAAATCTGGTCTTTTGAACAATGCCACAATAAAGCTAAACATATTTGCCAAAGTTATGTTAAAGCAACAATAACATTATGGTAAAAAAAGATAATTATGATGATAATAATAATCATTATTACAGTAAATATAAATTAATGGTATCATTACAACTTCTGAGTGGCAGAAGTAAATTACATAGTAAATCAACAGGTAGATAATAAACATAAATAAGTAAACTGACCTCTTGAGACTGCTGGCTTTGGCCACCGAAGGAACTTGATATTGAATGTTTATTGAGCATCTGACCCCTATTTACAGTCTTCTAATGCAGAAAAAATGACTTAAAACAGATCTGACATCATTGCAGGCTATGTTGACCTCAACTGAACCCAAAGCAAATAATCTGATCTAGAAATTCTTTTCTAACCCCCAGTCGGTCGAGGCAGAGGACCATTTACACTGAGCCCAGTTCTGCTGCAGGTTTTCTATCCCGTTAATGGGTGGTTTTTCTTTCCACTGTCGCTTCATGCTTGCTCAGTATAAGGGATTGCTGCAAAGCCATGGACAATGCAGACGACTCTCCCTGTGGCTCTACGCTTCTCCAGGAGTGAATGCTGCTTGTCGGGACTTTGAAGCAATCAACTGGTTTCCTTATATAGGAAATATTTTTTGACCAATCTGTATAATCTGATTGATTTTGACTTTGTAAAGTGCCTTGAGATGACCTGTTTCATGAATTGGTGCTATATAAATAAAATTGAATTGAATTGAATAAATGAATACCGTACCCTTGTCTTGTCGTTAAGGATTGTCGTTTTCAGCGTCCCTCTCCAAGGCGTCGGTGTTCTCTGGTAGCCGGAGCGCCGGCCGAATGTTGACTAACATTGTTAATTGATTCCAGCCGTTAAAATCAACGTTGCAGTTGCTTTGCATGAATGCTGAATGACAAAAGGCAAATTTTCCTGTTTTACTTGAGGGAGATAAAAAAGCAGAAATGTCATCTTTTTCCCATAAATCACTGCTTGTTTGTTTTGAGTCCAGTCCTTTCATCATTACCTTTGCATATGTTGGTTTAAGTCGTCTTAGAGAACAGAATCATATTTGCTACATCATTTATCCTAAAATAACAATACAAATGCTGACTGTCTTTTTAGAAAAAAACATATCCAAAGTCTCTGAAGTCATCTGAAAAGCTTTAAGCATTTTTTTTATCTAGACTTTTCTTCCCATAAAGATTATTAACTGGTTGTATTGAAATTAGTGAAAGAAAGAACCTGTTTCTGTATATAATCATTTTTTAAATTTTGTAGAAACAGATGTAGGTTAAAATGGCAAATCTTTTTATATAATTAGAATAAGAAATTCAGCCCCAGATATAGACAAATAAGTTTTCTTTAACCATGGACAGAGATAACCTTGGACATATGTTTAAGGCAAAATCTGGGAATATTTAAAATGAAAAAGATTTTATTTTTTTATAGCGCTGGTCTTCTGGACACGTCCTGCATGTTTTGGTTGTTTCCCTGCTGCCTCACATCTGACCTGCACAACAACAACAACATTAAACTAAGAATAAAGCATCTTTGTTGTATATAAACTTATAAACAAGTTGTTTGTGAGAAAGAAAATGTTATGGGCAAAGTTTTAAAGTAAGAATAGATATGGCTGTCTCTGACCACCTTCTGGTCCTTAAACAAAAGGAAGGGTCTTTACTTGAATATTAAAGTTTCTTTAAAGGAGAAACAGACTTCAGTTATAAATGGTTGTTCCCAGAAGCAGCTGACATTTGTTTGTTCAGGTCAACATTAAATCTTAATGAGCGACTGATTCGAATGGCCTGTGAACCTCCGTGGCTGCTGATTCAAACAAAACTTCAACCCTGCGACGAAGAACACCTGTGTCCTCCTCCACCTGTGGCTGGAAACATGTTGCTTTAGCTTCAACTCCATGAGGACTTTGCCTTGACAGTCACTGATTAACTTCTCTTTTTTTTTGCAGGTAATATGCATCTAAATATGGTTATAAACCTCAAAGAGTCAAATCTGACCTGGAGGCACAGACTGCCTCCCTCACACGTGTTGCCATCCTTTGTAAATATGTATATAAAGGCTATAATACCGCATACTTAATAAATTAAGTAAATTCCCCAAATGGGGAAGACATCTACAGGGGTTGGACAATGAAACTGAAACACCTCTCATTTTAGTGTGGGAGGTTTCATGGCTAAATTGGACCAGCCTGGTGGCCAATCTTCATTAACTGCACATTGAACCAATAAGAGCAGAGTGTGAAGGTCCAATTAGCAGGGTAAGAGCACAGTTTTGCTCAAAATATTGCAATGCACACAACATTATGGGTAACATACCAGAGTTCAAAAGAGGACAAATTGTTGGTGCACGTCTTGCTGGCGCATCTGTGACCAAGACAGCAAGTCTTTGTGATGTATCAAGAGCCACGGTATCCAGGGTAATGTCAGCATGCCACCAAGAAGGACGAACCACATCCAACAGGATTAACTGTGGACGCAAGAGGAAGCTGTCTGAAAGGGATGTTCGGGTGCTAACCCGGATTGTATCCAAAAAACATAAAACCACGGCTCCCCAAATCACTGCAGAATTAAATGTGCACCCCAACTTTCCTGTTTCCACCAAAACTGTCCGTCGGGAGCTCCACAGGGTCAATATCCACGGCCGGGCTGCTATAGCCAAACCTTTGGTCACTCGTGCCAATGCCAAACGTCGGTTTCAATGGTGCAAGGAGCGCAAATCTTGGGCTGTGGACAATTTGAAACATGTATTGTTCTCTGATGAGTCCACCTTTACTGTTTTCCCCACATCCGGGAGAGTTACGGTGTGGAGAAGCCCCAAAGAAGCGTACCACCCAGACTGTTGCATGCCCAGAGTGAAGCATGGGGGTGGATCAGTGATGGTTTGGGCTGCCATATCATGGCATTCCCTTGGCCCCATACTTGTGCTAGATGGGCGCGTCACTGCCAAGGACTACCAAACCATTCTGGAGGACCATGTGCATCCAATGGTTCAAACATTGTATCCTGAAGGAGGTGCCATGTATCAGGATGACAATGCACCAATACACACAGCAAGACTGGTGAAAGATTGGTTTGATGAACATGAAAGTGAAGTTGAACATCTCCCATGGCCTGCACAGTCACCAGATCTAAATATTATTGAGCCACTTTGGGGTGTTTTGGAGGAGCGAGTCAGGAAACATTTTCCTCCACCAGCATCATGTCGTGACCTGGCCACTATCCTGCAAGAAGAATGGCTTGAAATCCCTCTGACCACTGTGCAGGACTTGTATATGTCATTCCCAAGACGGATTTACGCTGTATTGGCCGTAAAAGGAGGCCCTACACCATACTAATAAATTATTGTGGTCTAAAACCAGGTGTTTCAGTTTCATTGTCCAACCCCTGTATATGAAGACACATTTGTACAGATAAACAGAGACAAACGAGGGGAATATTGATCTGGTACATGAAAATAAATGAAACTAGCAATCAATGAATGTATTTTTTCCCCACAAAGCCAAACACGTATCAGATGACAGAGTACTTCACATCCTGTGATTTTAGCCTCTTTTTGTCACCGTGCTGAGGTTTGGCGAAACGAGTACCGAACTGGAATAAAGTTATCAATCCAACGTCAAAAAAGAGCAATAGGAATAATTTACAATGCTGGCTAGCTAAAACACATTGACCCACTATCTACATAATCCAAATTATTAAAATCCACTGACATAGATGGTCTATAAACTGCCATAGTTAAAACTACTGACTTTCTGCATGTCTTTGTGTGGGCAGACGCTTTGGACCTTAAATCAAGGTATAAAAAGGGGATTGTACATCGATATCATTAATAAACAACTATAATCAATGTTATTGTTGCAGCTTTTATTGGTATTAGTATTGTTGCCTATATGTAAATATAATGGCATACATATTATAAATATGTAAGTAACATTGGAAGAAAATCTATAACTTGTTGCACATTAAGACGTTTCTTTATGTAACCGGTAACGGATCGATGTGAAAGTATGTCTGAGGAGGGGGTGATTCCCCAAATGCTCACACTTCTCCCCACCCCTGTAATATGTACACCAAGCTTTTACCACATCACAATTTGTTTTTCTTCTACATTAACAATCTGTCAATAACATCACATATTCAAGACAATTTGTGCATATTAGCTATAAAAAGTTGTCATGATTTTTATGGTCTTTAGGCTTTCAGCTTTAGTATGATCCAGGGTTCTGGGGGATACTCTAGAAATGTGGTTCCAGAACATCTCAGTGCTTCCCAGAAGATCGTCTGCATCCCTGGAGGGGGCAGCTCTCTGAGGACCGGCACAGACCCAGCTGGACACTGGGTGTTGGAGCTGCTGCCCCTCAGGTCGCAGGCACGGAGTCCTGAAACCACGTAGCAGCAGACTCAGAGACGGTTTTTTACAGCAGTCCAATAATCCTGATCAGTTCCTCCAGCTTCTCGTTTGCCTCTCAGAAAACTGATTCCATCTCACCTCTTTACTGTATCTTTGCATAATGACAGAGTTTGACCGGGCTAACATTTTAGAAAGTTTAGTTGTGATTTAGTTTAAACTTTACAGCTGACTACAGTACAAAACTAATCAGTGGTCGCAATCCTTTAAACATCAACAGAACACAGCTTTAAAAGTCCCCACTCCAAACATCCTGCTTTGCCCATTCATCATTTTATTCTATTTTAACATTTTTCACTTCTCTTCCATTACAAGAGGAGGATGAAACTGAATTAAGATGGGTGGCCTACTCTGGGTTCCCACAGGTTCAATGTTCAACTGTATTGTTTTATGTTAAATTATGCTGCATTATGCTGTCGACTGAGCAATATCACAGACTCTAGAGGGTCATCAGTCTGTCTGGGCTCCAGGAAACATTACTGAGACCCAGATCAGGGTCCAGCTAGAATATCAGAGAGTAAGATCCTCAGTCAGCAGGTAGCTGGGAAATCCACCTGTAACTGGAGCACAGGTGAGCTTTTTTAATGCCTGCATCACATTTGATCTAGAAAGTACAGAGAATGAGGCTGTGCATTGAATCATGTTGGGATGTGTTATAATTCATGAGTTCATTAACAAATGAACGGTGATGCTGTGAGAAGATTTAAAAAAAAAGTAATAAAAAAACAAAGAGAAGATTTCTTAAATGTGACCTGAAGAAGCTGCAGCAGAACGTCCAACAACATTATAAAATATGAACAATAAATGCTTCCGTGCAGCACCATGGAGTTCTCTGGGGCTAAGGGTCTCGCTCAGCGACCCAGAGTTGAGATCTGTGGGATTTGAACCAGGGATCTAAAACCACGACACACTAGCCACTAAGCTGTCACTCCCCTGGTAAAAGCAAGGGATGATTTCAAATGCTATAGGAGTCTACATCTAAAAGATGAAAACCTCCTGCTTTAGAATTTGATTACTAAAGACATCCGATGACTGTATCTTTGAGCCAATATTGTAATTAAATTAAAATCATGCTGCTTCACCTGAACTTTCCCCTACAGATGTGCAGTTTTCCTACCCTCTGCAGAAAGAGCAGAGGTAACACCAGACTGCTGGGCACCATGAACCACATTGAAGACCACCCCATCAAACAATAAACATATCCATAACGTTTCTCAAGAATTTGTATCATAGTGCTGATCAGAGTTCCTAAAAACCTGAGAGAAAGAGTTCCTGTGATGAGGATAATAGTGTGGAAAGCTTTCTGCTTGGACTGGTTAGCCCTCTCCCTGGTCCTGCCTCCCTTGGCAGGCCCTGGACGAATCATAGCACAGAGAACAGAGAGGCTGCAGAAAAAGAAAGCTACTGATGTGACAGACAAAAGCCATCCATTGATAACGGTAAAGGAAATGCCAAACACTGTAATTAGACTCATGGTGACAAAGGAAATCAGCCAAACGCATCCGACGGCAATGTTTCTGATCTTGATGCCAGCTGGCCCTTTAAGACGCAGGTAGACGATAGGGTGGACAACGGCCATGTAGCGTTCCATACAGGTGAGGAGGTGAAACATAGTCTGCCCTGGTATGTAAATCCCAAATATATAACGTCCTGCTTTCTCTAAGCCTGGTTTTTCAGTGAAGACACCACAAAAGAAAAGGGAGATCCCCGATACATTAAGCAGGTCTAAGACCACCATGCAGTAGGTGAAGATGTCAATGTGGCTCCATTTTGTGAAAGGAGAGCTGACACCATCTTTCCTCCATCGCTGGTAGCCCAGGACGAGAACGTAGATGAAAAGAGGCATCAGTAACCAATAAACAACTACGAGGCTTGTCATGATCTGCATTATCTCAGGGCCCATGCAGGAGACAAACTGAGGACGGAGGGTGGAGTTGGAGGGCAGGCCCATTTGCACTGATGTCTGAGGATGAGAAGGGGATGAGAAGAAATGGTATCAACTGAAAACATAAAAGACAATGTAATCAATTCAGAATATTTTTCTTTACTCTGTAAACCTCTGAATTTGGGTTTCAGTAAACACTGAATCTCAGTCATCATCTCAGTATCAATATCAGCAACATGATCCTGCAAAGGACTGCTAGGATGGAGTATTTGGTTGGATGTCATACGTTCAAACTGGGGAAAGCAATAATTATATTTGGCCAGTTGGAAGAGCTCTTATTGCCTTTGATGTCCAAACTATATTCAGTAGTTGGTCATTTAGATTCTAGACTTTCAGCACTGGAAGAAAGGAAGACCTGCAGCTGGACCTGCATTGAAGCTTGGTTCTAATGAATTAGACAGACAGAGTTTGTTCTGATTTTAATTCTGTAAAAACCTTCAAACCAACAGTTGCTCAACATGTTTTACTTTATCCTGAGCGATAAAGTAACGCAATGAGGGATTGCTGTAAAGCCATCAACAATGCAGACGACTGTCCACTGTGGCTCTACGCTCTTTCAGGAGGAGTGAATGCTGCTTGGAGAGACTTGATGCAACCTGCTGGGTTTTCTTAGAGAGGAAACTTTCTGACCAACCTGGAGAATTTGATGGAACCTGACTTTGGAAAGAGCCTTGAGATGATATGTGTTGTGAAGTGCCGTTATATAAATACAACTGAATTGAAATTTAATTGATTAGCTTGATCAACATCACTGACTGATGGTCCAAAGAAAACAACAGACCCTGAGGATCTTCTCCCAGCCTCTTTAAACCCTCAGTGTCATACCGTCCACACAGCAACAACACTTAAGCATTATTAACAACCACTACCACAATAAATTACAATGATAGCTGTGACATGAAAAGAGAAACAAAAGCTAAAGAAACCCTCATCTAAACTCAAAAACACACCTCGTCAGCCAGCTTTGGTCCTTGCCGTCCTCTCCAGTCTCCAGTCTCAGGCAAATGTTGCTGTCTAATCTACATGTAAGGTTTGTTTCTATACTAGTGTCACAATGACGGACGATGGCTTTTTGCATGTTTCTGACAAGTTCATTATTTACTGTCCCTGTGCCATGAGACGTAGGACTTTTATAAAGCAGGGCTTGTAAACATATCTAGTTCTTTTCAAGACCAAAAGCTGGGGAGATATTTTAGTTTTTACTGTTACTGTTTTACTGTTGTCCTTCTTTATATACAATATGTTCTTTTCAAGTAATTACACAATATGATTGACAAAATACAAAGGGTGTGTTATATTACAGCATATTGCTGGTCTGGGTGTATTTGTTAAACCCTCATTTCTTCATAACATTTTGAAAAGAGATAATGCCAAAAGCTGGACGTGGTTTGTAAATATGCTACCTGCATTCTCGACGTATTCCCCTTGTCTCTCTGAGAGTCGACTTCAAGTTCAAAAGGAAACCTTATTTAGATTCCAGAAAAGTTTATTAGTAACTCTAAATCTAAATCTAAATAACTCTAAGAATCAATATTTGAATCCAAAAGAACTGGCTAAACAACCCATCAGTGCCATTGTAGCATAGACCAGACGTCCATGATTTCAGGGGACAGTCCCCATTTCGGATGACATGTTTCCGACAAAAGCTGTCACCAGAAATGTCCCTGATTAGTGTATCATGATGGAGTAGAAAGGTTAGGTATTTGCCCCGTCCTAGTGCTGTCCCGACGTAGTAGAGGAGCTGAGCCGAACGCAGTGATGTGGGTAACATTTTATCAGCAAGAAATGTTCATCAAAGGCTCCTGGAAACAGGATAATGAGTTCATTCAACAGAGTCAAATTTAATTGAAACCTAAGTTTGTAAAGTAACCCACTCAACAGGGGACAATGAAAGGCTTCTCAGCCATGGCAATTCATTGGAAGAAGCTCTCCTGTGAAGATACCCCCCCCCCCCCCCACTCACTCTGGAAGTTGTGTGGCGGTCTTTGAGAGACTCGCTTCAAGCAGGGAGAATTTCCACAGATTCATTTGACTTCCTGGGAAACGTAAAGTAAGAACTTTCATCTCTTTGGCCGGTGCGAGTGTTGTGCCATATTACCGCCATGATGAATTATTGATGTCAGATTGAGTTCTGAACAGTAGCATGGAGAAGGTAACAGAAGGAATTCCACCCTGCTGCAAACATGAGACCCTCACAGCCACAAAGGAGAGAGAGTCAGCAAGGACTGACACTCTCTCTCAGCAGGGTGCTTCAGTAAACAGCCCCACAAATAAAAGGTCAGAGTGCTTCTGACCACCTCCTCTTCAGACTCTTCATTTCAGACTCCAAGCTGCTCAGACCACCTCTCCCTGGAGCAGACCAGGAAAAAGCTACTTCGGACCAAGGGCCCTGGCCGGGCCTGACCGACACACAAGCCAGCACCTGGGAGAAACTTCTCGTCCCCCCGGGGACATGTCTGGGCAAATCAGAGTTAAGTCTGCTGTCTTAACCTCAGCGTCAGTAGCAGGAGGAAGAAATCCTGCCACGGCAAAAACAGCTTTGTTTATTTTTGTCAGCCTTTACAGGGAAGCGAAACCCAGACGGAGCTGAAAAGCCGACAGAAGGACCCGCTGTCGAATGCTGAGGAGAACCTGCTTAAATCGGACTCCATCCAGGTCAGAGATTGGGCAGAGACCAGGCCTTCGATCCCGACCACGCTGTTGGTTAGCTCATCGCTGCAGAGCTAAGCGCTAGCCCGCCAAGAACAAACCAACAACTGTCCTGCTTTTACTGCCTTCCTTGGATGACCAAAGTGGGCTGACTCACAAGAGGCACCGACAGGTTTGGCAGAGAGACCCAAAAGGGAAAGTTTAAATGGTTCATTTGGGAAATATTTGTAAACCGTTTGCACACGGTGTCTTTGAACAAAGGAGCTAACGGAGGTAGCTCATTGCTAGCATTTGGTACCGTGTCATTGTCGAGTGTGTTTTTATGGTTATAACAAAGGTTATCTCCAGAAGGATTTAATGCATCGATGGGACATTAATGCTTACGTTATCCAAACCACTCATTATGACTAAAACAAAACCAAAGCTTTTATTTGTTAGCGCCCAATGCTCGCTAGCCAAAATGCTATTAGCTTCTGTTAACATCCGGTTCCGGGCATTCAAAAGGAGCTTGTTTTAAAGCATAAAGCTTAATTGTTCGGCTCTGCCGTCGGCCGATAGAGCTATGAGCCTTATTCCCGCATTAATATTGAAGGTTAATGTCGGTTTAAAGGCAATTTTGATAACTTTAGACTTTAACCAATTTAGCGACCCATCGCTACAGCGACTCCAGGTGCCTGGAGGGAAAATCACATTAATAAGATTGCCCACAAGGTTTAAATTATTTTACTGAGCAAATCAGTCTTTATAATATTATTTAATCAAAATAATGTTCTGGTTAACTTGGGCTTTGCATTGTGAATGGATTGGATTTGAACACATACCAAATGTTTTTCCATTCCATGTTTTTAATCAGATCTGCAGTGAACGGGATTCACTGAATTATTCTGATGATGATCAACCACTTTTGTTTTGTCTTTTGTTGTTTTACATGTAAAGCTTAGCTTCTTTTTATCTTCATTTTGCTTAGTAGTTAGTTAAGTTTCACTAGCCTAGTAGAGAGGATTTGTTAATCGAAATATTGTGTTAATTCAGATAAACAGCATTACGTAGTGATGTTCTCTGGATGTTCATTTTATTTCTGTTATTAAATTCTTGAACTTGAAAAGAAGTTGTCACTCCTTTATTCTATGTGTGTGCAGGGTTTGCTGTTAAAAGATTGCTAGTGGTCGAATTCATCCCTTCCAACCATTGTCTTGATATCAGCTTAAGAGCTGATCATCACCAGACAATACTTAACAGACAGTGGGTTATTTAATAAACATTAAATAACTTTAAACAATGTATAATTGCACAACAGGAGCCTCGCCCTCTCTGTCACTGTCCCCTATCCCCATCATCTTAAAAGAGCGATAAGTAATAATGACAACTAGTGGTTCAAATCGGAATAACACATGCACAAAAGCCTGCTGTTTCCTCAATGGTCCATTGCTGCTATGAAACCCAATTACATTTTTACTGATACAGGATAGGGATATTGTACTGCATGGGTATATTATGTATTCTGTTCCGCTTATTTTATTGGCTTTCAAGTTTTCAGGCTGCTGCTCTTTTGCCAAGATAAAATACCAAATGCTGCGCTCTGTTCCCAGGGAACACTGGGAACTCTCATATGATTGGCTCAGGAACCAGGAAGTAAACACATGCTACAATCTGAACTGAAGTAGTTCCGTACCATACTTCTAGGTTTGAAAGGAGAAAAACGCGACTAAGACATTATTGATGGAGAGGACCGATTGTTTATAGGGAACGTTACTTCCATCATTGGTTGACAAGTGGTACTGATTTTGGTTAACTTTGCAGTAAAACTCTTATTTATTGCTCATCTAAACATGTCTCAAATTAGTCCATAGTTATACTCTATATCACAAATAATCTCCCTTCTTTGTTTCTGCTGAAAAAACAAATGCAGCAGCTTCTACAAAGTTTGTGGATAACATTTTTTGGTTTCCGTCTTTAAACAACTAACAAAATTCATGAAAGAATGTCAACACATTTCTGCATAGGATGCCAGAATTGGCAAACATCTGGTATTTCTATCTAAGAAATGCAATGGAGAATTACATCAAACAGCTGAAACTTGGAGCTTTCACATAGTGTCATTTGTTTCTAAAGATCATAGTATGTTAGGCAACAATATCTTACATTGGTAAACCAGGAGGCAACTGGAGTTTAGCTCAGTTTATTTGAAAATGCTTTGACATCTATTCACAACCAAGTAATGCAAACACCGTCACATTTATTTATTTCTGCCATGTTGGGTCTTCTCCTTGTGGCATCAGCACTTCAGAAAGGGCAGTCTGATCACTTGGCATATCCTGGATTTTACTAGCTGTGTTTCCATCAAATTCTCATGCAAATTTTGAGCAAACTTTTAAAATAAGACAGTACACATCAGACACTTTTCCATTTACTGGTTTGTAGTAAATTAACCAGGAGATGCACAGCGTAGTGTCGTCATACGTCGAAGTTGGCTGTAATAAACAGGAAGTAGCTGTTGCTAACTAGCATGGACCACTGATCAGTGATGGAGCGAGGCTTTAATGAACGTGTCGACTTTGTTTTTTTCTTTCTTTTTTATGGATGAGATTTAGAAATACTGGCGTCCCTTCGTCGGTTCACACTTACTTGTAATTACACTCTTACTCAGTAATTTTCCTCTGGGATAAATAAAGTATTTCTGATTCTGACTGTTGCTTCCAGACCGGCAGCAGAAACAGCTGATCAGTCACGTGACGTAAACGTTTGATACGCCAGAACTGTTTTTGCCATTGTTCTTCTTTTCAACCCTTAGTTTTGTTGCTTTCTCCATTTACAGCCTTTCTGTTCTTTTCTCTTGGTTTACACAACACTGGTCTTAGGAAACTGAAGTCTGTATCTCATTCTGAGTCTTCTCATTCATGGCTCAAATTTTGAAATACATATAATTCACTCCTGGTTTTTCAGTTTTACACTATTGAACATTTTAAATCCACTTGTGTTGAGAATTAAAAAATATATCTTAGTAGGGGTGTCTCCCCTCTCTGTTGCTGGGTAGAATAACAGGGCATTTTATTGCCCTGAGGGGGTGGTCAGAAGGAGAGGGGGTCAGTCATCCTCCCCCTTGAGCGAGCAGGAGAAGTTTTAAAGTTGATAAAAAGAGTCTTTGTTCAGAGCTTACTTCAGACAGACTTCTCGACCGCGCGGGGAAATCATCTTGATTGGTAAATGTATACTCTGTCTCCATATTTAATTTCTATGAATTAAATATGCATTTAAACTGTTCTACCTCTTGATTAATTTCTTCTCACTTGCGGCCAAATCCGGAAATGGGGTTAGATGGGTTTTCAATAGACATGTAACAGTAGGCCGGTAAACCCAAATCTTTAACATGGTGCCGTGACGGTCGGATTTAGGCTGAGTAAAGAGTCTGTTTGAAAATTGGACACGAAAAGAGGACTAATTCTGCAGCATCACCGGTCGACCGGAAAAATGTAAGGAGATTTTTCTCCATTGGCAAAATGCTAGATGTATAGGCTAAATTAAGTGGTGCTGTGGTTTAAGATACTCTCTTCTCAAAATATCAGAGTCTGAACAGTACAAATAGGTTTAAATAGAATATATGTTGAAACCGAGAAATGATTTAATGGGATTTATGTGTATGTCCACGTCAAAAAACCTAAAATAAGATAAAACAATAAAAGAGATAAAAGCCAAGAAGCCATAAGTGGTGAGGCTGTCGAAAAATAAAATACAAGACAATAAAAAAGTTAAAATACAAAGATAAAAAAATAGTCTCGTAAGTTGGTCGCTCCCCCTCCATGACTGACGAGTCTGGTGATTTTTAAGACTGAGGTGAAACATTACCTCGGAGAAAGGAGACTCTCCACAGAAACGTAGCGATAGGAACGGCCGAGAATACATAAACATCTAAAAGTTGAGGCGAAGAGCAGCAAGACCTTAAGAGCAGTGTTGCCAACTCAGCGACTTTGTCGCTATATTTAGCGACTTTTCAGACCCCTCCAGCGACTATTTTTCAAAAAAGCGACTAGCGACAAATCTAGCGACTTTTCTGGTGTCACTGGTGACTTTTGGAGACTCTTACGTGAAAGCACGTATCGTTCCTACTCTTGTCCTCCAGCGGCAGGTGCTGCCGTGGGGCGCCTCCCCCGTCCCAACCCCGTTCTCCCGCTCCCGCAGGAGTCTCTCTCAGCGCTGCAGTCAGAGCCACAGCATGTTTACCCTCAGCGTCCAGACTGCAAATGAAGCGCGCATGCGCTGGGATTGACGGCGCAGGTTGATCATAAATAACTGAATTTGAAATATTTTATCTTAAATAAATAACGGCATTAGATTCACACAGCCACACGTTCATGTTTTACCGTGATTTCTAGGCTCCTTAGTGGACCACAAGGGAAAAAAGAAAACGTTTAAAAAAAAGGTGAATTTTTTTTTATTTGTAACTCTGCCATAGTGTCTCTTTATGGTTTATTTTGCCGGTCCCAAGCCCGGGTAAAGGAGGAGGGTTAGTATTGTAATAAAATAAACATTAATCAAAAAAAAAAATAAATAAACATTAATGGACAGAAGAAAGTAGCTCTATATATTCTGAGTGTTTTTAATCACTTTTTGTCTCTTTCTAACAACGTTATTTCTCCCACAGCGTCAATAACATGCACATCACATCATGTGGCAGATTATGCAAATTAGGTGATGACGTCATTCAGCGACTTCTAGCGACTTTTAGCACAGCCAATAGCTACTTTCCTTACTGAGGAGTTGGCAACACTGCTTAAGAGTGAGCTGTTATAGAAGATAAGAGATTAAAAAGGGGCCCCAGGAGAACATTTAAATTGTTCTCTAGCGACAGAACTGGGTTCTGGAGCATGACGGTCAGACCGAGGCGATTTTAAAGAAAAAGGAAGGTTCCGTCGAAATCATGGAAAGGTCTAAGGGTAGTCCTTCTGTGTCGCGCCAGCTGGTTATGCCTTGTCTAATATTTTGTCTCGGTAATATGGGATCCATGATTTGAGAAAAGGAGAGATTGGTTGGGCCCTGCGGCTCTGCATAGTGTGGGAGTCTGCGTGTGTATTTCTATGTGTGTGCATGTCTCCAGGATGGTGTGAGTTTCTCCACGTGCGTGGGCCTCAAGATAAGAGCAGTGACTGTGGAGCAGATTTAATTTTGTTAAGTAAAAAGTGATGGGTAAAAATATGGGTAAAAAAAACTAAAGGGGAATTTGGAAATCATTGGAAAAAAGGTTGATGCATTAATGATGTTTGTTGAAGTGCAGGAGAACTTTCAATGCAGTAAAGCATTTGAGGTATTGTCTGCAAGCTGATTGGGTGAGTTGCATTGGTGAGAGAGCACGGCCAGCTGCATCTTGGTGACTTTTGGAGAAATTTTTTATTTTAAACTGTAGCCTAAAAGTTAGAAAGAGGTTAGAAGTTTGGAAAAGTTGTTGAAAATTTGGGAGAACATTAAACATCTGTTTGAGGCATTATAAATTGGGAAAAAACAAAAAAGGGAAAATGCCTTCTGTTAGAGTGTAATTCTAACTAGCATTATCTATTGCAAAATAGCATGTTAAAATGCTTAATGAATGTATACACTTTCAGACATTAAATATAATTTGCGATTAAAATGTGATTAAAAGGTTTTCATTGTTTGATAGCCCTAGTTATAATAAATAAATAAATAGATATAATCCGTCAGAATTCAATCTATCTGAGTAATAGAGAGTAGTAAACCCTATCAGCTTTTGCTCATTTGCAGGCCTGGGAAAACATGAGTAAGCAGAACAAAAAGAGTTATAAGTTAAGGTTAAAATGTACCTTAATATTGTGGGCAAAAGGATATTGCGGTTGATTTGACAGATTTTGTTAACCCTGCATTTAGTCATGAGTCAGTTTTGAAGTCATCCTCAAATGAAGCAGCTAAAATTGAGGAATCTATGACAAATGTTAATGGCTTGCATTGTTTTATTATAGATACTGATATTACAGAACAGTAGAAATTAGTAGGAATGGAAAATATTGTGGGGTAATCACAGGACTGTCCCCAAAGTATTCATTGTATGTAACCAAATTTTCATAGTCCCACAAAATGCAGATGCCCTTGTTACACAGTAATTTAGAGGCCGAGGAATCTTTTTTCTTTGTTCATTTGGTAATGTGCAAATTCTGGTGAATAAACTTTTCAACATCAGTTGCTGGTGATCGATCGTGGCTGGCAGAATTTGACTTAAAAATTTTCTAAACAAAGGCACATAACGGATTTTAGATTCCTTTTACAATGTACCTTTGGTGTTTTTTATACTTTCTTCCTTGATAGATGTAGTTATACAGCATTTTCTTTATACACTTTAGCAGAGTTTCCTACGTTTGACTGGGACTCACAACATCTACCGGGAAAAATCAGTAGGATGGATCAAACACACAGGTGTGGATCCTAAAACAATTCCCATTATGGGTGGAGTATTTGGAGAAATAATGTTAGACAGCGTGTCTTCTTCAGTGTCTCAGCTGATGAACTTAAATTCTGATACGCTCGTTGAGACAATATTTGACACACCATTTGCCTGTGACTCAAAGGAAGGGTGAAACACAATATTTGAGTTTGTTAATTACTAAAAGTTAGTAAAATTACAGTGATTGGAAAACAACATAGGAAGGGAGTGAGAGTAAGCACCAGATTCCATCGAGAAATGTCTCTACTTTAATTTAAGGAGGGGGAGCTTCCTCCCCCCTGTTTTTCTTTTTCTATCTTTTATTTTGTTACAGGTCTGTTCGTTCTGGAGTATGGACACGGATGACTTAAGGTGCAGATCGGTGCCGATTTGGGGTTGGAGGAATAAAACTGAGCATTTACAGCCGATATGTGTATCCATGGGGCACCCATCACATCTGCTACAGTCGCTTACGCTGTACACTGAGCAAGAGGCTGTTTCACATCACAAGCAAGTCAGCCTGGCATGAAGTCCCAATACGACCTCACCTCCAGAAGGTCAGTACCCCAGCAAGGGGATAACGCTCCCATGAACAATGTTTACACACTATGGAACAATGGCCAACGCCTATGAACAGCACAGATCTTAAGCTGTCAAGGGAAATGACTGTCTGCATACATGGGAGCTGCATACTTCATCCAGTTTCTAAGTCGTGGACCGGAACTTTGTCACTGAGGTGCGTTGACAGCGAATCACTGCAACACGTGGGGGACGAAATGTGGAGTTCCACACATGGAAGCTGTGAGTGCGAAGTCTAAACTCCAATCTCCTTTATGCCTGATCTGCTGAAAATGTCAGTCCGAGTCCATCTCAGGAAACACAGACTGATAACAAACATTTTTAAGGTAAAAACAGACAGTTATTTTTAGCCATATACTACTGAACAAATTTAATGGAATGTGATGTTGGATGACATGTGTCCTCATATTTTTTATGTTTTGAGCACTCAGGCAAATGGATCAGAAGTCGGTAAAACTTTCTAAAGGCAGCCGAATTGAGCGTATCCCAGCGTACAGGTTTGCGATTTTGAAAATATAGTGATGTCTATTTACTTTTCTGTTATATAACTGATAGGTCCTTTTAAACATCAGTTTTAACCGTGTAGATGACCATTAAACAGCAGCAGGTGTATTTTACCATCACAATTATGGGCAGACAATCCACTGGGGTGGGAATACTTTCACGTGCTCCACTTATACTTAGGTTTCTGTGAGTTGTCTATCGGGTTAACAACTACATGTCATAAATTTCCGCAAGGGGGTATGCGAACGTCCTGAGGAAACAGGTTTATTGTGCGCCCCCCTCTCTCTGGAATGCAGAGCGGGTGCCCTGGTGTCTACATCCTGTGTTTACAAAAGATGCCAGGGACATATTTTAGGTTACACGTATTAGTTAGGTTATTCCTTATTAGCTCACAAGTATTGAGATTTTTCTATTGTACATATAGCAGTTGCCTGCCACAATAAACCAGCTTGTCACCAGGATTTGTATATTACCAGGTATTTTTAGGTTGTACACAATGTTTTATCTGTTTTTTGCCCAGATACACAAACCCTGTCTTAGTATGTAAATACATTGGAACATCCAGCATTCTCATAAAGTCAAATTGCTGTGTGCCACTGAGAACAAACACTCGTAGTTATTATTTCATCTAGATACATTGATCTTATGCAACCTCTGCCTACTTCAACACAGCTAAGCACTTGCAGTTAAGTTTTTGTAACAAAATAATTTTTGTTCCATGGGGGGAATTAGGATAAAATAAAAAACTACACAGAATAGAAAAGGAGATACCGTTAATTGACCCAGATGAAGGGTTCTTTTGCAGGACCCAAGGGGAGGTATGTTAACTAGATAACAGTTGTATAAAACCCCCCAAAAGAATTCTTCCATGGCTCTCCGAATGTTGGTTTAGTTGACTCCCAAAGATACAGGCCTGGACCGTAAATTAGAAGTGTCGGAAAAGCCCTATCTGCTAGAGGAGGCTTTTACGAGGGGGTTTTTGGAAACAGGCCCACAGTCTTAGCAGTACAATAAAGTGAATGTTAAATGAAATAGAACAACTATATATACTAAGAAAAACCGGATAAAATAGACAAACAGAGAAAAACAGAGGGTAACTTAATGTATAACTAAACTAATTTTATTAAAGACCCTGTTAAAATAGGATTCAAAGCCACATATATCTGTTGCAGTTAACTGGATCAGGATTTGTAACAACTGGATACAATGATAAGTGAACAAAATAGTGGTGCACATCAAATGATGCAAAAGGGTGGATGAAGGACTTTTTGACATGAGGATGGCATCTATTGAAGGTAAACTAAGAGAGGAATTCAGTGCAAGGGGACTACACTTTATGAAATGACCTGATGGGGGTTTGCTTTTTCTCTCAGAGTAACAATAGGAACTTTTTTGCAGCATGGACATTTGAGTATGGAGTAAAGGGTACAGGATTTAATGGAGTGGTGACATGCTGAGAAGTTTTGTGTGCAATGTCTGGTAATTTTTGAATTCCAAAAAGCATTCTGACATTCTTACAGGATAATTGTACTTTGATTTCAAAACTGCATTAACTAATTTTTGATTTTACAGTGTTATGGAAATATAATCACTTATATATAATAGTGTAGTTTAAAGTAATACTGTTGTTAACTTTAACCCAGTAACCTAAATAGATGAGGATGTATGCGGAACAAAAGGGTGCATTTAGACTTCAGTAAGCATATACCAGGAACGGATGCAGCGAGGAGATATGACTATGTCTTGTGACCAGATAACGCTTTTAAAAATGTTTGTCCCAAGGTTTCACTATTGTTTCAGTTAACTCCCAGGAACTAAGCTAGGAAAATAGATTACAGTTAACGGTCAAAGGTCAGGACACAGATGTTCTCAGCAGACTCAATGTCTCAAGGAAACTTAGACAAAAGGTTGGTCCGACCCGAACGGGCCCCACATGAGTCTCGTTTACAGTCAAGGCGATCCTCACCAGAGATTAACGTATTTGTATGTTTGCTGCATTTACTTACAGGACAATCAGAGGCCCAGCGTAAGGAAAGAGAAATTGCGATAAAGTGTCTCATTAACTATTACATTTATAAAATAGGTTTCCCATAGGATGGAGATGGAACAATGGAAGGTGGTAAGGATTAATGGGGATAATTCTAAACACAATTGGCTAAAATTCTGTGCACAGACAACATTGGAAATGGGGTGAAAAAGCTGTGAAGTGTGTTTCTTGTGGGAGTGTTCAGTTAATTTCATTACAGGATATGATTCCATATGACTGGAAGCACACGACATTTGATATCTAAAAGTTTGTCGTGTAAGTTTCAGGTTGTATTGGAGACATACAATTTGGAGAGTCCAGGAATGGAAGGAGGAGTCCACCGACCCCCGACCTCAACGAGTGCGCGCTAAGGTCATCAACAGACAGATGTGGTGGGCCAAAGGGTCAGCGGCCCTTCACATTCCTGGAGCCATGTGTACCAGCCGCCAGAGGGTCCAAGGGAACAACACGGGCCAGCCTTCGGGTCAGACTGGCTGACTGGAAGGGTTTTCAACTGCCGCCCACCCGTGCCATCCGGCAACGAGGGCAGCTCGAGGCGCCGATAGCCACTCAACAGGATGAGGCAGCTGGATGTTTATTTTGTTTTCGTTTTTTATTTTTAATAAAACGATTCACATACAGCTGTGTGGAGATCACGGTTGGAACACTGACTCTTTAACCCATCTTCTTTAAGGACGAGGAGAAGACATCTCTGAGACGCAAGACATTATGACAACAATTGAATGCATTGTGTAAAAAAAAGAATACGAATTTTGTAATCACTGTAATTCCCATATGAGTTACATATTCCTTGGATGTTACATGCTAGTACTGTTAGAATGTTGGTTTTGCATTGCATGATAATCTGGTTTTTATTCTGTGGTTTGATCTGAGTGTAGTGCTTTCACAGGTTATCTTAATTTCTAAAAAGACATCTTGTTAATCTAGGTTAGGACTCTTAAAGTCATATTTAGGTCATATAATAGTTTCTGGTAGTTGCACATTTATCTTAGCCTTGCACCTCTCGGATAAAGGTGCTTACTTTTCTTAATTCTAGTTGGTTAGAGATTCAGATAGGTTTAGTAGCTTATTAGCTTATACTTGGGTTATTTTACATTTAAGGGGTACATTTGAACTTAATTTGATTTCATAAGTTGCCAACTGAGGGGTCAGTGGGTTACAATATTGCATATTACCATTTACACTTTGTTTAAGGGTTTCAAGACATGGACTTAGTTTAGCCTGGTTATTGGTTTGATCTGTTGATCAAAACAGAGGGAAATTGTTGAGAATTAAAAAATATATCTTAGTAGGAGTGTCTCCCCTCTCTGTTGCTGGGTAGAATAACAGGGCGTTTTATTGCCCTGAGGGGGTGGTCAGAAGGAGAGGGGGTCAGTCATCCTCCCCCTTGAGCGAGCAGGAGGAGTTTTAAAGTTGATAAAAAGAGTCTTTGTTCAGAGCTTACTTCAGACAGACTTCTCGACCGCGTGGTGAAATCATCTTGATTGGTAAATGTATACTCTGTCTCCATATTTAATTTCTATGAATTAAATATGCATTTAAACTGTTCTACCTCTTGATTAATGTCTTCTCACTTGCGGCCAAATCCGGAACTGGGGTAAGATGGGTTTTCAATAGACATGTAACAGCAGGCCGGTAAACCCAAATCTTTAACACTTGGTAAAATACTTTAAAAAGATGGTTTCAGTTTTATTTATTTATTGTCTTTTAGCTTTTTGTATCAACATTGACATTAGCATGTGACTTGGAGTTAGCATAAAGAGCTATTTTGTCATTTTGAAAATCGACTGTGTGTCTGTTTGTTTGTATCTGGAGTCTCTAAGAATGCAGAAAATTTGAATTTAGTCTGTCCAGGGGCTGAAAAGTTAGCTTTAAATTATGTTTGGGCCATGGATTTTCAAGCTGTTCAGTTCTTCTATTCACTGCTAGATTCTTTTAACAATTATGTCACAGTATTTGCTACAGAGCTCCTGAACAATGCCATGGACATCTATCTAACCAATTTCATTAATCTAGCATTTTCTATTTATTTCAGCAATTTTGGAATCCAAACTCCAGAGTGCCAAAGCTACAAGTGGATGAGTGAAAACGTTTGGTTGTTGAGTGAACTAACCCACACAGGTTATTACAACATCCCTCAGCAGACTACAAAAATGACTGAACATGTGAAGTGCAGTGCTCTGGGACATAGACATGTTGTGCCATTACGCATGTTTTCGGTTATTTAATGTTTAATAAATAAGTCTTGATCTGTCAGGTTTGGCCGGTCTATATCAGCCCAAACAGTTTATATCAGGACAGTAGTTGAAAGGGATGAATTCGAGCATTGGCGTTCTCTTAACAGAAAACTCTGCACACATGTAGAATATAGAGTGACAACGTCTCTTCAAGTTGAAGAATTTATTAACAGAAATAAAACTAACATCCAGAGAACATCACTATAAAATGTTGATCAGAATAAACCATATATTTCAATCAACACATCCTCTCTACTAGGGTAGTGAAACTTAACTAAAACTACTAAGCAAAATTAAGATGAAAATAGGCTAAGGAACTATGTACACACAAAAGAAACAAAATGACAAAATAAAATAGTTGAAAACCATCATCAGAATAATTCAATGAATCTTGGGTTCACTGCAGATCTAAGACAAGCCAAGTTAATCTTAAAGACTATAGAATGAGGTTAAATTAGCTTAACCAATTAAGAAACGAATTTAATATGTATTTTAATCCATTTACAATACAAATGTGAGTTACATAAACATCATTTGAGGAAATAACATTTTAAAGAACGATTTGGTAAATCAATGAAAATTACATTTTTATTAATGTAATTAGTTTTCCTTGAAATAATTCAGACCCAAATTGGTAATCTAGGAAGCTAGAGGGTGCCATAGCAGACCATCGACCGGAAATGACGTGTCAGTATGTATACTGCCCATTAGTTTGATGAGTTAATGTTGATGAGTTGATGAGTTACACAAAACACCATTAAATCAACATTAATGTTCCCGATTAATGTTGCTGCTCATAGCACAATCGAACGAATGGCGGAGTGAAACAAGAACAAGCATTATGTTTAAAATAAACTGTAGTTACATTTAACTAGGGTAGCAGTGACTTATTAGAGAAGTTGGTAGCGGATAATGCTAGTGGCATTCGCCGCTATCCTTAAAAAAATACTTTTAAGCCATATTTTGTAATGAGCGGTCTGGAAAGCACAACCATTAATGTCTTATCAGTATATAAAACCCTTATGGAAATAAAGGTTGTAATAACCATAAAACAACACACTCAAACCACACCAGTAATGTATGGTTTCAAGAATGCTAGCGGGGGCTCCGCCTCTGAGCTCGGATTAGCTCAGTCAAACCTTAAAACACAAAGAAAAGACATTAAAAGTAAGCTGTTTTAAATTATTAATCCCCAATGACTCTCCCTATAATTTCTCAGCCAAACCTCTGCCTTTAAAACCAACACCAATCTTTAATTTCTCTTATGATGTTTATGCCAAAGGCTGTTAATTTCCTTCTTTGTGACAGGGAAATTGACAGGTTACTTCAACAATATTACATATACAGATACATATATATATATATATATATATATATATATATATATATATATATATATATATATATATATATATATATATATATATATACACTCACCGGCCACTTTATTAGGTACACCTGTCCAACTGCTCGTTAACACTTAATTTCTAAGCAGCCAATCACATGGCGGCAACTCAGTGCATTTAGGCATGTAGACATGGTCAAGAGAATCTCCTGCAGTTCAAACCAAGCATCAATATGGGGAAGAAAGGTGATTTGAGTGACTTTGAACGTGGCATGATTGTTGGTGCCAGAAGGGCTGGTCTGAGTATTTCAGAAACTGCTAATCTACTGGGATTTTCACGCACAACCATCTCTAGGGTTTACAGAGAATGGTCCGAAAAAGAAAAAACATCCAGTGAGCGGCAGTTCTGTGGGCGGAAATGCCTTGTTGATGCCAGAGGTCAGAGGAGAATGGCCAGACTGGTTCGAGCTGATAGAAGGGCAACAGTGATTCAAACATCCACCCGTTACAACCAAGGTGGGCAGAAGAGCATCTCTGAACGCACAGTACGTCGAACTTTGAGGCAGATGGGCTACAGCAGCAGAAGACCACATCGGGTGCCACTCCTTTCAGCTAAGAACAGGAAACTGAGGCTACAATTTGCACAAGCTCATCGAAATTGGACAATAGAAGATTGGAAAAACGTTGCCTGGTCTGATGAGTCTCGATTTCTGCTGCGACAGTCGGATGGTAGGGTCAGAATTTGGCGTCTACAACATGAAAGCATGGATCCATCCTGCCTTGTATCAACGGTTCAGGCTGGTGGTGGTGGTGTCATGGTGTGGGGAATATTTTCTTGGCACTCTTTGGGCCCCTTGGTACCAATTGAGCATCGTTGCAACGCCACAGCCTACCTGAGTATTGTTGCTGACCATGTCCATCCCTTTATGACCACAATGTACCCAACCCATGATGGCTACTTTCAGCAGGATAATGCGCCATGTCATAAAGCTGGAATCATCTCAGACTGGTTTCTTGAACATGACAATGAGTTCGCTGTACTCAAATGGCCTCCACAGTCACCAGATCTCAATCCAATAGAGCATCTTTGGGATGTGGTGGAACGGGAGATTCGCATCATGGATGTGCAGCCGACAAATCTGCGGCAACTGTGTGATGCCATCATGTCAATATGGACCAAACTCCCTGAGGAATGCTTCCAGCACCTTGTTGAATCTATGCCACGAAGAATTGAGGCAGTTCTGAAGGCAAAAGGGGGTCCAACCCGTTACTACCATGGGGTACCTAATAAAGTGGCCGGTGATGGTATATATATATATATATATATATATATATATATATATATATATATATATATATATATATATATATATATATATATATATATATATATATATATATATATATATATATATATATATATATAAAACCCCGCCTCTCACCCAGTGAACGCTGGAGATAGGCGACCCCGTGAGGGATTGAGCAGGTTAGAAAATGGATGGAGATTTTATATATATATATATATATATGTGTGTATATATGTATATATATATATATATATATATATATATATACACACATATATATATATATATATATATGTGTGTATATATGTATATATATATATATATATATATATATATATATATATATATATATATATATATATATATATATATAAAACGTTTCATAAAAATGTATAAGTGGCTTTGTGTTTTCCAAGACACATTACATCAGAAAATTCCACTACTAATAACCCAACTAAGAAGCGTGTAATATTCAACCAGTTACGTCTGACTGATTAAATGCGGCCCGTTCCTGGTAAACACGTCACACTGAGTGGAGCGTGCAGCCGCCATCTTGGGAAATGCATCCAGGATAGTGGGCCTCCGTGTCCTTAAAAGCACCAGCACCCCCTACTACAGGTTGCTCAAGTACCAGCCACCAGAACTGACAAAGACACCTTGGATAGGTGGCAAAACATTTTCAGAAAGAATTGAGCAAAGTCCAGTTGGCTTTGATTTAAGCCTGTTTGTTGATGCGATGACCCGGATAGCTGAGGCATCTTTTCCACAACCGGAGATACATTGTTTGTTGAAGAAATGTATCTAGTAATGTATCTTATCATTAAATAACTTGCTGCCATAAACATAACAGTGCATTCACTAATTATCCAAAGTGAGACTCTTACATTCTTACTTTATTGCATTCAGGTCTGGATCCATGATAGCTCTGGTCTCTTTCACCAGGAAAATGCATAACGCTTAGATTGGTTTATTGAACTGAGCTCCAAATTTCTCAGATTCCCCTGCTTTGACTGGTCAGGGATGTTCTGACAAAAAAAGGGACACCAACAAATTATCAGTCCTGTGGTTACATCATAGCAGAATGCAACAATGTCACTTTGCGGTGGATCACTACCTCACCCTGTTGAAGTTAACTTTCAAAAGGAATACTATCTTATATTTGGCGTAGATCTTTGATTGAAATTCACGGTAAGTCACTGGCCTTGCGTCCACAGACTTGAAGTCTTCCCATCCTCTGCAGAAAAAGCAGGGGCAACACCAGGGTGCTGGGCATAAGGAACAACACCGAAGACCATCCTACAACACAAAATAGGTAATCGAAGGGCTCTGAAAGCATTTGTACCAGAGTGGTAAACAGAGAGTTTATAAATCTCAATGAAAGCGTTGCAGTTATGATGATCATGGCATGGAAGGCTCTCTGCTTTGATTGGTCGGTACCCTCCCTGTTCCTTCCCCCCTCTGCTGGCCCTGGACGATTCAGAGCACAGAGAACAGAAAGGCTGCAGAAAAAGAAAGCTACAGATGTGAAAGACAGCAACACAATGGAGATGGATTCAAATTTAATATTGCTCCATGTGGTTATGGTCGCTATCGCAACGGAGATCAGCCAAATACATCCAATGGTGATGTTTCTCATCCTCACACCCGATGACCCTCTCAGGCGCAGGTAAAGGATGGGATGCACAACCGCCAGGTAGTGCTCCACACAGGTGAGGAGGTGAAACAGCATGTGTCCAGTGGTGGAAATGCCGAACATGTTAGCACCTGAGCTCCATGTTGTTTTGTCATGAATAATGCTGCCTAAGAACATAAGGGAGATGCCTGTAATACCAAGCAGGCCGAGGAGAGCCACGTTGTAGGTGAAGATGTCGATGTGGCTGGATGTCCTGAAACGCGGGTCCCTCCATCGCCGGTAACCCATGAGGAGAATGAAGACCAAAAGAGGAGTAATAAAGAAACAGATGATGAGGAGGATGAGCTGGATAGACATGGTCTGAGGGCAGATCCATTTATCAAACTGCAGATGGAGGGAGGAGTTGGAGGAGTTGACAGACATCTCAGTTTGCATCAGTGGCTGAAGAAGCAAAGGAAAGAGAGGATGTAAGCAAATGATGAAGTCATTCAACAGCATTTAAAACATTTGTCTAAACGCAGTGGTCACCATGTTCAGAAAGGTCTTCTTGAAGGATTCTAATATTGGCATAATTGGTGGCATGTTGTAAACTAGCAGTGTCCAC
The DNA here is from genome assembly GCA_037039145.1 of Fundulus diaphanus. Lineage (NCBI taxonomy): Eukaryota > Metazoa > Chordata > Actinopteri > Cyprinodontiformes > Fundulidae > Fundulus > Fundulus diaphanus. The sequence goes on from CM073131.1 coordinate 47,836,146, forward strand.
CACCAGTCCACGAGGACCACTGTCCTCCATGTTTTAGATCTGTCTCAGCTCAAATAACTGAATTAGATCCCAGCAATGACCCATTCATTTGGAACTCTGAACTCAGAAAACATCTAAAACATGTGGGACTCTCGTCCTTGAGGACTGTTACCCAAATATTTGCTGATATTTGAGCAGTTGCTTGAAATGAGTTTTCACCATTTTCGTGTTTTGAGTTTCTCACCAATTTGTTATTATGTTTACTCATTCACTAAAGCTCAAACATGTTTTAGGACATCAGGGACATGCCATATCCACAGGACTGTGTGCAGGTTGTGTGTGTTCACTTCGACAGGCAGGTGACTCCGTACAGCTGTGACCCATCAAGGCCAATCAGGAGGAGCTTTAGAAGAGTGCGTTCCTCTAAGGCAGATGTCATATTGCTCTTACACACAGAGGGATGCGGCCTCCTACCTTTGCTCATTATCTTCCTATGTTATTTTACTTACCTCCTTGTGTCCTCCATTACCGATATCTTCATCTCCAGTCCAGTACCTAAGTCCACTGCCTCCTAGTCTCCAGAGTTCTTGGAGAAAATCATTCTGGAATTCCCTGTGTGAATTTTCTCAAAGCTTCTGTTGTTGCTCTCTTGGACCTGCTGTCAAAACTCCTCCACACTCCAACAACACTACTTACCTGTCAGTCCACCCTGCTACACTCCACCATCATCGCCATCTCCTTCTGGAAACAAACAAAGGATCATCACTAACCCACACCGATCACCACAATCTCCCAACCTCTGCTCCTGTGGATGTTCTCACCTCTCTCCTGGATCTTTAGCATCTGAACAAACAGTAAGATCCAGGTTTCTCCTCTTCATCGTCATCAGTACCCAAACACTCTGTTAATGCTTACCTCTCTTCCTCTTTGATCCCCTTTCCAAGCCCTGAGGAAAAGTATACTTACCTGTTTACATTCTGGAGTAAAACATTTATTCTAGCCTTGGCTTATGACTGGATATAGTTGTGTAATAATATTAATCTGTTTTGGGCAGAAGCTGCCTCAGTCATAAATGTCTCTGTTTAGTTTTAGAGAGGGAGAAGCTTCGAGAAATGAGGCCAAGAAGGCAATTGCTGGAAAACAAGATGGTTCAAAAAGGTTGCATCTTCCTTTTTCTGAAAAGAGCAGCTGCAGGCAGTTGTTCTCGATTCTTGCAGAAATTAATATATGCTGACTTATTTGAATATCAAAGATCTCCTTGGTTATTCAGGAATGTTATTTTTTACCATAACACTTTCAATAAAACATTCAAACCTTCTTTGGTTGTCCGTAGTTGTTGCCTGCATAAAAATGCTCTCAAAGAACGGCACAAAGATGTTTATTTTTTATTAATAAATGGTGAAAACGTGTATGTTTATCACTGATTACAAAAAAAAAGAAAGTTACACTTATTTCTATTAGGTGAGTTTTTTTCTCTCAAATCCAAATTTAGAGGCTTAAAATTTGTTCAAAATACCCACCTGATCAGATATTTGGTCTCAGTGTTCCTTCGTAAGCTCCTCTTGAATAAATGGTTGCCTCTTTGCTGCTGATCAGTCCACATCATACTGCTTATTTGTGTATCTGTCTCGCAATGATGGACAAGCATTATTTTGAATATTTTAAAGTCATGATTAAATGCCACCCTGTACCATAACTCAGACGACCTCTTCCTAATGCAGGTCCCTGTAGCAAATGGTTCTTGCAAATCATGTTTCATTTCTAATCGACAAACAAAATCAGTCAGTGGTTTTACAAATTAACAACATATGACATGAAATGTACTTTCTGATCCAGAACACATAAATGTGAAAATTACATCCTAGTTCATGCTATTTTTTTAAACTGTAACAGAGAATTCTTTTTTACTTTTCTTTTTGTTTAACACCTTTAAAAGTTTAAGAACATATTCCTATCAGATGATTTGGTCAAACATGATTAAAAGATTTTCAGCAACGTCAGCTTATTACTCTCACTGTAACTATGTCCATGTGAAGCAATGCAGGGACACATCCAGAGAAAAGGCTGATTGGCGAGTTTTCAAATATCAACAACACACAGAATAGCTGCAGGTCGTTCATGGTCATTAGAAATAAACTGTAGGTAAAGCAGAATTTCATGAGAAACCCCCTAATATGTAAAAAAGGTTTCTAGGAAGAGAATGTGTCCGGAGTACCATGGATGAGCGTTCACTGCCAGACAGACTAAAGCATGATCCATCACTGCTCCCCCACTGTGGTGGGTCACATGGGTCGAATCAGTGTTTGCTTTGGGTGGGAAACAGGAACCTGTCATCTACATTAAACATTTTAACTCATATGTCCTGACTGATCATCAACGGGACTTGTTACCTGAATAAATTACTTGATGAGGAAAGCTAATATGAAGATGACAGCAGTGCCACCTCTAGAGCAGAATATCAACAAGGTTTAACAATCCCATATAACTTTGGGAGGAGCTTTAACCGTTTAGCAGTGGTATAAAGGTGGAGTCAGAAAGGAGCCCCAGGCTTGTCTTGAAGCTGTAGGGTAAAAACTTCAGTTTGGTTGTTTTCATATATCATTCCCTTTAGTTCAGAGAAGCTCACTAATGAGGTCTTTTGATTTCCATGCCTTCCTTTCTTCATCATTATTAATCTCTGCCACTTCCGTAGCCACAGTGGTCACCTCTTCTGCTTTTTCTTCTCTATATACTGATTCATCAACTCTTCAAAGTCCTCCTTCCATCTTCCTATCACACTTGTTGCACCTGTCAGTACATTTCCATCTCAGTCCTTAAACACCCTAACCTCCTGAACATCCTTCCCTTTTTTGTCCCTCCTCATCAACAACCTGTATGAATCCTCCTCTCCCTCTTTACTCTCCGCCCTATCATTTAAATCACAGTGTGCTCTGTTTAGCCTCAGCTACCTCTACCTTCACTTTATGCTGCAGCTCACTGTACCCCTGAAGACGCTCTTCAGCCTTCATGGTGTCCAACTTTGTTTTAGATTGTGTCTTCTGTACTTTCTCATTCCCAAGTGGGAAAAATCCCAAGTACTCTCCTGCCTGTCTCTCTGTGATAACCTTAGCTGTAGTTCTCCAGTCATCTGGAAGCACCTCCTGGCCATCCAGAGCCTTTCTCAAATCGAACCGGAAAACATTCTTCCCCCTTCCTGTTCTGGATACCAAACCTGCCTCATAAGCTCTGGTCCAGGTCTGACATACCAATTGAAATCTGCAACAATCACCCCTTTCTCATCTCTTCCTGTATCTCTTCATCTAACTCACTCCAGAGTTATGCGTCTCCTCTAATGACAGGTTAGAGGAGAAGCACATGTTGCCACTAACAAAATTAAACACCACACCTTCAATTTCTTGCTTTAGACTCATCACCCTCGTCTAGAATATTCCTGACCAACTCCACCTTCAAAATACCTCCCATACCATTTTTCTTCTCATCCACATCATTGCAGAACAGCTTTAACCCTGCTCCTAAGCCTCTAGCCTAGCTACTTTTCACTTTGGTCTCCTGAACACACAGTATGTCCACCTTCCTCCCTGCATCATGTCAGCCAACTCTCTGGCTTTTCCTGTCATAGTCCCACCATTTAAAGTTCCTATTCTTCATCCTATACTATATCCTTCCCTCTTATCTCACTCTCCACGTTTACATATTCCTCCTTGTCTTCTTTGCTGACCAATAATAGCCCATTTTCCATCGGTACCCTGCCTTTCGCCAGTACCAGTGCTAATCTTTTTTAACCCGGGTCTTGACCATTCTGGTATGGAGATTATGTTATTGACTTACATGCTATATTTAAGATGGATGCCATTCCTTTTGCAACCCTCTGCATTTAATCTGGCTTGGGACCAGCACAAAACAGGACACTGGATACTGTGCCACGTTTCAGACTGCATCTGTGGAAGAATTATTTAACCATAAAACCTTTAAAAAGAAAGAAGACTCAAGAGATGGCGTTCCTTTGTCATTGTCAGCGAGAATTCTTCTTTATTACACCTAGGACGTACGAACGGGTCCTAGCAGAGAATTCTAACATTCATTACAATAAGCTGGCCTTTATGGCCAGAAGGATGTGTATGCGTTAAACACAAGAGTCTGTGTGTCTCCATTGGTGTGTGTGTGTTGCAAGCTAATGACGTCCCAATCTTGGCAGCTGGACTCACAATGTTTATCTCAGAGTACAAAAACAGAGCGATTAATTCCGCTACTTGACAGATCTTGGAACGCTAAAGTTAAACAATGATATCCAGATGTTTCCCCTCATTGCTGAGAGCCAGGTCAGACTGACCCTAATCTCCACACATCCCATAGAGTGTATGTACCAACATTCCCACATTATTAAATAATTATAATTTCTGCAGGGGGAGTGGTGTCCTAGGGATTAGAGCAGCACACTTGTTTGTACCTGGTCCTAACCTTGTGGACTGCCACTATGGGTCCCTGAGCAAGACACTATCTGACATTATAAATCTGCCCTCTTCTCCCTAAGGGATCAGTTAAATGCAGAAGACTTCTTTGGAATGCACAATTGCAATGACAATGATTTTGTTCTTTCTTGAGTAAGAAAATGTTCTTAACATAATTTTATAGTCACTCTGAATTAGCTTTGACTGCTTAACAAATAGCAAAGGTAAATGATTAACAACAATCCCGCATCACCTTTTGTTGTGGGAGCGAATGATAACTGATCCCTGAGATACTTATTAAATAAAAGGAAGCAGTGAACAGATCATGTTCCAGCACAGCACTTTATTGAGAAGAAGAGCAAAAGCTGTTTTGGCTCGGCTGCAGCCTGCACCCCGTCTCTTCCAGCTCTGTTCTGATCTCATCTGCTCCCTGCATAGTCCTATACATTCCCCAAACAGGCTCCAGCTCTGGGTCATAAACTGTTTCAGAAACCTACAGCCTTAACAAAAATAATCTTACAAACACGTTTCTATGTATCTGAAACGCAAATAATCAATGAATTTGATCACACAGCATATTATTTGAACACACCATATATCCCACACATAGGCACTAGAGCTATAAAATTGAAATAATTGTTAAATAAATTTCACAGCAAACACCAGATCATATTGTTACTTCATAACATGTTGCGCTATGCCAACACTCTGCACTCATAAAGGCTCATGAACCCCGGAGATTACTAAATATGAAAGAGGGGAAAAAACATAAATGCTTGTCAGGTTTAAACACCTAAAACATTCATTAAATAACACAAAGGAAGAAAGACAACAGATGATCATTTCTTGTAAGGAGAACGCCAGGTATGTGGTCAGTTGCATTTCTCCTACCCGTTCTGAAACACATCCCTGTTGCTGCTTACTTTTATTGTCTAAGGAGTGTAGAGGAGGCATACAGCAATGTGACCTTTGAGTTTATACAAAGCACTTTCCCACTGTTCCATTATGCGTATGCACACCAGATGGCTGAATGCAGTTCATATCATTATCACAACAGGTTTTTCTGCTTTCTGCAGGCCTTCTGTATACATAAACGAGAGAAAATTAATACACATATACAGTAAAGTAAAATGGTAACCACTGGTCTATATGTTCCAGTAAATATGTAATAAAAACACCAAACACAAAAACAGTAATGTATGAGAGTGAGAGAGAGAGACTTTCAGTTACCTGAAAAACACTTTAATATCTGAATAATCTCAAACCTTAAAACCTTTTTAATAGTAATGAATAAAGACTTGATAAATGTAATGAGCATGGTAAACAAAATAGAACATACAGAGAATAGTAAAAATAATTCTAAAAAAGCTAAATAAGCAAAGCTAAGCTAAATAAGCAAGTGAAGTAATTTATCCTAACATCATAAATTGTGATTTTAGGATATATTACTCCGTAATATAAGGACAAAATGAGTTTTCTCCGTAGTGTGTCTGGGCTCTCCCTTAGAGATAGGGTGAGGAGCTCAGTCATCCGGGGAGGACTCAGAGTAGAGCCGCTGCTCCTCCACATCGAGAGGAGCCAGTTGAGGTGGATTTGGTTAGGATGTCTCCTGGACGCCTCCCTGGTGAGGTGTTCCGGGCACGTCCCACCGGGAGGAGGCCCAGGGGAAGACCCAGGACACGCTGAAGGGACTATGTCTCTCGGCTGGCCTGGGAACGCCTTGGGATTCCCCCGGAGGAGCTGGCCCAAGTGGCTGGGGAGAGGGACGTCTGGGCCTCCCTGCTGAAGCTGCTACCCCCGCGACCCGACCCCAGATAAGCGGAAGACGATGGATGAATGGATGGATGGATGGATCATAAATTGTATAAAAACATCTTTAACAAAATAAATATTGTGAAAAAGTATGTTTTATGTCACTTATTTCAGAAAGTAGCACAAAAAACTGAAATAGGTCAGGTCCTATTTTCTTGTAATTTTGATGATTATGACAATAATAAAAAACTATTTGAGAACAAAAAAGCAGTAACTTGATAATAAAATGACATTATCAACAACAACAACAACAATAACAATAATAATAATAATAATAATAATAATAATAATAACAATAATAATAATAATAGCAATAATATGTTATTTGTAATGCCCTTTACATTCCAAAGAAATCTCAAAGTGCTGCAGAGCAAAGGGCTAAAAATTAAAAATAGCATTTCACAATCACCATTACCCGAACAACACAAATAAAATCATAAAGTTTCGAAAAGGCTTCTTTAAACAAGATTGTCATAAGGCCTTTTTTATAGACTTCCACACTTTGTGGGGCTCTCAGCGTCTTTGGGAGGGCATTCCAGAGCTGAAGGACAACTGTCTGTAAGGCCCTGTCTCCCATAGAGGTGGTGTGTGAGTGAATAATTCGCTGAGGTAGGCAGGGGCAGTTCCATGTATGCACTGGTAAGTGAGGAGGGAGAGTTTATAGGGAATTCTGTATTGAATGGGCAGCCAGTGAAGGGATTTGTCCACTTTTATGTATAACTGTGTGTCATCTGCATAACAGTGAATTGAAAGCTTATGCTTTGACCAAGCGGTAACATATAGGGTCAGCCCGAGGACTGATCCTTGTGGAACTCCGCAGCTGACTTTATGGGGGAGTTATTTGGATAGTTGTAGCACCACATGTTCAGTCCGGCCTGTGAGATATGACTGGAAGCAGTTTGATGTGGTCCCAGAAAGCCCCACCACAGTCTGTAGCCGGTGGAACAGGATTCTGTGATGCTCGATGTCGAATGCAGCCAGCTGGTCCAGCAGAAGGAGAAATGATGAGCCCTGGTCCGCAGTCATAAGTAGGTTGATGACACGGACCGGGGCTTTCCCCGTACTGTGGGATGACCGGAAACTGGACTGGAATTTCTCAACAGGTTATGGATGAGAAGATGACTGTGGAGTTGAACTGCTACAACCTTTTTAAGGAGTTTTGAGAGAAACGTCAAGTTTGAAACGGGTCTGTAATGGACTAGGCCCTAAGGGTTGAGTAATGGCTTTTTCAGGTGGGTGCAAATAACTGCAGTTATGATATCTGGAGGGACCTGACTGGGGTGTAGTGACTGCTTAATGATTTCTGTGATTAATGGACTGACGGCTGTGATGTTTGATTTTAGCAGTGGTGTGGGGAGAGGATCCAGTGAGCATGTGGTAAGTTTCTGGCTTTTAATGATCCTCTGTCTGAGTCACAGCTGCAAAAACAGAAATGGTGTTCAGTGGCTTTGGGAGAGTGATGTCAGGGGGAGATGGGGCTGTAGCAAAGAGGGCAGACCGAATTGATGCCACCCTCTTGGTGAAAAAGTCCATAAATCTATTGCATTGATCTGTAACAGAGTTTTTGTGTGTGTGGAGGGGGGGGGGGGGGTGGTTAGGTAGAGAATTTAATGTTGAGAATAACTTGGTATTACCAGAATTACCAGTGCTGTTTGAGATTCTCTGAGAAAATATCTGGCTAGGGTGAGTGCAGTGGAGTCAGATTTTTTGGTGTTCACGAAAGGCCTGTTTTTGTACCTGTATGCTAATAAAACTATAATCTTGTCATAATGAGGCATATTTTCTAATAAACATGATAAAACCATGTAAAAGTATCTTATTCATTATATTAAGCTGCAAACAACAGATGGTATTTCTGACTTTCAAGATTTTTTGACATTGTTTTTTATTCAGATTTTTCCTTGCAATGCCTTTGATGGGAAACTAAAAATAGTTATATAACGCTTTAAAAGGCATCACAGGGACTGATTTATAAAGATAATAACAATGATGTCTAAATAAAACTGTGCCTTTCTTCCTTGTCTGAAAATCTCACATTCTTCGTGAATTTATATAGGGAAATGCAACAGAATGCAAATCATATTCAGGCTTTTTCAGTAGATTTGTTTCTGCAGACTTTTAGTTTTCCCGCCCTTTGCAGAAAGAGCAGAGGTAAAACCAGATTGCTGGGCACGGAGAACCACTCTAAAGCCCAACCTACAACACAGTAAGTGTATCCGTTTGGTACAGAGAGGCCTTGTACTATTAATGTTATAAGATTACCAAGGAACCTCAGTGAAAGAGTTCCTGTTATGATGACCATTGTTTGGAAAGCCTTATGCTTTGATTGGTCAGTGTGGACACCATCCCTGCTCCTTTTGCCTGGACCCGGATGAACTAGAGCACAGAGAACAGAAATACTGCTGAAGATGAAACCTACAGATGTGAAGGACAGAAACACAAAAGACATCTTTTCTATTGAAGCTCCAAACCAAATTGCTGCACACATAGTAAAAAGGGAAATCAGCCAAACACATCCAACAATGATGTTTCTCATCATGACTCCGGCTGACCCTCTCAGCTGCAGGTAGATGATAGGATGCACAACAGCCAGGTAGCGCTCGATACAAGTGACAAGGTGGAGCATCATATGCCCATATGAGGTAATGCACAAAAGGCAAATGCCTGTTAGCCATAGATTTGGAATATAAATAATGAGGCCAAAAAATACAGAGAACATTCCCAAGATACCAAGCAAGTCAATGACTGCCATGTTGTAGGTGAAGATGTCAATGTGGCTTGATAATGTGAAAGAAGAGCTGAAGCGTTGTTTCCTCCATTTCTGATAACCCAACACTAGGACAAAGACAAAAACAGGCATCCAAAACACGTAGAAGATTAAGAGGATCAAAATGATGGAACTAGTCTCAAGAGAGAAGCAGGCATCAAAAACTGATGGGCTCGAGGAGTTGGATGATGTGTTGCTGGGCATCTCAATTAGCGTCACAACTAAGGACGAAGAGGATAGTTGATGAACCACTGAAAAAAAATGACAAATGTTAATGGTTAAGAAAACAAGTTTGACTTTATGTTTTTGTTACTGATAAATATGAATTTCCTATATGGCATCCTAGACACTAATACACACAAGGCACAACTTATCAATCAGATGAAGCTTCTGTTTACTCTGTAATGAACGTTGATGGCCTCTTATTGATTGTCCATTAATCAAAACATAAAGAACAATTCAGTTCTCCAAATTCAAATTACAGGCTTCAAAGCACTTAAAATTACACACCTCGTAAGATCTGTGTGGTCCCAGGAATCCTTCCTATACTGTTCTTCCCTTTTAGACTGCTGGACTTGTGTCTAATGGAATCGGTTTGTCGTGTGTTTGTGTGTCAAATAATCTTTTTTTAATATTTCACAACAAACCAATGATGAACGGCCCTTCTGGGCTATAATTTAGTCAGAATAGCAGCCTCAACAGCAAATCACATCTGCAAATGCTGTCACATTTATAACCTAGAATCAAAAACTCTTTGCACAACAAGGGTAACCAAAAAGTTACCCGTTATGGTAAAAAGAAATCAGTAATCAAATGATAGCGGATGTTTAATCCATCCTTACCTTTGTTTTGGTTGCTGGAGGGAATCCCAGACGGCTCTTTCTCTCCTGATTCTGTGGGTCCTGAAGCATTCCTTGGTCTGACGGCATTTAATTTCCCTCTTATAAGTTCTAGGTCTACCCCAGGGAGTTCCCTCTATGGAATTTGCTCAAAATCCACCAGAGGGAGGAGCCCAATTGACTTCATGATCAGTCACCAAAACCACCAAAACGGTCTCCTGTCAATGAAGAGAAATGGATTTACTCCCATCTTCCCCAAGATGACAAATGCTCTCTCTAAGATGGAGTCAGCTAATTTTTGTTTCCTTTATCCAGTATTTTATCAATTATCATGCATTATGACAATTCAATTCAATTCAATTCAATTTTATTTATATAGCGCCAATTCATGAAACATGTCATCTCGAGGCACTTTACAAAGTTAAATTCAATCATATTATACAGATTGGGTCAGATTATACAGATTGGTCAAAAATGTTCCTATATAAGAAAACCAGTTGATTGCATCAAAGTCCCGACAAGCAGCATTCACTCCTGGGGAAGCGTAGAGCTACAGGGAGAGTCGTCTGCATTGTCCATGGCTTTGCAGCGATCCCTCATACTGAGCAAGCATGAAGCGACAGTGGGAAGAAAAACTCCCCATTAACGGGAAGGAAAACCTCCGGCAGAACCGGGCTCAGTATGAACGGTCATCTGCCTCGACCGACTGGGGGTTACAGAAGACAGAGCAGAGACACAACAAGAGAGACAAAAAAGCACAGAAGCACACATTGATCCAGTAATCTGTTCTACATTAGATGGTAATAGCGGGTGAGCCGTCTTCACTGGATGATGTCACGGTTAACAGAACGCCAGACCAGGTGTACCTACTATGAAGATAAAAGAGAGAGAACAGAAAGTTAAAGCAGAAATGACAACACATAATGCATAATTGAAGAACAGTAGAACTCTATAGAGTGAGAAAATTAGATCCTGATGTCCTCCAGTAGCCTAAGCCTATAACAGTAAAACTATAAAGGTAGCTCAGAGTAACATGAGCCACTCTAGTTATAAGCTTTGTCAAAAAGGAAGGTTTTAAGATTAGTCTTAAAAGTAGACAGGGTGTCTGCCTCAGGGACCAAAACTGGGAGTTGGTTCCACAGGAGAGGAGCCTGATAGCTAAAGGATCTGCCTCCCATTCTACTTTTAGAGACTCTAGGAACCACCAGCAGACCTGCAGTCTGAGAGCGAAGTGCTCTGTTAGGAACATACGGGGTAATCAGAGCTCTGATATATGATGGAGCTTGATTATTAAGGGCTTTATACGTTAGAAGAAGAATTTTAAATTCTATTCTTGATTTAACAGGAAGCCAATGAAGGGAAGCTAAAATAGGAGAAATATGATCCCTCTTGTTGATTTTCATCAGAACTCTTGCTGCAGCATTTTGGATCAGCTGAAGACTTTGAACTGTATTTTGTGGACTTCCTGATAGTAAAGAATTACAATAGTCCAGCCTTGAAGTAACAAATGCATGGACTAGTTTTTCAGCATCACTCCTGGACAGAATGTTTCTAATTTTGGCGATATTCCGGAGGTGAAAAAAGGAAACTCTGGAAACCTGTTTAATATGGGATTTAAATGACATGTCTTGGTCAAAAATAACACCAAGATTTTTTACTTTATTACCAGAGGCCAAGTTAATGCCACCCAGATTAAGTGATTGGTTAAGAAGTTTATTTTTTGAGGACTCTGGCCCAAAGATTACAACTTCTGTCTTGTCAGAATTTAGATGCAGGAAATTTAAAGTCATCCAGCTTTTGATGTCATCAAGACATGACTGCAGTCGAAGTAATTGATTGGATTCATCAGGATTTATGGATAAATATAGCTGAGTGTCATCAGCATAACAGTGGAAATTAATCCCATGCTGTCTGATAATTTTGCCGATCGGAAGCATATATATAGTAAAGAGAATTGGTCCAAGGACTGAACCCTGTGGTACTCCACAGGTGACCCTAGAGTTTGAGGAAGATTTATTATTAACATGAACAAACTGGAATCTGTCCGACAGATAAGATTTAAACCAGCCTAACGCTTTCTCCTTAATCCCTACAGTATGTTCAAGTCTTTGTAGGAGAATATTGTGATCAACTGTATCAAATGCAGCACTGAGATCTAACAGGACAAGTACAGACACAAGTCCATTATCTGAGGCCATGAGAATATCATTAGTGACCTTCACCAGAGCCGTTTCAGTGCTATGATGAGCTCTGAAGCCTGACTGAAACTCCTCAAGTAGGTCATTGCTTTGTAAATGTTCACAAAGTTGATTAGCAACTACTTTCTCAAGAATTTTAGATAAGAAAAGAAGATTAGATATAGGTCTGTAGTTTACTAGCTTATCTTGATCAAGAGAAGGTTTCTTAAGTAAAAGTTTACAGCTACTTTAAAAACCTGTGGTACATATCCATTTACTAAGGATAGATTAATCATGTCTAAAATAGGACCACTGATCAAAGGGAATACCTCCTTAAACAACTTGGTTGGGATTGGGTCTAACATACAGGTAGAAGGTTTAGATGAAGCTAAGATTTTAGATAGCTCAGAAAGCTCTACTGCTTCTAAACAGTTCAAACACTGTGCAGGTTCTAAAGATTCCTCCAATGCTGCCTTACTTACTGGGGATGAGGTAATCATGTTTGGGAGGATGCCAATTATTTTATTTTTAATGGCATCAATTTTATTTATGAAGAATCCCATAAAATCATTACTACTAAGAGCTAAGGGAATGGATGGATCAACAGAGCTGCAGCTCTGAGTAAGTTTGGCAACTGTACTAAAGAGAAATCTAGGATTATTTTTATTCTCTTCAATTAATGATGAAAAATATGCTGCTCTAACTCTGCGAAGGTCTTGTTATACAACAATAGACTGTCCCTCCAGATTAAGTAGGATTCCTCTTGGTGTGTAGAGCGCCATTTTCTCTCCAATTTCCTAACATTGTGCTTCAAGGAACGCAGCTCTGAATTAGACCAGGGAGCCAGCTTCCTGTAAATTATCACCTTCTTTTTCAAGGGAGCTACATCGTCTAATGCAGAACGCAATGAGGAAGTCACACTGTTAGCAAAGGTGGTCACAACATAGATGGAACAGGAGAGTCAGACTCTCATTCTTTGACTCAGTTTATTTTTTTATACCAGACTTTCTTGGACTAAGGCCACATCCAGTGCAAATTTATCACCCAATCTCCTGCTTCCTCCTACCATCAGTTATGGACAAGAGAACATGAAGCTTTAACTCCTTGAGTTCAGGCAGAGACTAAACTCCCAAGCCAGAGGAAATGGTCCAGTTTTTTACTGGTTAAAAACCATGGCCCCAGACTTAGAATAACTAACTCTGGACACATTCAGCTCAAACCACTAATGTGCCCTAAAAGTCATGGCTTGATGACAAAGGCAGAATAACATCACCTTCATAATGCAATATTGAGCCCCTAGTATTCCCTAATGATACAACTTCCTCTCAATGATAATGCCTTGAAAGCACAACAACAAAACCACAAGATCAGGTCTAATGTGCAGTGTGGAGACACAAGATGCTCGAGGAGAGGGGGCTGTCCAAATGCAACCTGACAAAAATCCAGGCACACAGTTATATTCACACCTTCCCACCCTAGTCCCCCCACATGCAGATACTCTTACCCCCACACAAAAAAGGAGTGATATTGTACACACACTTACACTCACCACACACATCCTATACTCACAGGTCAAGGTACTGGCACACAAGAGAGCCATCCAGCCCCCAGACCTTGGACGTGAACCCCATCATAATGATGGGGGTCGGAGGGGGGGCACCCCGAACCCAACAATCCTCAAATCTGAAATACCCAGTAATACACACATACACACGCACACACACCACCCAGAACCCCCGGTGTCTAAATGCAAACGGGGCAGAGGAAGCCACCAGGGGTGAGGCCTGCACAATCCCCCCCCCATATGCCTTACCACTCCCCTAAACCGTGCCCTACATGTGTCTGTTGTGAGAATGTTATAAATGAAAGTGTCAAAGTTGTACAGTGAAATTGGGGATATGGACGTCACAAGACAACGGGGCCGGGAAAAATTCCCAGCTCCCCAGCGACTTCCAAACTCCCCAAGGTCCTACATGTGTGGCAACGTGAGGGAGCAACATGCCCTCCCAGGGAGCCAGTTCCCTCGCTGGCTCCAATAGACACCCTAGTTTTACAAAGAAAAACACGTGAAGAGGGAGGAATCACTAGCAGCGCCACCAAAACCTGTAGGGTCAGAGGCTAGAGTCAAGCAGCGAGGCACGAGAGTCAACTGCAACCCCCCCTCGAACCATCCTGACTCCCCAAAGGAGAGGAAATAAAAATTTGATTAAATTGTACGCACCCCAACACCGACATTCATACAACTCCCAGGACACCCAGGCTGGGCCCATACCCCCCCTCCCATACCCTTACCGGCAGAATGCACTCCCCAAAAGGGAGAGGATCTGCCATGAGACATTGATGCCCATACTCCCCACCAGTTTGATAACCCCCAAGGCCCACCAGTGCACCAGAGACCCAGGGTAGGGCCAGACACGTGGGGATGCAATGACCCAAACCCCCAGATACACGAACAAAGGGGCTCGGGCACACCCCGAGCCCCAGACCCACCCAGGAGCAGCACAGCTATAAGGCCAGTAATCCTCGTTCGCCTGCATAGACCCCCCTTCCCCCACCCCAAGGGGTCTAGTGTACAACCTTACTGCATAGACCCCCTATGCAGGGGGTCTATGCAGTAAGGATGTACATCACAAGTAGCCATTGATCTCCAAAGCCCCACCTCAGCGGTGGCCAGAGACCCCGTCGCTAAAACCAGATCTGAATTATTTTAGTAGTCATGGTCGTGTGTGGTCTCTGGACACCACACATTAGTTCAGTTTCTACAGAAACTACCTGCAAAAATAAAATAAAAACATTGTTTTCTCAAGCTTTTGGTTAGGTCTAAGTGTGTGGTTTAGGACATTTTTGTTCTCTGTTCTTTTTACTTTGTTATCGTCCTGATTTTATGGGATCTCATTTCTTTATACTGTCATATAGTTCTATGTACTTGGTTTTATTTTACTTGAGTTGCTTCGATGTAACGTATGAGTTTTTTTTTTTTTTCTGTCCTTCCTTGCAGATTGAGTCATTTGAAACAGACTTTATAAGCAATTTTGAATGACCTGACTCTTTGGTCAGGGATGCTTGACAGATTTTTGACAACTAAGCTAATGACTCATGTCCAGATGGACCGTAATAAATATCTGTATAGCAGCACCTAAAGGAACAAGCTGGGTTGAGTTTTTACAAACAGTTTAGTGACAACCCCTAAACACTGATCAATAAACAGGCTGAGGATGTTCCATGTCCATTAGACTGGTACAGATCTCAAACAAAAAACCCTCACATTTGTATTTATCTGGTATTGTAACAGTATACTCAGTCTTCTGTTTATTATGCAACACGCTAGTTTATTCTGGATATAAAAACTTCTGCACATTCATTCCTGCAACTCCAGCACATTTTTTTTATCTTCAAATTGAAATCTACAAACTTCAGATTAGTAAGAGACACCCACCTCACCAGCAGTGTTTGGTCCCTGCTGTTCTTCAGTCTCTCCTAAAGAAATGACTGCTTGCTTGAAAGTGTCTAAACTAATTATATTACCATACTTGTTTGTGTATCACAATGATGGAGGTTTCTTTTTGCATGAGCCAAAAACAAATCATGCTAATGTGGCCCTTGAGCTGAGCACATTTTCTTACTGCAGGTCACCACAACATGCTGCGTTTGCATATTAATTTGAGTTTCCATTCTAAACTTATGACATGACACTTAAACAGGGATATAAATGTGTTTCAAATCACTTAAGGGAGCAATAAGTAAGATATTCACTGTAAAATCATCCTAAATCATTCTCATTTGTCACCTGGCATGGAATAACTTTCCCTATAAACAATCAGTCCTCCCCAACAACAATGTCTTTGTCACTTTTTTCTCCTTTCAAACCTAGAGGTATGGTCCAGAACTACTTCGGTTCAGAGTTTAGCCCGTGTTTTCTTCCTGGTTCCTGAGCCAATGAGATGAGAGTTCCCAGGGTTCTCAAAACAGAGCGCATCTTTAGATGTTTTATTTTGGCAAACGAGCAGCAGCCTGCTAACATGGAAGCCAGCAGGAGAACCAGAATAG
Source organism: Fundulus diaphanus (assembly GCA_037039145.1). Taxonomy (NCBI): domain Eukaryota; kingdom Metazoa; phylum Chordata; class Actinopteri; order Cyprinodontiformes; family Fundulidae; genus Fundulus; species Fundulus diaphanus. The sequence continues at coordinate 47,852,215 of CM073131.1, forward strand.
AAATAGAACAAAATCCATCATATAACTATCCTGTGGAAGCAGAAATTCAGTGTAACAACGGACTGTTGAGTAAATGGCGGTTTTTGTGACATTTTATATGTGTTGTCATGATTTTAGCCACTAAGTGTTGTTATTACCTATTGTTCCTTTAAGTGTTGCTTTTCTGTTAATTAGATGGGATCACAGAACCCCATCTGAACAACCCAATCTTTAACAAGAGGGTTTATAAAAAATTGTCCCGTTTGTTTTTGCACTGCCACCAAATTATCACCTTCATTTCAGCATATCAAATAGTTGCAGCTGTGATAGTATATCTTAAATTAAAATAAATCTATATAGACTAGTTACCCCCAAAAAGTCACACGCCCTGTGCAGCGGGTGAACATGGCACCTTCTATCAAAATGGTCTGACATGTGACAAAGTTATTTCTAACAATTTTTCAGTTTGTTACATGAAGTAGGGTTCTTGATGTTCAAGATTGTCCAGGAAGCTCAATGAGGTTCCACTGATGACTTTGTTACAGAAGTGCTACTGAAGCAGAGGTCCTGATAGTTTCTGAACAGCTAGGGGGTGATGCCACAGGCCGAGTGGTGTTAAGAAAAAAACACATTATACGGTGTTTGAAGCATGACAAATTACAGTAAAAACGAGGCAGCCATCAAGCACAAAACACATGAAAAACATAATAGAAAAACTGGATATGGCAGCAGAACTGGTGTTTCTCAAGAAACTGCTGCAGGTTTAATCTGAAACGAGGCCTGAGTCCAGTTCAGTTCAACATGTTTACCCTCATAAAAAGAAGGCAGCTTGTCCCAGAAAGGTTTTACAGCAAGCTTTCTGTCTTGCTGTAAAAAAAAACCTTGCGGCGGTGTCGCACAGAGGGCCCGGTGGCACAGATGTATGGCAGCCTCGCTTCTGTCAGTCGGTCCCAAAGCAGCTGTGGCTACCGTAGTTTCTATCCATCAGAGTGTGAATGTGAGGTGAATTAATGACTGAATGTATGTGTGGGGTCGTCAGATATGATAAAACGCTGTACAAGTACAGTACAGTATTTACCATTTGTAAAACTGAGTTTGCATGGAGAGCATAACTCAGATGCTGAATACAGATAGCTCCACAGAACTCCATCTAAACACCCAAGCTTAAAAAAGAGCCAAATTAAACTCATTGAACTCTGTAAAGCAGAGCGGGCATCTATTCAGCAGACATCATTAAAACTCCCCATGTCAACAGTGGTGATAAATGTTTGTAAAGCATTGATTTAACAGTGATTTAAGTCGGTGGATAACACTAAAGTGAGAATATTCTGATATAATGTAACATTGGTTGGTCAGATCGTCTGACTTCTTCAATGGTGGATAAATAAAAACACATGCGCATTTCTAATTCAATTCAGTTTATTTCTATGGCAGCAATTCACAAAATGTCATGTCAAAGCACTTTACAATCAGTCAATTCAATTAAATAATCAGACAGATTGGAGAAAAATGCGTATCTCTAGGGAAACCCAGCAGTTTGTATTGAGTCATTGACGAGCAGGACTCACTCCTCTTGAAAGAGCGTAGAGCCACGGTGGACACTCATCTGCGTAAAGCTTCCCTTTATCTTAAAAACTATTGAGAAAGTGGTTTATGATCAATTGATGGCCTATTTGGAAGATCATGATATTTTAGAAGTTTTCCAGTCTGGTTTTAAAACATTACACAGCACTGAATCGGCTCTTTTAAGGATTTTTAATGATATTTTCTTAGCTACAGATTCTGGTGACTGTGATTCTTGTGTTTTTGGACTTAACTGCTGCTTTTGATACAGTAGACCACAAAATTTTACTTTCTTGTCTGGCACAGTGTGTTGGTATCAGGGATATGCCCATGGATTGGTTTAAATCATATTTAGAAAACCGAACTTTCTGTGTCTCTTTTAGCAATTATGAGTCTTCCTCTGATACCCTATTGTGTGGGGTGCCACAGGGCTCAGTTCTGGGCCCACTTCTCTTTGCCCTTAATCTACTCCCGCTTGGCTCCATAATGAGGAAGCATGGTGTCCATTTCCATTGTTATGCTGATGACAGTCAAAATATATATTCCCTTACACAAAAAAGACGGGAACTCTGGTAGCGTGCTGTTAAATTGCCTTGGAGACCTAAAGACCTAACCTGACGCTGCCAGATAGATTTGCTCCGCATATCCATCTGGAAACCTTCCGTTGAAGTAATTTTTGGAAGGGGCGAAAATACTGGTTAGCTGATTGGCCTATGTTGGTGATAGACGGGCCAAATAAACCAATCAGATCAACGAAGCATATGACGTACTCGTCAACATGCTTCGTCGTCGCTCTGTTACGAGCGACGACGAAAACACAACCACAAGCCAAGCTACTCTTGCTGCTGCAGGTAAAGGCTCGTTAGCTCAGCAAAGAAATACTCTGTAATTCCGATAAAACTTGCTCGATAGCCACGCTAGCGCTAGTTTCATCGGCTGAAGCCGCCATGTTCTTTAGACTGAACTGTCGCGCTTCTGGTTGCGTCACACCTCAACCCGCCTCAAAGCCAACGCTGATTGGACGTTCGTTTGGTGAACGGCTCCAAATTTTCTTTAACGGAGAGTAGCCAGACTGATCTGCGAGTGAAACCTTGAAAGCTCGCGAGATCAGGATGGTCTCACGAGGCTACTAAAGACCTGGATGGCCTTTAACTTTTTGAAATTCAATAAGAGTAAGACCAAGGTCATGGTTTTTAGCGGCACATCTGAGGTTCCCTTCATTGAGCTAGGTTACCTTAGCCTCGTGAGACCAAAAATAAATTTAACTAAGAATAAAACATCTTTGTTGTGTACAGGCGGATTGGTGGGGCGTCTGCTGTGAAGCGGGCGCTGTACCGATCCATTGTGGTGAAGAGAGAGCTGAGCCAAAAGGCGAAGCTCTCGATTTACCGGTTGATCTACATTCCTACCCTCATCTATGGTCACGAGCTTTGGGTCGTGACTGAAAGAACGAGATCCCAGATACAAGCGGCTGAAATGAGTTTTCTCCGTAGTGTGTCTGGGCTCTCCCTTAGAGATAGGGTGAGGAGCTCAGTCATCCGGGGAGGACTCAGAGTAGAGCCGCTGCTCCTCCACGTCGAGAGGAGCCAGTTGAGGTGGGTCGGGCATCTGGTCAGGATGCCTCCTGGACGCCTCCCTGGTGAGGTGTTCTAGGCACGTCCCACCGGGAGGAGGCCCAGAGGGAGACCCAGGACACGCTGGAGGGACTATGTCTCTCTGCTGGCCTGGGAACACCTTGGGATTCCCCCCGGAGGAGGTGGCCCAAGTGGCTGGGGAGAGGGACGTCTTCTCCTTATCCGACCCCGGGTAAGGAGAAGAGGATGGATGGATGGATGGATGGATGGATGGATGGATGGATGGATGGATGGATGGATGGATGGATGGATGGATGGAAAGCTATAATATAGTACACTTAATAAATTAAGTAGATTCACAAATTGGGGATGACATTTATATTAAGACATATTTGTTGTCATGCCATCGCACCATGGTAAAATTCAGAGTGTTGTGACATGGGGGAGGAATCAAAATGGATTGTAAACAGAAGTTTGGGATCAGCAGGGTGCAATTTGTCCTAAAAAGCTTTGCTCAGTCTCGCCACTCATTCTCTCAAGGAGAGAGTCCGCCCTTGACCAGTAGCCATGGGGCCTCATGGGGCCTCATGGGGCCTGAAAGACCCAAAAGCTGATTATTCTTTTTATTTTTGTTAATAAATTCTTAAACTTGAAGAGAAGTTGTCATTCCTTAGTTTATGTATGTGCAGAGTTTGCTGTTAAAAGAATTCCACTGCTAGAACCATCTCTTTTTAACTTTTGTCCTTATATCTGCTGTGGGGCTGATGTCAACCGGACAATACCTAACAGAAAGAGTTATGTATTAAACATTAAATAACTTTTAAACAGTTTATAATTGCACAACATTGTAGCGATAAACAAAGACAAATGTGGGGAATATGGAACTGGTACATGACGATGAATGAAACAAGTAATAAAAAAGCATCTTTTTATTCCCAAAGTCTCAGATGACCGAGCACTTCACTTCCTATGGGTTAGTTACCGTGCTGAGATTTGAGGAAACAAGTACACAACTACAATAAACGTATCAATCCAACGTCAAAAAAGAGCTATAGGAATAATTTACAACACTGGGTAGCTAAAGCACATTATCCCATATAATAAAGAAACAAGTATTATCAATGTTATTTTTGCAGCTTTTATTGGTAATAGTATTGTTGGCTATATGTAAACAAAATGGCATACATGTTATAAATATGTAAATAACATTGGAAGAAAATCTATAACTTTTTGCACATTATTCAGACGTTTCTTTATGTAACCGGCAACAGATCGATGTGAAAGTATGTCTGAGGAAGAGATGATTCCCTACATGTTCACACTTATCCCCACCCCTGAAATATGTACACAAATCTCTTATAACATCACCATTTGTTTTTCTTCTACTTTAACAACCTCTCTATACCATCAAATATTCAATACGATTGGCGCCTATTAGCTATAAAAACCACCTTGTATGTCATGATTGTCATGGTTGTTCTTATCCTGGGTTCTGGAGGGTACTCTGGAAATGTGATACTGTCGCACTGGTATGTCCTCCATACAATCCCCAGTTGCCAGTGAAGAACTTATGGTGGGGGTGTTTTCTTTTCATTTGCAAAAACCAGGAACCTGAACCACAGAATGCTACCCAGAGTTAAGGTGGGTGACGTACTCTGGGTTCCTACAGGTTGACTGTACAGTTATATTGTTTTATGTTCAATTATACAGCATCATGCTGTTAACTGAACAAAATTACAGACTCCATAGGGCCATCAGACTCCGGGAAACATTAATGACACCCAGATCAGGGTCCAAATATAATATCAAAGGGTAAGATCCTCTGTCAGCAGGGAACTGTAAAAAACACCTGAAACTGGAGTGCATGTGAACTTGTTTAATGCCTGCATTTCATTTGACCCAGAATGTGCAGAGAATGAGCTGTGCATCGAATCACATTGGGATTTGTTATAAGTCATGAGTTTATTAACAAATGAACAGTGATGCTGTCAACATTTTTCTGAAATGTGACCTAAGGAAGCTGCTGCAGAACGTCCAGCATAATTTATCTATATATAAAACATGAACAATAAATGCTTCTCTTTGATTTCCAAAGAGATTGTATGACCATATTTTTAAGCCAATATTGAAATTAAATTAAAATCATGCTGCTTCACCTGAAGTTTCCTTGCAGATGTGCAGTTTTCCTACCCTCTGCAGAAAGAGCAGAGGTAACACCAGACTGCTGGGCACCATGAACCAAATCGAAGACCACCCCATCAAACAATAGAAATATCCATTATCTTTATCAAGATTTTGTATCATAGTGCTGATCAGACTGCCTAAAAACCTGATAGAAAGAGTTCCTGTGATGAGGATAATAGTGTGGAAAGCTTTCTGCTTGGACTGGTTAGGCCTCTCCCTGGTTTTGCCATCCTTGGCAGGCCCTGGAGGAATCATAGCACAGAGAACAGAGAGGCTGCAGAAAAAGAAAGCTACTGATGTGACAGAAAAAAGCAATCCATTGGTAATGGTAAAGGAAATGCCAAACACTGTAATTAGACACATGGAGAAAAAGGAAATCAGCCAAACGCATCCGACGGCGATGTTTCTGAACCTGATGCCAGCTGGCCCTTTAAGACGCAGGTAGACGATAGGGTGGACCACGGCCATGTAGCGTTCCATACAGGTGAGGAGGTGAAACATAGTCTGCCCTGGTATGTAAATCGCAAACATGTAACTTCCTGCTTTCTGTAAGCCTGGTTTCTCAGTGAAGGAACCAAAAAAGAAAAGGGTGGTCCCCAATATATTAAGTAGGTCCAAGACCACCATGCAGTAGGTGAAGATGTCAATGTGGCTCCATGTTGTGAAAGGAGAGCTGAAACCATCTTTCCTCCATCTTTGGTAGCCCAGGACGAGGACGCAGATGAAAAGAGGCATCAGTAACCAATAAACAACTACGAGGCTTGTCATGATCGGCATTATCTCAGGGCCCATGCAGTATTTAAACTGAGGACGGAGGGTGGAGTTGGAGGGCAGCCCCATTTGGGTCGATGTCTGAGGATGAGAAGGGGAGAAATCATTACAACTGAAATCCTAAAAGATTCAATTCAATTACTCTGCAAACCTCTGGACTGCTAGTATGGAGTATTTAGTGGGCAAAGCAATAATTAAATTTGGCCAATTGGAAGAGCTCTCATTGCCTTTAGTAATAGTAATATCATCTTTATTGTCATTGAAACATACATTACAACGAAATTTGTTCTCTGCTTTTAACCCATCACCCTTGGGGAGCAGTGGGTTGCCATGTGCAGCGCCCGGGGAGCAATCTGGGGTTAAGGGTCTTGCTCAGGGAGCCAGAGTGCAGGCGCCAGGAATCGAAACGGGTACTTGCATCCTTCTCTGAGTGCAAGCGCACTGCTCTAAACGCTAGGCCAACACTCTCCTTTGATGTCCAAACTATATGTAGTACAAGTTCAAGATTTTTTTTTGTTAACCACAATTTGCATTGTAATCGAGATTACAGTTTCAGTACAAACCGTCCGTCACATACATTTTGGGGCTCGGGGGGAGGTGACAGGGGAATGGTTGACTTAGGCCATGCGTGCCAAAGAATGTCAGGTAAACATCAGGTACATCAGGTATCCTCCGAATCCAAATAGAAGAAATACGAGTCTCATGAATCCAAACATATATACGTCTTCAACATCCTTGACTGACAAAATCGAAAGACACATCATTCTCCACCTGTTCCAGGAGTCTAGGGTGTATCCCAAGAAATGCGTCAGTAAAACCTGATCAATTGCATTGAGAGACCAGCTGAGCAGATCCATTGTTTCAGAATTTGGGTGATCTGAAGAGAGGGCTCAGGAAGAAAATACCCAGCAAAAGCAGGGACAGAGCAGGGAGGAGTGGGGGCAGGAGGAAAGTGCAAACGCCTCCACCAAGAGCAAAGCACACATTAGTTGGTCATTCAGATCATAGACATGCAGCACTGCTAGAAAGGAACCCAGGAAGACCTGCTGCTGAACCTGCATTGAATTGTGCTTCTAATGAATTAAAAAAACAGAGTTTGTTCTGATTTTCATTCTGTAAAAACTTTTAAACCGATAATTCTTAATGTGTTTCACTTTATCCTGAACAGACACAATTTAATGTGGTAAGCCTGGTTCTGCTGGAGGTTTCCCATCCATCTTTCAACACACAACAATTCAGGCACACACTCACAGTATGCAAATTCAGAGAGGCACGTTTTTGGACTTTGAGAGGAAGCCAGAGTACCCGGAGAGAACCCATGGATGCACAGGGAGGGAGAACTCTATGTAGAAAGACCCAGGGTAGGACTTGAACCCAGGACCTTCTTGGTGCAAGGCAACAGCGCTACCCACTGTGCCACTGTGTAGCCCTGATTCAGGTTCTCCTCCCTGTTAAAGGGGAGTTTTCCTCTCCACTGTCGCTTCATGCATGCTCAGTATGAGGGATTGCTGCAAAGCCATCAACAATGCAGACGACTGTCCACTGTGGCTCTACGCTCTTTCAGGAGGAGTGAATGCTGCTTGGAGAGACTTGATGCAACCTGCTGGGTTTCCTTAGAGAGGAAACTTTCTGACCAACCTGGAGGATTTGATTAAATTTTACTTTGTAAAGTGCCTTGAAATGAGTGGCGCTGTAGAAATACAATAGAATTGATAAGCCTGATCACTATCACACACTGATGGTCCAAAGAAAACAAGAGGGGCTGAGGATCATCTCCCAGCCTCTTTAAACCCTCAGCATCATATCATTCACACAGCAGCTGTACTTAAGTATTATTACCAACCACTCCTTAACATAAATTACAGTGATTGCTGTGACATGAGAAGAGACAAAAGCTAAAGAACATTTTTATCACATCCAAAATAAAAAACACACCTTGTCAGCCAGGTTCGGTCCTTGCCGTCTTATCCAGTCACCAGTCTCAGGCAAATGTTGCTGTATGATCTACATGCAAGGTTTATTTCTATGTCAGTGACACAATGACGGACGATGGCTTTTTGCATGTTTCATATAAGCTCTTGATTTACTGTACCTGTGGCATGAGACGAAGAACTTTTTTTAAAGCAGGGCTCGCTAACATATCTAGTTTTTTTTGTTTTTTTTCAGTACCAATTTCTACTGTTCCCCTTTGGAGTGCCAGCGCCTGGATCTGGGAATATGGGATGTAATATATCCTTTTTCTTTTTTTTTCTTTCTTCTATGTTCTTTTTTTTTTTTGTAGGAGTATTTGCGTGTGGGGGCAATAGTGTGGGAACGCGTAATTGAGACTGTACGTGGTTTTCTGTTTGTTTATTTGTCAGGTTGGGTTTGTACTGCCCCCTCTCCAAGGACATCTCAGGTCTCCACTAAGTGTGGAGCCCATCCCCCTGATCCGGTGGTGCATTGGTTGTCCTTGGTATCCGGGGCTGGGTGTTCAGCCGGGTGCTGGCTTACTTCTGACGCCTGCTAGGTGAGGCCTGACCCCCCGTGGCTTGTCAAGGCCCTAATCAAATAATTAATTAAATAACAACCAAAACAGGTTGAAACCAGTCTATTGGAAACCCCTGTGGGCAGGCCCTAATGAGAATAATTTCATCAACATATTTGTTTCATGTCATTTCCTGTCTAATTTTGAAAACCCAGTTGAGAAAAAGGAAGCCATTCCATGTGGAAGCCTTTTCCAACTTCAGCTTGATTTGCATCAAACCTTTATTGCTCTCTCTCTCTCTTTTTTAGGGAAGTGCAAGCAAGGTGCAAATTTGCACAGAGAAGACGAAATATTTATACCATGCTGGTATCTGTTCAAGGATGACAAGGTTCTTCACAACAAAGCAGCGAGCAGGAGATGTAGAGAACAGGAGCTCTTTTGAAAACGTTCAAACATTGTTGAACAACCAAAGCACCTTAAGCAAATCAGAATTAGTTCCCAATTAAATCCTAATAAAAATAAAGTAAACATTACATGTGAATTTTTGCCATTTTTTCAACTGAGGATTAAGGTCTTTCATTAAGAAATTCTTGGATGAACGCGTCTCTGCGTTCCTATTTGTCTATGCCTCTGTAATTGGATCTATGTGTTTTGAGGGCGGACCCGGCTAAGGACGGGGGCAGGTTTCCTCTGATGCTTTCTCTTTTCGGAAACCCCAAAAACCAAAACCCCTTACAGTCAGTGTTAGGTGTATATATATATATATATATATAGATAGATAGATAGATAGATAGATAGATAGATAGATAGATAGATAGATAGATAGATAGATAGATAGATAGATATAGATATAGATAGATAGATATAGATATATATATACATATATACATATAAACATTCATAAAAATGTATGAGTCGCAGTGTGTTTTACCAAATACATCCTATCAGAATATTCCATTACTATTAACCCCACTAAGAAGCGGGCAAATCAGTTTTGATATTCGGCAAGTTACATAGAACTAATTAAATGCTGCCTGTTCCCGGTAAACACATCACACTGAGTGGAGCGTGCAGCCGCTTTGTTGGGAAATCCACCCAGGGGGATAAGCCTGCATGTCCTTAAAAACAGCAGTCCCCCTATTACAGTGCGAGGCACCTGCATTGACAAAGACTCCTGGATAGGTGTCCAAACATTGTCAAAAAGAATTCAGCGACGTCCTGTTGGCTTCGATTGAAGCCTGTTAACTGATGCGATGACCCGGATAGCTGAGAATTTGCGAAGGCATCTTTTCCACAACCACAGATTAGTTGTTTTTTGAAGAAATGTATCTAGTCAGTGTATGAATTAGCATTAAATGACTTGCATCCAAGGTGAGACGTTTTTACTTCATTGCATTCGGGTCTGCATCCCTGATAGCTGTGGTCTCTTTCTTTTTTTTTTTTTTTTTTCCCAGTGTCCTGTCTAGCAATAGGCCCGTTTACACTACACTTTTTTAACCGAGCCGAGACCAGTCTGAGCTCGGTAACCGAGATAACTCTTGTGTGTAAACGGTCAGCAGACTGAACCAGACCGCGCTAACCATAACCGGACCGCGCTAACTGCAGACCAGCTCTTGGGTAGGTCTCGGCCTGGTTCTATTTTATCCCGGTTTCTGATAACGAAGAGCGCATGAGCAGACCGCGTCATCCCCTTACAGTCAGCTGACTGTCAGCGGGTTTTCTGGCGTGTCTGGCTGCACGTCCCGATTCACACTCCATTCAGACAAATTTCAGACATTCATAATAATACTAGCTTCCTTACCGTGCCACACGGTTTCCAGTGATGATTCTGCTTAGCAGCGCAATGAACCTCAGCGTCTGTCATTGTTTCCTGCATCTGTAAATCCTTATTAGACGTTCGTTTGTCTCATCCACTTCCCAAAAAGCCAACTTTCTCAAGTAAATTCACCAATGGTTGCCTTCTTCCCCTGACTCTCTGCAAACACCGAAATATCACAATATCAAGCATAACTTCCTGAATGTTACGGGCGCAGCTGTGTGTGTTTCGCTGCTTCCGCCTTCAATCCCAGAGAGCGGTAGTACCGCAGATCGCCACTAGGGGGCGAGGAGCAACCAAGGAACCGAGATAAGCTTTGTGTGTAAACGGTCGTCAGAAACGAGGCTCGGCCTGGTAACTGGACCAAGCTCGGACTGGTCTCGGCATGGCTCGGTTTTTTAGGTGTAGTGTAAACGGGCCTAATGTGGCAATAAGAATTGATATCTTAATGCCAAATAGAGCTCGACAGATTTTACTTTCACAAGTGGAGCAAACAGCTTTCGCCATAATGCTCCGCTTGATTTATGCGTGTAAATAGCTTTATTGTGTGGTCTCTTTCACCAGGATAATGCATACTGCCCAGATTGATTGACAAAAAAAGGGACACCAATAACTTGTCAGGCCTGAGGCTACATTATAACAGAATGCAACAATGTCATTTTGCGATGGCTCACTACGTCATCTTGTTGAAGTTAACTTTTAAAAAGAATACTATCTTATATTTGGTCTAGTTCTTTGATGAAATTTAATTCATGGTAAGTCATTAGCCTTCTGTCCACAGACTTGAAGTCTTCCCATCCTCTGCAGAAAAAGCAGGGGCAACACCAGAGTGCTGGGCATAAGGAACAACACCGAAGACCATCCTACAACACAAAATAGGTATCCATAGGGCTCTGAAAGCATTTGTACCACAGTGGTAAACAGAGAGTTTATAAATAAGCGTTCCAGTTATGATGATCATGGAGTGGAAAGCTCTCTGCTTTGATTGGTCGGTACCCTCCCTGTTCCTTCCCCCCTCTGCTGGCCCTGGACGATTCAGAGCACAGAGAACAGAAAGGCTGCAGAAGAAGAAAGCTACAGATGTGAAAGACAGCAACACAATAGAGATGGATTCATATTTAATATTGCACCATGCGGTTATGGTCACTAGCACAATGGAGATCAGCCAAATACATCCAATGGTGATGTTTCTCATCCTCACACCCGATGACCCTCTCAGGCGCAGGTAAAGGATGGGATGCACAACCGCCAGGTAGTGCTCCACACAGGCGAGGATGTGAAACAGCATGTGTCCAGTGGTGGAAATGCCGAACATGTTAGCACCTGAGCTCCATGTTGTTTTGTCATGAATAATGCTGCCTAAGAACATAAGGGAGATGCCTGTAATACCAAGCAGGCCGAGGAGAGCCACGTTGTAGGTGAAGATGTCGATGTGGCTGGATGTCCTGAAACGCGGGTCCCTCCATCGCCGGTAACCCATGAGGAGAATGAAGACCAAAAGAGGAGTAAGAAAGAAACAGATGATGAGTAGGATGAGCTGGATAGACATGGTCTGAGGGCAGATCCATTTATCAAACTGCAGATGGAGGGAGGAGTTGGAGGAGTTGACAGACATCTCAGTTTGCATCAGCGGCTGAAGAAGCGAAGGAAAGAGAGGATGTAAGCAAATGATAAAGTCATTCAACAGCATTTAAAACATTTGTCTAAACGCAGTGGTCACCATGTTCAGAAAGGTCTTCTTGAAGGATTCTAATATTGGCATAATTGGTGGCATGTTGTAAACCAGCGGTGTCCACCACCAGTCCACGAGGACAACTGTCCTCCATGTTTTAGATGTGTCTCAGCTCAAATAACTGAATTAGATCTGCAGCAAATGATCAGTTTATGTACAGGCCCAGCAATGACCCGTTCATTTGGAACTCTGAACTCAGAAAACATCTAAAAGACGTGGGACACTCGTCCTTGAGGACTGTTACCCAAATATTTGCTGACAAATTTTTTCACCCTTTTCATGTTGTGAGTTTCTCACTAATTTGTCATGTTTGCTCTTAATTAAAGCTCAACCATGTTTTAGGACATCAGGAACATGCCGTATCCACAGGACTGTGTGCAGGTTGTGTGTTCAACTCTTGCATTCCAGGGTGGGACTGGCAGGTGACTCCGTACAGCTGGGACCCATCAAGGCCAATCAGGAGGAGCTTTGGAGGAGTGGGTTCCTCTAAGGCAGACGCCACATTGTTCTTGCACACAGAGGGATGCGGCCTCCTACCTTTCCTCATTATCTTCCTATGTTATTTTACTTACCTCCTTGTGTCCTCCATTACCGATATCTTCATCTCCAGTCCAGTACCTAAGTCCACTGCCTCCTAGTCTCCAGAGTTCTTGGAGAAAATCATTCTGGAAATCCCTCTGTGAATTTTCTCAAAGCTTCTGTTGTTGCTCTCTAGGACCTGCTGTCAAAACTCCTCCACACTCCAACAACACCACTCACCTGTCAGTCCACCCTGCTACACTCCACCATCATCATCATTTCCTTCTGGAAACAAAGGATCATCACTAACCCACACCGATCACCACAATCTCCCAACCTCTGCCCCTGTGGATGTTCTCACCTTTCTCCTGGATCTTTAGCATCTCAACAAACGATCATCATCATCGTCATTAGCACACAAACACTCTGTTAATGCTTACCTCTCTTCCTCTAACATCCGCTTTCCGAGCCCTGAAGAACAGTATACTTACCTGTTTATATTCTGGAATAAAACATTTATGCTAGCCATGGCTTTTTGACTGGATGTCGTTGTGTAATTACATTAATCTGTTTTGGCACAGCAGCTGCCTAAGTCAGAAATTATTTTTGTAGAAATTAATGTATGCTGACTTATTTGAAGATCAAAGATCTCCTTCTTGGTAATTCAGGAATATTTTATACCAAAACAGTTTAAATAAAACATTTAAACTATTCTTGGTTGTCCGTAGTTGTTGCCTGCATAAAAATGCTCTCAAAGAACAGCACCAAGATGTTTATTTTTTTATTAACAAATGGATAAAACATGTGTATGCTTATCACTGATTACTAAAAAAAAGAAAATTAGACTTATTCATATTAAGTGAGTATTTTTTCTCTCAAATCCAAATTTAGAGGCTTGATATTTGTTCAAAATACCCACCTGATCAAATGTTTGTTCTCAGTGTTCCTTCGTTAGTGCCTCTTGAATAAATGATTGCCTCCTTGCTGCTGATCAGTCCACATCATAATACTAATGTTTGTATCTGTCACAATGATGGACAAGCAGTGTTTTGAATAATCCAAAACAAAGTCATGATTAAATGCCACCCTGTAATGCAGATCCCTGTGGAAAATGGTTCTTGCAAATCGTGTTACATTTGTACTTCACAAACAAAATCAGTCAGTGGTTTTACAAATTAAAAACATATGACATGAAATGTACTCCTTGATCCAGAACACATAAATGTTAAAAATGATGCAAATTACATCTAAGTTCATGCTAATTTTTTTAAACTGTAAGATAATTCTTTTTTTTTTTTTACTTTTCATTTGACACCTTTAAACGTTTTAGTACTCATTGCTATCAAATGAGTTGGTCAAACATAATTAAAAGATTTTACACAACGTCAGCCTATTACTCTCACTGTAACTATGCCCATGTGAAGCAATGCAGGGACACGTCCAGGGAAAAGCCTGATTCTTGAGTTTTCAAATATCAACAACACACAGAATGGCCGCAGGGCCTCCGTGGTCATTATAAATAAATTGTAGCTAAAGCAGAATTTCATGAGAAACCCCCTAATATGTAAAAAATGTTAAAAAAAAAAAAAGTGTCCGGAACACCAGAGAGAGCCCATGGATGAACATTCACTGCCAGGCAGACTAAAGCATGATCCATCACTGCTCCCCCACTGTGGTGGGTCACATGGGTCTGCTTTAGGTAGGAAACACGAACCTGTCATCTTCTCCTACATTAAATATTTTAACTCATATGTTCTGACCTATCATCAGCAAGACTTGTAACCTTAGTAAAATACTTGATGAGGAAATCTAATATGAAGATGACAGCAGTGCCACCTCTAGAGCAGATGATCAACAAGGTTTAACAATCCCATATAACTTTGGGGGGAGCAGTGGCAGCTGGTGAAAAAAAATCTTGGTGGGGCTGGCCAATAGATTTCCCTGCCTAACCCAGTACATGCATTTAAATTAAAAGTCGGAAAATTACTACGATTCCACAATAAGCATTTAATTAATAAAAAAACATTGTTCACAAAAGATTATTTTGGTGTTTTTGTCTTGTTAATCCTTTTCACAGACTCATGCCAGAGGGTTTGCATACATTGTACATGTACGTATATTATTACGAAATGAACGTTTACGTCTTAACTTAAATATATATCCTAATTTTTTATTTATATAATGATTTAAGTAGAACAACGACTAGTGCAAAATTAAGTTGTATTTACCGGAGATGAAGTGTAGACTGCAAATTCTGTCATGGTATGATGGCTCCCACAGTCGATTGGGAGTGTCTGCCTGCATCCTTTTCATTGAAATTAACCATTTCTTTCTTCTTTCTTCGTCCTTCGGTAAACAAAAGAAACGTACATCCGACGATTTGGAATGCCTCTGTGTGCAACCGGGAGCACAACAAGTCGTAGGCATTGTTTAGATTCCAAAAATAAACTAAAAGTACGCTCGAATTCACCCGTTTTGTCACGCTGGTAAGCGAAAACAGTGCTGTTTTTGCCTACCACCGTGACCCGGATGTAGTGCGGATGTAGCTCGTGACGTCACGCGTGAAGTGCACCTATCACTGTGTAGCTAGGGCTACGACGCCAGGAGCCCCAAACCCATTGATTTTGGCGATGCTGATTGGCCAAATATTTATAAATCTTCCCTAGCAACAGTATACGATTGGTTATTTCGCTACACTTGTAGGGCTCCTTGAGTCACAGCCCCACAAGCGTGGAAGAAGAGAAATGATACGTTCTGTTGGTGGAAATGCACTGTTAAATGAGAGTCAATTGGTAGAGTCAATTAGTAGAAGTGTTATAATAATTCTTATTACATGTAGCCACCTACTATTAAGTATAAACTGACATTAATAATACTTTTAAAATCTATATATATTTTGACTTTTCCCCTCCACATCTAGGGAGGGCAGCGCCCGAGCGCCCCCTATGGGCCAGCCGCCACTGGGGCGGAGCTTTAACCGTTTAGCAGTGGTATAAAGGTGGAGTCAGAAAGGAGCCCCAGGCTTGTCTTGAAGCTGCAGGGTAAAGACTTCAGTTTGGTTGTTTTCATATATCATTCCCTTTAGTTCAGAGAAGCTCACTTATGAGGTCTTTTGATTTCCATGCCTTCCTTTCTTCATCCTTATTAATCTCTGCCACTTCCGTAGCCACAGTGGTCACCTCTTCTGCTTTTTCTTCTCTATATACTGATTCATCAACTCTTCAAGGTGCTCCTTCCATCTTCCTATCACACTTGTTGCACCTGTCAGTACATTTCCATCTCAGTCCTTAAACACCCTAACCTCCTGAACATCCTTCCCTTTTCTGTCCATCTTCATCAACAACCTGTATGAATCCTCCTCTCCCTCTCTACTCTCCGCCCTATCATTTAAATCACAGTGTGCTCTGTTTAGCCTCAGCTACCTCTACCTTCACTTTATGCTGCAGCTCACTGTACCCCTGAAGACGCTCTTCAGCCTTCATGGTGTCCAACTTTGTTTTAGATTGTGTCTTCTGTACTTTCTCATTCTACCATCAAGTCTCCCTGTCAACTTTCCTTGCAGGAAAAAAAACAAGTACTCCCCTGCCCGTCTCCCTGATAACATTAGCTGTAGTTCTTCAGTCATCTGGAAGCACCTCCTGGCCACGCAGAGCCGGCCTCAACTCCAACCTGAAAACATTCTTCCCCATTCCTGTTCTGGATACCAAACCTGCCCATCATTTCCTCATAACCTCTGGGGCCAGGTCTGACATACCCATTGAAATCTGTACCTATCACCCCTTTCTCATCTATTCATGTAGCTCACTTCAGAGTTATGCGTCTCCTCTAATGACAGGTTAGAGGAGAAGCACATGTTGCCACTAACAACATTAACCACCACACCTTCAATTTCTTGCTTAAGACTCATCACCCTATTTGACACTCTTTTCCCGTCTAGAATATTCCTGACCAACTCCACCTTCAAAATACCTCCCATACCATTTTTCTTCTCATCCACATCATTGCAGAACAGCTTGAACCCTGCTCCTAAGCCTCTAGCCTAGCTACTTTTCACTTTGGTCTCCTGAACACACAGTATGTCCACCTTCCCCCTCTGCATCATGTCAGCCAACTCTCTGGCTTTTCCTGTCATAGTCCCACCATTTAAAGTTCCTATTCTTCGTCCTTTATTATTGTTTTCCCTCTCATCTCACTGTCCACGTTTACATCTTCCTCCTTGTCTTCTTTGCTGACCAATAGTAGCCCATTTTCCATCGGTATCCTGCCTTTTGCCAGTACCAGTGCTAATCTTTGTTATCCGAGGTCATCACCATTCTGGTATGGAGATTATGTTATTGATTTACATGCTATATTTAAGATGGATGCCATTCCTGTTGCAACCCTCTGCATTTAATCTGGCTTGGGACCAGCCCAAAACAGGACACTGGATACTGTGCCACGTTTCAGTGTAATGAATCTTGGAATTGAACCCGATATTCAGCCAGACAAAGGGGAAAAGTTAAGACGGTTTATTTGGCAGATGTAAAAAATAAAGGACGAGACTGAATCAAACAGAGACCGGCTTCGGGTGAGTCCAGAGGGGAAACAGGCGGGATAAACTGCTGGGAGCAGACACAGACCGGGGAACTTGTCCAAGGGAGATACAGAGTTTCAGTGGCAGTCCAGACTGGGGATACCGAGGTAACAGTCCACACAGAGTCTGGGAAACAGGCAACTCAGAAGCACAGGGGTTAGCAGGCTCGGCAACTTACAGGCAGGCTTGGGTCGAGCTCACAGGCAGACAATCCAGGAACAAACAGAAAGGGGAGTGGTGGCACAGGGATTAGAGCAGCACACTTGTTAGTACCTGGTTAGTACCTTGTGGACTACCACTATGGGTCCCTGAGCAAGACACTCTCTGGCATTATAAATCTGCCCACTGCTCCCTGAGTGATGAGTTAAATGCATAAAACAAGCTTCTTTTGAATGTACAATCGCAATGACAAAGATTTTGTTCTTTCTGAGTAAGAAAATGTTCTTAACATAATTTTATAGTCACTGAATTTGCTGTGACTGCTTAACAAATAGCAAAGGTAAATGATTAACAACAATCCCGCATCACCTTTTGTTGTGGGAACAAATGATAACTGATCCCTGAGTTGCTTATTAAATAAAAGGAAGCAGTGAACGGATTATGTTCCAGCACAGCACTTTATTGAGAAGAAGAGCAAAAGCAAAAGGCCGTTTTGGCTCGGCTGCAGCCTGCACCCCGTCTCTTCCAGCTCTGTTCTCATCTCATCTGCTCCCTGCATAGTCCTATACATTCCCCAAACAGGCTCCAGCTCTGGGTCATAAGCTGTTTCAGACACCTACAGCCTTAACAAAAATTATTTTACAAACACTTTTCTATGTATCTGAAACTCTTGCAGCTTGTGACTGATTATTTGAACACACCATATATCCCAAACATAGGCACTAGAGCTATAAAATTGAAATAACTGTTAAATAAATTTCACAGCAAACACCAGATTAAATTGTTACTCAATAACATGTTACGCTATGCCAACACTCTGTCTGCCCTCATAAAGGATCATTAATTCTGGAGAAGAATTTATATAGGGAAATGAAACAGAATGCAAATCATATTCAGGCTTTTTCAGTAGATTTGTATCTGCAGACTTTTAGTTTTCCCGCCCTTTGCAGAAAGAGCAGAGGTAAAACCAGATTGCTGGGCACGGAGAACCACTCTAAAGCCCAACCTGCAACACAGTAAGTGTATCCGTTTGGTACAGAGAGGCCTTGTACTATTAATGTTATAAGATTACCAAGGAACCTCAGTGAAAGAGTTCCTGTTATGATGACCATTGTTTGGAAAGCCTTATGCTTTGATTGGTCAGTGTGGACACCATCCCTGCTCCTTTTGCCTGGACCCGGTTGAACTAGAGCACAGAGAACAGAAATACTGCTGAAGCTGAAACCTACAGATGTGAAGGACAGAAACACAAAAGACAGTTTTTCAAATGAAACTCTGAGCCAAATTGCTGCACACATAGTAAAAAGGGAAATCAGCCAAACACATCCAACAATGATGTTTCTCATCATGACTCCAGCCGACCCTCTCAGCTGCAGGTAGATGATAGGATGCAAAACAGCCAGGTAGCGCTCGATACAATTTAGAAGGTGGAACAACATATGTCCAGTTGAGGTAATGCAAAAAAGCCAAATACCTGCTAACCATAGGTTTTGACTATAAATACTGCCAAAGAATACAGAGAAGATTGCCAAAATGAGAAGCAGGTCAATGACTATGATGTTGTAGGTGAAGATGTCAATGTGGCTTGATAATGTGAAAGAAGAGCTGAAGCGTTGTTTCCTCCATTTCTGATAACCCAACACCAGGACAAAGACAAAAACAGGCATCCAAAAGATGTAGACGATTAAGAGCATCAACATGATGGAACTAGTCTGGGAAAAGCAGGCATCAAAAACTGATGGGCTCGAGGAGTTGGATGATGTGTTGCTGGGCATCTCAATTAGCGTCACAACTAAGGATGAAGAGGACAGTTGATGAACCACTGAAAAAAAATGACAAATGTTAATGGTTAAGAAAAAAAATTTGACTTCATGTTTTTGTAACAGATAAATTTGTGTTTCCTATTTGGCAAACTAGATACTAACACACACAAGGCGCAACTTATCAGTCAGATCAAGCATTTCTTTACTATATAATAGACTTTGATTGCCTCTTATTATCAAAGCACTTAATATTACACACCTCATGAGATCTGTTTGGTCCCAGGGATCCTTCCTCCGCTCCTCTTCACTAGTAGACTGATGGACTCCTGTCTAATAGAAAAGGTTTGTTGTGTGTCTGGGTGTCACATAGTCCTTTTTGAATATTCCACAACAAACCGATGATGAACGGCCCTTGTGGGCTATGATTTAATCAGAATGCCAGCCACAACAACAAATGACATTTGCAAATGTTTTCACATTTATAACCTAGAACCAAAAACAAGCTTGAAGCTCTTTGCACAACAAGAATAATCAAGAAGTTACCCATTATGGTAAAAAGAAATCGGTAATCAAATGACAACAGATGTTTAATCCATGCTTACCTTTGTTTGGGTTGCTGGAGGGAATCCTAGACAGGTCTTTTTCTACTGATACCCTTTAGCTCATTCTGGGCATCCTGAAGCATTCCTTGATCTTAAAGCGGTTATGAAGCATCCGTCAGTTTGACTTAACCTTACGTATATATGTAGCAAAATCTGAACAAATAAATTTACCACCGATTTAAAAAAAAAATAAAAATTCACATTTAAGAGAAAATCGGAAAAGATTCTGATCACTTTTCAAGTGTCCTCCAACCCGGAAGTCGTGACGTCAGAACGTGAACGTTCATCTCAACATGGCGGATTACTGCACTACATGCGAGAGCGACGACGAGAAGTCTGAAAGTGAAATTTCGACTTCAACCGAGCGATTCCTAACCTGACTCTCGCCAGATGTATGTCGCTCCGCCTAGCTTCACTCACATACATCTGGGACATCTCCCATAGAGAGTGATTTCTCCAACCAATTTTATGGTCTGGCCAATCAGGACGCAGGGCGGGAGTTTCATGGATGTGACGTAGTGGAGAAGCGACCGTGAGATTCCAACAACAATGGCGGCTCGCATCGAGGAAGCAAGCGTTAACATTGATGCTGCTATTTCTTCCGTGTTGTCCAATCTACCTAATATTGTTTCATTAAAAGAACATCAGAGAACGGCTCTGAAGGCTTTTGTTGGTGGAAACGATGTTTTCGCCCTTCTCCCGACCGGATTTGGCAAGTTTTGTTTTCCGGGGCGCGCCCGTGGCGGAGCGGTTAGCGCGAACCATATTAGGAGGCCTTTAGTCCTCGACGCGGTCGGCCCGGGATCGACTCCGACCCGTGGTGCTTTGCCGCCTGTCTTCCCCCCTCTTCCTGTCAGCTCACTGTCAATGAAACACGTGCCACTAGAGCTGCAAACACATTAAAAAAAATAAATAAACCCTGCGTCGCTCTCACAGCGTCACGGGTTAGCTTCGGTGTGAGTGGTTGAAATAGCACGTCGATAAAGATGACAGACAAGTGGCTTATCCAATCATATGCAAGGATTTTTGATAAGGCCCAGCCTTCTGTAAATGCAATTCCTATGGAGATGTCCCAGATGGATGTGAGTGAAGCTAGGCGGAGCGACATACATCTGGCGAGAGTCAGGTTAAGCGATTCCTACCAGGTGACGATTCTGGTGTGTCGGAGGAAGAATGTTTGTTTCTCGAGCCTCACATGTTCGACCCAGACGTTTCAGAGGAAGAGAAGGCAGCGCAGGAACTACAGCCTTCAGAGTCGGACAAGGAGTGGAGATTGGACATCGGGAGATTGGATGAATGGTAGGACACGTTTTTTCTTTTAACTACGCAGTTCAAATATTTTTTCGTATGTTGACATCATTTTCTTTTAGGACCATAGACATTTAATGGCTAAAATGCCAGTTTACCAATGATTAGGAGGAGGAGCGCAAGGCTCTGTCACAATTGCGAAAGGTTAAAATCTCAGACAAGTAAGAGAGGGCCAAGCCATAAATGGCATTAAAAACAAACAGCAGGAGTTTAAAATCAATTCTAAAACGGACTGGAAGCCAGTGGAGTGACGACAGCACAGGGGTAATGTGTTCACGTCTAGACGTGCTTGTTAAAAATCGGGCAGTCGCGTTCTGTCTGGTATTGTTGGCATTAAGCTTTTTAGGAATCCAGCATATGATAATTGATAATTAAATGTAATTGGCATGATATAAGAAACAATTCAAAGTATATATTGTTTTCCTCGATCCACTGTATATATGTGGAAGCACTGTATTTACCTCATGCATCTTTTACTCCTTTTGGCACCTTCTTTTGATTATTGAGCCGACGTGACAAATGAATTTCTCCACTATCAATAAAGTCACTAAAAAGAATGAGCAGTTATTCACAACTCAAAATGAATCTATTCCCTGGGCTAGTTAGGCCCAATGATGAGATGCTAGTTATCATAAAGAATCACTTGACAACAATTTATAAACAGTATAGGTTCATTAATATTTAGCCTACATACTTACATAACAAAAGTAAAAAATAATAATATATCAAAAATAAACACAGAGTAAGGACTAAATATTTCCTGAAATGTAAATCCATTTCCAACTTACCACAAATGCATTAATAGTGAATTTAGCAAATCAGTTATGGTGCGTAATTCATATACAAATATACAATTAATCAATCTTATTTTTAGGTGTTCCTGTCACTGCCAAGTTATGGATTCTGTGAGAGAGTGCATCTGTTGCCAGGAAATCACCTTGGTTGTTGCTAAGATGGAAGAAGCCAGAGAGGAGATGGATGGAGAATCCCTGGCTGTATCACAGACCATCCTGGTATGGAAGCCGTGTGTCTAAATGTTTGGACATTGCAGGTTGCTTGGTCCCAATACAAGCAACAGTATAGAGGCAAAGCATTAGAGAGACCCATCCACGCAAAGTATAGGCATATAGCCTATAGACAGTTTGTGAGATGGTGTTGGGACTATTTAGGCAAAGATACCAGGGCTGTGATCCCCTCGTGTGCAGTCAGCTGTATAAGGGCCCACTTCCCACCCCCAGGACATGAAGATGATTTTACCTTTAAAGGTCACCTGTTGGCAGTTAAAAATGTACCCAAGCTAAAAGAATAAAATGTAAAGCATTCATGTAAACAAAATTGTTGTTTATTATGTAATATAAGCAATCACTAATAAAATTCTTTTATGGTCTTTTTGAAAATCGACTGAATGAGAGATTGATGGCATCATCTTTTGTTGGTTTCACAAATTAACTTGTCAGTGATGGGGGCTCTGATGCTGCATCAATCTGGTTAGTTTTTTATTTTCTCCAGCTCTGCTAGCAGCATCTCGAAACAGTCGTCTACATAGTCTGAAACAAAAAGCAGCAGTGAGTAAAATTTCTCATAACATTTTTGTTTGCTTGCTGGGGTGCATTTACACACAAGTGAATAAACAGATACAGGAAAGTAAGAGACAACACACATGTAGACATAGATACATGAAAATAAAAAGACGAAGAGTGAAGCAACTAGTATAGCAGTGGTGATTCCTGACAAAGATTATTTCAAAAAGAACATCTTGTAGCTGCTTGTGTTGGCGTTTTTCCTAAATCACTGAAGAATATTGTTGAATCAAGTCCAATTAACCTAGATGAAGGATTCCATTGGGTGTTTTCTGGCAACCACTCAACGGTGAGTCGTTTATTTTATGTTGTTTGTTTTATATTGTAATAGCAATAAGGTGGCGACACGCCCGCTTAAAATCTATGTATTGGCATCTTAAAAATGGTCTTATAGCTTAAAAGATCATTCTCTTTTTGTTGATTTTGTGGCCGAATAGAAGAGATGTTCTCAAAGCATTAAATAAGCCTTTTGATTTTTCAAATTTTGTCCTTTAAGAATAATTTTAAGTTACTTTTCATAAAATTTGTCAATGGCCTATAGAACTCTGGAATAGGTTCATTCCTTTGGAGTTGCGCAACAAAAAGAAATTTTTTTATGAATGTTTAGTTGTTTTGGATGGCAGTTTAACCCTGCTCAAATGCTAATTTTTGTTTTTATTTATGAACTTATTTAGGTCAGGTCTTTTTTCCAACTCCTGTTCTGACCCAGGATGGTAAGCTACCTGATGACCGCAGCTGTGCAGTAGGAATTAATTGAACCGAGCTATTTGATTTTCCCGGACCTATTGCCGTGAATCATAGACTAAAAAAAGAGTCGGATCATTGATTGATGGACCATTAATCATCCTGCAAACAAAAGGACAGACTTAAATAAGAGAAAGAAACTCTTGGATGTTGTCAGGGTTATTTGTTTTTTGTTGTTGTTGTTTTCGTGTTTATTGTTTATATTCATAGGAAAATATTAATACTATTATTGAATACCTCCCTAAATGTATGTAAAAATATAAGTTTGAATACAATAAGTTTAACTTACTACTTGTCTGTTGGTATTTTATTCACACACAGGCTCCTCAGCCGAACCTTTCTGACTGCCTCTTACCATATATGGCTGTAGTCAGGCGCCAAGCTTTAATAAGCGTTACATTCAGAACTAACAGCAGCGCTTAGCTTCAGATGTGGAACATTGATTTTAAATAATTTCTTAATTTTTATCTGTTTGATGTATTTTGTCATGCAGGACAGTGTTTTTAAGTCCCTAAAGCTGTGAATAAATGTTTTTCAACATTTTACAATCGCTGTGATCAGTTCCTATGCATAATGCACTTAAATAAATGTTTAACTGAGTCCACTTTTATTAGTTCTATTTAATCTTGCAGTGAGTTCACTTGTGTGGCCCCCTCGAGATCAGATTAAGCTGTATGCGGCCCCTAGACCCAAATGAGTTTGACACCCCTGGTGTAGAGAATGGGAGTGATGTGTGCACGTCTAGATGTATTTGTTAAAAAGCGAGCGGCAGCATTCTGCACAAGTTGAAGGTGTGAGATGGATGTCTGATTCAGACCAACATTAAGAGCATCACAGTAGTCCAACATTGAACTAATAAATGCATGAATGGTCATTTCTAGGTCCTGCCTGCTCAGAAAAGGCCAGCAGAGATTAGCCAGCAGAGAAAGCTGGAAAAAGCTAATTTTAACAACATTACTGATCTGCTTATCAAATTTCATGCTGCAATCAAAAGTAACTCCCAAATTTTTGACAGCCGATTTAGTGTAAGATGCCAAGCTCCCAAACTCATAGCTGGACCATTCTGCATGCATGGAGTACTGAAGATAATATTAAGAAAATTGTCTGAAAGCCACAACTTAATATCAGTAATACAATTGAGCAGGGAGTTTAGTGCGACACTGTGATTTGCTTTCATAGGCAAATAGTCACAAGCTTTTGCTCTCCGGACATAGAGCTTCTGACTGTTAGCTGCAGACCCTTTTACCTGCCTTGAGAGTTTACTGTTGTCACCAATAATTTAGAAGATTCTATATGTCTTCCTATTGTGAAATAGGGAGAGTCAGCTTTGAACAAAACATCTGGGCTCAGATATGTCTGAAAACCTTTAAAATGACTAGAAACCCAAATTTACAACCAATACAATACAAAATCCTACACAGAGTACACTAGTGAATTTCTCCAATGTGAGATCAATAAAGCCTATCTTACTACACAGGTCAAAGATTACTCAAAATGGGTTTTGCACAATCTAGTGTCTGTCCACAGTGCACAGGCAACAATCCTGACAATTATATTAATGCGTTATGGTTATGCACACCCATTCAGAGGTTCTGGGTTCAGATATGTAAGGACTTGTAAGAGTGCTTGAGTTGTAAAATTTCACCTTCCCTATAAGTTTGGTTGCTTGGATAACACTTTGAAAAATAAAATAGTTTGCATGGTTTTCACTGCCCTATGTATTGCAAAGAAAACTATCCTCATGAATTGGAAAAGAAAAAAAAATCTCAATATTAATCAGTATAGAGATCTTTTGTTGGATCACATTACTCTTGAGACAGCATCTACAACCTCATTAGATCAATCTCTCTGGACGCCTTTGATCGGCTTCACCACTTAGTGGGGGTGGGGGGCTGTGGAATGCGTCCTGCGGGCGTGGAGGTTGCTTCGGGGGATGCCTGAGTCTTGGGGCTCCTGGGGGTGCTCGAAGTGCGGTGTGTGGCCGGTGGGTCTGACTCCAGGGGTCTGTTGCCCCTGCCCAGGTGGGGGTCCTCTGGGCGGTCTCTGGTGGCTGAATGAGGTGCTCTTGGGGGGTTCTGCGCTGATGGACATGGGTTACAGGCCTGGTAGCTGTGCTCTGCTGGGGTGGGTCCGGGGCTTCAGGGTTCCTGGGGTGTGTCGCCCTTGGGTGGGTGTCCTGGCGGGGCCTCGGGGGTCCGGGTTCTGTGGGGTATGCCGCATGAGGTGTGGGTTGGTGTATACCCACATGTGTGGCCCTGCCAGGGCCTCTGGTGTGCTGGTGGGCCAGCACACCAGAGGGGTTTGCACTCTGCTATTGGGTGGAGGGGAGGGAGGGGGAGTGGGGACGAACCCAACTTGGGTGTCTTTTGTCATATGTGTGTTGAGAGTTGTTTGAATGGTAGTGTTGGGGTGGGATTACATTTTAGGATGGGGAGGGGGGGCATGGGGATATGGCTGTTTGGAGCGCTCCATGTCCGTCTCCCTATCATGTCCCGGTGCGGGTTCCATCCGGGGAGTGGGGTCTGCGTGGGTCGAGCGGGTTGGTTAACCAGAGGGGTTTAATTTATTATTATTATTATTTATTTATTTTAGGTCTGGGGTGGGTTGGGGGGTGGTGGAGTTGGTCCTGAACTCCACCTGAACTTCACCTCGGAGAACGGAGGTGCCTATCGGAGTCAGTAGGGAAGCTGGCTCCCTGGGAGAACATGAGGCTCCTTAGTTCTTCCCTCCCCATCCCAACTCCTCCCTCTCCCTGCTCCATCCTGCTGCCACACATGTAGGACCTTGGGGAGGGGGACGTTGTTGGAGGATACCACTTCCAGTTGACATCCCACTCCCCAATTTTATTATTCATCTTAGACATCTTAGACATTTTCATTTACATAATTATCAAAATGCACATATTTTATGGCTCTGTTTAGGGGGAGGGAGCTAAGACATCTGGGGGGGGGGGGCTTATTGTTTAGGCCTCACCCTTGATGCCCCCCCCCCACCCTATCCCCACTCACATTTAGACATTGAGAGTTCTGGGTAGGTTGCTTGGAGGGGGTGCGTTGGTACCAGCTACCTTCTGGAGGGGAGGTGGACTGTGCCCGGCACCCCCTTTGACACTCTCAATTTTAAACACACTAGAGAACAACACACAACAACACAACATTTGAGCGGGCGGAGGGAGGATTGGGATCTTCCTCACACCTCTGTTCACCAATTGCCGCCCAGAGTGTGGGGCCTGAAGAAAGAGTGAGCAGCCTGGTCGGGGGTCTTGGCTGGCGGCTGTTGTTGGGCCCAGGCGACTGGCCGGGACTGGGGCTGACGCCACTGCCCTCCCCGGGAATGGGTTGGATTGTGTTGCTAGGGCATGGAGGGGTAGGACCCCGGTTCACGTACCGGGTCCGGGTGCCTGGTCCTCCTTTGGGGTGCCGGCACCTGGACCTGGGAACAGGGGATGTGTGTGATAAATGCAAGGGTGTGTAATGTGTCACCCCTTCCCTTTGTTTTTGTTTTTTTCTTTTTGAGTATTTGTATGTTGCATGTGGGGCACTGGGGTGGGTGTGAGTGATTGAGACTGTGTGCGTTTTTTTGTTGTTGTTTGTTTTCTTGTCTATTTGTCAGGTTGGGTTTGAACTGCTACCTCTCCCAAGGACATCTCAAGTCTCCGCTTAGTGCGGAGCCCATCCCCCCCGTCCTGCCCCCAGGGCCACGCCTGGCGGCTGCTTCGCAGGAGCACAGAAACACACTTACGTTAAGGAAAAGTAAAAATTTAAAGGCTGTTCTAGCTCTATTACGGCTTCATTTAGGAGAGAAACAGCTGAGCGGGTCAGCTCTGAGCCTGTTTCCAAGAATTAAAATGAGCACATAAAGAAAGTCTAGAAAAAGCTCAGCCAACAACCATGTCTAGGAGAGAAACAGGGATAGATTCTGAAGGACAGGGTGACACAGGGTGTAACAAACAAAAAGACTGCTAACCCTTGAATAGTCAATGGCAGTAGAAAGATATTTTATTTTACAATAAAGGAAAATCAATTCATTGCAGGAATTGAAATGAAAACAAAAAAGGCAACACTCTTAACTATAAAACACGTCAGCTCTGTCGACAAGCCCTGTCTAACTACTGAACTACTGACAAAAAGGGCTTGAACAAAAATGTAGCTTCCACTGGGAACAAAACACACCATACAGCACAGATCTGCACCAATATCACATCAATATCACTCACCGACCTCGAGAATTGTAATCTGTTTGCACAAAGTTGCTTTTTATAGTTGCTGGGAGCAGTTCAGAGTTTTTAAGATCATTGTCCCACATAATGTCTGAAAATGTTAAAGCTGTTCCTCCTCCAGCAAAGAAACATCTTAAAAGTGATGGAAACTGTCCCAGAAGACCAGGGTTGTCCAGCCGTGCTCTGAATGCCGCATTCAGGCAGAGGAATGGGAGGAATGTAATCTTGGGTTGTTGCCCTGATTCTGAAAGCAGAAGACCAAAAGTCAATGCTCAATTACTGTTTTAAGATTAAAACGGACCTGCAGGCTCTGTGTCTATCAAGGATACATATTTTGTTGAGTAACTAAGAACTTATAGGACACTGATAGGATGCAGTAGGCCGTCTGATGATTAATGAGTAAAAGTAAATCAATGCCTTAACAACAGTTCTTCTTCCCTGCAGATGACAGAATGTCGATCTCCTTTCTGCAGAGGGATCCCAATGTAGCGAGGGGGTGTGAACAGAAAATAAAGTCATGCTAGAGCATCTGCTTTGTGCCCACAGACTTTCAGTTTTCCCACGCGTTGCAGGAAGAGCAGAGGTAACACCAGACTGCTCGGCACAAGGAAAACCATCGAAGAACACCCCACGACACAGAAGACGTAGCTGAAGGGAACGCAAAGGATTTGTATTGTAGAGACAATAAGACTGCTTAGAAACCTCAGCGATAGAGCCCCTGTTATGATGATCATTGGGAGGAGAGCCCGCCGCTTTGATTGATTACTAAGCTTTTTATTCCCGCCCCCTTCTCCTGGGGCCGGGCGAATCAAAGCACAAAGGACAGAGAGGCTGCAGAAACAGAAAGCTACAACTGTGAAGGCCATGCACACCAAAGACAAGGTGACAAATGAGACCTTCAACCACAGCGCTAAGGTCACCACACCCGCAGAGATCAGCCAAACGCCTCCGATGGAGACGTTTCTGGCCCGGACTCCTGCCGAGCCTCTCAGGCGCAGGTAGGAGATGGGATGCACAACCGCCAGGTAGCGCTCGACACAGGTGAGGAGGTGAAAGAGCTGATGTCCCGTCAAGAAGAGGCCGGACATGCCGTTCCCTACTGCCAGAAGGTCTGGCTGATCAAAAGCAAAATATATGAAGTAGGTCCCTGAGATACCAAGGAGGTCCAAGACCACCACGTTGTAGGTGAAGATGTCGATGTGACTCCATGTCGCAGAAGCGGGGCTGAGCGGTTGGTTCCTCCATCGCTGACAACCAACGACGAGGACAAAAAGCAAAAGAGGGACGGTCAAGATGTAGAAGACTGAGACGAATGACATGATGTAAGTCGTCTCTGGGTAGTCACAGCTGTTAGCCGGAGAATGGCGGGAGGAGTTGACGACCATCTTTATTTATAAGAGCAGAGACCTGGTGAGAGAAAGACAGGGGACACAATCTGAAAACATTGCTTATTTTTCTCATTCTTTGTCTCAAAGGTTGAGACAAAGATGTTGCTAAAGGTGCAACCAGTTACCTAAACGTGGCTCCCTGAAGTTGAGGGTAACCACTTACATTTGATTGAGTATACTTTTAAAGTAATGTGCTTCTAGTGTAATATTCTGGTTTATGTTATTAGTTATTTCACTCTTCTGGTTTGTACTTCAGGGTTTTTTTGGTTCTTATCAAGTCTGGTGTAGTTTCTGTTCCTGTCCACTTGTCCTGTCAGCTTTTTAGTTTAGGTTCTGTCTTAGTTTGGTTTGTGTCATAGTGTGGGTTTTGAGGTTTCTTTTGCAGTTATTGTTTTAAGTTTGGTTTCTGATCTGTTCTTGTTTTGAGCCTCAGCACTGATGTCTGGTCTAATTACTTACTCAACTGTCTGTTCCTGTTTTTACCTGCCCTGCTGGACTGTTTTTTTTTTGCTGTCTTTTGGTTCGACGGTGTTTTTGGCTTTTTCTCTGTTTTTGAGTTTTGTTAATAAAGAACCTGATCTGAACCTCTGCTGGTCTGGCTGAGTTCTGGGTCCCCTGCCTCTGATCATTACATCTAGAAGTTCTTGCTTGGATAAGAATAAACTATCACCGCTTTGGGGCTGCACAGTGGCGCAGTGGCACTGGTGCCTTGCAGCAAGAAGGTCCTGGGTTCAAGTCCGACCCTGGGTCTTTCTGCATGGAGTTTGCATGTTCTCCCTGTGCATGTGTGGGTTCTCTCTGGGTACTCCAGCTTCCTCCCAAAGTCCACATGACTGTTAGGTTAATTGGCCTCTCTAAATTGTCCTTAGGTGTGAGTGTGTGCGTGAATGGTTGTTTTGTCCTGTCTGTCTCTGTGTTGCCCTGCGACAGACTGGCGACCTGTCCAGGGTGAACCCAGCCTCTTGCCCATTGGCAGCAGGAGATTGGCACCAGTACCCTTGCCATCCCCAATAGGGATAGACGTGTTAGAAAATGTATGTATGGATGGATGGATGGATATCCCAGCTCTTACATGAGTACAGTTTCTGACTACCAACCTCGAGTTACTTTACTTAAACATTTTTTAACCAAAAGCACAAGGCACACACCTCAATTTTATCTCCTACTGAATCAAGTCAAATTTTATTCTCTGTCTGCTGAGCTTGTTGAGTTTTTTAGAATCCGAATGAATATAAAATCCACTGTATTGTTAACCAGAAGTACGTTGCACTGCTTGCAAACAGTATATTTTAATATTAACAGCTAATAATGACTGCAGAAGTTCTACCTTGTGAATAAAACATATTTAGAAATGTTTGTTTCTTCTGCTTAAATGTCTTGCATATTAAGGATCTTCACTTCTAAACTGGATTGATTTTTGAGTATGACAGTATTATCATTTATTAAATCAGATATTGCGATCAAAAGTTACCGTTTTTTGCTCTTGAATCATCTGGTTTTCCCTTCTAATGGTGTAAAAATATATTGAGGTAAAGCTACTCTTACTTTAGTGCGGTTTTGGCTCCACCAGCCTCCTCTGCTGGCTTACTTTATTTTAATAAGCTGAACTTCTTCTAAAAGTGAACAGAACTTATTTTAATAGGAACGATGAACGCTGACATTGTTCCACTACCTGAAGACAACTGATGTTCATCGAGTTAGGGTTACGAATGATACCATCACCCAGCTCTGGCCCACCTGGAGGACCCTGGAAGCTCTGTGAGGATCATGTTCTGCGATTTCTCCTGCGCTTTCAACACCTTCCAGCCGGGAGGTCTGAAGGACAAGCTGGAGCGGTCAGACCTGTCCTGGTAACTGGATTAACCCACTGCCTGCCAACGGTATGTAAGGACATCGTCCTCTGACATCCTGCTCTGTAGTACGAGTCCCACAGGGAACTGTGCTGGGACCACTTGTGTTCACCCTCTACACCGCAGACTTCTCCATCAGCTCACCAGGCTGCCGCCTACAGACGTTCCCGGATGACTCTGCCGTAGACTGGTGCCAATAGAACAATCTCAGGTTAAATGCAGGGAAAACAAAGGAGCTGGTGGTGGACTTTCGCAGACGCAGACCCACCTCACTGACACGGGAACATCCAGGGAAGATAGTGGACCCTTAAAAGTACCTGGGTGTTCACCAGAACCGTAAACTGGACTGGACTCATTATACTGATGCTCTTTACAGGAAGCGTCAGAGAAGACTCTACCTGCTGAGGAGGCTGAGGTTTTTTGGACTACAGGGGGCGATCCTGAAGACCTTCTTTAGCTATGTGGTGGCATCAGCCATCTTCTTTGGTCTGTTAGAGCAGCTGCTGATCTGTAGCCGATCTGAAGCGGCTGGATAAAGTCCTTAAGGGACCGTTTCTGTCATGGGATGCCCTTTAGACCCATTGCAGGGGGTGGGAGTCAAAGGACTGTAAGGAAAAATCAAATCCCTGATGGACAATGTCTCCCACTTCACGCATTGAGCTGTTGCACAGTTGGAGAACTCCTTTAGTTACAGACTGCTGCGTCCTGCTGTGCCAGTAAGAAGTTTAGCCTCACCTCTGTCATTCCATGGCATCTCATTACTTCTTATTGTGATGTTGTACATTGCAGATACATAGTGAACAGGCGCGGATTCAGGCGGGGGCGCAGGGGGCGCGCGCACCCCCTTTTGGAGACCAAAAGTATTTTTTTAAAGAGCCCGAAATTTTAAACATCCTTCATAGAATTACGATTAAGAGCCAGTACCTTTCATTTAGAACGCACTATGACGCCGGCGCGGCATAAATTGTCGTCGCAATCACCGATACTGCGGGCGGCATTTAGTGCCCAAATATGGGCAGTAATGGCGGCCTGACGTCACATCCTGTGTTGTTTCTTAGCAGAGGCATTGCACTCCTACAGCTGCGATAAACAACAATTATTTCGGATTTCCAGAGGACTTCACCATTGAAATTTTCGAGAGCTATTGTTGAAGCAACAATGCCCACATGCATGGCAGTTTGATGTTGCAATACATCGGTTAAGAGTGGGAAAATAAGGAGATGGTTGCCGCAGCAGACAGATTCAACTCACATCGTTCCTTTTTGGTCTCCTTGCCTCAAACTGGGCTGGATTTCGTCAAAAATCAGGTTGCTGTCAAGAAAGTCTTCTATATATTCCAAATGGCTCTCAGATGATGATGATAAATCCATGAAACTCCATCACTATCACTAATTAATCCATCACTCTCTGCCGCACCGGTCGTGGCCATTTTAAATAACAGCGCGCAGTGACGAGCCTGTTCTTCTTCTACGACTACTTCTTCTTCTTCTTCTCTTTTTTAATAGTGGTTGGCAAACAACTTTTAGGTGCATTACCGCCACCTTCCAGATTGGAGTATGGATCAACCTTAATCTTATATTCTCCCCACAGAAAAAAGGTATGATGATCGTTAGAAAATTTTGATAATGAAAAAACATTGAGTTCTCACAAGTTGTGTAAAGTTGTAAAGTAGTGCAATTTCAGGAAAACTTTTTCCAGTAACGGGAAAGTTTAAAAATACATTTTTGTTCTACAGTTTTTGAAAAGTAATGAAAAAAAGAGTGTAAAGTAAAAAAAAAAAAATAGTGGACATTGACACCCATACAATAGTTATTGTGTAGTGTGTATTGTCTGATTTAAACCTTTTAGTGCCACATGCGTTTTATTGTTAAAACTAAGAATGGTCTCCTTTATGAAAACATACTAGGCTTAAAACTATTGCCAAGCAACTTGCATATGATGAACAATGAGAGTGAGAAAGAGATCTTTACATCATATAAAGATGATCTACCATCAGGATCAACATTCAGGCAGGAAGTGAAGTTGTGGCACACAAAGTGGTCATCATCAGAGGAAAAACCCAGCTCTCTCCCTGAAATTCTAAGGATAACAAATATGAAGTGCTACCCAAACATTTCTATGATTCTTCACCTTCTGTCAGTTATACCTTTTACAAGTGCTTCTGTGGAACGTGCTAACTCAGGCCTTAAAGCAGTGAAAACTTTGCTGAGGTCAACAATGGGACAGAAAAGGTTTGTGGCTTTGCTACTTATGTATGTCCACAAGGAAATTAATTTAGACATCAACAAAATCATAGACATATTTGCCCAGAAGCATCCTAGAGGGTTGACATTCATAAACCCATTATCATCGTCATCATAAAGTTAAAGGTGTTGTAAAAGAGAACAATATTCTTTGTTAAGTCTTACAGTTCTATTATAGGCTTATGGCTTAACTTCACCCTACATGTTCATTGGTTTAACTTAACTTACTTTAAAGATTTTTTTTCCTCAACATGGTTTGTCTTGTTAAAATATGTTAAAAAATCTTTTATCACTTGAACTATACCACACTGTTCTTAAGTCCTTGGGTATTTTTTTTTTCTTAATATAGTTTATATGGTTAAAATATATTGTTAAAATACATGTATATTTTTAAAACTCCTTTATCTTTTTATTTCATTTTCTGTATAAATATAATTTCTGGAAATAAAGAAAATATTTGTTTGATTAATTGTTGATAAGGATAATTTTTTCTTCAAACTACTTTTTAACCTTGTGCATGCTGTAAAAAGCACGAGATTTTGACTTAAAAACCCATTTTCAATTACAATAAGATAATCATGCTAATTCCACTTATGCTCATCCATTAAAATTATTATCAATTAAAAAACCCTTAGATGAATAATTAGGGTAGTATGAAAGAGTAAAGATGGCATTCTTTGGTCATTTAGCCTCACATTGTCTCGACCCCATGACCCTTGACCCTTGACCCCATGACCCTTAGGTGCGCACCCCCCTTTGAAAAATCCTGGATCCGCCCCTGGTGAAGACATCAAAACTGGGACTCAAAGTATTTCGAGTTACATATTTTAAACACAAAATTGCTCAAAACATCGTGTATATTTTTTCTTTTTCTAAATACCAGCTCTATCTCTCATTGGCTGCTTACATTGATGAGGAGATCATGAACAATGTCACGTTCAGGGTTTTCCTCACGTTTAAAAGACTGAAGATTGGGAGTTAACAGTTTTAGATTTAAGATCTAGTTTAAGGATCCTTCAATAGATCTAAAATAAATTCAAATATTTGCTTTCAGGTAATGCAAGGCAAGTCTATTTATAAAACACTTTCAGCAACAAGACAATTCAAAGTGCTGTACATGAAAAAATCTTGATGGGAAATAAAAACTGGGGAAGTTTCTTCTTCAAGTTTAAGTTGACAAGTTTTAAATTTATTCAGAAACACGCACCTCATCAGCAGGATTTGGCTTCCAGTGCTCCTTCCTCTGCTCCTCTTGAATAAATGACTACTTGTGCCGGTATAAATCACTTACAACGCCTGTTTGTGTATGTGTCACAATGATGGACAAGAGTTTTTTGAATATTGTAAAACTAGCTCATGATTTAATGCCACTCCGTGTTAAAACTCTATTTGAGTTCAGTAGCTAGTGGCGTTTGTGCATCAGTTTAGATTTCTAATTTAGAAACATTAGCAGCTTAGAAACATTTGCAGCTAATTTAGAAGAAATTTTTGCTTGTATGAGGTAAAAAGCTCTGTTTTTAAACCTTTAATAACAGCAACACAAATCTTTGTGCTTGCACTGGTCCAACCGTGACCCAATAGCTCCTGATAACATTCCCTCCACAGGACACCAATAATAAAATGCCTGCAAAAATGTATTTATTCGTCTCTTTTTGAGAATTTTTTTTTTTGAACTATTGGGAAATATTTGGTCCTTTTGAAAAGGAATCAAAGAGACACCGTCCCTGATGTCCACTAGCACTGCGGTCCTTTTCAGCAGCTGACCTGACTCTCTGACCTCCCTTTGAGGCCAGCAAATGAGAACATTTGCCTGCTGCAATTCACCGTAAAGAACATAATCAAGTCTGGTTCTGTGTTGTTAAAGTAGACAAGCAAACAACTGCAAACTCCTCGCCTCACTTCCTTGAAGGTATTTAAAACTGAAATGGTCTATAAGGTTTTTGAGTACAACAGCAGTGAGCAGCAGCCGGTGAGAGCTGACACGCTGAAGGAAAATCACCCCAAACATTGCTCAGGTTGGTGTTGCGTCATGGTTTTCACTGATAGTTACATTTCTCTTTTATTTTATGACAGTTGTGAAACAATTTGTGTTTTATAAGATTTTAAAAAAACTTTTAACAGAATGATATTTTTGATTTTGGTGGTTAGTTTGTCAAATACAGAGACAACAAATGAATCACCATTAAAGTATGGTTGGGTTTCCTGCAATGTTTTCTGTAACCACTTCATTCAGGTTAACTAAAACTTTTTGAAATGTAAACATGTATTAATGCATCTTAGAGTCATAGTATTGTTGCTTGGTAACTATACATAAAGCTTAAATCTTTTAGTCAGCACACAATTATGATGAATTGCATCTAACATCACTTTATACTACTATAACTATAGCCTGTTATAATCTAATGACCTTTAAAGGAGACAAGGAAGTGTACATTTTTTATGAGCGTTTCTGATTTATAGTCCATGTTTTGAGTATTTAAAGATAGTTAACACCACATTCTGAGGTTAAATAATGAGAATCAGGTATAAATGCAGAATATAACCCTTTTTAGAAATAGGACTTTAGTTGTCAACGGTCTGACAATATTGCTTATCTACTTCACTAAGATCTATGCACCATATAACTCCATACTTGAATAAGAAATAAAGGTATTTTAGAGTAACAATAAACCACCCCCACCATGGACTGTTCTCCCTGCTGAGACAATTTAAAAAATACTTGTGCATGTATTTATTCAGACTCAGAATCAACAGATCAACGTTTAGCCTCTCACATTGCCATACATTGCGAAATTCAAACAAAAATTAAATACATTTTACCCTCTCAGAAGTTTATTGCTAAAGCATTAAAGTTGAGTGAACTTCGGCAGGGGATATCGTATGAAACAGGATCTATCCTAAAGGCCGGCGCATGCTCCACAAGAACAGAGAGAAATTATACTCGAGGTGAAAAACTGAACAGTTGAACGTTGTGATTTCAAATTAACTAAATTGCAGGACTCGTGGATGGAGGACCCACTGATGCATATATATATATATATATATATATAAAAAAATTATGCGATATTATATATGTGAATATTATGTTATGCGAATCGACAACACATTAATAAGCATTAAAGTGTTGTCCATGGGTTGGGTTTTTGCAATGTTATCAGGGTGTAAAAACTCTTCAGAAACAGTCTCTGCTCAACATGATGATCTGCACCACGTAATCTACTTTCAGCAATTATCACCGGTTATTACAGCCGTAAACTGTAGAAAATACAGACAGAGTAACTCCCTCTGCCTTTACTCCCTCGGCTCCTATGTCAGGATGCGCTACAGCGCTAATTGAGGCGAGGGATATTTCAGCTAATTATACTCAAATTGTCTGTAGTGCAAGCAGGTCCCTTTATAACTCCTGTTTATTGTCACTTATTTTAGAGCCCAAATAAGCAATCTCACTTTTAGAAACAAGCCAAAAAAACTGCAGCCCACACCTCATGAAATTTACAAGTGACTTTAGGAAAAAGAAGCCCAAAGTCGCATGAAATAAGCTGACTTGGCAACAGTGAGCGCGGGTCTGTTTTGCTACAGTCTCTAGCATTCTAGAGAGAGAGAGAGAGATACAAGTTGATTTGTACACATCTACATGTCTGTTGTGTCCTGCTTTGCAGCTCTTGTCCTCCTGAGACGTCTTCTACAGACCGTTGACATGATCCTTAATTGGTCTGTGCCGACCAACACTTCAGCTCTTCTCCAGCCCTACTACTGCGAGGAATCCCACATGTCCTATTCTCCCACTGCCTTCCTGATCACCAGAACCGTCCTCGTCGTCCCTTTTGCCACGTGGGTCCTCCATCTGGGTCATCAAAGGTGGCGGCAGAGCTCGGTTAAGCTAATGCGCCACTGTGACGTCATCACCTACCACATGGCCGTCATGCAGCTTACTGAAGCCCCAGGACTGGTCCTCTACCTTATGGGATATGTTGCTCCAAGTCTCACTCTGGTGGGTTTCTCTGTTTCATCGCTCGCTGTTGTTGGGGAGATGCTGTTCCACGTTCTGACCTGTGTGGAACGCTACCTGGCCGTCGTTCACCCTCTCACCTACCTGAAGCTGAAAAACACAAGCGGAGTCATAATCAGAGATGTTTGTATTGCCGCTGTCTGGTTTTTCTCTCTTGCATGGGGCGGATTGATTATTTCGTATTTCCCTGCTATTCCCTTTACACACCTTTTCTGCCTGTCCAGCCTCGGTTTTGCTGTCGTCTCCTTCTGCAGCCTCTCCGTTCTCCGTGTTCTGGTTCTTCCAAAGCCAGCAGTGGTGAGTGGAGACAGAGGTGACCGAGCAAAGATAAAGGCCTTCAAAACCATTATGGCCATAACTGGAGCACTGTGGTTGATGTTTTTCGGGTACTTCGTTTGTTTTGCTTTAAAGGTTTCAAGCTCGCTGAGCTACACCGAGTGGTGTTTCATAGTTGCGTGTGTAGTGTGGTTCAGTTTGCCCAGCAGTTTGGTGGTACCTTTGCTCTTCCTGTATAGAGTGGAAAAAACAAACATGTTTTGTTGTGCAAATGATGCATAAAATGTATTACTGTCAGGACATATTTGTTAATTAATGAATACAGGACAGTCACCTAATCTTGGCATAGGAATGTTTTCTTGATGCTTTAAGTCTCCTAATTTGTTTCTTATTGCTCCATTACATTCCAACGTTTACTGGTTTTCTCTGTAAGTTTCCATCACATGAATAAAATGTCTTTATGGTGGCATCATAAACAGTATTTTACTGGCATTGCAGCAATAAGGTGAGGTGTTTATGCTCTTTTATAAATAGGTCAAGTTTCAAACATGTAACATTTTGTTATCTTTTAAAATCCGTCCACAGTCAGTGTCTCCTTATCCTTAGAAGGGGGGTGGAGGGGGCTGGCGCTCATTTACAGCGGCCATCTTGTGAGAGGCGGGGCGAATAGACCCCTTGCAACCACGTGACTCGTTACCCAGAACCCCTTGCGTGGCGGCCATATTGGTTGGCATGCCATTGTCTACACAACGCGCCAACATGCAAACAAAGTCTTACGTGGATGAGTTACAGCCTTCTGATAAGGCAGCTTACTTCGCTAAATGTGCAAGGATCGGTAATGCGGACCCTTTGGCTCTTCCTGATAAGGTTTTTTCTAGTAATCCCGATGATTGGCCATCAGTTTGCTACGCGGATCTGGTGAACTACCTTGTGTTGTCACCCACCCCAACGTACAGTGGCGATCAGATGAAGGCGTACAAGAGTTTGGAAGCGCACAAACAGTTCACTGCCGGATGGATACGTGAACTGTCTGTTTGTTACCTGAATGATGTAGCAGTTGTCCGTGGAAGGGTGAGTCTAATGTTTTTTATTCTCATAACTTAGCCGGGCGTACACTGTACGCGCTGGCCGTCTTTTTCCGTACGGGGGTGCGGGCCGGGCGGTCTGCCGTGCCGCGCGGCCGGCGGCGCGTCTCGTCTTTCCTCTCTCCCCTCCGTTCCCCCTGACGCCCGGTGCCTCCCGTGGTCTGGGTCCCTGTCACCCACCGGGGCACGAACAGTATGAGCACTCCGGTCGCGCCGTACACAGGTCGTGAGCGGTGATCTTTTAAACCCCGCGGTTCCGTAGCTGAATATAAGTACCACGACTGAAAAACTCGTAGAGTGTATGCCCGTGAACGGGCGGGTGGGGAGGTGGCGATCGTTACACTGGCCGGAGAGCCGCCGCTGTCTGGAGCAGCAAGAAGCGGGTGCTGCTCCAGACAGCGGCGGCTGCTGCAGCGCATTAACTCCGCTTCTCCGGCCCGTGTAGCGATCGCCACCTTCCCTCCGCCGCTATTTAAGTAGAACAATGAATAGAGCAGAATTAAGTTGTATTTACCGGAGATGAAGTGTAGACTGCAAATTCTCTCGTAGTATGATGGCTCCCCCAGTCCATTTGGAGTGTCTGCCTGCGCTCTTTTCATTGAAAATATCCATTTCT
The DNA here is from genome assembly GCA_037039145.1 of Fundulus diaphanus. Taxonomy (NCBI): domain Eukaryota; kingdom Metazoa; phylum Chordata; class Actinopteri; order Cyprinodontiformes; family Fundulidae; genus Fundulus; species Fundulus diaphanus. The sequence continues at coordinate 47,891,235 of CM073131.1, forward strand.
TTCTTCTTTCCTCATCCTTTGGTAAACGACAGAAACGTACATCCAACGATTTGGAATGCCTCTGTGTGCAACCGGGAGCACAACAAGTCGTAGGCATTGTTTAGATTCCAAAAATAAACTAACTAAAAGTACGCTCTAAATCACCCGTTTTGTCATGTAGTAGACGGGCTGTCAGGCTAGCGTGCCCACCAAGATGGAGGCGCGCGCCCCCGATCACGTGACTGTGACGTCAGATGCAAGGGGTCTATACTGTCGGTCCATCACAGGGCAAACAACCATGAATGCACACACACACACACACACACACACACACACACACACACACACACACACACACACACACACACACACACACACACACACACACACACACACACACACACACAGAGTGACCAATTAGGCTAACAGGCTTGGTTTTGGACTGTGGGAGGAACCTGGAGTACCTGGAGAGAAGATGCAGACTCCTACAAGGACCCAAAGAGAAGCCACACATGAACAAGGAAAACATGCAAACTTCATTCAGAATAATGGGATTTAAACCCAGGACCTCCTTGCTGCAAGGTAACAGTGCTACAATGTGCAACCCTATTATTACTATGATGATTATTATTGTTGTTGGTATTGACTTTTACAAGCTGTAGTACTGTTGCTTGCATGTAAATATGTTGTATCGTATATGTAAATAAGAACTTGTTGCACGTTATTAAGGCGTTTCTTCATGTAACCGGTAACAGATCAGTGCGTCGGTTGAAGAGTTTGAAATTCTCCCCACCAATTTTTCTCATTTTCTTTCACTTCTTTTTTAACATTCTGAAAATTATATTAATAAATATAAGTGTTTGTGGTCCCCGACTGTAATTCATGAATGACACAGATGTGGCTCGTCACCACAGGTAATTGATTCAGATGGGGACATTTTTTTATTATTTTAAATGAGGGAAAACTTATTCCTGATAAATTGAAATGTTCATAATATGGAAGATATTAGAAATGACACAAAATAATTCATCTTTTAATAACCATGCTTTTGACTTTTAAACAGGACCCCATCTGTACATGACTTTTACTAAATCTGCTTAAGTTTTTATTTCTGGCAGCAGATTTTCGTTCGGGGTACCGCGAGCGAGCTATTTTTAGAAACGTAACGTCACGATGACGTCACATTACGTGGTACGCAGTAGGACAAACTCCCAAATCCGCCGCTGTTTTGCTGTAGAAGAGACGTGCGTTAGCCTAGGTTGTACTCGTTTAAAAGACTGCTTTTTCCAAAATCTAAGACCATGGTTTATAAACATTGTTGCTATGGAACGTGCAACAGCGACTCGAGGTACGCTGATCGGCCGCATATGAAGGATGTTTTCTTCATTACTTTCCCGAAATTCAAGAGTGCCAAGGAGAAATGTGTGCGCTTGGTCCATCGGTGCGGTCGGCCTACATATGTAGCAAGGATTTTGTCGGAGGAAAGGGCACAACCGAAGAACATCCTGATCCAATTCCAGCGACATCAAGCAGTGAACAGGTAAGAGTATTTTGGTGGCCGACATGTTAATAATGAAGCGCCTGCTACCATGATAGCATATAGGCTATCATGGTAGCAGGCGCTAACATGATGATACCCTGCTACCAGGATAGCCTACTCAAAAACATTTCAAATGAGACAAACATTAAACATATACCGATCCCTGGACGGTGATAACAAACAAAAAAACGGCCGACGGCATGACCGCCGCGCAGGAAAAAACAAAACAAAGCTTACCGTTCGATCAACTCGGCCCGTTTTCCGGTCTTTTTAAGCCCTCGACACTCAAGCCATCGTTTGAGCTGAAGGTTGGTGTGTTCTTCGACAGTGCGACCAGTAAACCGTGCGCCTGGGACATCGTTTTGGGAAAGTTCAATGGCTGCAAAGTCGGTCATATCGCTGGTTCTGTTGCTGGTTGCTACGTGCGTTCTCTATCGGTTTGTCCTACCTAAGCGGCAAAAGGGGCGTTGCTCTTGAGGCGGTGACGTCACGTGCGCGGTACCGCCGTCCTGTTTATAAGCAAAATATGCAAAACTTTTTAAATCTTGGTTTTGCAGCGCTTTACGCATCCATTTGCTATTCAAATTCAGACTGCTGTATTTGTTTAATTAAAATATGCATCATTATTTTCAAGCAGATAAGACTAAAAATCAGTCTTTTGGGATTTTTGTTTTAAATTACAAATGAATTATATTTGCACTAAAACCTAAAAGCAACACAATGTTTCAGTGTAACACAAACTACGGTGTGATTGCAACGATTCCTAACTTTAATCGCAGCTTAGATCAACCAAATGAATTTGGTCAGCAGGAGAACATTAATGAGGTGGAAAAGCACCGCTGCTGTCATCACAACAGGTGTGCTGCCCCTCGGGACACAATTTGAATGCACACTATGTTCTCCTCGCATCATTTAAGGTCTGACAGATGTTGGTTTAATTGGCTGACAAAATGCTCACCGGGTCCCTTACGACTGATAAATCAATGACAGCTCTACAAATTACTCGTGACGGGACTTTGAATACTTGAATTTCATCGAGCTAATGAGAACAATCAGATGTTGGAAACAGTGTGGAAGTTGCATATTGTATTCTTTGTGATATATAACATAACAGAATGTTAAAGTATGCAACATTTACAGTAGGGCTAAAATTGAAAGAGGGGATAATTTATGGTCTGTTCTTAGAAACTGCAGTGGGGATTGCTGCTTCAGCTCCTTCTGATACAGAAAGACGGAATATTGATTTGCCTCTAAAATATGAAATGGTCTCATCTGTTCGTCATAAACTCATAGAGACGACTTGACCTTTACAAAACTGCCTCTGGATGAAGCACAAAGCTTTTGGATGGATGGATGGATGGATGGATGGATGGATGGATGGATGGATGGATGGATGGGACAGGTGCATGGGGGGAGGTAGAAAGATGGAAGCAAGGAAAGATAGATTAAATGAGGGAAGTAGGAATGGACAGATGGTCGGGGTGTAGAGAGAAGGAAGGAAAGCTGGATGGATGGAAGGATGGATGGATAGACCTCCTATTGTGGGGGAAAGTAGAAGAAAATCTCAAAAACAAATAATGAGGAAGTCTGTCAATTTAAAAAGTTGTCCAATAATCCTGAAGTAAACAAGCTTTTTTTACTGATCCATCTTGAATATTTAGGTTAAATTATTTCTCACAAATTATCTGATCTTAAGTATAAATTTTAAAGTTTACTGAAACTTTTCTAAATTTAGCTTTTTAAACAAAAGTGATTTTTTTTTTATAAAACAGGATCGCGTTTTTTTCTTTTCTAAACCAGGTTCTCTGTCCCCAACAACCGTGTCAAACTAATTTGCAACATGAGATAAACATAATCAACTGTCTGTTAAACAACAAGTGAATTTCAGGGACAAAATAAAATTAACAGTCACAACCCCTCAGTAAGACTTTAAAAACCAAATGATTGAATCAATGTGGATTCTGAATTTTAAAAAAACGAAAATAAAAACTGGATGGTGTGAATGAAATGACAGAATAAGACTGTAAAAACAGATTATTTGTAAATAAGACATCTTTCAGAGGATCTGAACAGATTTAAGCTTATGGTCTAAAATTAAGATGAATAAATGTCTTTTTAGGGCCCTGCAGCTAATATCAGCTCCATCACATTTGCCCTGAGGCTCGTATTAAAAGGTGGATAGCCACATTATTTGACTTTTTTTATTTATACGTCAGTAGCTCACTCTGGCTGCATGCAAAGTTTTTATGAAAGATTATCACATCCTGCTGCGGTTTTAGTTGCTATTTTTGTCATTTTCCGTTTTGTTTTTGCTCAATTTGTTAGTAAAAATAAAAAGCCTTTTGTGTTTGTTTTTAATAACAGAGGAATTACTACACTGCGCATGTGCAGTAGGGGTTAAAATAAGGAAGCGGCTAACGGCTATTAGCATCTCCCAGAGAAATAATGAGGAATGGTACCAGATTCAGTGAAAAAAAAATGAATTCAAGAGGAAAAGCCTGGAATGTGTCTGGGAATCCAGTCTGAACGTTGGTGTTCACTGAAGCAGAAGCTAAACCTGCCGAGGCTCAGATGTGACGCAGAGTTGACTGACGTGAGTAAATGTTGAGATATGAGGCTCTTAAAGTTGCGGTTTATTTAATTAATAATGGTTGGTCTTCGATCATGGCGAACTGCCACTTTATGCTGAGGAATTGCAGAGGGTCAGGCTCAGTCCGGCATTATTTACCAGTGATTTGTTAATTAAGCAAACCGGCATTATGGTAGTTTTGCGATACTATCACTAGATGGCGCCACATCTGTTTATATCTGCTCATCGAGCCTGGTGCTGAATTCTTATCTAGCCTAAAACAGGACTATTAAAGCACCATCGAGATGGAGGCTTGGTGTATATAGCTTGATTTTATTATTTATTTATTATTTTTGGTCTTTTCTTAAAGTATATAATGTGGCTATATACCTTTAAGATGCCTGATAAACAGCTTTTTTCCGCAGTAACACATTTAGAGCTGTGGTGATATGGAAATACATTATGGTTTCAAACTAAAAATCTACTTTCTAAGACATAATTTGCTTCAGTACAAACTAAAAATAATTTTAATTAGGTACAAGAAAATTATAATAAATAATAAGATTTTAATAACATTTTCATAACCTAAACAGAAATTCCTTTAATTTGAGGACTTTAGGGATGAAAAATGGCACGTTCTCAATCAACAGGATGATAATGTAGAAATCTTGTTAACTGATTAAAATGGCAAAAAGGGCAGAAAATAAACCCAATTTCCTCTAAAGTTTTCCATAAAAATACTTCAATAATCAACTTCCTGTCAGGCCTAATGTGAGTCTTACTGTATTTTAATGTCGGTCTTTATTGTTGTTTTGGATATTGTCTGTTTGTCTATAAATCATTGAACCTGTTTCATAGCCTAGAACTGTTTAAAGATGACAAATAAATCCCCAAGACTCGCAGTTTTTCTGCTGAATTTTACTGCCAATATTTGAGCACATTTGAGAGCCAGAAACAGTTTAATAATAAAATAACGGAGGAGTCTCATGTGCAAAATAAAGTGCATAACCGAATGATCTGGTCAGCGTTACGGAGGCGCCTGCGCAGCCTTGTGGCTCTTCATGTGCGTCTTCAGGCAGTGGCTCTGCGTGAAGGCCTTCTCACACAGGGAACACTTGTACGGTCTCTCTCCGTTGTGCGTCCTCATGTGGACGGTCAGGTAGGTTCGGCGGGCGCACGTCTTCCCGCAGATCCCGCAAACATAGGGTTTGGCTCCCGTGTGGATGGCTACGTGGTCGTCCAGGTGCGTCTTCCGTTTGAAGGACCAGCCGCAGTGAGGGCAGCGGTACGGCGTCTCCCCGGTGTGCACCCGCATGTGTATGGTGAGCGGCCCCCTGGTGGTGAAGCCCTTCCCGCAGCGGTCGCAGCGGTACGGCTTCTCGTTGGTGTGCGTCCTCATGTGGACGACGAGCTGCTTGCTGGTCAGGAACATCTTGCAGCAGACGTCGCAGAGGAACGGCCGCTCTCGCTCCGTGTGGATCTTCTCATGTTGCCTCAGCGTGGTGGCCAGTTTGAAGCCCCTCTCGCAGATCCGGCATCTGTGGGGTCTCTCCCCGGAGTGCGTCATCTTGTGGCGGGACAGAGATCTGTTGCTGCTCAGGAACTTGCCGCACACGCCACAGAGGTACGTTTTGCATGTACCGTGAGTCCGCTGGTGATTCTTTAACTGCGTCTCCAGCTTGAACACCTTGTTGCAGGTCGAGCATTTGTGACGGGGCTCTGGGGGTTTCTGGTGGTTCTCCAGGAGCAGCTCGGACGCAAACGAGGCGTGATTGACCGCAGGTTGGTGAGGTTGCTCTCCTGGATGGACCTCTAGGTGCTCCTTCAGCCTGAGGACACCGAGGAAAGAGTCTCCACAGACGGGACAGTCGTCAGTCCTGTGCTCCCTTTGAAAATGATCCTCTGATCCCTCGACCGCCTCTCCACAGACTCCACAAACACTTCCTGCTTCCTCTGTGTGTCGCCAGGCATGTTTAATGAGAGCGGCTTCAGATTCCTGCGCAGCTTTGCAGACCTTACAGGAAAAATCCGCTGCGCCGTTTGTTTTTGTCAAGACTTCATTGGATTGAGCAACTTCTTCTTTCTCAGTGATGAACTCGGATTCCCTGTTTCTCTCTTCTTCATCACCATCCTGTAGTTTCCAGCTGCCGTCACTCCTGTTTGTCTCTCTGCTGTCTCCTTCCTTCTCAGCAGCAGAGGGCGCCAGAGAGTCCTCACCTGATGCCGACATCATGAGACGCTCATCTTCTGTTTCCATTTGTTGTTGTGATGCTGTTCTGTCATAAAAACTAATCAAAACAAAAAGAAGACTTTGTTTATACTAGAAAATTACCATTTGCTGATGATAGTCATCTATTTATATCAAGTAAGCCTAAAGTATTCAGTTCAACAACAATAATACTTTGCAGAGGAATAAACATCCTCCAGAGTTTTTTGTGGAGTATCACAGGGTTTAGTGCTTGGATTCATTATCAATGTTTAAATCTGAAACTTAATGTATATTTTTGAGTTGTAAATAATTTTTTTGTTACATAATTAAATATAACTAAACGAGCTAAAACTTGATGGATAAAGACTTTTGAGTGGAACAGGTTTCAAACCTCATCTCGTTTTGCTGTGTATTTTCCTCACAGGCCGACATGGCAGAGCTATTCTCTGCCTCAAGATGAGGAATCTGCTCCTGAGCTTCCTTCTGTGTCTGGAAGAGAACAAAAACATCTGGAGACCAGACCCTGAAAACTACAAGCTACTGAGTATCAAAAGAATTCACGAGTACCGTTTTACCTTCAGTCTAATGTAGATCACGGGCCTCCTGACCCCCGTTGACCCAACACTTCTGATGATCTCCTCGGGCGTCACCGTCTTTAGAGTCAGAGGCTGAAGTCTCCGCCTCTTATCCAACCTCAACATGTCAAAAGGTTTGTCATCCCCAGCCAGTGGAGGGACAGCAGACCTCAGCAGGTTCAGAAAGTCCCGCCCCCGCTGGCCTCTGGGACACTTAAGGGAGACCAGAGGACATTTTTTCACAGCTGGAAAGCAGAAACACACGGACAATAAACTCAGTGTGGGAGTAGTTTGTGTTTCTGATGTTTAAAACAGAAGTGACGCGTCAGAAGCCGGATATTCTTTATGCCTTCATTAATCTGAGGGCAGAAGCAAAGCAATTATAATCTGGTTCAAGATTATTATGGAAAAAACAGATTTTCCAGCACTTAAAAGATCAAAAAATTTAGTTTGGAAATACTTCAGAATACACAATGTTTGTAATTGGGCTTTTATATGACAGACCAACACAAAGCAGTGCATGGTTAATAAGGGCCAAAATTCATACAAACAACACATCCCCCTGAACACACAGTGAAACATCAACGTCCTTTCATTAGTTACAATGGCCTAGTTAAAGTCCAGACCTAAATCCAGTCAAGAACACTTGAAATTTGATCTTCACTGATTCTTTGTATCCAGTCTGGCTGAGCTTGAGCGGTTTTCTAAATAATGGGCAAAAATGTCAGGCTGTAGACGTGAAAGGTTGGCATAAACTTGTGTTTATAGTTTGTTTTTTCTTTTTCATTTCAAGCAGGTCGCTGAGGGAAGGTACCATTTTTTGAGAGCATGTTTATCCTGGAGTCCTTCAGGATGCGGATGCTGAGGTCTATGGTGCTCTGGTTTTTACTGATCTGAGCTCTGCCAGGTGTCCTTCCACCAGGTGATGAAGAGCTGAAACATAAAGACCCAGCATCTGGTTGTCAGTCAGTCAGTGGGCCATAAAATGTTATATCCAGTAAACAGGAGCAGCAGCAGAAACCTTGATGAAGCTGTCAGGTCCTCCTCTTCCTCAGCGGATCCATGCAGTCTACCACAAGGTAAATCTGGAAATACAGCAAAAAAGGTTAGAAATCTGATAGAAAATTAACATTATAAATCAGCCGAATTAAAGAATAAATGCAGATACTAAAATAAAATTAGTTTTATTCCTATTTGTAAGAGGAAGTATAATTTTTTTAGTAAAATCCTCTTAAAACGCTAGATAAACTAAGGGAGTTCTGCACGCAGCTCGGCGGCACGTTTAACAGAGAACGAACCAGCCGCTCTGACTGTGACCCGCTTCCGCAGCAGCTCCAGCTGCCTCCGCTGACGCCGGATCTCCAGCCGGAAGCCCGAGGCCTCCTCCTCGTAGGCGGCCACCACCGTCTCCACCGCCGCCAGGATCTCCCGGGAGGCAGCGGCGAGCCTCTCGGTGACGAAGCCCCGCAGAGAGTCCGCCTTGGACGGCTCAGCCGGGCTGTCCGCTGGGGTCTGCTTCATCACTCAGCCGCCTTGGTTCTCTGTTTTACCGGGGAAGAACCTCCGGAATCCGCTTTGTTTACTACAGCGGCTTCTTCGGTGCAATGACGGCGATGACAGCGCAGCTTAATGCTTCTCTCCGGTGCTCTACCGCCCCCTGGTGGATATTGGCCGCATAGTTCTCCATGTTTTTACACCACAGAGGTAGTTTGGTGAATGAATGAGCAAAAGAAGAGTGAAGGTTAGACAAACTAAAATGAAATAGGATTTTTGGTTTTAAAAATTAAGAAAAATATACAAAAATGAAAATGAAAAAATAATTGTAAAAGCACAGATAACCTAACTCACATTTTTAAAATAGAAATAAATGTGTGCAGGTGTTTCACATTATATAAAATTAAAGCTACTGGTGTGTTTTCTTCTACTTTCAAGTCAGGAAATCCAGTCCATTCTATTTATTACAGTAGAATTTAATTTAATTTAATTTTATTTAGACCTTAATACTGCGATGGACTGGCGACCTCTCCAGAGTGTACCCCGCCTCTCACCCATTGAGCTGGAAATAGGCACCAGCACCCCTCGGGACCCCAATAGGGATAGTCGTGTTGGAAAATGGATGGATGATGGATGGCTAGAGGTTTATGCCAGGGTTTTCTTAAAATCTTAAATTGTCTGGTGTAACTAACATGTTTTAAAGTGGAGCTTTCGGGTTCCTCGTGTATATTCTTAATTTTAACAACAGTTTGAAGACCTATTTATTTCAAAAGTGATGCTCATTGGCCACAGCGTTGATGACATCATTTATAATCAGGAGTCGTTTTAGTCATTATGTAACTATAACGAAATTTTGGTGAGACACCGGCTACGAATTCACACAAATTACACAGATACAAATCAAAACATAATGAAGTAGGTTTTTTTTTTCTGCAAATAGCTGAATCTGTTTAATTAATTAATATGAAAAGGAGCAAAAAAAAACTTGTGTTTTTTGGGCTCTCTGTGATTCACAACAAATGTGCATGGCTGAAATGTGCCAACCATGCAGAAATAGTGTTCTTGATTTTCGATAACTGAAAGTAGCAGAAGATCCTAAGTAAGTACATCCGCTATAAGGCATGGTAGAGGGAAGGCGTGACGTATCTCTTTATAAGTACCTGATTGGAAGATAGTTAAGCAGGTGCTGCCAAATTGCACAAGTTAATTGGACCCTTTTCTACATAATTGATACACATGAGTAACGCAAACCATATTTTAAACATCTGAGATCTGCTGGGACTCACAGTTAGAGCAGCGGACTGTGAGTCCACACCAACACACATCCAGTAGATGGGACTCACCCAGCAGCCTGTGGACAGATGTTCCCTCCATTCTGTAGCTGGATCAAATGAGACCAGCAGCAGGTTGGCAGACAGTAAAAAGCTCCTCTTCCTCTTTGTGGATCACTACGTCTTTTTTATCAACCACAATGTTTTCTTTACAGCTGAAGAGATTTTGAACTTTGATAAAATATGTCTAGTATTTCTTGACTCCTTCCTGTTGCTTGAAGACTTTGAACATCAGTTTCCTCATTTTGTCAGACCAACCCAGACTTCTGCAGCCATCAAGAAGAGGAACAGATTAAAACAGTGTTATTAAAGTAACATTATTTAAACTGTTCCTCTTCTGAAATCTCCCCTAAACATCTACTGCCTCTATCTGAAGCCTCAGCTGAGCAGATCTGAGGAAAGTAGAGATGCACATACTGGATGCTCACATATAAACAGTGTTTGAAGGAGAGCCACAGCAAGAGGAACATTATGGCTGCTTGTCTGGCCTGGTATTCGTCTAACAGCTGAACATTATGTATAATCAACAAGAGAAGGACGTGTTGATGTTTATTTATTGAAACTCATTGGTTGAAGAGTGGCTGATTGGATCTTTAGGTCTCTGGTCTCTCTGGGCTGTAACAGTAAATAGTAAATACCACAGCCTCTTAGAAACTACGTTTCCTTCTCTTTCTTGGGAGCTGGTAAACAAACTTAAGTCCATAACTCCCACCAACTAGATGTGTATTTAAAAAAGCTAAAACAGAGAATAGACCCCATGGACCTCTGTAGATTCCCTTTGCTGTTGTTGCCTAATGTAGCTTTACTTCATCAGACCTACAATTATTCATTCTGAACGTCTACATCAGCTCCACCTTTGAACAATGTTGGTCTTTTATGACCTTCTAGGTCATTATGTGTAACTGAGATGTGAATGTTGTCACAAAAGATATTTAGAAAAAAGTGTGTTAAATAAGTAAAGATCAGAGTGAGATAGAAAAGCTTAGAGAGCAGAATCTCATCAGTTTAAATCAGTGTATTTAAATGTTATCTGAAGATGCTTTAAAGGGAAAACATGCTTTTTAAGGCCTTCATATTTTTACATTGAAGTCAATCAGTTCTCTATATAGAGTCTAAATGCTATGCTTTGGTCTGAATTCCTCATTGTTGCCCCACAGCTCCTGTTTTATCCCTGTTCTGAGGGTCCTCTGAGATAAACTCGTTTTAGTGCTGTCTCTTTAAAGGTGCATGAAGTTAAATTTTATTTACAATCTCTCCCAAACATGCCCTTACAATTGCCTGACATGTAAAATAAGTTAGCCTTTATTTTCTGCAATCGCCTTTATAGGCTGGATTAGTCAGTTCATGAGAAAGTGGTTCTTGTCGTATTCTCTGGGCGTGGCATGGGTGTGACGGGCTGCAGGCTATAGTTCCTCTGGCTACTTTGTTTAGTCTCTGCTTTAATCGATGCATTAACGAGAGAACACAGGCTAGCTTAAGTATTTATAGCTGTTTTACGTCAAATGACATTACTCCTCTAAACTAAAGGGCCTGCACAGTAGCAGATGCTTTTCTTCGTCTCCCATGCACGTGCACAACTCTAGTGTCATTTCAACTTGTCACCAGAGGGGCAGACTACTGCAAGAATAGTGGAACTTGCTCAATGCTCCTTTAAATCTAAAGTAGGCACCTATCACCCCTCCCCCCTCCAGGTCACAGAGCATTCAACTCCACCCATTGAGCCATTGCTGTAATATGCGGGTGGACGGTGTAATGGACTGTGTGGGTTAATATACCCAACAACCAAAAACATTTTCAGGTATCAACGTGAAGCTTCGGCGTCCTTCAGGTTGGGCTACGAAATCGCAGTGAGAAACAAAAATGGTTGAATCATGAAATCGGTTGGATGACCTTGTTTATCAGCTCCACAGCAAATACTGTATTTTAAATGTTTAACAAATGTAATAAAGAAGAAAGAAAGCTGAATGGAGTGAAAAATCTGACTCAAACAGAATATAAAGCTATCAACACAGCTCCCGGAAAGACTAAAGTCAACTTTTCTGCACTCCTAGACACTCCAAATGCTCAACAAAATCTATACAAAAGGCAAAAGAAGTGGATTTTAAATTATGTCCCCTTTCTAACACAAACAGAACCAGCAGACATACAGTTATATAAAACCCTAGTCAGTCAAAAATCCTCTTGTTGGATTCAGAGACAACTGCAACAATTCAATCCAGAGTCTATCAGAGTGTTCTCAGACTGAATCCTTGAGGTCCAGTGTCCTGTAATGTCTAGACGTGTCCTGCTCTACACACTGAATGAAATGGCTAAACTACCTCCCTAGCATGGAGTCAGGCTCTGCAGAGCTCTGCTGATGAGCCCATACTGCAGTCAGCTGTGTTGGAGCAGAGACACACCTAGAAGTTGTAGGAGATCAGGAATTAAAGACTGGAGTTTGAGAACACCTGTCTGATCCAATAAAGTCCAGTTCAGATGGTCACTTCTTCCCAGTCAGTAAATGTTGGTGATCTCAGGAAGTCGTTATTATGAGTTCAGATGTTTTCCAGACTGGGAGAAGAAGAAAACAGCCAGGAGGAGAAGAGTGATGAGATGATCAGTTCAGAAGTGATGCTCTGTGGTGACATCATCATGGTCCTCATCCAATCCCTGATCAGCCTTGGTGGGTGGAGTCATCACCATGGCAACCGGTAGGTCACTTCCTGCAGTCAGAGAAGGTTACAAAGGAAGGAAATGGAGAAAAGTTATCAACATGCGGAGATTTTTCTCTAATGGTTGTTGATTGATTGATTAATTGATTGATTGATTGATTGATCAGCAGATGAATCAGACTGCTACCTGTGTCTCTCTGTCGATATAGAGACACCATGAGGAGAGTGGAGATGAAGAAGGGACAGAAGACCACCAGGTGGCAGACCAGCATGAACACAAGGTAAGAAGCTGAGGCAGGAGAAGGAGATGTAACGAAGGAGGGGCTTCTAGATGGGCCTGTAGTTGTAGGTTTAACTGGAGAGAAAGTGAGATATAATCAGGTCAATATTTAGATGACATATCTAGACAAACCAGAAGCAGGTTAACACTCCTCTACCAGGGCTGTTAACCCAAGATCATCATCACACCAACAGGTGATAATCAGCCAGAAGGTGGATGGACTTTGAAGGGTCTGGGTGAGATGATCAGGTCCACACTGATACATCCACTGAGAGGATGAACCAAACTTCTGTACTGAGGTCAGAGTTTCTATTCGTGGGGCAGTTAACGGGGTCATCACCTGGCAGAGGTAACCATGGTGACAGCACATCTATGGAGATGATGGCCACCTGTGTGTCTTCCTGATGAGAGGATTTAAAGAACGACTGATGAAACTGGACACCCCCTCCCCAGACCTTACACCCCTGATCCACACTTTGCAGACAAGAACTTTCACTGAGAATCATAACAATAAATTTAAAGCTCCAAAGCCTCAGTTTGATCAACTTATATTATTAAACAAATGTGTATCTAATGTGCACGAGTCCTTCAGACGGCACACACCGAGGTATCCAGAAGGAGCACTGAGCTGGGATAAAGGTCTACAGGATGACATGATCAATGGTGCACAGAACTCTGCAGAGAACATGCCTTTAACCTTCATCCTCTCAGGCTGCTGATGAAAATACTGATGGTGTTTCCTCCTCCACAGCAAGACTGTGGAAATAAGCTGCTAGAATAAAAAGGACTGACCAAACACCATCAGCTTTAAAAGTATGCATCAGATTATAATTGAAAGCAAATATTTCACTAAACATGTGTAGTGCCATCACACCATGGCTGAATTGTGTTAATTCTAACATGTACGATGGGGAAGGAATCCAAAATGCATTTTAGACATGAGACCTACACAACACAAAGGAGAGAGAGACATAAAGGCCGTCTTCGTCAGCAGGGTGCTTCTGTAAACACGCCTACAGATAAAAGTCAGAGCACTTCTGACCACCCCCTCTTCAGACTCTTCTTCAGACTCATGCTCCTGACTCCAAGCTGCTCAGCCACCTCTCCCTGGAGCTGACCAGGAAAACCCCACTTCGGACAATGGGCCCTGCATGGGCCTGACCGACACACGAACTAACACCTGGGAGAAAACTGTCATCGCCCGGGGAACATGTCCGGGCAAATCAGAGTTAAGTCTGCTGTCTTAACCTCATCCTCAATAGCAGAAGGAAGGATCCTGCCTGCCAAAAACAGCTTTGTTGTATTTCTCCTCAGCCTTTACAGGGAAGCGAACCCCAGAAAAGCTTGAAAGCCAGTAAAGGGCCTGCTTTCAAATGTCAGGAAAATCTGCTCTAATCGTGACTGCAACCGAGTCAGAGAACGTGGCAGAGACCAGGCCTCCGAACCCGACCACATGGTGCTGCAGAGCTAAACGCTAGCCCGCCAAGAACAGCCAATAACTTCCCTGCTTTCAGCGCTCCTTCCTGGAATGGCCAAAGTGGATAAAACTCACACGAGGCAAAAGACAGGTTTGGGCAGAGAAACCAAAAGGTAAAGTTTAAATAGTTCATTTGGAAATGTTTACGTTATCCAGCCCACTCATTATGACTAAAAATAAAGCTAAAGCTTCTATTTGTTAGCGCCAAATGCCCGCTAGCCAAAATGCTATTAGCTCCTGCTAACATCTGGTTCCAGACATTTCAAAAGGAGCTTGTTTTAAAGTATAAAGCTTAGCCGTTCTGCTCGGCCATCCTTCGATGGGGCTATGAGCCTTATTCCCGCATTAATTTTGAATATTAATGTCAGTATAAAGGCAATTTTGATAACTTTTTAGACTTTAACCAATTTAGCGACCGATTGCTACAGCGACCCCTAACGTACGAAGGGAGAATCGCATTAATAAAATCGACCGTACATAAGGGTTAAATGATAACTGAGCAAATCATTCTTTAGAATATTATTTACTCAAAATAATGTTCTGGTTAACTCGGGATTTGCATTGTGAATGGGTTGAAACACATGCCAAATGTTGTTCTGAATTAGTTAAGCTAATTTAACCACAATTCACATTCTTTAAGGTGAACTTTGGTTCTTTAACTTAAACAAAATATTATTTCATCAAATAATGTTTTGTTTAACTCAGGCTTTGCATTGTGAATGGATTGAAACATATGCCAAATGTTTTTAACTCCATTCCAGATCTGCAGTGAAAAAGGATTTACTGGATTATTCTGATTATGATCAACCACTTTTGTTTTGTCTTTTGTTGTTTTTGCAAGTAAATAGTTCCTTAGCTTAGCTTCTTTTGATCTTCATTTCACTTAGTAGTTAGTTAAGTTTCACTAGCCTAGTAGAGAGGATTTGTTAATATGAAATATTTTGTTAATTCAGATAAATAGCATTACATAGTGATGTTCTCTGGATGCTCATTTTACTTCTGTTATTAAATTCTTGGACTTGAAAAGAAGTTGTCACTCCTTTATTCTATGTGTGTGCAGTTTGCTGTTAAAAGATCACTAGTGCTCGAATTCATCCCTTTCAACCATTGTCTTGATATCAGCTTAACAGCTGATTATCACCAGACAATACTTAACAGACAGAGGGTTATTTAATAAACATTAAATAACTTTAAACAGTGTATAATTGCACAACACATGAAAGACAGTAGAGTCTAGATGAACAGGTGCAAAGGTGTCTTTTATTGAAGTACAATGAGGAGAGAGGCTGTAGAGTCAGAATGGACACAGTTTCAGACCCTTTCCTTCTTCGACTACAATGAAAACTAAGTGAGATCTTCTGACCAACAATCAGAGCTGCAATAAATCATCAGGAAGGTCAGGACTGAGCACCACGTGTCTTCATGTTAAACTATAGTGAAGCTGCTGACCTGAGACAGAGATGCTGCTGGATGGAGACTCTCCATGAGCGCTGATGCTACACCTGTAGAGGCCTTCATCAGAGCTGGTCACGTGGTGGAGGGTCATGTGACCTGCAGGCTCAGTCCTGATGAGGGAGCCATCTTTATAGAAAGCAGCTGGGAGGTTGGAGGGAGCGGTCTTTGTGTGACAGCTCAGAGTGACGTCATCTCCCTCCATCACAGGGAGGACAGGACTCTGCAGGATCACTGATCCACCTCAACACAGAGACAAACTACAGCATTTCATCCATTTCCACACAGCTTCATCAACACTAACTCCACAGTCTGATCTTACCAGTGACAGTGAGCTGGATGCTGCTGCTGGCTGCTCCCTCTCTCCACTCACACCAGTAAACTCCACTGTCCTCTATGAAGAGGCTGCTGATGGTACAGGTAGAACCAGCAGAATCTCCCCTTACATCTCCACACTGAGTCCTGGTTCCTCTGGTTGTGTTCCTCCTCACAGTCCATCCAGCAGAGCTGTTGTCCTCCTCACAGCTCAGAGACACAGAGTCTCCTTCAAAGAACTGAGATCTGCTGGGACTCACAGTCAGAGCAGCTGGGAGGAAGAAAGCAGGTTAAATAGTTTCTAATTCCTGCAGGAGCGTCTCTGTGGAGTCAGTCAGACTGAAACAGTGACAGAAGCAGTTTCTAACCTTGGTTTGTTGAGCAGCTCAGCAGAGAGATGAGAGCTGCAGAGAAATGACTCTCAGGTTAGTTGGAGCTTTAATCAGCGCTCTGCTGTGGGAAGCAGCAGTGATGGTCTCTCAACATTTCCACACCAACACACATCCAGCAGATGGGACTCACCCAGCAGCCTGTGGACAGATGTTCCCTCCATTCTGCAGCTGGATCAAAGGAGACCAGCAGCAGGTTGACAGACAGTAAAAAGCTCCTCTTCCTCTTTGTGGACCACTACATGTCAGAGGCTCTGAGAGCTTTGCTCTGCAGCTCAGACCAGGAAACTCTCACATACAGGAACAGAGGTGAGAAACCCACAAACTCAGCATCACATAGACACTAAACCAGATCTTATTCATTAATATTAATCATCTGCTGTGGGATTTATTTGATCAGTTACAAAGTTTTACTTGTTGCAACAAAAATCAATAAAAATCTCTGGACTTATAATGAGTAGAAAGCAGGAACTGACTATTTAAGACGTTAGTGTCAACTTAACCCTTCAGCTTCCTCCTTTTCTTAGTTCTCTGTAACAACTTTCTGCTGCAGTGTTTACTGTATTGTTTTTGAAAGAGTTCCTGAAGAACCTGCTGCATTAATTTAAAGCCTCCATTTTACACATAAGTTAAAAAGCATGTATGTAATGTTTGCAAAAGTATAGAAATAATGTAGATGTGACTGGTCACCAAGTCAAGAAGCACAAAGACGGAGATTAACTACAAAAAGGAAGAAGAATAAGAAGAAGTGATTGTTTTTTTACCCAGAAGGCTGCAGCTCAAAGATGAATCAGTGCTATCAATAGTTTGCTGTAAGAAACCATTAAACTAATCAGAGCAACAAGGAGGTGGCCACATAATTTATACATTGGCCATTATGGCAGCTTCGTCTGCATCACAAACCAGAAAAATATCTAAAAAAAATGGAACAAATTGGTGAATTGATTTTTGTTTAGTCCAATAATTATGATATATATTATTATAATAATAATAATTAAAATACACAGAGATAGACTACCAGTGCTTAAGTACCTGTTCCTTTGCCCTGCATTAAAAAAAGGCTCTTGCTGCAGGTCTCCAGTTTTTTTTAACTTCTAATAATAAAAATCTCCCTATTTGCAATTATTTCCTCTCAAAATTGCTTTTTATACTTAAGATATTTAATTCCCGTCATATTTTGTATTTTAAATAAACCCTGCAAAAGGACAGCTGCAGCTTGTCCTTTTTTTGTTTCCAGAACCCCAGAAGAACTCGGATTAATCACTGAGAGGCAGATATAATGTTAAAGAGCCAAGTGAAATAAAATGTAAAAAAAAAAAAAAAAAAAAACGCCTTGCTTCCTTTTTTCTAATTCATTTATATCCGACAGTTCATTATCTTATCAAGAGGGTGAAACACTCGTGGATACTAACTAATCTAATTTTAAACTGTGTGTCAGTTCTGAGGATATGAGAAAGAAAAGGGGGGGGGGGGGGGGGGAAGAAGAACCCATAAATTTATTGGTGGGTTTTTAATGGAGGAAGTTTACATTGGTTTTAAAAGAGCTAATATTTTCTACACCCCTAGTAGTTTTAAATGGTTTCACCTAGTCGGGTGTGAACCCTTTAAATAGCCTACCAGTTCAATAATTGTCAGCATCTAGTCTGAGAGCGTTTTCAGTTCGACTACTGGAATGTCTGCATGTTCTGCTGCTACTAGGTAACGATGACTGCTAATCCTCCTGCACTTTATTGTTTGCACTTGTACTTTTGGATTATTTTGGAGCCACAATAAAAAGACATAGAGATTGATGCCCTCAACACTGCGTGTCTTGCATCTTTTTCCACCGCCCGTGCAAAATGCACAATTTTTAGTGTTTTTCCTCCATTTGACCATTAATGGTGATCCATGGATGAAGAGAGCAGCAGTCACCACTTCCAGCTTCTTGCATCATGATTGTCCCTATACCCACTAACCCATGCAAGGTCGTGGGGGGCTGGTGCCTTCCTCCAGCGGTCTTTGGGCGAATTGTTTTATGAAACACGATTTGATTATCAACATGCATGTAGGCCAGAATATTCTACTGAAATTACTTTGATTCAAATGACTAATGATCGGCTCAGAGAAATGTATAATATGAAATTTGTTGGAGCTGTGTTGTTAGACATCTCTGCTGACTTTGATACTATTTACCATAGGATTGATTAGAGAAACGAAATGTGATTTCAGTTTACCTGCAGTTGTCTGGTTGGAGAGTTATTTAACAGAAACAGATGGCGTATTACAATGGTAGCTTCTCTGAAATTTAATCTGTTTCTTATGGAGTTCCTCAAAGTAGTTTTTTAGGTCCTCTGTTTTTAATTTTTATAGAAGATTTTACTTTTTGCCTGAAGAATGCTGCAGCTGTATGCAGGTGATTCTATTTGTGGGGAACTCTCGAATATTCTAAACCGAGAACTGCAGGCTATAACTGAGTGGGTTATAAACAATATACTTACTTTAAATGTAACAAAAACCAAAATGCATAATAATGGGCTTTAAATATTAACTTAAGGAACATGCTGATTTAAACATTGCTAATTTTAAATGT
Source organism: Fundulus diaphanus (assembly GCA_037039145.1). Taxonomy (NCBI): domain Eukaryota; kingdom Metazoa; phylum Chordata; class Actinopteri; order Cyprinodontiformes; family Fundulidae; genus Fundulus; species Fundulus diaphanus. The sequence continues at coordinate 47,910,065 of CM073131.1, forward strand.
TAAAAGACCTATACTCTACATTTAAAATCAAACTGCCACCTTAAATAAATTACTTATCACCAATTTATATTTCTCTCACAGAGACAGGTGAAGTTATTTTTTACATTGCCCAATTTAGAGTCTTACCAAGTAAAAATGTTCTGTAAATAGTATAAGCCAGGTGATTTTTATTCAATTTGCTTTGTTGAATTTCTTCGATGTATTAAGTCTCATAGAAACCTTTGTGTGGTTTTAGACAGCTCTTTAAAATTTGATAAGCAAAAAAGCGCAGTTGTTAAATCTAGCTTTTTCCAGCTGCGTTTGCTTAGTACAGTGAAGACTTCCTGCCTCGTGCTGCTTTAGAGCCATTCTTGCCTTCATTATATGTTGCTTGCATTACTGTAACTTTGTGTTTTGGGCTCAGTCAGGCATGAAGTGGTGGGGCCTTAGTGGTTAGAGCATTGTCCCTTTGTCCCAATGGTTCTGAGTGTCTACTCCCACAGACTGCCACTCTGGGTCCCTGAGCAAAACCCTTAACCCCTGATTGCCCCCCAGGCACCGCACAGTGGCAGCCCACTGCTCCTCAAGGCTCTGGGTTAAATGCAGAGAACAGGTTTCTGTTGAATGTACGTTGTAATGACAATAAAGATTATTATTATGAAAAAGCAAGAGCATATAACTCCTGTGTTATACTCCTGTGTTGGCTTCACTGCACTGGCTTCTGTTGTGGAAATATATGATCAGTTTTTGTCTTTATCATGTATTTTTCTTCAAACAGTAAATGCTGGTCAAGATGCTCAGTCATCCAGGTCATGGTCATTCCAAAAAAGTAAAAAACAAAACAACTGGACTTTTTTTTTCTGTAGAAGGAAGATTACAACACATAGGGGAAAAAGGAGGGAGAAAAAAAGGCAGCTGTTTGAAAAATTATGCTCTCACTAATAAAGAGTCAAACAACCGACAAAAAAAACCCTCATAGCACGAAAGCACAAATAACACAAGACAACATATATACAGAAACATTGAGACCCGTCGCGTGTAAGTTCATGTGTTTTACATCTGTCATAGTATCAGTTATGTGTGTGTGTTTGGGTGAAAGTTTATATCTCCGTGAACACTCTCCAGAGGCCATTGTCCTTGATGTTGTCAGCCGGCCCACAGTTCAGCAGAAGCATCCACAGGTGTCAGCAGGGGAGGGAGGTAGCCGGGAACTTTTCTGAGCACTCTCCGCCAAAACAATCCGGGAGATAGGGAGGGCATAATCCAAATATGTATGCCTTTCCTGTCAGCTCTAAGTCATTTTGCTGGCTTCACACGGTAAATCCAATTATCCGAATTGTTGGGCTTGTCCGCGCTTCACTTCCAGATTTTATCCTATCACCCCCTTGAGTTCAACCACCAAAGCCAGTCTGCATTCCAGAACATCCAGCTTTTTGGCTCTGCTCTTCCACCTTCCAGGTCTGTCCATTCACCGCCTTAGTGAGCGCGTCATGCAGCCGCCAGCCTGATCAAGGCCAAATGGCTACCGACATCCGCTGTATTTGCTGATACTTCAAAAATCCACCAAATCCAATAAGTAGAGATCCAAGTATCCTTAACGTCCAGGAATGACAAAGTCGAAAAGACACACCGTTTTCCATCCAGGAATTTAGGGTGTATCTCAGAAAATGAGTCAAATCAGGACCGGACGGGTCCCCCTTTCGTTGCCTACCTGTTGAAAAAAAATTATCAATAGTATTGATATACTAGCCTACCAGATCCATGTTTTTCAAAGTTCGGTTGATATGAAGAAAGTGCTCAGAAAGACAAGATATGGCAGCAGAAGCAGGAGAGTGGGGGGGTGGGGGTGAAAAGCTGCAGAGGAGAGAAAAGACACGACCGACCTCGAAGAGAGACAGAACAAAAAGACTTATTAACCAAAAACAGGTGGGAAAAATCAAGGGAGTGAAGTGGCTGAAAGGTTGACAGGAAAGGGTAGAACGCAACAGAACTGAACTAGACAAAATACTGAGCCAAAGTAATCATACAAACTAAAACCTAGATGGAAAACAAAAGATAAGACTAAAACTGAAGACATGACGAAATAAACTAGAACCGTGCAAAAGCTATAATAGCATCCAAAACAAGACAGAACAGAAATAAAACCTGAGGCAGGGGAGTTAACTAACTGATCAAAAATAACAAATGTGAGCCAGAAAACCCCCAGAATATCACACTATATACCTTATACCTTATGCACCTTTCCTCCTTTTGTTACCTTCTTTTTGTTTATTAAGCCGATATGTAGTAAATTTCTCCACTGTGAGATCAATAAAGCCCTATCTTATCTTATCTTATCTTAGCGACCAAGCATGAAGCGACAGTGAAAATAGAAACTCCCCTTTAATGGGAAGGAAAAACCTCCAGCAGAACCGGGCTCAGTATGAACGGTCATCTGCCTCGACCGACTGGGGGTTACAGAAGACAGAGCAGAGACACAAGAGAGACAAAAAAGCAAAGAAGCACACATTGATCCAGTAATCTGTTCTACATTAGATGATAATAGCGGGTGAGCTGTCTTCTCTGGATGATGCCACAGTTAACAGAACGCCAGACCAGGTGTACTTACTATGAAGAAAAAAAAGAGAGAGAATCAATATTTAAAAGATGAAATGGAGCTAAAGTGTAAATTCAATTGAAGAAACTCTTTTGCCTTCCACCATCCAATCAGAGACTCATTCGCCTCCAACGCAAGCCGATCAGCATCCTTGGGTTCATCTTAAAAGAACTTCAAATCCACATCTCAGCCTTCTACCCAGCAAGCAAGCAGACGCTGCGCAATGTCGGATTTGGACTCTGATGACTTGATTCAAAAGATAACAACTTATCCTCAAATCCTCCTGCCTATAGGATTGCCGTCTAGCCACACATCCATCCTCTCTGACCTCTGTATTCGCTCCAGCATGTCTTAACCAGCGCTGATCTGGACTCGTTCTCTTAGCTGGCCTCCTTCCGCCTGTGGCGTTTCATTCCATCACCCAACCTCTGTTTTCCGTCAGCTCCGATTCCTGGCGCAATGAACTTGCAAATCCTCCACTCCCTCGCCAAGCGACGCAGATGATCCCAACTCTTCCTCAGCTCCGGTCCCGCTCCGCTTCATAGCGCGCCGGGGTCTTTCTTCAGCTGATTCCGTGGCGCTGGCTCTCGGTTGATGGCTCCGCCGTCTCACCGCGGGACCTTCTCTGGTTTCGATCGGCTTTGCGAGGCCCACCTTCCCGTATCGTCCCTGCCACAACTTTTCAGCCGGATCTCCTCTCTCATGCTGCTCCAAGTAGCTCAGGGTGTATCCACTCATGTTTTCATTCATATATTTTCCATTGCATGGGTTTCGCTCATCATGCTCCTGAACTGTCCGTCTATTCAGGCAGAAAGTATCCCATCCATTCTAATGTTAGTATTCGTTTTTCTTCTTCTTCTGGTTTTGGCGGTTGGCAACAGGCTTGTAGTAGTATCACTGCCACCTACTGGTTGGAGTACGGTCCGTGATGGACTATTTAATTTTTTTTGTTTCCTATCCATCTATTTCATTCATTCATTCATTAAGCTTTTCCTTAATTCTTTCAAACATTCCTCATATCTTCTCTTTATGTCATAATTATATCATTCTAATTTAACTTATCGTTCATATTTTCTACAGTAATTACTTTTGCCCATAGTAGGCTTTGATTTTAAGAGTAAATTAAGTTTTGTTGGCTTAAATCTTAACCTTGTTATCACACTCCTCTTTTCTATTTTTTTCCCATTTCTGTGTTCTCTTACTATCTTTGATATAGTACCGTTTCTTCACGTCTCCGCTTTATCATCGACCTGCAGGCTGTATTAGCAAATGATCTCTCAGCATTTTCAAATCTCTGATTTGTCTTTCAAAGACTAGCTATTGGCAATCCTTTCCGCATTAAGCATCTTCAATGTCTTTTACGTTCAGTTTAACTGGACTGTAGGGTTGAGTTGATACTTACCCCCATTTTATATTAGAAGTGCATTTTAAATCCATCAATTAATACCAATTGTTATTAAAACCGCTGCAACTCTAGTGCAATTCGGCATCCGTTTGGACTGGTCTGTATTGGATACAGACCTCTTATTCATGGTGACCAGGCCACTTTTGTCACTCTTGTCATTTCATCTGTAATTTCAATGTTTGGCCAATCAATTACTTCAGGTGTTGTGAAATGATACATGTTAAAGTTATTTAATGTTTCTTCTTTGTAGGTATTGTCTGATGAATGTCAGCTTGGAGCTGATGTCGGGATGGCTGTTGGGGGATGGTTTGAGTATTGGCGATCTTTTAACAGCTCATGTATTTTTGGCATTGACAATTTTCTTATTCAGGTTCATGAATTCATTTGAAGCTGAACATTCGGAGAGCTTCAATGTGGGTGCTGTTGTCTGGTTGATACTATTTTCAATTACGGATCCTCTTTGCAGGCTGGTGAGACTAACTAAGCTACTAAGCAATGAAGATCATCAGTTTTATCAGAATGCAGTGCAGAATCTGAGTTAAAGTATTAAATTCATTTCAAACAACATGGAATGAGCGAAATAAGCTTAATTGATTCATGACAACATTTGGTTGTCATTCATATCGCTACTCATATTGTCAGTTTATCCTGTCACGCATCCTGTCACGCATCCTGTCACCCATCCTGTTATGTATCCTGTCATGCATTCTCTTGTGCGTCTTGTCGCGTCTGGTCCTGCGTCTTGTCATGGGTCCTTTCATGCATGCTATCATGGATCCTGTTATGCATCCGTTATGCATTCTGTCATGTGTCCTGTCATTGTCTTGCATCTCGTCATGATCACTCGTTGTCACATCTTGTTCTGTGTCTGTCATGCGTCCCTTTCATGCATGCTATTATGTATCCTGTTGTACATTATGTCATGCGTTCTGTCATTGTTTTGCATCTCGTCATGATCACTCGTGTATTTATGTGCATCATCCATGAAGAAGCATCTGCAAGAATCATTCGCATTAGCAAGAAATCATCATCATCTTCCCATTCATCTCACAGAACTTTGGTAGACCTTTGCGGCACAGGCCCTGTTTTGGTAAGCCTTCTTGGCAACGGCCCTGTTTTGGTAAGCCTTCGTGGCAACGGCCCTGTTTTGGTAAGCCTTCGTGGCAACGGCCCTGTTTTGGTAAGCCTTCGTGGCAACGGCCCTGTTTTGGTAAGCCTTCGTGGCAATGGCCCTGTTTTGGTAAGCCTTCGTGGCAATGGCCCTGTTGTGGTAAGCCTTCGTGGCAACGGCCCTGTTTTGGTAAGCCTTCGTGGCAACGGCCCTGTTTTGGTAAGTCTTCGTGGCAACGGCCCTGTTTTGGTAAGCCTTCGTGGCAACGGCCCTGTTTTGGTAAGCCTTCGTGGCAATGGCCCTGTTTTGGTAAGCCTTCGTGGCAATGGCCCTGTTGTGGTAAGCCTTCGCTGCACTTCTCTTCTATTACTCATCTCGTTCTCTATTCTTAGTTATCAATTCAAGTATCTCTGCTTTCTGGGCATACAGATGCACTGGCCTCGACCTCGGCAGTTTTTTGGGGGGAACATCCCTATTCTCATACACCTGCTTATGCATTTCGAAGTATAATTTAGCGTGAATGTTTCCTGCAGAGGTCTGAGCGCCAAAGTCTTACAATATTGTATCAATAAATTCTTCTAATTGTATCTTCTTTCCGTGTGAGTTTTTCAGATTGAAATGGAGCGAAAGCGAAAATTCAATTGAAGAAACTCTATTGTCTACCTCCATCCAATTAGAGACTCATTCGCCTCCAACGCAAGCCAATCAGCTTTGAACTGCTCCTTCACGAAGCCAATCAGCGTCCTGGGTTCATCTTAAAAGAACTTCACATCCACATCACAGCTTCTACCTAGCAAGCAAGCAGAAGCTGTGCAACATCTGGTTTGGACTCTGATGACTTGATTCAGCCCACCTCCATCCCCTTCTCCACCATCGTAGCCAAGCTCCATCTGGCTTTCCTATGGTCCTCCTTCAACCTCGTCCCTATCAGAGTGTAATTCCTCCCGGACTCTCACGGAATTCCCTGTCGCATCTCAATCGGTCCGGCAGAAGACCGCCATGTTGAGCCTGGTTCTGCCAGAGGTTTCTTCCCAAGGGGGAGTTTTTCCTCTCCACAGTCGCTTCATGCTTGATCATCATGGACAGTTCATGCAAACCTGTGTTTATCCAAGTTCGACATCTCTTTTTGGGTCCCCAAGTGAAGCATTGGTGTCAGCTCACACAGTCTACTGCATCCCACCAATTCAGTTCAAGTAGATCATCTCGCAAACCAGCGTCTAATGACCAACTTCATCTATCTCCACTCCACCACCAGTTTCAGGCCTGGGGGGAAACATCCCTATTCTCATACACCTGCTTATGCATATTGAAGTATAATTCAGCGTGAATGTTTCCTGCCGAGGTCTGAGCGCCAAAGTCTTAAAATATTGTATCAAAAAAATTCTTCTAATTGTCTCTTCTTTCCATGTGAGGTTTTCAGATTGAAATAAAATGCAAAATTTGACAACATTAGGAGAATTCAGCAGAGTGAGAAAAATAGACCCTGATGTCCTCCAGCAGCCTAAGCCTATAGCAGCATAACTATAGAGGTAGCTCAGGGTAACATGAGCCACTCTAACTATAAGCTTTGACAAAAAGGAAAGTTTTAAGATTAGTCTTAAAAGTAGACGGGGTGTCTGCCTCACAGAACAAAACTGGGAGTTGGTTCCACAGGAGAGGAGCCTGATAGCTAAAGGATCTGCCTCCCATTCTGCTTTTAGCGACTCTAGGAACCACCAGCAGACTATGAGGTAAGATCACTGTCAAAAAAACTTGTACATAAAAGGACAGTTGTGTGCATATTAGTCAGAAGTTGTGCATAACTGTTTTAAGAATTATTATTCTGAAGTCACTATGGCCTCACACCACTCAGACAGAGGAGGCCTGGAGACAAGATGACAATGTATGTAATCCACTGTTACTGAGTGCAAGGCTGAATGCTGCGTAGATACTGTGCAGCAGGGTGATTGTCTATGATAGACTGTCTTTGGTATGTCTCAAGCCAAGGCCACGGTGCAGTATTAGGGAGAGCCGGAAAGCGAGACTGGCAGAGACAGGGCATATGCAGACTGCAGCGGGACCATGGGGTGCGATTACTTTCCATCTATGTGATCTCTGCTCTGTTTCTCAATAAAAGTGCTGGAACTTCATCACTCTGCTGTCTCTTCATTTATTAAAGATGGGAATGCAGTATTATTGTTTAGAATCCCATCCACATTTGGTGTCAACGAACAAGATCTCCGACCGACGAGCCAGTGAGTCCGGGGACAGGAGCTGCTTTGGCTGGCCCGGAGAGGTTATCCGGCCTCTGGTACCCCGAATGGATTTTCAAGGGATGTGGAGGGGCTCCTTGTCTCGGAGCGTCTCTGGGGCGTCGGCGCGAAGATCCAAACCTTTCTTTCATGAGACGGTAAAGGGATATGCCGATCTCCAGCTGTCAATGGGCGAGACGCGGGGTATAAACTGGACAGGTCGCCAGTCCATTACAGGGAAGAAATAGTCCAGTCTTTGGCCCGTTTTATTGTATCTACTTGGCCGACAGAAGTGTACTACAGACGTACTAACATCAGCCCTGGCTGCGGTTTCCCTCGGAGGTCTGCGGGTCACTCTGCTCCGCTCAACGTCAGACTTTTTTTTTTAATTACGCACTAACTCTGTAAACAGGCCACATAGGGAAGCTTAAAAATATAATGTTCTCGCCTCAAACGATCTGAAAACGTACTTTTGAAGAACTACAGCAGCAGAAAAGGGATTTTTTTTTCCTTTTTTTTTTTTTTCCAGTGTCCTGTCTAGCAATGTGGCAATAGGAATTGATGTCTCAATGCCAGATAGAGCTCGACAGATTTTGCTTTTACAAGTGGAGCGAACAGCTTTCGCCATTGTGCTCCACTTGATTTATGCTTGTAAATAGCTTTATTGTGATTCCTGCAAGGAGAATTTCAAATTATATGGACATTACAATGAGAGAGTAAAGGAAGAACAAGAAGTGAAAGAGAAAGAAAAGAAAAAGAGTAGAGGTGAAAGAAAGAGGAGATAAAAGGGAGAGAATGATAAAATCTTCTCCGTCTGCTCCGTCACCTGGAAAGAGAGATGCAAAAAGAACAGCACAACCAACAGACATAAAGCAACAAATACAATCGAATAACACCTAGATGCCATTGCTAAATCATATATATTATTATGTAAGCTGACATGTGTAATGTGATACTTGAAAAAAGAAAGTGAAAGAACATAAATAAATAAATAAATTATAAGATTACTGTATATAAGTGAACATTTAATACCTGGGACCCAGCACCTGTGGGAGTTTGTGAGAGTGCACTAGTTTAGGTGAAAATTATACAGAAGGAAATAGCTTGATAGTGATTGTGGAGAACCGAAGACCCACCTTCCCCGAGCACAGAGGCAGGAGTCAGGGGACCCATAACCCCGGACTCCCAAAGGGGCCCCTAAAGCAGGGCGCCCAGGAGGGGCCGACACAGGATATCTGCAACCTCCCCCCCCAAGGAAACAGTAGAGACGACCCCGAGGAAATCCCCCAGCCACCTCAATGTCGATGCCCTCAAGAGCCGCGGGGACGAGCCCGTGGGCTCCGCCGGCAGCTAGCCCCGCTGAAGTGGTCCCGGCCATGGGCCCGGGGGGCTAGAGGCCCCAGGGGCGCCCCGCCCCCACGACGGGGGCCCCGGCCGCCCCCCGGGGGGCCAGGCCCCGCGAAGAAGCCGCCGGGAGTGGGCCGGCGCACGCCCGGGAACCCGCCCCAAACCCGAAGCCCACCAATGCGCCAGAGGGCCAAGGCGCCTGCGAACGCAGCGGAGGAGGGCAGAACGTGGGGGGATGGGCTCCGCACCTAGCAGAGACTTGAGATGTTCTTGGGAGAGGGAGCGGACCACACACATACCTGAAGAAAAAAAGAAAAGGAAAACTCATTCACACCATCCCTCCCTTGTGCCCCACTCACCACATACAGATTTAAAAAAAAAAAAAGACGCTGTACACACATTCCCACATAACACTCGCATCCAACACTGACCAGAAGGGGGGGGGTCACCCCAAATCGACTATACGACTGCTTGTGTCCGACCCCCGGCCCCGCCCCCGGACCAGACGCCCCCCGGACCGGGCCCCCCAAAGAGGGCGGGCCAACACGACCCGTACGAGCCACCCAGCCAGAGCCCCCCCTCACCCCCTAAATACCTAATAAACGCCCTCTTTAAAAGGGAATTTTAAACTTACCACTCTGTTTGCGCTGTCTTGAATCAAGCTTCAGCCGTGGTGCATTCTGGGAAAGTGGTCAGTCTGAAGGACGCATGCGCGGCTCCTATCTTCGCACTCTGTGCTCCATTAACCAGCCTTAAAAACCATGACTTCAGACCACTGTTGTGAATTCGTATTCTCAAAGAAAAAATCCGTATTCTCAAGCAGCCGCTGCTGTTTGTGTTGATGAAGAGTAAAGCCCAAATTTAAACTTGAATTTTGTATATATTAGTTATTGAAGTTGTAAGTATTTAAACTGTATGTTGTATCTTTTGCATGAGATTTCAATTTTTATGAGTTTACAAATGTTTGTTATGCACAACGTCTGACTAATATGCACACAACTGTCCTTTTATGTACAAGTTTCTTTTGACAGTGATCTTACCTCAAAGCAGACCTGCAGTCTGAGAGCGAAGTGCTCTGTTAGGAACATACGGGGTAATCAGAGCTCTGATATATGATGGAGCTTGGTTATTAAGGGCTTTATACGTTAGAAGAAGAATTTTAAATTCTATTCTTGATTTAACAGGAAGCCAATGAAGGGAAGCTAAAATTGGAGAAAAATTATCCCTCTTGTTGATTTTCATCAGAACTCTTGCTGCAGCATTTTGGATCAGCTGAAGACTTCAAACTGCATTTTGTGGACTTTCTGATAGTAAAGAATTACAATAGTCCAGCCTTGAAGTAACAAATGCATGGACTAGTTTTTCAGAATCACCCCTGGACAGAATCTTTTCCGGAGGTGAAAAAAGTAAACTCTGGAAACTCTTTTAGAGTTTATTTAGTATTTGAACTTCCTCGTTTTTAAGTATTCTCATTTTGATTTATCTGAACTGCGATGGACTGGAAACCTGTCCATCGTGATCCCTGCCTCTCGCCCAATTGACAGCTGGAACTAGGAACCAGAACTCCTAGTGACCCCGTGAGGGATTTATGAGCGTATGCGTGTATAGATAGATGGATGGATTTATCTGAAAGTCTCTCTTACTGAAAAAGTAAGCAACCAGTTATGATTCCTGTCTGATTGTTTTACTCCACAGCATTTGTTGAAGTACAAAAATACAATAAACAAATATTAAAGAAAAATATCAAATCTCTTTATTATGCTTTTTTTCTGTAACAAATTGAAGCAATGCTACAACACGGTGCTATCATTAATGAAAGGCAAACAACATATATTTTTTTGTTTTTTAGATTTACTCCCTACTGAAGCTGCTACCCGCGCGACCCGACCCCGGATAAGCGGAAGAAGATGGATGGATGGATTTTAGATTAATTTGAGCATATGCTTTAATAATATTAGTTTTCCTTTTTGGCTATACCCGCTCTGCTCTTTTCAATCATTACAAATTTTGATTCTGAGCTTTATTTACTTCAAAATGATCGCTTGCTGAAGTTTAAACATTTTTTGTAGTAAGATGTCAAGAATAGTGACAGACCCTTCTTTTTTGATGTCACAGAAGTATAACTTGATTTTTTTGCCCGAACTGTCCCAATTCTCCAATGTTCCACACTTGTAACCTGCGCACTCAAGTTAAAGAGAAGTACAGACTTCGTAGACGGACTGGGCCCTAAAGTGTTCAGAATTGCTACTCTGTGGTGACATCATTATTATCATTGTCCAATCCCTGATGAGTCTTGGTGGGTGGAGTCATCACCATGGCAACAGGTGAGCCATTTCCTGACGTCAGAGAACGTAAAAAAGGAAGAGATAGAAAATTATTTTGAGACAGTGAGATTTTACTCTGACAGCTGTTGATTGATTAGTAGATGAATCAGACTGCTACCTGTGGCTCTCGGTCGATACAAGGACACCATGAGGAGAGTGGAGATGAAGAAGGGACAGAAGACCACCAGGTGGCAGACCAGCATGAAGACAAGGTGAGAAGCTGAGGCAGGAGGAGGAGGAGATGTAACAAAGGAGGGGTTTGTAGTTGGTGGTGTTTCTGCAGAGACAGTAAAACCTAATCAAGTCAATATTTTAATGACATATCTAGACAAACCAGAGGCACATTAACACTTATCTACCATCACCACACCAACAGGTTTATATCAGCCAGAAGGTGGATGGACTTTGAAGGGTCTGGGTGAGATGATCAGGTCCACACTGGGTTCCTCGTTGCACATGAATAAATGTCAAAGTTCACAACTGCTGAGATGCTGTGTCCAATATGTCTCAGAGATAAGAGCTAGAATCTGGGAATTACATTAGAACCAAGTAGAGCTGGTTCTACATGGACAATGTTGTGATGCTAACTGCTGTTCACACTAAATAGCAAGGTATTTCTCTCAGGTTGATGTGTGCAAACACTGCAGGATGATGTTCAACAACAACAACAAAAGTGATTATAAAACTGTTAGGCTCAGAACAGGTGGACCCAGTATTCGAGGCAAACAAACAGTGAGGGTTAAACAGTTTATTGAGATCAGACACAGAGCGGGAGGCGTCAGCGTCTGCAGCGGGAGCTTCTGCAGGAGGAGACAACAGGTTAGTGACCACGCTTCTCTGATAGTGATTGCACGCAAACGTGTCGGTCACTAACCTGGTCTTAATGTCCAGTTCTGATCCAGAAGCAGAGGTAGACCCCAGCTGGCGGGACGCCAATCCGGTGCGGCGGTTGCCGCTCATAGAGTCCCAGAGGCAGATGTATCGGAAGACTGAGGACAGGCAGGAGATCAGAACCGTGAGCAGGATTAGCCGTAGAGCGAAGCCAAAGACGAAGTCGGGGACGTGGTCGAAGGTCGGAGCCAGGAGATCAGAGAGCCAGTGAGGTGCCGAAGGACAATCCAGGACGGAGCCGAGTCACAGTTCCAGGTTCGATACACAGACCAGCAAACAGACTGAACGAGGGCAGGCAAGCTCGGTAGTCAGGAAACTAATCCCGTCGGTACACAGTGGGCAGAGATTAAGCAGATAAGAAGGCAGGCTCAGAGGTCGAGAGGCAATCAGGTCGGGATCAGGTAAACAGAACAAACGCTGGAATAAGTCTCACAAAATGCTCGAAATAAACTGGCACTGTTGCCTGGTCTTAGAGCTGGTTATATACTAGTGAGAGCAGGTGGAACAGATCTGAAGTGATGAGGAATGGGCAGAGCTAGACAGGTGTGTGACATGAGAGATTAGACCAGGCAACAGTGCCGAAATCATGACATAAAACATTTTACACCTGCAAGTATCCTAGCATTGTTCATGTCAGACTACATGTCAGAGGCCCTGAGAGCTTTTCTCTGCAGCTCGGACCAGGAAACTCTCACATACAGGAACAGAGGTGAATAACCCACAAACTCAGCATCACATAGACATTGAAGAAATTCAAAGAAAGTGCGCGAGCTGGAAAATTACAGACAAAGTGATTGAACTGAAGATAAGAATGAAAGGGGAAAAGTGTAGATTGACCCTCGGCTGGATCAGCTTATAAAAACCACAAACCAAACACAGCCAAAATCACTCACAGAAATACATGCACATCATCAGAAATATCCAGCAGTTAAAACAAACTCCGTCTCAGAGTAATTAAGCATTAAACTAAATCCTAATAGGTTCTGCCCAGGCTCAAAATATATTCAATTCAATTAAATTTTTTTTATATAGCGCTGATTCATGAAACATGTCATCTCGAGGCACTTTACAAAGTCAAATTGAATCATATTATACAGATTGGTCAAAAATTTCCTATATAAGGGAACCAGTTGATTGCATCAAAGTCCCGACAAGCAGCATTCACTCCTGGAGAACCGTAGAGCTACAGGGAGAGTCGTCTGCATTGTCCATGGCTTTGCAGCAATCCCTCATACTGAGCAAGCATGAAGCGACAGTGGGAAGAAAAAACACCCGTTAACGGGAAGGAAAAACCTCCAGCAGAACCGGGCTCAGTATGAATGGTCATCTGCCTCGACCGACTGGGGTTACAGAAGACAGAGCAGAGACACAACAAGAGAGACAAAAAGCACAGAAGCACACATTGATCCAGTAATCTGTTCTACATTAGATGGTAATAGCAGGTGAGCCGTCTTCTCTGGATGATGTCACAGTTAACACCTTACGGGTGGAAAGAGAAATAAAAGGGAAATCTTTTCTTTACTCTGACGTTGCCTCAGCGGGTGTCCTGGTTTCGGGTCCGTGAATCTGTGGTTTATGCAGCTTCGGCGGTGCTGGTCCATCAGGCAGCAAGGAGAAGGGGAACCCAGAAGTCTCTCTGGGCTTTTCAGACACTTTGTCGGCCAAACAAAAGCGTTGTTCCGTGACGATCACTGGGAGATAAATGGCTCTCAGTCTCTGAATGAAGTAGTTCCAAAGTACCTTTTAAAGTCGACCTCCTGCATATGAAGAAGCATGGATGGGTTTGCTTCGGGATTTCTCGGTCCAGCGAGAACCACTATGCACGAGGACTCACAGCAAAAGAGGAGGATGGACTCTGAAATGCTGAAGCCACAAATGGACTCTGTACCACACGTGAATAGCAAACCGTCTATTTCACCTGCATTGTCTACATTGTTACATTGGTTTATCTACTGTGATTTTTTAGAGTGATTTCTAGAGTGACTTTTTTCAAGCTGTATGCAAACGAAATGTCGTTCTGTATGCACTTTGTGCATACAGAACGACAATAAAGATATCTATCTATCTATGAGAGGGGTAGAGCCTGGATTCAAAGTAGTAGCCCCCAGCTGTAGAAATAATAATTCTAAATGTGATTTTAGTAATATCTTTTAAGGGTTAGTGTGTAGTGTACGTGATATGTTTTAGAGGGTTTCAGTGTGGTGTGATGTGTTGATTGGTTTACTAACCTACTTCGTGTGTCCAGGGGACTAGCAAATCATCCATCCGTGGCAAGTCTGTGAAAATAAGATTCTAGAATAAATAGGACTGATCAGACACCATCAGCTTTAAAAGTACACATCAGATTTAAATTAAAAGCAAATATTTCACTAAACATCAAAGACGGCAGAGTCTAGATGAAAAGAGTCAAAGGTGCCTTTTGTTAAAGCACAATGAGGAGGCTAACCTGGCCGGCAAATGTTTCTGGGTGTCTGAACCCCATTTTTTCCCAGGTGGCTGTCTCTCCAGTGTGAACCACTACTCATGAGGGCCCACAGCAAAAGAGGATATTGAGAGGGGTAGAGCCTGGATTCATAGTGGTAGCCCCCTGCTTTCAGTGGCAGTCCCTTCATTCTTGCAAAATTCTCAAGTTTCCTGTGGTTTTAAGCTTCCAGTCTGATTTTATCCCACATGGCTGAAAGCACATCATATCCCACCACCACCTTGCCTCCCCTTGCCAAACTGCAGCAGTCATCAAACTTTTCTTTTAATCCGCATCGTCAGAAAGAGAACTAAAGTTAAGGTTTTTGAATCCTGGGCATAATAACATGATAGCTCTGCTGAAAACATTCAGTAATTTTTCTGGAGCCGCCGTACTTCATAGTGAGACCTGCTGAAAACATTCTGCTTTTCATGGAGCATTCATGTAATGCAGAGTGCTGCATTACATGAATGCTCATCCGTACTCACAAAATCATTGAAATAACTGGTCTTTGCAACCAAAACTTTATAAAACTTTGTTAAGCAGTTTATAGGACAACCATTAATGAGGCTGCCTTTCTCAGCAATACAACTCTTTTCAGCCAGCCGACATTACTAACAGCTTAATGTGGGGGCGCACCGCCATTTTAGACACAGATAAATAGTGATGGTGCTGCATTTCCTGTCCTGTTAACATTCCAGTGCAGGATGCTTTCTTTGTCATTTCTGTCATTGCACTTTTCTATGTAAGCAGCAGATTCTCAACACTCTATGAATGATTCAAAAACATTGACAGAGCTTAGAATTAATTATGTACCTGTAAGTAAGACCCTGTTTGTTACCGGATAAGTAACATATGCACCTTACATGGCACTTTTATAGCACGCTGCACTTTTTGTCAGGACTCAGTCAGCAGGGCCGTGCAGCTTGCTGCTGGCTCTGCTGCCTCCACTCTCTCCACAGGTGTTCGTGGTTAACGGGTGGGCGGAGTGCACACACCTGCAGACACTCCAGCAGCACCGGGCCGCACTATAAGAACCGTGCTCGAACAGAGGGAGGATGCCAAAAAGGAAAAAAGAATTTAAAATCTTTTGGTTGGGATATTGAAAATATTATAAAAGAATTTGATTTAGATTATATAAATATTAGCCAAACAGTCCCTCTTTCACCAGTTCATCCATCTTTATTTTCTAATAGTATTGTTGATTTAACCTTGTTGAAGGAAAGGGAAAAAGGAAACTATTTAGATTTTAGTTCAATACAATCATATTTAGACAATAACTATTATGGATATATTCAAGTTTTTACAGATGCTTCAAAAAACTCAAATAACAATAATGGGGTGTCATTCATTGTTCCAGAATTTAATATTAAGAAATGTAAAAGAATTTCTGATGGAGTATCAGTTTATACAGGAGAGATGATGGGAATCATTGTAGCTTTAGAATGGATTGAGGAAGTTCGTCCTTTGAGAAGCATAATTTGTTCCGATTCAAGTTCATCATTATATTCAATAAAAAATAATCATTCTACTAGTAGATCAGACCTTTTATTAGAGATTCAGTTATTAAGGTATAGAATTCAGGCAATGGGTTTAGTAGTTATTTTTACATGGATACCATCCCATATAGGAATAAAAGGAAATGAATTAGCAGACAAATATGCAAAAAAAGCTACAAAAAATATTAATATTGATATAGTGGTAACATTTAGTAAGAAAGAAATTAAATCTATTATTAAACAAAAGGTTAAGGAAAGATGGCAGAAGCTGTGGGAAGAAGATAGAACCGGAAGATGGCTTTATAGTATTCAAAGGAAAGTTGGTGCAATGAGGATAACAGGAAGGAATAGAAAAGAGGAAACAATTATATCGAGATTACGTTTCGGACATACAGGGTTAAATGGAAATCTATTTAAAATGAGAAAACATCCAACAGGAGTTTGTGACTTTTGTTATCAAGAGGAGACGGTGGAGCATGTTTTGTTGGTTTGTTATAAATATTCTATGGAGAGAAGAGAATTATTATGTCAATTACAAGAAAATAAATTACAGTTAAATTTAAAAGATATTTTGGGAAAAATTTCTAATTCTGAGTATTTTGGTTATTTGATAAGCTACCTTAAGAAAACAAAATTGATAGAAAGGATATAAGTATATTTATGTAATTATTATTATCATTATATTTAATTATTTATCTAGTTATTTATTTTTTGTGGGAGAATATATATACATAGCATCCCGATTCACACTCCACTCTAGTAGATGGCGGTAATGCACATCATTAAGTTGCTTGCCAACCGCCATAAAACAAGAAGAAGAAGAAGAAGAAGAAGAAGGGAGGATGCCAGAGTGTTACCTTGTCGCGGTATGCCTAAAGGCCAAAGATCTCCACCTGAGCTTCAGACCCGTGAGTTTTTCGATCCCCGTCTTGGATCTAATCCGTGTTTCCTGTGTTCTCTCCAGTGCACTCGTGTCTTTGGAACCCTTCTCTCGTGTGACTCTGCGCTGTGAAGACCAGGCTCCCGAATCCGCAACCGCTCAGATTCTGCTCTGGCGATCTCCTCCTCAAACTCCCTTGGTGATACCAAGTTGGGCGCGAGCTCCCCCTCCCCGGATTCACCCTGGTCGCCTCGGACTCTCCTGGTTCCTTCCTCTGTTCATTCCGGATCCCTGGACCCGCCGGTGCTGCTCGGACCCCATCCGCCTCCGCCCACAGTTCTCCCGGACGCCTGTCACCACCTCCGCAGGACGGCTGAGTCCACACCACTACCTCCCCGGTTCGGTTCTCGTGCTCTGTGGTAAGCTTACGACTTCCCGTAACGTTTGCTTAGCTTCTCCCTCAGTTAACCGTGTCTCCCTCTCCTTCAGACTGACCCGGTCTCCAGACTTCGGTTCCCCGCTGCTTCCCCGATCTGCGGCGACAGATCTTCTTCGTGCCCCGCATTTCTGTTTAATAAACTCTTGTGATCTGACCTGTTTTCCCTGAGTGTTTCTGCATGTGGGCCAAACATTTAAAGCCGAACATGACAGAAGAACACTCTGGCCAAACAGACTCAGCGGAGACACTCGGTAGGGCTTTTACAGCCCAACAGGATCAGATCAAAGGGTTAGAATCCTCGATGTTGGGGTTGCAGAATCAGATGCAGGGTTTTGCGGCCCAGCTTAACCAGCTAACCGGTATGCTAAATGCTAGCCTCCAGCCTACTCCGTCCGAGCCTTCAAACCCCTCCCCCGTGTCCGTGTCAGCTGTGACGTCAGATCATGTCCCCGGAACCCCCTCGCTCACTCCGGAGAAATACTCCGGCGAGGCGGGTGATTGTCAGGGTCTTTTGTTCCAGTGCTCCCTTGCCTTCAATAATTCACCACAAACCTTCGCCCTAGACCACTCCAAGATCTCTTTTGTGCTGCGGCTGTTAACGGTCCGAGCGCTTAGATGGGCAGAGTCCCGTTTCCCCAATTGTCAACACTTCGGCTGCACATTTAACGAGTTCATAGCGGAGTTTAGGACGGTCTTTGCAGCCGAATCAGACGAGGCACAGGATTCACAGCGGCTCCTGACTCTTAGACAGCGGGGCAGACGGGTAGCAGACTTTGCCATAGAGTTCCG
The DNA here is from genome assembly GCA_037039145.1 of Fundulus diaphanus. NCBI lineage: Eukaryota > Metazoa > Chordata > Actinopteri > Cyprinodontiformes > Fundulidae > Fundulus > Fundulus diaphanus. Next base: position 47,928,017 of record CM073131.1, read on the forward strand.
AACCGTGGCGGCTGCAACGGGCTGGGAGGAGCGCGCTTTAAGATCTGTTTTTCTCCAGGCCCTCGATGAGTCCCTTAAGGACGAGCTGGCACGGGTAGAGCAGCCCGCCACCTTAAATGAATACATCGCGCTGGCGGTGCGCTTAGATAATCGCTTACGGGCGCGCGGTAGGAGCCGCCCCGAGAGATTGCCGGGTTTCCGGCCGGCTCCAACCGAGCGGACCCCTCTCAGACCCGCTGCAGCGCCTCCCTCCCCGCCGGAACCCATGCAGTTGGGTCGGCTTAGGCTGTCCGAAGATGAGCGGCAGAAACGCATGAGCACGAAGCTCTGCCTATACTGTGCTTCGCCCGCTCACTTTATTAAGGAGTGTCCCGATCGGCCAAAAGATCAGGTCCGTCGGTTTTAGCGGAGAAACCGGCGGACCAGCCTAAGTTTACCTTTTCTTCTCCTCCGCGTCTTTGCCTGCAAGCGGCGATTGTGTCTGTTGATGACATGTTTAAGTTATCCGCCCTAGTGGATTCAGGGTGTGATTTTAATTTAATCGATCATTCGTTTGTCCTCCAGGCTAAGCTGGAGACAGTTCCTTTAAGTTCGCCTCTCCAGGTTTCTGCCCTGGACGGCGGGGTTCTTCCGCGAATAGCCCACAGAACGAGTCCCCTTGAGCTTGTGATGTCCGGTAACCACAGAGAACGGATCTCATTCTTAGTTTTTCCCGTTAAACACGCCCCCGTTGTTCTGGGGTTTCCTTGGTTACAGCGTCATAATCCGCACATCAATTGGGCGGAGCGACGGGTGGAGACCTGGTCGCCTGGGTGTCACGCCACCTGCCTACTGTCAGCTGTTCCCTCGTCACAGGCTCGCACACAGCCTATTCCCCAGCCTGACTCTGAGGTTTTAAAACTAGTGCCCGAGTGCTATCACGACCTCCGGCAGGTTTTTTGCAAGGCCCAAGCTAGCTCGCTTCCGCCCCATCGCCCCTACGATTGTGCGATCGACCTCTTGCCTGGTGCTCCGTTGCCGTCTAGCCGCCTTTATAATATTTCTCAGGGGGAGCGTCAGGCCCTAGAGAAATATATCAAGGAGTCTTTAGCCGCTGGTCTAATCCGTGCCTCGTCTTCTCCTCTAGGGGCTGGGTTTTTTTTCGTGTCCAAAAAGGATGGTTCCCTTCGCCCGTGTTTTGATTATCGGGGTTTAAACGCCATAACGGTGAAGAATAAGTATCCCCTCCCCCTCCTCTCATCCGCCCTCGAACCGGTTCAGTCTGCGACCATCTTCACTAAGCTAGACTTGCGTAATGCTTACCACTTAGTGCGGATCCGCCGGGGAGATGAGTGGAAGACTGCTTTTAAGACGCCACTTGGACACTTCGAGTACCAGGTTATGCCTTTCGGCCTGTGCAATGCTCCAGCCGTGTTTCAGGCCCTGGTGAATGATGTCCTCCGAGATTACCTGAATATATTCGTGTTTGTGTACCTGGACGACATTCTCATTTATTCCCAGAACCCAACAGAACACCTTCAACACGTCCGTGTAGTTCTCCAACGTCTCCTGGAGAACAAGTTATTTGTCAAAGCAGAGAAATGCGAGTTTCACAAGCCCTCTGTCTCGTTTCTCGGACTCATCTTAGAAGGGGGGCGGGTTCGATCTGACCCCGAGAAGATCAAGGCGGTCCTTGACTGGCCGGTACCCGAGACCAGAAAGGAACTACAACGATTCCTAGGGTTTGCCAATTTCTACAGACGCTTCATCAGGGGGTACAGTCAGATCGCTGCACCTCTCCACGCCCTCACTTCCGTCAAGACCTCTTATTCATGGAACTCGGAAGCTGACTCTGCATTCTCTGCCCTCAAGACAAGGTTCTCTCAAGCACCCATTTTGATCCACCCAGACCCCAAGAAACAGTTTGTTGTAGAGATAGACGCCTCTGATACTGGGGTGGGTGCGGTGCTATCTCAAAACTCGGACCAGGACCAGAAACTACATCCCTGCGCCTTCTTCTCCAGACGTCTGTCCCCGGCGGAGAGGAATTATGATGTCGGGGATCGAGAGCCACTAGCCATCAAGCTCGCCTTGGAGGAGTGGCGTCACTGGCTAGAGGGGTCCGAGCAGCCCGTACTCATTTGGACGGACCACAAAAACCTGGCCTACATCCAGACGGCAAGACGGTTGAACCCCAGACAGGCCCGCTGGTCCCTTTTCTTTTCCCGCTTCAACCTGTCCATTTCCTATCGCCCCGGTTCTAAGAACCTAAAACCTGACGCCCTGTCCCGTATGTTTTCACCCCCTGACTCCGTGAAGGAACCAGCTACCATCCTCCCCTCGTCGTGTGTGTGCAGAGCCCTCCAGTGGGAGGTTCAGGACCTGATTTCCCGAGCCCAGCGGTCAGAGCCTGACCCGGGTACTGGCCCCCCTAATCGGACCTATGTCCCCTCTTCTGCCAGGTCCCGTGTCATACAATGGGCTCACGCGGAGAAGTTTTCCGCTCACCCTGGCATCCATCGCACCCGAGTATTCCTTTCCCGCCGGTTCTGGTGGCCGACGATGTCCCGTGATGTAAGACAATTTGTCCTTTCGTGTCCCGTGTGTGCCCAAAACAAGGCCTCAAACAGACCCCCTGCAGGTCTCCTCCAGCCCTTACCTGTCCCTGAGCGCCCCTGGTCCCATATCGCTCTGGATTTTGTCACCGGTCTCCCCTCGTCACAAGGCATGACCACTATACTCACCGTTATTGACCGGTTCTCTAAGGCCTGCCACCTCATTCCCCTCAGAAAACTCCCCTCAGCTCTCCAAACGGCCCAGCTCCTGGTTCGGCACGTATTCCGCCTGCATGGCATACCTCAGGAGATTCTGTCTGACCATGGTCCTCAGTTCATCTCGCGGGTGTGGAAGGAGTTCGCCGTGGCCCTTGGGGCCCGGTATACACTAACCTCCGGTTATCACCCGCAGACCAACAGTCAGACAGAACGAATGAACCAGGAGCTGGAGACCGCCCTCCGCTGTCTCACCTCCAATAATCCCTCTGACTGGAACAAATATCTCTCATGGATCGAGTACGCCCACAACAGCCACGTTTCCACTGCCACCGGACTATCCCCTTGTGAAGTCTCCTTAGGTTATCAGCCCCCATTACTCCCAGAGGACAACCGACAGATCGCCGTTCCCTCAGTTCAAGAACACATTAAGCGCAGCAAAGACATCTGGCACCAAACCATTCAAGCTCTCAATCGCACAACCGAACAGAACCGCCGATTTGCTGACCGCAAACGAGTCCCAGCCCCCAGTTATCACCCCGGTCAGCAAGTCTGGCTATCCACTAGAGACCTTCCCTCCCGAGCCGCCTCCCGCAAGCTGTCCCCACGCTTTACTGGTCCCTACGAAATAGTCTCCATTGTCAGCCCCACCTCTGTCCGTCTACGCCTTCCGTCTCACTCCCGCGTCCACCCTACCTTCCATGTGTCCCAGATCAAGCCCGTTACCTCCAGTCCTCTGTGCCCTCCGGCCGAACCCCCTCCACCCACCCAGGACCACCACGGTAGCCGGATCCAACGGATCGTGGCCTCCCGTCCACGAGGTAGAGGTTTCCAATACCTCGTGGACTGGGTTGGCCGCGGTCCTGAGGATAGGTCCTGGCTACCCGGCTCCTCCATCCCTGACCGTTCCCTCATTGACTCCTTCCTCTCCTCCCTTCCCTCCTCTTCCTCTTCTGGGCCGCCAGGAGGCGACCCTTGAGGGGGGGGGGGGGGGTGGTGTCAGGACTCAGTCAGCAGGGCCGTGCAGCTTGCTACTGGCTCTGCTGCCTCCACTTTCTCCACAGGTGTTCATGGTTAACGGGTTGGCGGAGTGCACACACCTGCAGACACTCCAGCAGCACCAGGCCGCACTATAAGAACCGTGCTCGAACAGAGGGAGGATGCCAGAGTGTTACCTTGTCGCGGTATGCCTAAAGGCCAAAGATCTCCACCTGAGCTTCAGACCCGTGAGTTTTTCGATCCCCGTCTTGGATCTAATCCGTGTTTCCTGTGTTCTCTCCAGTGCACTCGTGTCTTTGGAACCCTTCTCTCGTGTGACTCTGCGCTGTGAAGACCAGGCTCCCGAATCCGCAACCGCTCAGATTCTGCTCTGGCGATCTCCTCCTCAAACTCCCTTGGTGATACCAAGTTGGGCGCGAGCTCCCCCTCCCCGGATTCACCCTGGTCGCCTCGGACTCTCCTGGTTCCTTCCTCTGTTCATTCCGGATCCCTGGACCCGCCGGTGCTGCTCGGACCCCATCCGCCTCCGCCCACAGTTCTCCCGGACGCCTGTCACCACCTCCGCAGGACGGCTGAGTCCACACCACTACCTCCCCGGTTCGGTTCTCGTGCTCTGTGGTAAGCTTACGACTTCCCGTAACGTTTCCTTAGCTTCTCCCTCAGTTAACCGTGTCTCCCTCTCCTTCAGACTGACCCGGTCTCCAGACTTCGGTTCCCCGCTGCTTCCCCGATCTGCGGCGACAGATCTTCTTCGTGCCCCGCATTTCTGTTTAATAAACTCTTGTGATCTGACCTGTTTTCCCTGAGTGTTTCTGCATGTGGGCCAAATATTTAAAGCCGAACATGACACTTTTAAGTTATATACTAATTTGCACACCTCCAGGCCTGTAGAAATAATAATTCTAAATGTGATTTTAGTAATATCTTTTAAGTGCTAGTGTGGAATGTATGTGATATGTTTTAAAGGGTTTTAGTGTGGTGTGATGTGTTGATTGGTTTACTAACCTTCTCCTGTCAAGCTGTCTGGGAAATAATTCCTCCGTGGCAAGTCTGTGAAAATAAGATTCTAGAATAAATAGAACTGACCAAACACCATCAGCTTTAAAAGTAAACATCAGATTTTAATAGCAAATATTTCACTAAACGTCAAAGACGGCAGAGTCTAGATGAAAAGGGTCAAAGTGTTTTTTCTTGAAGTACAATGAGGAGAGAAGCTGCAGAAGCAAACTGACACAGTTTCAGACCCTTTCCTGCTTTGACTACGTTCAAAACTAAGTGAGATCTTCTGACCAACAATCAGAGCTGCAATAAATCATCAGGAAGGTCAGGACTGAGCACCACGTGTCTTCATGTTAAACTATAGTGAAGCTGCTGACCTGAGACAGAGATCCTGCTGGATGGAGACTCTCCATGAGCGCTGATGCTACACCCGTAGAGGCCTTCATCAGAGCTGGTCACATGGTGGAGGGTCATGTGACCTGCAGGCTCAGTCCTGATGAGGGAGCCATCTTTATAGAAAGCAGCTGGGAGGTTGGAGGGAGCGGTCTTTGTGTGACAGCTCAGAGTGACGTCATCTCCCTCCATCACAGGGAGGACAGGACTCTGCAGGATCACTGATCCACCTCAACACAGAGACAAACTACAGCATTTCATCCATTTCCACACAGCTTCATCAACACTAACTCCACAGTCTGATCTTACCAGTGACAGTGAGCTGGATGCTGCTGCTGGCTGCTCCCTCTCTGGACTCACACCAGTAAACTCCATTGTCAAATGGGTGCAGGTATGTGATGGTACAGGTAGAACCAGCTGTTTTCCCCCATCCATCTCCACACTGCCTCCTGGTTTCTCTGGTCATGTTCCTCCTCACAGTCCATCCAGCAGAGCTGTTGTCCTCCTCACAGCTCAGAGACACAGAGTCTCCTTCAAAGAACTGAGATCTGCTGGGACTCACAGTCAGAGCAGCTGGGAGGAAGAAAGCAGGTTAAATAGTTTGTAATTCCTGCAGGAGCGTCTCTGTGGAGTCAGTCAGACTGAAACAGTGACAGAAGCAGTTTCTAACCTTGGTTTGTTGAGCAGCTCAGCAGAGAGATGAGAGCTGCAGAGAAATGACTCTCAGGTTAGTTGGAGCTTTAATCAGCGCTCTGCTGTGGGAAGCAGCAGTGATGGTCTCTCAACATTTCCACACCAACACACATCCAGCAGATGGGACTCACCCAGCAGCCTGTGGACAGATGTTCCCTCCATTCTGCAGCTGGATCAAATGAGACCAGCAGCAGGTTGGCAGACAGTAAAAAGCTCCTCTTCCTCTTTGTGGACCACTACATGTCAGAGGCTCTGAGAGCTTTGCTCTGCAGCTCAGACCAGGAAACTCTCACATACAGGAACAGATGTGAGAAACCCACAAACTCAGCATCACATAGACACTAAACCAGATCTTATTCATTGATCTTAATCATCTGCTGTGGGATTTATTTGATCAATTACAAAGTTTCACCTTTTGCAACTAAAGTCAATAAAAATCTCTCAACTTATAATGTGTAGAAACCAGGAACTGACTATTTAAGACGTTAGTGTCAACTTAAACTTTCAGCTTCCTCATTTTCTAAGTTCTCTGTAACAACTTTCTGCTGCAGCGTTTACTGTATTGTTTTTGAAGGAGCTCCTCAACAACCTGTTAACATTAATTTAAAGCCTCCATTATATACATAAAATAAAAAAGCATGTATTTAATGTCTGCAAACAGTATTGAAATAATGTAGATGTGACTGGTCACCAAGTCAAGAATCACAAAGACGGAGATGAACTACAAAAGGAAGAAGAAAAAGAAGAAGTCATTGGTTTTTTACCCAGAAGGCTGCAGCTAAAAGATGACTCAGTGCAAGTAGTCGTTTGCTGTGAAAACAATTAAACTACTCAGAGCAACAAGGAGGTGGCCACAGAATTTATGCATTGGCCATGATGGCAGCTTCTTCTGCAGCACACGCCAATAGAATGCACAAAAAAATGGAACTAATTGGTAAATTGATTTTTGTTTAGTCTAATAATTATCATATATATATTAAAATACACAGAGATATAGACTGCCAATGCTCAAGCATCTGTCCTTTTATCCCACATGAGAAAAAAATGCTCTTGCTGCTGGAGTCCAGTTTTTATAAAAATCTCGCTATTTGCTATTATTTCCTCCAAAAATTGTTTTGACATTTGAAAGGGACTTTTTCACGTTATTGGGACAATTTTACAGTGGTGGATTCATGGTGCGGGCTTCTGCTATAATAGATCAACTGGTGGTGGTAGCTGAAACACACAGCTGCTTCTGTGGCCGTAGATTTTCAGGAGCCCTTTGCAGAACCAGGAAATAAACACTTTAAGAACTACATATGACGTTTTCCAGTCTGGCTTTCATGCTCACCACAGTACAGAGACCGCCCTTATCAAGGTGTTTAATGACATCCATATAAATACAGACTGTGGAAGAACCACCGTGCTGGTTCTATTGGACCTCAGTGCAGCGTTTGATACTGTCGATCACTCCATTCTGTTAGAGCGCCTGGAGAACTGGGTCGGCCTCTCTGGTACAGCTCTCCACTGGTTTAAATCCTACTTAAAGGACAGGGACCTTTTTGTATCAGTGGGTGACTTTACATCAGAAATGACAAAAATCACATGTGGGGTTCCCCAAGGGTCCATTCTAGGTCCCCTCCTATTCAACATCTACATGCTCCCTCTAGCTCAGATCATAAAAAACAACAGCATCAGCTACCATAACTATGCAGACGACACACAGCTCTACATCACCATGTCACCAGGTGACTATGGACCAGTTCAGACACTGAGTAAATGCCTTGAAGAAATCAATGCATGGATGTGCCTAAACTTTCTTCAATTGAATACAAACAAAACTGAAGTAATAATCTTTGGACCAATAGAGGAGAGATCAAAAGTTAGCACACAGCTTCAGCTGCTTCAGGTAGAAACCACTGATCAGGCCTGAAATCTGGGTGTAATGATGGACTCAGACCTGAACCTCCAAAAGCATCTAAAGACAGTTACAAGGTCGGCTTTCTATCACCTGAAGAACATTTCCAGGATTAAAGAACTGATGTCTCAGCAGGATCTGGAAAAACTAATTCATGTGTTTATATTTAGTAGAATTGATTACTGCAACAGTGTTTTCACAGGTCTGCCTAAAAAGTGGATCAGACAGCTGCAGCTGATCCAGAACGCTGCTGCCCGCGTCCTCACTAAGACTAAGAAAGTAGAGCACATCACCCCAGTTCTAAAGTCCTTACACTGGCTCCCTGTATCTCAGAGAATAGACTTTAAAATACTTCTGTTAGTCTATAAATCCCTGAATGGCTTAGCACCTAAATACATCACAGACTTGTTATCAGTGTATCAACCCTCCAGACCACTCAGGTCCTCTGGCTCCAGCCTGCTCTGCAGAACCAGAACCAGAACTAAACACGGAGAAGCAGCATTTAGTTCCTATGCTCTACTTATCTGGAACAAACTTCCAGAAAACTGTAAAAGTGCGGAAAGCCTGAGTTCTTGTAAATCAAGATTAAAAACACATTTGTTTAGGATTGCCTTTGACTGTTCTAGTTAAACTGTTCTACTGAAGCATCATTAGTTCAACTTTTTTAGTCCAACTGTTTTTAATGTTCTATTTTGTTTCTACATTTTATTCCTACTTGCTTTTATTCTGTTTTATTTTCCTATATTTTAATCATGTAAAGCACTTTGCATTGTCTCTGTACTGAATTGTGCTATATAAATAAATTTGCCTTGCCATGAAAAGAAAAGTATAAATCTGGCATACGAAATCTCAAAAAAATCTGAAAAAGTGCAAAACTGCTAACAGTCAGCTGTAGTTTGTCCTGATTATATTTCAGAACCAAAGAAGAACTCGGATTAATCAAGAAGAGCCAAGTGAAATAAAATGTTCAAGAAAAACGACTGGTTTCCTTTTTCTAATTTTTTCCCATCCAACAGTTTAGCATCTTATCAAGAGGCCGAAACACTCGTGGATACTAAATCATTTTAAACTGTGTGTCATTCCTTAAAGTTCTGAGGATATGAGTATCAGGATGTTTTTTTTTTCTCTCTGCAGTAAACTTTTCTGAATGTTTGGAACTTGATATGAAGAACTAGTGGCGAGGGAAAAGTTGAACGTTAATATATTATGAGGAGTATTAAGTGCCAATACTTGAGCTAAGAGCGAAATTTAGACTAATTTTCCCGTCATGATAAAACCCTGTCAGGGTGACTGTCACCAGTTCATCTAAATTAATTTACCAAAGTGTGAACAGCTGTCTGTTAGTGGGGACTGAAGTACAGGATAGCTCAGAGGGAAAGGTGGATTAATGTGTGTTAGGAATCCTGCAGTGGTTGTTGGTTCACAAACAAGAAAAAAATATTTTCTTTTGTCTTCTTTATCTGTTGGAGGGAGCCCCGTAATGTTCGGAAGTTAAGGCAGAAAAGACAGACGTTCATTTTCTACTAGCTTTTTGGGCATGATTTCCACTAACCAGGCGTGTCTGGTTGTTCAAACATTAATCTGTATGGACTCACGCTTTTTAGTGCAGCCTCCTCGTAAGGTCCGTTCGTGTGATCCCAAAAATTGGATTAATCATATCATTTCAAATCCTTCAACTACGTTGGATAGATGTTAAAGCAAAAACTTGAGACATTTCTTCATTTGCAGCATTTTCATCGAGGAACCACATGGCCACTTAAGTTTTTACAAACATCTAGCGGACCCCGTTTGTCACAAGTTAATCCAGGCTTAATTTTTTCCAGATTTTTTATTTATTTACCTTTTTCAGAATCAGAAATACTTTAATGATCCCAGAGGGAAATTACTTTTGTTACACGCTCCAGATATACAAACATTTTTTATATATATATATTTACAACATTCCACACAAAGTAATATAAATATATACATATATAAGTCAATATATATATACATGTATATATATATACATATGTATAACTATAGATTCAAATAAAGTCATAATTTAAATAAAGTGATAAATTTATTCAAATGGCTGCCCAAACAGTGGGTTCTCCAGTAGAAGCCTAACCCTAACAGACAGACAATATTGAAGACATGACGCACTTCTATAGTGTTTTTTAGCAGTAAGGTTGAGAACGTTTGTTGCCTTGTCCATCTAAATATCACAAACAGTGGTGTGATGTCACTGTAATACCCACTCTACAATATTGCCTACTAACACCTTTTGTTAAACTGGGTGAAATGGTCCTTCCACCCTGACAGTAGTCTACACATTATGTATTCAGAAAAATGAGGCCTATAAAAACTCTGACCAATCACTGCCATTCGCATTGAAAATAGGGATTTGTCAGAGTTTTGGTCCTGCTCTCCCCCTCTGTCTAAGGTGACAAGATTTCTGCTCATGGATAAAAATCAATACATCTCATCAAGATGAAATTAGGAAACGGGGACAGTAATGGTTTAATTTATTTTTAAATATTTATTAATATTTAAACAACAAAAATCAAGTGTAAGACCCAGGAATGTGCCTCTCCACACTTTTAGTATACACTAAGATTAATAAAATGAATACATCAATAGTGTTATTAATAGAAAACTAGAACTGTGTCTCTGTGTTGGGGCAAAGTGGTGGGGGTGGGAGTGGAGGGGTCAAGGGTGGTTAGCAGGGCTTTTCAATTTTGTGGGGCCCAAAGAGCTCTGCTGCCTCCTAAGGGGAGAGTGACATGAGGAAAATAAAAACCAGTAAATACAAACATTTGGCCTGTGGCTGTCTGTGGAGACAGAGTTACCCCACCTCTTCAAAAAAGTGCAACAAATACTCATTCTGTTCACGTCTACATACCTATGAGAAATAGTTTTTTCTGCATTAACATCTAAAAGAAGCAGTGGTCAAACCCGCAGGTAAAGGATGATTATATGTTTCTTACTGTCACCTGGCCACATCAGGAACCTGTGCATCTCAAAGAAGCAGATTAATTTCTCCCACTAATGGGTTATAAGCACAGCTCAACTTCTTCCTGAACTTCAGCAGCTCCTTTGTTTCCTGTCTTTCATTAGAGGACAGACTGATTAATCCAGGTGTGTCTGGCTGGTTACTGGGCTCAGACACACCTGGATTAATCAGTCTGTCCAGTAATTGATGCGCAAGTATATTGTTTGCTCCTATAAGGTGAGTTAACTCCGGTCTGTGAGTCAGCTAACATGAGATCATCTCTGGTTTCTTCAAGGCCTTCTGTGTCTGAAGTGCCATCAGCCACGGTATCCAGAGGTCTGGATAAAATAAGAGAAGAGGATTTATTATGTGCAGAACAGACATTTTTAAAAACACAAGAAAAAAATACAACTAATCTGCCTCTTCATTGTGTCACAGCTAGGGCAGTGCAGTGAAACTCATGTTCAGTGCAGAGACTCAGAAAGAGGTTATATTCTCAGACAATTGGGCTTCTCAACTCAAACCTGAGTCACTCTGTTTTACATAGCATACCTAACAGTACATTACTCAATGCGTTAGTTTATCACTTAAATCATGTCAATGCTTTATCACTTGAACTTTATTAATACTCTAAGTAAATTTTTCTCCCTTCTTGTCAACCGATCTTTCCATCAGTGTTCCTATTTTCCTCCACTCTCATTTAATCTTCTGTCTTCCTATCTTCTTTCTCTCTCCTCAATCTTACATTATTCTAAAACAGAGACATTACATAATTAAAATCATTTCCAAAAACATTAGAATGTACAACATGAAAACTTCCAATTATTATTATTATTATTATTATTATTATTATTATTATCTCATCTGCTTAAATACAAAAAAATCTAATTACCACAATATTTGGTGCTACAAGCAGAAACAACATAATAAATGAACATTAAACAGGTGGTTATCTTTTCCTCCATCATTCTCAGATCATGCAGATCTTGTCCTATTCAGTTCTCCTGTTACTGACTCCTATTTTGTCATGAGGAACTTTCATATATCCAAACTGAGCAGTAGAAAAGTACACCTAAGCCTGGAAGTCTATGCTTATAAATCACAACCATGATTCAGCAAAACAACTTATAATAACTCTACTTATAACTAACTATCTGAAATATAAACTAAAGGTCACCAATCAGTTCTAAAACATCGTTAGACGAACCCTTGTTGATCCCTGGAGAACCAGCGTACCAGATTAGCGCCTTACAAAGAGTTTTCAATCCTTCTGTTACATTTCATCCGAGTGTCTTTTACTCAGGTGAGCAGCAACTCGTGGTCTTGTCTTACTTTTTATTGACTATTTTTTAACCTGGACACAAACCAAACATTTATCACAGGATCAGCCCGATCCAAATAAAATGAATCGATTAACACACTTACCAAGACACAGCAGCTCCCCATCAGTTGCCACCGGTATGACAACGAACTTCCACTTCTTCTTCTTCTGTTTTAAAAGTGGTGTGCTCTTCTTCTTCTTCGTGTTTTAATGGCAGCCAAAAGCATCATTACCGCCCATCTAGTGGTGCGCTCTGTTCCTCGCAGCGCAACCAGCTACCATAACACCCGTTTCTGCGCGCAAAAGCTCTACCGTAATAACAGTCTACATGCAACATTTTCCCCCTCGGTAAAATCGGGGACATTTCCGGGGACGGCTTTAGCCGGAGACAGGTGGTCCAAAACGGGGACAGTCCCCAGAAATCGGGGACGTCTGGTCACCCTACCTCTGACCCTCATCTTCTGGGGGAATTGCCTTAGCTATTGATTGTCCCATATGCTAATCATTTTGATTTGCTTCCTAACGCCAATGAGCGTGTTCATTCCTTGTTAGTTTCCACTTGCTGGCTATGCATGCATACTTTTAGTGTTTATATATCTGGTTAGCTTAGCGGTTAGCTTCGGTGTTAGCCATTCATTGTAGCTCCGCTGCTCTACCCCATTTACTTTGACATGGCTGAGAGCCGCAAGAAGCGAACCGTGTTCATGTTTATGAAAGAAAGAGGAAGGCCTCAGTAGTGGCTCTACAGTTCCCCAGGAGTGAATGCTGCTTGTCGGGACTTTGATGCAATCAACTGGTTTCCTTATATAGGACATTTTGACCAATCTGTATAATCTGACCCAATCTGTATAATATGATTGAACTTGATTTTGTAAAGTGCCTTGAGATGACATGTTTCATGATTTGGCGCTATATAAATAAAATTGAATTGAATTGAATTGAATAGAAAGAAATAAGACCAGAGTGGATTTCTTCACGCAATCTCACTGAAGAGCAGAAGAGAAGGTAAGACGGTCTCGTAGATGTACAGTTACTCAATAAGTGATTTGGGGATACTTCCAGAAAAATCAGACTCTACCTTTACATTACACTTGAATGCCCTAAAATCATCTTATTTGCTATCATCGTTACGCTTTGTCTCTCGTTTGGATATGTGAACAGAAAAGACGCCATACCAGCAGTGATCCTGATTTTCTTAGAAGTTATCGTTATCCTTCTGTTAACAAATGCTGATTCCGACCTCAGCATCAAACTCCCATTGTAGGTTCAGTGCAGTTAAAACCTGTTCAGAAACTGATGTGGTTTCATGACCAAATAGGATCAAAGTCCAACAGCTCCATGAACTCGTTAGGCTGCATGTTCTTAACATCAGCCACACTATTGGTAACTTTGTGGTTTCAGTCCAGGATTTCTGTGGAATTATAGATTGATTAATGAAAGAGAAGCGAGTGGAATACACCTTCTGTTACTTGAGATTATATTTTTTTTCAACTAAGACATGCCGGTCCTAAAAAGTAGATATTTTCTGGCTCCATTAAAACTATGTTTGGGACCATTTGATTTCTGCTATTTTTTCTGGTATTCTTAAATGTAAACTGAATGGAAAATGTGTCATAAGTTGATCTTGTGATCAGCGGCAGTGTTCCCAAACTGAAATGCCGCTTTGGAATCATATGTTTAATAAATAACCCTCGGTCTGTTAGGTATTTTCCAGTGAATATCTGCCCAAGGAGCTAATATCAGGACAATAGTTGAAAGGGTGATTCGAGCACTGGCTGTCACTTGTGCTGCTGTACATTGACCTCCACACCTGAGCATCATCAACCTGATCAGCAGCTGCTGCCGTATAATGACGGATCCTCTACCTGCATAGTGTCAGATTGTTGTCTAACCCCAGTGGTAACAATTTCAGGCCATTTGTCTGTTTGAGCCAAGATTGACTGAGCTAAGTTTGACATATTTCTAACCTGCCTGTTTCCTCCCTTGTCCAGTTCCTCTGCCTTCCTGAACCTGCTTCCTCACCTGCCACCTTGGATTCCCCGGCTTCGACCTCCTGCTTGTGTGACACTGATTACAAGGATTGCCCTGACCTCTGACTGACCTTACAGATATGACCACTGCCTGCCTGACCAAAAGAACCACAAAAAGACTTAACCTAACCTTGCCAACTGCTCAGTCTCTGCGTCCATCCGTGTTTGAAGTTTGTCACTGGCATTCTTCTAACAGCAAACTCTGCATGCATATGGAATACATTTGTGACAAATTCTCTTCAAGCATAAGAATTTATTAACAGAAATAAAATGAACATCCAGAGAACACCACTATATAATGCTGTTGACCTGAATAAACACAGTATTTCAGTCAACAAATGACTAGGCTAGTGACCCTTAAGTAAACTACTAAGCAAAACTAAGATTACAACAAATTTACACACAAAAGAACAAAAGGGCAAAATAAAATAGTAGAAAACCATCGTAAGAATAATTCAGTGAATGTTGAGTTCACTGCAGATCTAAGAGAACCAAAGTTCATCTTAAAGAATATGGATTGAGGTTAAATGGGTGTTGTTTTAAATTAGCCTAAGTAATTTAAAACAACACCTGACATGTATTCAACCCATTCACAATGCACATCCTGAGTTAGACTAAACACTACTTATGGAAATAACATTTTAAAGAATGATTTGCGAAATAACATTTATTAATGTAATGATATCTCTGAACTAAAGTCAAGGTTTTTGAATCCTGGGCGCAATAAAATGATATCCCCGCTGAAAACATTCAGTCATTTGTGGCCGCCGTATTTCGTTGTGAGACCTGTTGAAAACACTCTGCTTTTCATAAAAAGAGCATTGACGTACTGCAGAGTGCCGCATTTTGTACTCATGAAATCATTGAAATAATTGGTCTTTGCAACCAAAACTTCATAAAACTTTGTTAAACAGTTAATAGGACAGCGTTTAATGAGCCGGTCTTTCACATCCATACAACTCTTTTCACCCAGCCGACATTACAAACAGGTTGATGTGGGGGCGCACCGCCACCTGCTGCTGGCCCTCCTACACCACCATGATGGCACAATCGTGAGAAAGTTTCCGAGCATCAAACAGCTGCTAAAATGAAACACTAAAGTAACGGTAAGTTACTGGCATAATATTTTTAGATAATTATGAAGTTATTGCATTTTAGATGCAGATAAATACTGATGGTGTGAATATGTGAAGAGACTCTGCGTGCTGCATTTCCTATCCTCTTAACATTCCAGTGCAGGACGCTTTCTTTGTCATTTCTGTCGTTGTAGCTTTTTGTCTGTATGAATGATCCAAAAAGCTGGACAGAGCTTAGAATTAGTTATATACTGAAACCGGAGTCGTGTTCAGACATAGGACATGGCAGCAGCACGAATGTTTGGCCACAATCACCTCACATAGCAAAAGCCGTTTAGCAGAATAACAAGAACTCTGATTTTTGGTTCTACTTCTAACCTCCATGTAGGAGGTGGAAAGTCATAGATTCAAGGTTTTCTTTTTTTTATTAAAGGTTGTTCGTTATTTGAAGCAGAATCCTGATTCAAAACATCGTTTTAATGCACATTGTGAAAAATGCACAAATCTTTGTGTTTTTCCTCCATTTGACTTTTAATGCTGATCCATGGATGAAGAGGGCAGCAGTCACCACCTCCAGCTTCTTGCATCATGATTCTCCATCAATCCACTGTCTATACAGGATCGTGGGGGGCTGGTGCCTTCCTCCAGCGGTCTTTGGGCGAATCGTTTTCTGAAAACAATTTGAGCCCAGATTATCCACATGCATGTAGACCAGGCTATTGTAATGAAACTACTTGATTCAAATGAGTTATGACAGGCTCAAAGATATGGATAATGTGAAATTAGTAGGAGCTGTGTTATTAGACTTCTCTGCTGACTTTTATATTATTATTTATTAGAGAAATGAAATGTGATTTCAGTTTACCTGCAGTTGTCTGGTTGGAGAGTTATTTAACAGACAGGAAACCGACGGTGTTTTACAATGGTAGCTTCTCTGAAATGTAATCTGTTTCTCATGGAGTTCCTCAAAGTAGTTGTTTGGGTCCTCTGTTTTTAATTTTTATAAAAGATTTTCCTTTTTGCCTAAAGAATGCTGCCGCTGTATGCAGGTGATTCTATTTGTGGGGAACTCTCAAATGTTCTAAACCGAGAACTGCAGGCTATAACTGAGTGGGTTATAAACGTTAAACTTGTTTTAATATAACAAAAAACAAAATGCATAATAATGGGCTTTAAATATTAACTTAAGGAAGATACTGATTTAAACCTTGCTAATTTTAAGTGTTAAAAGACCTATACTCTACATACTGCCACCTTAAATAAATGACATCACCAATTTATATTTCTCTCACAGAGACAGATAAAGTTATAGTTGAACATGACCCTCGGTTCACCTGACACAGCCTTCACCCAGAATATGAATGAGTTAATAGCTGTACACCATATAAACATATTTTAATTAAGCATGAAGCAATACATTTTAAATACATGATTAATTCATGTATTTTTCTTGCAGTAAAATAATTTAAATGATGGAATTGGGGGGGGGGGAAGAGTGATGAGAGTGCAGAAGAGACCCTTAGGGAATGGTGTGGTAACATGGAGAGAGGCAAACAGAGACCAATGAGCAGGACAGAGCCTGGCTGGACAATTCTCAGGGACAAATGGAGGAAATCCTGGATCTGTTAGGGAAATTCGTTGCACATTGTTATGTATTTAGCTGTAACAGTCGATTGTTCGGTGGCACTACTTTGTGTGCTAGATGGAAGAATACGAAGTGTGTTGCTCGTATACGTCTTTTGATCTGTCACGTGTACTCCAGAAAAATAACGAATAATGAAGGTCACGTTCTATTGCTTTGTTAAGTCTAGCTTTTTCCATCCATCCATCCATTCTCTTCCTCTTTTCCGGGGTCGGGTCACGGGGGCAGCAGCTTCAGTAGGGAGGCCCAGACGTCCCTCTCCCCAGCCACTTGGGCCAGCTCCTCAGGAGGAATCCCAAGGCGTTCCCAGGCCAGCAGAGAGACATAGTCCCTCCAGCGTGTCCTGGGTCTTCTCCTGGGCCTCCTCCCGGTGGGACGTGCCCAGAACACCTCACCAGGGAGGCGTCCAGGAGGCATCCTGACCAGATGCCCGAGCCACCTCAACTGGCTCCTCTCGACATGGGGGAGCAGCGGCTCTACTCTGAGTCCTCCCCGGATGACTGAGCTCCTCACCCTATCTCTAAGGGAGAGCCCAGACACACTACGGAGAAAACTCATTTCAGCCGCTTGTATCCGGGATCTCGTTCTTTCGGTCACGACCCAAAGCTCGTGACCATAGATGAGGGTAGGAACGTAGATCGACCGGTAAATCGAGAGCTTCGCCTTTTGGCTCAGCTCTCTCTTCACCACAACGGATCGGTACAGCGCCCGCTTCACAGCAGACGCTGCACCAATCCGCCTGACGATCTCCCGCTCCATCTTCCCCTCATTCGTGAACAAGACCCCAAGATTCTTGAACTCCTCCACTAGGGGCAGCACATCCTCCCCAACCCGGAGGAGGCACTCTACCCTTTTCCAGTTCAAGACTATGGTCTCGGATTTGGAGGCACTGATTTCCATCCCGGCCGCTTCACACTCGGCTGCGAACCGCTCTAGTGAGAGCTGTAGATCACGCCCTGATGAAGCCAATAGGACCACGTCATCCGCGAATAGCAGGGACGCAATCCTAAGGCCACCAAAACGGATCCCCTCAACACCTTGGCTGCGCCTAGAAATTCTGTCCATAAAAGTTATGAACAGAATCGGTGACAAAAGGAAATCTTGGCGGAGTCCAACTCCGCCTTGCCACGAGGAGCTTTTCAACAATCTCGGCAACCTCAGCACCAGAGATGGGAGAACCCGAGTCCTCAGGCTCTGCTTCCGCAATGGAAGATGTGTTCGTGGGAAGGAGGTCTTCGAAGTATTCCACCCACCGATTCACATATATATATGTGAATCGGTGTATATATATATATATATATATATATATATATATATATATATATATATATATATATATATATATATATATGTACACATATATACACACACATATATACACATATACACATATATACACACACACACACACACACACACACACACACACACACACACACACACATACATACATACATACTGTACATATATAATTTGGACATTGGCATCTCTTGTAAATTTGCTATATAAATAAAGTTTACATTGAGATGTATTTGCACTTTAAAATGTCTGAAAGCAGCAAGAGATGTTTAGCACGTCTATTTGTTGAGTTTGATTTATCTGAAAGTGGCTGTTTCTGAGAAACTAAGTAACCAGTTCTGCTTCCTGTCTGCTCTGTTGATTTTTTAGCCCACAGCAGCTGTTGATGAAGTTGTGAAAAATACAATAAATAAATATTTACGAAAAATATCTTTTTTATGTTTTTTTTTCTGTAACAAAAGAAGTGATGCCACAACATGGCGCCATCATTAATGAAAGGCACACAACATATATTTTTTGTCATTTTAGATTTATTTCGGGCGTATATTTTAACAACAATGTTTTTCCGTTTTGGCTACACCTGTTCTACTCTAGTCAGTCCTTTCAAATTTTGATTCTAAGCTTTATTTCCAATAAAATGATCACTTGTTGCAGTCTTAATCAGGGCTTTGAACCGGTTCAAGGAACGAAAACGAAAACCGGGAACTTTTTGTATTTTACAGGGAACAGAAACGAAACCGGAAACGTTATTTTTTATGTTCTGGAACTGGAACACTTATTTAAAATTAATGGTAACTGGTTAATACCGGTTTTATTTCGTTCCTCAAAGTTTTCGTTGCCTAATTAACTAAAAAAAAAGTAATTATTTTCCTGAGCACGTTACCATGACGGTGTAGCTCTAGTCTCCACTAGAGCTACACATCTTAAATAAGAGGTAAATTACGATCCATCGTTAAGTAAAACGCTCATTCCAAACAGCTGACAGGAACGAAATTAACCGTTCCGGGAACAGTATTTTTTTGTTCTAACCGGTTCGGGAACGTCAATTTATTGGTGGAACTCATAACCGGAAACGTTATAATTCCGTTTCTGTTCGGAACGAACCGATTGGGGAAAAAAATCGGTTCAAAGCCCTGGTCTTAATTAATTTTAGCAGTACGATGGCAAAAACAGTGACTCGTCATGTGTGATCTCACAGTTACAACACAGAAGCAGAAGTTGATTTTGCTACCTGAAATGTCCCAGTCCTCCAATTTTCCACACTTGAGTAACCTGCGCACTCAAGTTAAAGTGAAGAACGCACTTCATAGAGGGGTGTAGGGTGAGTATTGGAACTGGGCCCTAACCTGTTCAGAATTGATACTCTGTGGTGACACCATCATAATCATTGTCCAATCCCTGATGAGCCTTGGTGGGTGGAGTCATCACCATGGCAACAGGTGAGCCGGTTCCTGATGTCAGAGAAAGTAAGAAAGACAGGGATAGAAAAAGATTTTGAGACAGTGAGTTTTTACTCTGACAGCTGTTGATTGATTGATTGATTGATGACCTCAGGACTGATTGGTGACCTTACACTCTCCAGTTCTATATTCCAGCTTCAGAGGATGTTCTTGTTGCATTTTTAACTGGGAACTTAATCTGAGAGTATGCACCAAACTTCTGTACTGAGGTCAGAGTTTCTATTCATGGGGCAGTTAAGAGAGTCGTCACCTAGCTGGGGTAAGCATGGTGACAGCACATCTATGGGAGTAATGGCCACCTGTGTGGCTTCCTGATGAGAGGATTTAAAGCAAGACTGATGAAACTTGTCATGATTTCAGCACTAGTGCTGGTCTGATTCACCATTTGACACACCTGTGCAGCTCTGCCCCGTTCTCATCAACTTTGCGCTGATCCACCTGTACCTCTGACTATATAACCAGCCCTCAGGCCAGTCACTCGTGCCAGATTATTACGAGCCACCAGTGAGTTTAATTCAGCATTCTGTATCCTGTCTGCCTGCCTGTTTCTGCCTCCTGATTCTCTGAGCCTGCGTAACCCCTGTCGGACCTGATTGTTGTTCTGCCGGGGTCTCTGACCTGCTTCTGTGCCTTGACTCTGCCCCCTGTATTCTGTTTTGGATTTTCCCCGGATCTCTGATCACCTGGCTCTGACCCTGGATCCGCTCTCGGATTTCGGACTCTGGTTATTCCCCCGACTGGTGATTCACCCTCGACCTGCAGCAGTTTACGTCTCAATAAACTGTTTCTTAACACTATGTGATCGTGTCTAGCTGAATTCCGGGTCCTCTGTTTCCAGCCATTACAGAATAATCTGGCCAACAATGGACCCATCACCAGACAAGCAAAAATCTTGACAGCACGTTCTGGCCAAAACATGAACCCGTCGCCGGCAAAGAATTTACGTTCAGGATGAGCCATAATTTGTGATCCCAGTACCCCGCTCAGCACTCAAAGCTATGTCGATCACTTACCCGAGTTCCTTGTGGAAGTTGACGCTGAGCTGATCCAAGTCCTTTGTTCCGATCTGTTCCGCTATCCATCCCCATCACAGAAGGAATGAGAGGAGACCTTAGCCATTCGTCATCTCAGCAGTGTTGGTCATCTTGCTGTCGTAAACACCGGCGCTCAGCTGCCAGTCCTGTTTCCTGTTTTCCTGGTGTTAATCTGGTAATTAAATCTTATATTCATCCTGCTCAAGCTGCAGAGGTATCATCTCAGAGTATTGATTCCCCAGGATGACAAGGTCATCAGAAAGAGGTCTCTGCTTCTCCAACTGCTACTTCCTCTTTGTCGCATGAGCGGTCTGCTTCTTTTCCACCTACCGCCAATTCATCTTGCACTCCTCCCACCAATTCTTCTGCTGGCTGTTATGAGGAGCTGGAGAACGAGCTAAGATCTTTTGCATCCATCATTAGAAAGTTGAGAGAGGCCTTGACTTACAACCATTCACCCATATTGGAGAAAATGTTAAAGGAGTTTGAGGTGTATAAAACTGCTTTAGAAGCATTCTATTTCCATCCCTCATCATCCGCCGTTGTAAAGTGTGTCACCAAAGGTCAGTCTGGTCCCAGCAACCAAGCCACAGAACCAGCCCATGTCAGTGTTAACATATCTGATTCCGCTCCTGTCACTGAGTGTCCCGCTGCCACCTTGGATCCTATCGCCGGGTTTCGGCTGCCGCCTCGGGTTCGGCTGCCGCATCGGTTCCTGTCTGCGAGGGTCCTGCACTCGCTAGTCCTCCAGTTTGCGCTCCGGATTCCTGCGAACATGGGGTCCAGGTGGATCCGCCTCCAGTTTTCGCTCCAGAGTTCTTAACAGTGGGGATTCAAGTGGATCATCCCCCAATGGCTGTTTCCGAGATGATTGACATTGACATTCAGGCTGCCTGCCAGCTGTCGCTGAGGTTCACCGGAAACTCACCCAAAGACCTCAGCACCCAGGTCGATACGCTAAGCACCCAGGGCCCTATGGACTCCAGCCCTCCATCATAGGCCTCCCTCTGCCCGCCCTGTCTGGGTTGTTTTGTGTTTTGAATTTTGGACTTTTTGAGACTTTTTTAAGGGCGTCTAGAATCCGCCCTGGGGTGGTGGGGGGGGGGGTGTCTTTCATGATCTTTGCACTAGTGCTGGTCTGATTCACCATTTGACACACTTGTGCAGCTCTGCCCTGTTGTCATCAGCCTTCACCTGATCCACCTGCACCTCTGACTATTTAAACAGCTCTCAGATCAGTCTCTAGTGCCAGATTATTACGAGCTGCCCTTGAGTTTAATTCATCCTTCCGGAATCCTGTCTGCCTGCGTGTGACCTTACCTGTTTCTGCCTCCTGATTCTATGAGCCTGCCTGACCCCTGTCGGACCTGATTGTTGTTCTGTCAGGATCTCTGACCTGCTTTTGTGCCATGACTCTGACCCTGGATCTGCTCTCAGATTTCAGACTTTGATTATTCCCCCTGACCATCCTGCCTGATTCTACTACCATGGTTCTGACCCTGTGCCTGTTTCCTGCCAGTCCCAGGAGTAAGATCCTTCAAGTTGCCCTGATCCGACTCTGGATTACACTGGGCCTAACCAGCGACGTCTCCCACCCACAGAAGCCCTCACTCACCCTCCTTGTTTCCGGATTGTGAGAAGTTGTTCCTGTCTCAGATGCTGGTGATTCACCCTCGACCTGCAGCAGTTTACGTATGAATAAACTGTTTCTTAACACTACCAGATATTGTCTGGCTGAATTCTGGGTCCTCTGTTTCCAGTCATTACAAAACTTGCTTCAGGCCATGGCTACAACCTCATGGTGTCCACACTGGGCAGGGAGCATTCTAAGCTGTCATCATGCTTTTGGCACCACAGCTAATATTCACAACATACACTGCTACACTGAGTTCAGCCAAAATAACCTCACCAAGGAGCTGAGAGAAACCATCTGTGCTCACCACACTGAATCTCATAACACCCCTGACCCACCATCCACGCCCTGCAGACACGAACACTCACTGCAGTCACCGTGAGACTCATAACAATAAATTTCAAGCTCCAAAGCCTCAATGGGATGAACTCATATTATTAAACACATGTGTATCCAATGTGCAAGATTCCTTCAGACGGCACACACCAATATATCCACAAGGATCACTGACCTGGGTTAAAGGTCTTGTACTGGACGACATGTTCAGTGGTGTAGGGAACTCTGCACAGAACATGCCTTGAACCTTCATCCTCTCAGGCTGCTGATGAAAATACTGATGGTGTTTCCTCCTCCAGAGCAAGACTGAACCTGATGGTGAGGGTGAAGAAACCTCCCAAAAGCCTCCATTTAAATAAATCCACCATTTTAGCAAGAAAGCAAAATAAATGTAACAAAAAATATATCCAAGCCGTCTGTAAAAATAAGCTTCTATAATGACAAAAATGATCAAACATCAGCTTTAAAAGTACACATCAGATTTTAATTGAAAGCCAATATCCTCTAAACATGAAAGACAGGACAGTCTATATATAAAATGGGTCAGAGGCGTCTTTTCTTGAAGTACAATGAGGTGAGAAGCTGCAGACGCAGAACTGAAATTGACACCGTTTCAGTGCGTTTCCTCTTTTGACTATGATGAAAAGTAAGTGAAATCTTCTGACCAACAATTACAGCTGCAATAAATCATCAGGAAGGTCAGGACTGTGCACCACACGTCTTCATGTTAAACTATAATGAAGCTGCTGACCTGAGACAGAGATCCTGCTGGATGGAGACTCTCCATGAGCGCTGATGTAACACTTGTAGAGGCCTTCATCAGAGCTGGTCACATGGTGGAGGGTCATGTGACCTGCAGGCTCAGTCCTGATGAGGGAGCCATCTTTATAGAAAGCAGCTGGGAGGTTGGAGGGAGCGGTCTTTGTGTGACAGCTCAGAGTGACGTCATCTCCCTCCATCACAGGGAGGACAGGACTCTGCAGGATCACTGATCCACCTCAACACAGAGACAAACTACAGCATTTCATCCATTTCCACACAGCTTCATCAACACTAACTCCACAGTCTGATCTTACCAGTGACAGTGAGCTGGATGCTGCTGCTGGCTGCTCCCTCTCTCCACTCACACCAGTAAACTCCACTGTCCAATGGGTACATGTAGCTCATACTGCAGGTAGAACCAGCTGGTTTCCCCCATCCATCTCCACACTGAGTCCTGGTTCCTCTGGTTGTGTTCCTCCTCACAGTCCATCCAGCAGAGCTGTTGTCCTCCTCACAGCTCAGAGACACAGAGTCTCCTTCAAAGAACTGAGATCTGCTGGGACTCACAGTCAGAGCAGCTGGGAGGAAGAAAGCAGGTTAAATAGTTTCTAATTCCTGCAGGAGCGTCTCTGTGGAGTCAGTCAGACTGAAACAGTGACAGAAGCAGTTTCTAACCTTGGTTTGTTGAGCAGCTCAGCAGAGAGATGAGAGCTGCAGAGAAATGACTCTCAGGTTAGTTGGAAGTTTGTCCTTCATGGAGACAGCAGAGTAAAACCAGTCGTGTACTTACAGATCAGCCACAGTAGAGATGTTTCCTCCATGCTGCTGCTTGGTGATCTGAGATCTGATCTGTGATCAGCTCAGCAGCTCCTCCTCCTCTGTGGTTCTCAGTGTTCTGCTTTCATCTCTGCTCTGAGGAAACCTCCTCTGTGAACCATCACCTGTTTTCTGCATAAGCTGAAACAAAAAGATGTCAAAGAATCACTTTTACTGCATTGAACTTTGTTCCTCTTCCAGCAGCTGCTGGATTTATCAAACAGCTTCTGGTCTTTCATGATCTTTGCACTAGTGCTGGTCTGATTCACCATTTGACACACTTGTGCGTGTAGCATCAGCGGTCATGGAGAGTCTCCATCCAGCAGGATCTCTGCCTCAGGTCAATGGCTAAAATTGGAAGATCAACACACTTTTTCATGGCCGAGAGATGCAAACATACTGCAAATACATAAATGTGTTGCAAGCACAAAGAGTACTCCAAACACAAAACAGAGGCTAACACACACTCACACAAAAACATGCAGAGACAAAACGTTCCAATCAGTAAAAACAACTGCAAGCTATAAGAAAAGCTACAAACTACATCTGCATAGCGGAAGTGCTCCAGACCACTAGGGGGAGTCGACCACCAACCAAGTCGTATGGCACCAGAACTGGCAGCCCAAAGGAAACTTGGATTGAAAAAGAAAAATGTACATTTTCATTTGTGTATTTTTAGCAATATTTCTTTTTGTGTTTGCAGCACATTTTTGTAGTTGCAGTGCGTTTATACCTGTTGGCCACTTTATATTTTTTACTCCAACAGTGAACTGATCAGATTCTCTCCATAGAAAACAATTCAACCTTAGTAAAACCTCCAACCTCAGCTCCACCCACTTCTTCACCTCCTGCCTCAGCCTCCTTCCAGGTCAGACTGGTCTGCCACCTGGTGGTCTTCTGTCCGTACTTCATCTCCTCTCTCCTCCTGGTGTCTTTGTATCGACACAGAGCCAAAGGTAACTCTGACTCATCTTCTGTCCGGATAATCAATCAATGCTTGACTGACAATTAAATCTAAAGTAATCAATACTTCTATCTAATTTTTTCACCTTCTCCTTCAGCAGGAAGCGACCTTCCCGTTTCCATGGTGATGGCTCCACCCATCCACAGTGATCAGGGATTAGACAATGATTATGATGATGTCACCACTGAGCATTTATTTTGAATTGAGCAGATTATATCAACACTCTGGTTTTTTCTACAGTTTTAAAGATCATCCTAAATCTTTTACTCAATCACACTAAGCTAAATGTAATATTTTCTCTTTGTCAAACTGTAAAATTAATATTCACTTTTCTGCTACATAGTCCTGAAACCTTTTGAAAGACTAAATTGTTGGTTTCATAATTTTCCAGATTAAGGTGCCAGAAAGCTTTATCAGAATTATTTTGAGACGTGCCTGGGTAAATAGTTTTGATGTTCATCTCTGTGGCCTTTTGGGGGCTCTGTAAAGCTACAGTAGTCAGTTTAATATACAACGAGTCAGCAATTTGGTAATCAATAAATTTACATTAATGTAGAAAAAAAATCTTTATTTTTTATTTGGGGAAAAATTTGATAACATTTCCATTATAAGGACTAAAGGTGATTTATTTAAGGTGAAGCAACGTCAAGATTTGTTTCCATGTGGTTGTTTCACAGGAGCAACTCAGTGACTGTATTTCATTATTTACTGTTTCTACTCTAAGAGAGAAATTGACTGACTGGTGTCTTCAAAAGTGGAAAATTATGCAGTTTATCACAAGACAAATGCTTGTGAGACTAAACTTTCTCTGTCTTCCTCTTTTGGTTACCAAACGGAGTTATTGTAATTTTTCCTGCTCATGGATTCAAGGATTCTCTATTGTCACCGCGTGCTAACATGGTGAAATTTCTATTCGGCCACTCCAGCTAAGAGTACACAAGAAACAAAAACAAACAGGCTATGAACAAGGGTCACAGTTTTTTTTTTAACTTAAGCGTTCAAGAGAGATTAAAAATAAAAAGATGAAGATTCAAAAGTTTCTATGAACTACCTGTCCTTCGTGATTCACAGATAACAAATAATGAGGTAATAAGGTGTCTATTGTTCATGGATGATTTGAGGCTTCATTTGCGGAAATGTGTATTTAGATATTATTAGATGATAGTGTGCAAGTAAGCAGTGACATCAAAGTGAATGTAATGTATGATGGGATAGTAACAGTGGGGTGATTTTAAACCGTTGGACTGCAGTCTCCCAGGGGCGATTGCTTTCACAGCTTCAGGGAAGAAGCTGTTTATATGTTTA
Organism: Fundulus diaphanus; assembly: GCA_037039145.1. Classification (NCBI taxonomy): domain Eukaryota; kingdom Metazoa; phylum Chordata; class Actinopteri; order Cyprinodontiformes; family Fundulidae; genus Fundulus; species Fundulus diaphanus. The sequence goes on from CM073131.1 coordinate 47,954,400, forward strand.
TTTGTTTTTGGGAAAACAAATCTGGTTCTGCTAAGAACTAGTACTGGACTGACACCAAATCATAAGCAGTTTAGCTGTATCCCCTACAACCACCAGAGAGTCCATTTTGCTGCTCTGTTATTCAGGGTCACCACAGCAAGTCATTAGTACTTGGACCAAGACTTGCCCGAGTATTTTATACTATATGCTCTTTGTGACACAACTGGTATTCAAACCCTTGGTCCCCAAATTAAAGATGCAGAATTGGTGAGTTTTTTTATAAACTTGAGCCAGTTTATTACAAAGTCGTTGATCTTTGGTTTCTTTAAAATCCAGCGTTAGATCTACTTTGCAGTCATACAGCAATGTGACTGCTCTGAAGCAGCGACCAAAAGCAGAGAGCTCAGTCCTGAGTGGGCCGAAGGTGTGAATTCACACTGTTTATTTATTCTCTGGCCTCAGATCAGTGGTTAAACCAGAAACTAAGGTTGATTTCCTTTCAGTAGAACAGCTCTCAGCTACAGAAACAAACAGCCATTCATACAGTAAAAATGTCTTAAATGGTTGAAGTCTTTAAATGTCTGCTTCATGTTGGGATTCAGGCTTTAAACGCTGAATCATCAAAAAGCGTCAGTAAACGCATCTTGGAGGTTCTCATGTTGTCCTTCAGATTCTGGTGTCAGTTCTTGATTTTCTTTCCAGAATTTCTCAGTCTCAAGATGAAAAGAAATGGAAGAACGCCGTCATTTCATATGTGGCTGAGGGACAAGACAAGTGACAGTCATTTGAAGATGGGGGGGGAGTTTTTCTTTCCACTGTCGCTTCATGCTTGCTCAGTATGAGGGATTGCTGCAAAGCCATGTACAATGCAGACGACTCTCCCTGTGGCTCTACGGTTCTCCAGGAGTGAATGCTGCTTGTCGGGACTTTGATGCAATCAACTGCTTTCCTTATATAGGACATTTTGACCAATCTGTATAATATGATTGAACTTAACTTTGTAAAGTGCCTTGAGATGACATGTTTCATGAATTGGCGCTATATAAATAAAATTGAATTGAATTGAATTGAAGATGCAGTTTGAAGATTTTGGACCCAGAAGACAGGTCGTTTGAGAGAAGAGTGATAGAAGCTATTAATGGTATCCTTGCAGTTCCGACTTGTTTCCCCAGTTGTTTTTTCAACAATTCACACCTTAGAATATGTGACCAAAAGTATTCACATGGTGTCGTTAGGATCATCAAGCAACAACAATGTGCAAAAAAAAAACATTTGGGCGAGTTACTCTCATTGCATAATTTCCTCATTAGTGACCTGAATGTCCCTTTTGGTCATTGATCTGACTACAATGGGGGAGCCTCTTCCTTCTAACCATGTTCTGAACTGAAGAAGCTTTTTGGATGAGAAAGATCTTCAAGAAACAAGATCCCATCCAGATAATCAGAAAGTTCTACTTTAGCACTTGGGATTCCCATAACAGGTTCCTGTCAGGGTTTAGGTAGTTGAACCCAAATTCAGCCGCACACGGAACCATGTTTTAAGATTCTTTATAGAGAGGGTTAGTAGTGGAGGTAGGAACCAGAGGACTGTACCAGGTAGCCGTGGAGGGATGATGCAGATGGCTGGAGCTGAAGTTGGACCGGAGAGAGAGCTGGAGGACTGTGGGTGCTGTGCTGAGGAACCAGGAAGCCTCCAGAGCAGGCGGGAGAGCGCTGGGGTTGAGGCAGAGCTGGCAGCACAGCAGAGAGAGTTCTTGAAGCTATTGGGTTGAGGATGAGCCGGTAGTGCAGCAGAGAGAGAGTTACCGGCAGGTGGCCAAGCAGGTGTAGGAAGTTCCATCAGGCAGACGTGGGAGGCTCTGACTGGAGGATGTGGGAAGCTCCGACTGGCAGACGTTGGAAGCTCTGACTGGCAGATGTGGTAAGCTCCGACTGGCAGACGTTGGAAGCTCTGACTGGCAGATGTGGGAAGCTCTGACTGGCAGACGTGGACATACTGGCTGGCAGATGGAGGTAACACTTGGCAGGAACGAGGCTTCGATAAAGACGATCTGGCGGGGAAATGCTGATATCACAGAGGAACCATCTAAACAATTTAATCCAATGTAGTAACCCAAGAAAACTGAAAGAAATACCCTTCAACAAAAGATCACACTGGCAGTATAGAAGGTAGTCCTGTTGTCTACCCATTACAATCCTCCACCAGAGAGGCTCGGATCTGCTGCAGTATCCCAGACAGGAGGTCCACAGCCAGTCTGGAGAACATTGACCACGGGGAACATCTCTGGTTTTCACATCATCCCAACATGACCAGTAAAAACATTGAAAAGTCAAAAATATTAAAGTCTTGTTACTCTCATCCAATATTCCTGTATTATTTCAGGGACTTGCTTTATATTGCGAGAGTTTTGGCATGAAAATTTTCTTATTACTTTGAACCAGGTGAAAAATATAAGGAACCTTTAATTAATAGTTAATTTTGTGTCTTAAAGCAGTAGGCTTTAGTTCAAAATTAAAACACTGTAGTGGGATGCCAGCCTGGTTTCATTATCAAATTGACCACTGCAGCAATTAAAGAAGGATAAAGGTTTGCATTTACATTTTCTAACAGTAAGATCTTAAATGATCTTAAAATATTCTATGAAACTGGATTGGTAGACCATCATAAACTGGTGTTTTACCATCAATAATGTTCTGTTTCACCAACAACAGTCAGCAACCATCAGTTTTGGGATTTTAAGATGATCTAGGCTTGATCAGAGGAGGAGATGTTAAAACTAGTTTAAACTATGCAACGATTTTCAGTCATATTTTATTTGCTTACTTGATTGAGTTGAATGATTGTTTTACTTGTATTATTAGTGTGTTGGTAAAATGTTATTGTTTTTTTTTTTCTGTAGTATTATTAAAACAGATCTCTATTGAAAAGAAGATGTTGGATTTCAGTGAGAAACCTGTATAATGGGTAAATATAAAAATCATAAGTTTTCTTAAAACTTCCTAAATGATCCGCTGAGATCTACTGGATCTACTGTTGGATCTGCTGCTGAGGTGGTTAAAGAAACGGAAGATCTTCATCAAACTTTGATTTCTCAGTTCATAGCACCAGATTTATTCAATCAGAAAATAATTAGTTTTATTCAGAAATAATGCTCTGTCACTTTCTCATGAACATCATTCAATCCCTGCTCAGCCTGGATGGGTGGAGTCATTGCTGGAGACACTGGCACATCACTTCCTGTTAAAGGAGGTTAGAGAATGAGGATAACTTTTTAACACTAGATGAAATCATAATTCAGTTTTACCTGAGACTTTGTGCTGATATAGAGACACCAGGAGGAGAGTGGAGATAAAGTACGGACAGAAGACCACCAGGTGGCAGACCAGCCTGACCTGGAGGGAGGCTGAGGTAGAAGGTGTAGCTTCACTGGTGGGTGGAGCTGAGGTTGGAGGTTTTACTGTAAAATGAATCCTTCCTGTTTAGATGATTGAGTGAAATAAGTGAGTTTTGAAATGAGAGCAAAGCTGCTGACCTGAGACAGAGATGCTGCTGGATGGAGACTGTCCATGAGCGCTGATGCTACACCTGTAGAGGCCTTCATCAGAGCTGGTCACATGGTGGAGGGTCATGTGACCTGCAGGCTCAGTCCTGATGAGGGAGCCATCTTTATAGAAAGCAGCTGGGAGGTTGGAGGGAGCGGTCTTTGTGTGACAGCTCAGAGTGACGTCATCTCCCTCCATCACAGGGAGGACAGGACTCTGCAGGATCACTGATCCACCTCAACACAGAGACAAACTACAGCATTTCATCCATTTCCACACAGCTTCATCAACACTAACTCCACAGTCTGATCTTACCAGTGACAGTGAGCTGGATGCTGCTGCTGGCTGCTCCCTCTCTCCACTCACACCAGTAAACTCCACTGTCCTCTATGAAGAGGCTGCTGATGTTACAAGAATATCCAGCTGGTTCTCCCCATCCATCTCCACACTCAGACTGACGTTTGGTTGTGTTCCTCCTCACAGTCCATCCAGCAGAGCTGTTGTCCTCCTCACAGCTCAGAGACACAGAGTCTAGTTTAAAGAACTGAGATCTGCTGGGACTCACAGTCAGAGCAGCTGGGAGGAAGAAAGCAGGTTAAATAGTTTCTAATTCCTGCAGGAGCGTCTCTGTGGAGTCAGTCAGACTGAAACAGTGACAGAAGCAGTTTCTAACCTTGGTTTGTTGAGCAGCTCAGCAGAGAGATGAGAGCTGCAGAGAAATGACTCTCAGGTTAGTTGGAGCTTTAATCAGCGCTCTGCTGTGGGAAGCAGCAGTGATGGTCTCTCAACATTTCCACACCAACACACATCCAGCAGATGGGACTCACCCAGCAGCCTGTGGACAGATGTTCCCTCCATTCTGCAGCTGGATCAAATGAGACCAGCAGCAGGTTGACAGACAGTAAAAAGCTCCTCTTCCTCTTTGTGGACCACTACATGTCAGAGGCTCTGAGAGCTTTGCTCTGCAGCTCAGACCAGGAAACTCTCACATACAGGAACAGAGGTGAGAAACCCACAAACTCAGCATCACATAGACACTAAACATCCTCTGGGTTTGTTTCTATTGAAGGAGAAATCTTCAGTTTAATTAAAGTAAGAAGCCGTCTGATAAATCAAGTTCAATGCAGTAAAAGTGATTCTTTGACATCTTTTTGTTTCAGATTATCTTTTCTGTATCTGAGAGGAAAACAAAGTGCAGAGAGCTCAGCGCTGAGTGGAGAGTTGATGTGAAGCCACAGTTTATTAATTATCTGAAGTCAGATCAGTGGTTAAAGCAGAAAACAGGTGATGGTTCACAGAGAAGGTTTCCCCAGAGCAGAGATGAAAGCAGAACACTGAGAACCACAGAGGAGGAGGAGCTGCTGAGCTGATCACAGATCAGATCTCAGATCACCAAGCAGCAGCATGGAGGAAACATCTCTACTGTGGCTGATCTGTAAGTACACGACTGGTTTTACTCTGCTGTCTCCATGAAGGACAAACCTCCACCTGACCTGAGAGTCATTTCTCTGCAGCTCTGATCTCTCTGCTGAGCTGCACCACAGCTGCTCTGACTGTGAGTCCCAGCAGATCTCAGTTCTTTGAAGGAGACTCTGTGTCTCTGAGCTGTGAGGAGGACAACAGCTCTGCTGGATGGACTGTGAGGAGGAACACAACCAGAGAGACCAGGACTCAGTGTGATGGATGGGGGAAACCAGCTGGTTCTACCTGTAGCATCAGCAGCCTCTACAAACATGACAGTGGAGTTTACTGGTGTGAGTGGAGAGAGGGAGCAGCCAGCAGCAGCATCCAGCTCACTGTCACTGGTAAGATCAGACTGTGGAGTTAGTGTTGATGAAGCTGTGTGGAAATGGATGAAATGCTGTAGTTTGTCTCTGTGTTGAGGTGGATCAGTGATCCTGCAGAGTCCTGTCCTCCCTGTGATGGAGGGAGATGACGTCACTCTGAGCTGTCACACAAAGACCGCTCCCTCCAACCTCCCAGCTGCTTTCTATAAAGATGGCTCCCTCATCAGGACTGAGCCTGCAGGTCACATGACCCTCCACCACGTGACCAGCTCTGATGAAGGCCTCTACAGGTGTAGCATCAGCGGTCATGGAGAGTCTCCATCCAGCAGCATCTCTGTCTCAGGTCAGCAGCTTCACTATAGTTTAACATGAAGACACGTGGTGCTCAGTCCTGACCTTCCTGATGATTTATTGCAGCTGTAATTGTTGGTCAGAAGATCTCACTTACTTTTCTTCCTATTCTGGTACAGTCTGATTTATTTGTGCAGCCAATCTTTACATGTCATCATTGTGTTGAGCACCGCTGGTTTCTCTCAGTTCCTTGATGAGGTTATTCTAGCTGTGTCATGGTTGTTAGGTGTTTGGCCCACATGCAGAACACAGTTGGGAGACAAAAAGCAGTTAAAGTTGTTTATTAAAGGCTCAGGGGTACACGCACATGTTATGCTCACAGAATGACCAGCCGTAGTAACCGAGACGTTGGGACCGAAACACTGTGGAAGGAAAGGAACAGATTTAACAAAGACAATTGCGGGAATCTAAATTTGTGGTGCTGTGCTTACAGCCAGGTATGAGTAACCTATCCAGGGGGAGTGGAGTGGAAGAACGGATTCAGTAGAACTCTTTCTCTTGGTTGAACTAGGTGATGGAGTGATAAGTGAGCACGCAGGTGGAACAGAGGCGGGGAGCCCGAGCAGATCCACAGCGAGAAGCAGGTAGCAGAGAGCAGCCGAAGTAACCAGGGTGAATCCAGGAAGTAGGGAACTCTTGTCCGGCTTGGTAATACCAAGGGGGCTTGAGGGGGAACTGCCAGAGCAAAATCTGAGCGACGAGGATTCAGGAACTAGGCTTGAGACCGGTGAGTAATCCAGAGCACAAAGTGAACTACGAGGAAACTGGAGACATGAGTTAGTACTGAGAACAGGAAACATGAATCACGCAGGAACCAGAAACTGTTGAGAGACAGTTTAACACTCTGATGTCCTTCAGCTGACTGCAACCTGCTTATAAGCTCCGAGCCGGAGCTGCCGATCCCTCGGATCCGGCGTCCTTGATCGTCCCGGGTGGGTGGAGGGGGGCTCGGCTGGAGGGCAGAGATCACTAGAGAGGACAGGCTTGATCTGTGAGACGTGGAAGGTAGGATGGACACGAAAATGGGGGGGGCATACGGAGACGAACAGCAGATGGACTGATGATTCTTTCAATTTCGTATGGTCCAGTAAACCGGGGAGCTAACTTCTTCCCAGAGGGATTGGAAAGTATGTAATTAGAAGAGAACCAGACCTTCTGACCGGGGTGGTATTGTGGAGCTGGAGTCCTGCGGTGGTCAGCAAACCTTCTGTTCTGCTCAGCAGTCTGTTGGAGGGCAGTGACGGTGGAATTCCAAGTCTGACGGCAATGGATTATGTATTGATTTACAGAGGTGACCAGGATTTGGAGCTCATCAGTGGGAAGGAGTGGAGGCTGATAACCTATAGAGATCTCGAACGCGGAGTGACCGGTGGCAGTGGAGATGTGTGAGTTCAAGGCGTATTCCACCCAAGGCAAGTACTTGTTCCAATCGGTGGGTGAAGAGGAGGTGAGGCATCGAAGAGTGGTTTCTAGCTGTTGATTCATGCGTTCAGTTTGTCCATTTGACTGATGATGGTATCCAGAGGTGAGGTTGTAACAGGCACCGAGTGCAGAACAGAAGTGCTTCCAGACTTGAGAAACAAACTGGGGACCCCGGTCACAGAGGATGTCGCAGGGGATACCGTGGAGTTTGAAAACATGTTTTATAAGGAGTTGAGCTGTCTGGAAGGCGTTGGGCAGTTTTCTGAGAGAGATCAAATGACAAGATTTGGAGAACCGGTCTACGACCGTTAGGATGGTTGTCATACCCTTAGAGGACGGGAGACCGGTGATGTAATCCAGTGCTATGTGGGACCAAGGGCGCTTAGGAACAGGAAGGGGTTGTAGGAAACTAGCAGGAGGTTTGTTCGACATCTTATTTTGAGCACAAACAGGGCAAGCACCAACATATTCTCAGACATCTTTCATCACGGAGGGCCACCAGAAATGACGAGAAACTTTGGACTGGGTTCTAGAAATGCCCGGATGGGCGGAAAACTTGGAGGCATGGCACCAACGGAGAACCTCGGGACGAACAGAGCGAGGAACATAGGAGAGGCCAGGGGGTCCGGTTCCAGGATCGGGCTCATCTCACAGGGCTTGGGCTATGAGGTCCTCCAATTCTCAGCAAAGGGCACCAAAAGTGCAGGTAGGAGGTAAGATGGGAGCAGGTTCTTCATTGTGGGGCATATAGGCGGGACAGAGCGTCAAGCTTCAGGTTTCTTGAGCCGGGACGGTAGGTGATGGATAAATTAAACTGTGAAGAGGGACCATCGAGCCTGTCGGGGGTTGAGGCGTCTGGCGGATTGTACATATGCCAGGTTCTTGTGGTCAGTCCAAATAATTATGGGCTGCTCGGACCCCTCCAACCAATGTCGCCTCTCCTCTAAGACTAACTTAATAGCTAGAAGCTCTCTATTGCCTACGTCATAATTACGTTCAGCTGGAGACAACCGACGAGAAAAAATGCACAGGGGTGGAATTTCTGATCAGAGTCTGGTCGCTGGGAAAGAACCGCTCCTACCCCTGTGTCTGAGGCGTCTATCTCAAGAAGGAACTGTTTACTGGGGTCTGGGTGTATGAGGATAGGGGCCTGAGAGAACCAAGTCTTTAACTCCTGAAAACCGGTGCTGGCTTCTGGGTTCCAAGTAAAAGGGGACTGTTATGCCAGAAGCTGATTGAATATGCCTATTATTATTATTATTAATTATAATTTGGTATTATAATTTAAATAATAAGTCATTCAACTCAAAAGTAGCTATAACAAAATATGGTTCAAATGGTGGTGATGTCAGGCTAGAAGCTTGTAATGATTTATACTACTAATGCATTTATTAATTAGCTGTTATGAACTCATTTATGCCGGAACAAGATTATCCGATCGGCTTCTGACCGAAGAGGTTTATCCGGCAGACTATGCGAACCCCAATATAACTGCAATTAGAGTTTAAATCCTTATCACCAATCCAATGAAAATGTCTCTGTGTTAATATCAGATGTTAACTCCGAGAGGAGGTAGCTCTGAATTCTGAATAGCCATGCAACTGTGAATTGGAATGAACACAAACAATTACTATTCCACAGTTGTTGTTTTTATTGAACCAAAAGCAATTCCCTGTTACAGTAATTCTCTGATTCAACAATCTTGAAATTCTACTCGCTACTAAACTAAACATGCAAAATATATGTGGAAATAAAAGTAAAAAAAATGATTAAAATGAGAGGTAGCAAATCTTAGTTCAGCTGAGCTAACCACAGTTCAGTTACTCGACACCCTCCCAAGATGGCGACTATGATGACATATGCTCTGCACCCTTGCGTGATGCGTGAGGGGAGGTCCTAATGATGTAACCACGCTTACGCTGATGGGGGTGATACCTCGCTTCGAGAGGGAGCGGCTAACTGGTGAGTTTAAAGAAAAAACGCGAACTAAGTTTCAAACAAAGAGATCGAATCCGCTGATAAGAAAAGATGAAAAAAGAGTTAAAGAAGGACCCGCGGCGGGGTCCTTACGAACCAGAAATCAAACACAGCAAAAATCACTTGTAAAAAGGCATGCACACACACATAAAGATATTCAACAGTTAAAAACACTCTGCCTTGGAGTAAAAAGCATTTAACTAAATCCCTAACACCTGCCCAGGCACTTCTAAACCACCCCAGTGGGTGAAAAAGAAATAAAAGGGGGAAAAAACGTTTACTTGACGTTGTCCCGGCTTGGTCCGTGAGCGCTCCGAGTAACGCGGCGTCCTGAAGGCGTCTTGACGACGCAGATGTCCGCGGGCTGCAGCGGGACACGGGAGGGGAATTTCCTTCGTCTCTCTGGGCGTTAGACGCTTTGTTCGGCCAAACAAAAGTGGGGTCCTCTTTTCGATCACTTGGAGATGACGGCTCTCAGTCTTTGATCAGAGGGAATTTAAAAAGCACTTCTTTTTAAGTCGACCTCCTGTATCTGTATCAGCAAATACAGGGATGAGTTTGCTCCGGTAATCTTCGGTCCAGCAAAGAGTTATCGAGCATGTGGTATGGGGGGGGGTTCCACGGAGTGGAGCAGCTGCGTGCCTTCCCTGACCGGCAGAATGCCAAGAAGAAGAATGAACGCCATGTGTTCATCGCTTATAAAACTTTATCTCTCCGCTCTGTTGTTAGGGGGGGGCGGCCAGTTTTTGGGCCGTGTTGCATGATGGGAGTTGGTGGCCATTTTGACCACATTGCATCATGGGAAATGCAGTCTGTGACGTCCCGAATTAATGCAGTTCCGTCACGTCTGAGTTGGCATTACAGGACTTAGTAGATGTAAGTGCGTGTAGGGGAGCTGTGATCTGACTATACCCCCTAATGAAATGCCTATAAAAGTTAACGAAACCGAGGAAACCCTGAAGCTGCTTCCTAGAGTCTGGTACTGGCCAATCCAGTACAGCCTTGATCTTGTCGGGATCTGACCTAACCAGCCCGCCTTCTAAAATCAGGCAGAGGAAAGTAACTGAGGCTTTGTGAAACTCACATTTCTCGGCCTTAACAAACAAGCGGTTTTCAAGGAGTCGTTGGAGGACTAGATGAACGTGCTGTTGGTGCTGGGCGAGGTCTCAGGAGTAAATGAGGATGTCATCTAGGTAAACAAAAACAAAAACATTGAGAAAGTCCCATAGGACATCATTCACTAGGGCTTGGAAAACCGACGGAGCATTACACAGCCCAAAAGCCATTACTAAATACTAAAAATGCCCCAGAGGGGTCTTGATTGCCATCTTCCACTCATCCCCCCGGCGGATGCAAGCCAAATGATAAGCATTACAGAGATCTAGTTTGGTAAAGACCACCGCATCTCTGACCGGTTCAAGTGCCGAGGACAACAAAGGAAGCAGGTATCTGTTCTTAACAGTGATTTGGTTCAACCCGCGATAGTCTATACACAGGCGGAGGGAACCGTCCTTCTTGTCAACAAAAAAGAAACCCGCGCCCAATGGAGAGGAAGAAGGCCGAATTAACCCTGAAGCAAGTGACTCACTAATATACTTCTCGAGGGCCTTGCGCTCCGCCCTGGAGATGTTATACAAGCGGCTGGCCGGCAACAGGGCACCAGGCAGGAGGTCGAAGGCGCAGTCATAGGGGCGATGTGGCGGTTAGGACGCGGCTTTGCTCTTACTGAAAACCTGACGTAAATCGTGATAGGTCTCAGGAACTAGACTGAGGTTTACGGAATCCTCCCTCTTAACAAAGGAGCCCGACGGATGACTGGACGGCATGGCGGACTGGAGACAGCGCGAGTGACAAGCCAGTGACCAAGACTCTAAACGGCGCTCAGCCAAGTTAAGATGAGTATTATGATGTTGCAGCCAGGCTAAGCCTAAGACAACTGGTGAGTGCTTTACAAAAAAACGAAAAACAGAATGTGTTCCCTATGATTACCGGAAATTTTCACCTCCAGAGCCTTGGTCTGGTGAGTAATTTGGGTTAAGCGCCTTCCATCCAGGGCAGCTCTTGGTCAATGAAATTAAAATCAGAGCCTGAGTCAATTAAAGCCGAAAGGTTAAGACTGTCTAGAGTTGTGAGAACAGTGGCACGAAGGCAAAAACGTGGTGACGCAGGGACACTAAGTGAGGTGGGGTGTGAAAACTTATTACGGACCGTCAGCGTCCCCACTACAGGCGGCGGACCCGATCTTTTGGCCGTACCAGGAATGAAGTAACAAAGTGCTCCGGAGAAGCACAACAGAGACACTGATTTGACTCCATACACTGCTGCCGTTGTTCTGGAGTGAGATGGACCCGTCTGATTTGCATAGGCTCAGAAAGAGAGGATGAAGTAGCGGCGGGTCGGGTGGAATTAACCCATGTGTGAAAGGAGTCGACGGACGTACGGACCTCTCCGACCGAACCCGGCCCCTACTCCGTAACCAGGCATCGAGGCGGACGGCTAGCGAAACGAGTTCCTTAAAATGACTGGGCTCTTCCACGCACGCCAGCTCATCTTTCAGAGCCTCATCTAAAACCTGAAAGAACGCAGACTTTAGTGCTCGCCCTTTCCAGCCAGCGGCGGCCGCATACATGCGGAACTGGACCGCAAAGTCTGAGACGCGGCGACCTTGCTGTCTAAGCGTTAACAAATGCCTAGACTGCTGCTCGGGGTCTGCTTCGGCTGCGAACACGGTTTTAAATTTGCGAACAAACACATCGAAAGTGCAACCAAATGCTCGCCGGTCAGGGAAGCGGGCTTCAGCCCATTTTAGAGCTCTTCCTGACAACAGCCGTAAAACAAATGAAATCTTAGCTTCATCTAACGCGAATGTCTGAGGGGACCGATTGAAAACAAGGGAGCACTGAAATAAAAATCCTCCTCTGTCTCCGGAGAACTTCTCAGGAATTGGAGAAGAGCTCTCAGGGACAGGGGAAGGCTGAGCCGTGGGTTCTGGGGGAGTGCTGGGCGACGTGGAAACAGGTGGTTGTGAGGCGGAGTTTAGCGCAGCTGTCAGTTGACCCAGCTGAGGTGTCAACCCCTGCAGCTGATCCTGGGTAGCGCGTACTGCTAACATGAGAGCCTGCAACTGCTCTTGCTGAGCAGAAAGCTGCCTCCAGAAAGTGTCTGCTGGGTCTGCATAGCCGGAGTGTTCTTCTGTCATGGTTTTTAGGTGTTTGGCCCACATGCAGAACACAGTTGGGAGACAAAAAGCAGTTAAAGGTGTTTATTAAAGGCTCAGAGGTACACGGAGATGTTATGCTCACAGAATGAGCAGCCGTAATAACCGAGACGTCGGGACCGAAACACTGTGGAAGGAAAGGAACAGATTTAACAAAGGCAAATGCGGGGATCTAAATCTGTGGTGCTGTGCTTACAGCCAGATATGACGAAATGAGCTGCAGGTGTGCTCAACGCCCACCTGCCAACTACAATCACCTGAGAGGAAAAAAGAGAAGAGAACAGGAAGAATCCTGACAAGCTGAACTCAGGGCAACAGTGGTATGTTGTGAATAGTCTCCGTGTTTCCAGAAGCATCATGACAGCTTACTTAGAACGCTCCCAGCCTGCTGTGGACACCATCAGGTTGTAGCCATGGCCTGAGACCAGTTTGATCAGTCATGATTTAAATCCTCTCATCAGGAAGACACACAGGTGAACATCATCCTCATAGATGTGCTGTCACCATGGTTACCTCTGCCAGGTGATGACCCCATTAACTGCCCCATGAATAGAAACTCTGACCTCAGTACAGAAGTCTGGTTCATCCTCTCTTGATGGATGTATCAGTGTGGACCTGATCATCTCACCCAGACCCTTCAAAGTCCATCCACCTTCTGGCTGATTTAAACCTGTTGGTGTGATGATGATCTTGTGTTAACAGCCCTGGTAGAGGAGTGTTAACCTGCTTCTGGTTTGTCTAGATATGTCATCTAAATATTGACCTGATTATATCTCACTGTCTCTCCAGTTAAACCTACAACTACAGGCCCATCTAGAAGCCCCTCCTTCGTTACATCTCCTCCTCCGGCCTCAGCTTCTCACCTTGTGTTCATGCTGGTCTGCCACCTGGTGGTCTTCTGTCCCTTCTTCATCTCCACTCTCCTCATGGTGTCTCTATATCGACAGAGAGCCACAGGTAACAGTCTGATTCATCTACTGACCTTTCAATCAAAGTAACCAATTAATCCATCGATCAGTTAACAGCTGTTAGAGAAAAATTTCCCCATGTTGATAACTTTTCTCCATTTCCTTCCTTTCTAACCTTCTCTGACTGCAGGAAGTTACCTACCGGTTGCCATGGTGATGACTCCACCCACCAAGGCTGATCAGGGATTGGACGAGGACTATGATGATGTCACCACAGAGCATCACTTCTGAACTGATCATCTCATCTCTCTTCTCTTCCTGGCTGTTTTATTCTTCTCCCAGTCTTTTTTTTATTTATAATGATATAATTTATTATCTACCATTTCTCGCAGATTTCTTTAAAATGGTAGTTCTGCAAACAGGCCGTGAGGCATATTTGTGTGTGTATGTTGTGTGTGTGTGTGGGGAGGGGGGGGGGGGTTAAAGCAAAGACCAGGAGGCCTTTCCCTCTTCCAGGCCTTTCTAGGCTGGTCAAAAGACAAAAATGGCCGAAGGTAATTATAGTAGGGAGGAGCCGAGTAAGACAGGCAAAAACCAGGAGGGCTGGTGGAACTGCGCCTTTAATAAGAATCAGACTCAGAAATACTTTAATAATACAGGTGGGAAATTATTTTCGTTACACGCTACAGATATGCAAACAATATATATATATATATATATATATATATATATATATATATATATATATATATATATGTATATATATGTATATATATATGTATATATATATATATATATATATATATGTATATATATATATATATATGTATATATATATGTATATATATATATATATATATATATATATATATATATATATATATATATATATATATATGTGTGGTGCCACGAGCACATGTGGACACCCTTATGCTTGAACATGGTGTTTGTGATGGACAATCCATGACGAGCACAGAAGTTCAACAACAGAACACCAGTCGAGTTCAGATCAGGTGGGCCGTTCCTCCCAACCACGCCCCTCCAGGTCCCACTGCCATTGCCCATATGAGCGTTGAAGTCTCCCAACAAAACGAGGGAGTCCCCAGGAGGGGCCCTCTCCAGTACCCCCTCCAAGGACTCCAAAAAGGGTGGGTAATCTGAACTTTTGTTTGGCGCATAAGCGCAAACAACAGTCAGAACCCGTCCCCCCACACGAATGCGGAGGGAGGCCACCCTCTCGTTCACCGGGGAAAACCCCAACGTGCAGGCACCGAGATGGGGGGCAACAAGTATGCCAACCCCAGCTCGGCGCCTTTCACCATGAGCAACTCCAGAGTGGAAGAATGTCCAGCCCCTCTCAAGGAGACTGGTTCCAGAGCCAGACCCATGCGTAGAGGTGAGCCCGACTATCTCTAGTCGGACACTCTCAACCGCACTAGCTCAGGCTCCTTCCCCACCAGAGAGGTGACATTCCACGTCCCAAGAGCCAGCTTCTGCAGGCGAGGATCGGAACACCAAGGTCCCCGCCCTCTACTGCTACCCGTTGCACAATGCACCCGACCCCTTTGGCCCCTCCGATAGGCGGTGAGCCCATCGGAAGGGGGACCCATGTCGCCTCTTCGGGCTGCATGATTTGCAGTTATGCAGCAATGTGACTGCTCTGAAGCAGCGACCCAAAGCAGAGAGCTCAGTCCTGAGTGGGACGAAGGTGTGAAGCCACACTGTTTATTTATTCTCTGGCCTCAGATCGGTGGTTAAACCAGAAACTCAGTTTGATTTCCTTTCAGCAGAACAGCTCTCAGCTACAGAAGCAAACAGCTGTTCGTACAGTGAAAATGTTTTAAATGGTTCAAGTCTTTGGGCTTCAACACACCCCTTCGCAACTGGCAGCTAGACTTCCACCAACAGACCTCAGTCGGTCCGGGTCGGACAGAACACCTCTGATGTCATCACCCTCAGCACAGGGCTGCGTCCTGAGCCCCCTGCTCTTCACCCTGATGACACACGACTGCATCCCCAGGTTCACCACCAATGACATTGTGAAGTTTGCTGACAACACAACGGTGGTGGACCTGATCAGAGACGACAACGACCAGGACTACAGAGAGGAGGTGGAGCAGCTGGTGGGCTGGTGCAGAGACAACAGCCTGATCC
The DNA here is from genome assembly GCA_037039145.1 of Fundulus diaphanus. NCBI lineage: Eukaryota > Metazoa > Chordata > Actinopteri > Cyprinodontiformes > Fundulidae > Fundulus > Fundulus diaphanus. Next base: position 47,969,737 of record CM073131.1, read on the forward strand.
TGAACGTGGAGAAGACGAAGGAGATCATCGTCGACTTCAGGAAGAACATTCTGATCACTGCTGCACTTTATATTGTAATGTTGCCTTATTCCACCTGCAATCTCATTACTCCGTCGTGAGCTATATGCAATGATATTTCATTCTGTATGCACTTTGTACATACAAAATGACAATAAAGACAGTAAAGTCTAAGTCTTTAAACGTCTGCTTCATGTTGGGATTCAGGCTTTAAAGGCTGAATTCTCAAAAAGGGTCAGTAAAGGCATCTTTGAGGTTCTCATGTTCTCCTTCAGGTTCTGGTGTCAGTTCTTGATGTTCTTTTTAGAATTTCTCAGTCTCAAGATGAAAAGGGAAGAACGCCATCATTTCATATGTGGCTGAGGGTCAAGACAAGTGACAGTTATTTGAAGATGCAATTTGAAGATTTTGGACCCAGGAGACAGGTGGTTTGAGAGTGAAAGAAGCCAGTAATGATGACCTTGCAGCACTGATTTCTCTCCCAGGTGGTTTTTCAACAATTCACACCTTAGAATATGTCACCAAAATAAATCACATGGTATTGTTAGGACATGTTTGGATCATCAAACAACAACAATGAGCAGAAAAGAGAGAAGGACCAGTTACTCTTATGGCCTAATTTCCTCATTATTTGGATGATGTTTATCATCCAAAATCCTCAATTTGGTAAAAAACATCAAGAAACAAGATCCAGTCCAGTTGATCGGAAAGTTCTACTTTAGCACTTTCTAACAGGTTCTTATCTCACCTTCTTCTTAAAACAAATTGGTGAGGACACTGAGCTAACGATGATATCACAGAGGAACCATCTAAACAATTTAATCCAATGCAGAAACCCAGGAAAACTAAAATAAATTCCCTTCAAGAAAAGATCACACTGGCAGTATAGAAGGTAGTCCTGTTGTCTACCCATTACAATCCTCCACCAGAGAGGCTCGGATCTGCTGCAGTGTCCCAGACAGGAGGTCCACAGCCAGTCTGGAGAACATTGACAACGGGGAACATCTCTGGTTTTCTGAACACATCAGCACGACCAGTAAAAACATTGAAATGTAAAATATATTACAGTCATGTTTCTGTTATCAAATATTCCTGGATTATTTCAGGGACTTGCTTTATATTGTGAAATCCCTGAGAGTTTTGGCATGAAAATGTTCTTATTATTTTTAACCAGGTGACAAATATAATGACCACTTATTGTTAATTTTGTATCTGAAAGCAGTAGACTTTAGTTAAAATGTAAATCACTGTAGTGGCATGTTAACCTGGTTTCAGCATCAAATTGACCACTGCAGATATTAAAGAAGGATAAAGGTTTGCATTTATATTTTTAACAGTGATCTTTAATAAACTGGATTGGTAGACCATCATGACCTGGTGTTTTACCATCAATAATGTTCTGTTTCACCAACAACTCTCATGCTTTAATGCAGGTGAACCCGATTTTCAGCCAGACGCAGAGTTACGTTTTAAATGGTTTATTGAAGGGGTGAATAATGGCAGATGAAGCCGGAAAACAGTCAAAGTCTTGGCAGAAGAATCCTGGTTTAAGGTGCTGGTTTGCAGGTATGAGCAGAGAACCAGGAGATGTAGGCGGCGACAGAACCAGCAGGCCGTGTGGACCGGAGAACCACCAGAGCAGGTAAGCAAGCAGCTGAGACTCACGGAGGGACAGGTAGCAGTGCAGCATGGAGACTCAGGCAGTCTCAACTAGAGTTCAGCTGGCAGGCACACAGTATCCGGTAGAGCAGGAAACAGGCTGAGCTGCAGCATGCAGACACCGGCGACCTTAGCAGGAGAGTTCAGCTGGCAGGCACACATGAGCAGGTGAAGCAAAAGCAAATCACACGGGAAGAACAATGCAGAGAGTGATGAGGAGCAGGAAGAAGTGAGTGAGACATTCTGGCAGAGGCAGGTATAAGTAGGCTGGTGAACAGGTGAGCTGAGTAACTAATTAGTGGGAACAGGTGGAGATAATCTAGAGTGGGGTGGTGGCTGGAGGCAGACTGAGCTGATAGGATAACTGCTGGTGGCTGAATGGTGAATGAATGAACAGAAAAAGTTCTCATAAGTGTAAAGTTAAACTAAACAGAACCATAACTATGACAACAACAGTTAGTAAGCAACCATCAGTCTTGTGATTTTAAGATGATCAAGGCTTGTTTCTTGAAGCCCTGAGGAGGGGAGATGTTCAGTTTTAACTATGAAACATTTTTCTGTCATATTTTATTAGCTTAACTGAGTTGAATGATTTTTTTTACATGTATTATTATGTTGGTAAAATGTTATTGTTATGTTGTTTCTTTTTTATTATTAAAATAGGTCTGTATTAAACATAAGCTTTTGGATCGCAACAGCAAGCCTGTATAATGGGTAAATATAAAACTTATAAGTTTTCTTAAAACTTCCTAAATGAGTTCATAGCTCCATATTTATTCAATCAGAAAATAATTAGTTTTATTCAGAAATAATGCTCCGTCACTTCATCATGAACATCATTCAATCCCTGCTCAGCCTGGATGGGTGGAGTCATTGCTGGAGACACTGGCACATCACTTCCTGTTAAAGGAGGTTAGAGAATGAGGATAACTTTTTAACACTAGATGAAATCAATCAGACACATAATTCAGTTTTACCTGAGACTTTGTGCTGATATAAAGACACCAGAAGGAAAGTGGAGATGAAGTACGGACAGAAGACCACCAGGTGGCAGACCAGCCTGACCTGGAGGGAGGCTGAGGTAGAAGGTGTAGCTTCACTGGTGGGTGGAGCTGAGGTTGGAGGTTTTACTGTAAAATGAATCCTTCCTGTTTAGATGATTGAGTGAAATAAGTGAGTTTTAAAATGAGAGCAAAGCTGCTGACCTGAGACAGAGATGCTGCTGGATGGAGACTCTCCATGAGCGCTGATGCTACACCTGTAGAGGCCTTCATCAGAGCTGGTCACATGGTGGAGGGTCATGTGACCTGCAGGCTCAGTCCTGATGAGGGAGCCATCTTTATAGAAAGCAGCTGGGAGGTTGGAGGGAGCGGTCTTTGTGTGACAGCTCAGAGTGACGTCATCTCCCTCCATCACAGGGAGGACAGGACTCTGCAGGATCACTGATCCACCTCAACACAGAGACAAACTACAGCATTTCATCCATTTCCACACAGCTTCATCAACACTAACTCCACAGTCTGATCTTACCAGTGACAGTGAGCTGGATGCTGCTGCTGGCTGCTCCCTCTCTCCACTCACACCAGTAGACTCCACTGTCCTCTATGAAGAGGCTGCTGATGTTACAAGAATATCCAGCTGGTTTCCCCCATCCATCTCCAAACTGACGTTTGGTTGTGTTCCTCCTCACAGTCCATCCAGCAGAGCTGTTGTCCTCCTCACAGCTCAGAGACACAGAGTCTCCTTCAAAGAACTGAGATCTGCTGGGACTCACAGTCAGAGCAGCTGTGGTGCAGCTCAGCAGAGAGATCAGAGCTGCAGAGAAATGACTCTCAGGTCAGGTGGAGGTTTGTCCTTCATGGAGACAGCAGAGTAAAACCAGTCGTGTACTTACAGATCAGCCACAGTAGAGATGTTTCCTCCATGCTGCTGCTTGGTGATCTGAGATCTGATCTGTGATCAGCTCAGCAGCTCCTCCTCCTCTGTGGTTCTCAGTGTTCTGCTTTCATCTCTGCTCTGAGGAAACCTTCTCTGTGAACCATCACCTGTTTTCTGCTTTAACCACTGATCGGACTTCAGATAATTAATAAACTGTAGCTTCACATCAACTCTCCACTCAGCGCTGAACTCTCTGCACTTTGTTTTCCTCTCAGATACAGAAAAGGTAGTCTGAAACAAAAAGATGTCAAAGAATCACTTTTACTGCATTGAACTTTGTTCATCTTCCATCAGCTGCTGGATTTATCAGACGGCTTCTTACTTTAATTCAACAGAAGATTTGTCCAGTAATAGAAACAAACCCAGAGGATGTTTAGAGTCTATATGATGCTGAGTTTGTGGGTTTCTCACATCTGTTCCTGTATGTGAGAGTTTCCTGGTCTGAGCTGCAGAGCAAAGCTCTCAGAGCCTCTGACATGTAGTGGTCCACAAAGAGGAAGAGGAGCTTTTTACTGTCTGTCAACCTGCTGCTGGTCTCATTTGATCCAGCTGCAGAATGGAGGGAACATCTGTCCACAGGCTGCTGGGTGAGTCCCATCTGCTGGATGTGTGTTGGTGTGGAAATGTTGAGAGACCATCACTGCTGCTTCCCACAGCAGAGCGCTGATTAAAGCTCCAACTAACCTGAGAGTCATTTCTCTGCAGCTCTCATCTCTCTGCTGAGCTGCTCAACAAACCAAGGTTAGAAACTGCTTCTGTCACTGTTTCAGTCTGACTGACTCCACAGAGACGCTCCTGCAGGAATTACAAACTATTTAACCTGCTTTCTTCCTCCCAGCTGCTCTGACTGTGAGTCCCAGCAGATCTCAGTTCTTTGAAGGAGAATATGTGTCTCTGAGCTGTGAGGAGGACAACAGCTCTGCTGGATGGACTGTGAGGAGGAACACAACCAAACGTCAGTCTGAGTGTGGAGATGGATGGGGAGAACCAGCTGGATATTCTTGTAACATCAGCAGCCTCTTCATAGAGGACAGTGGAGTTTACTGGTGTGAGTGGAGAGAGGGAGCAGCCAGCAGCAGCATCCAGCTCACTGTCACTGGTAAGATCAGACTGTGGAGTTAGTGTTGATGAAGCTGTGTGGAAATGGATGAAATGCTGTAGTTTGTCTCTGTGTTGAGGTGGATCAGTGATCCTGCAGAGTCCTGTCCTCCCTGTGATGGAGGGAGATGACGTCACTCTGAGCTGTCACACAAAGACCGCTCCCTCCAACCTCCCAGCTGCTTTCTATAAAGATGGCTCCCTCATCAGGACTGAGCCTGCAGGTCACATGACCCTCCACCATGTGACCAGCTCTGATGAAGGCCTCTACAGGTGTAGCATCAGCGCTCATGGAGAGTCTCCATCCAGCAGCATCTCTGTCTCAGGTCAGCAGCTTTGCTCTCATTTCAAAACTCACTTATTTCACTCAATCATCTAAACAGGAAGGATTCATTTTACAGTCAAACCTCCAACCTCAGCTCCACCCACCAGTGAAGCTACACCTTCTACCTCAGCCTTCCTCCAGGTCAGACTGGTCTGCCACCTGGTGGTCTTCTGTCCGTACTTCATCTCCTCTCTCCTCATGGTGTCTTTGTATCGACACAGAGCCAAAGGTAACTCTGACTCATTTTCTTCTGTCTTGATAATCAATCAATGCTTGACTGACAATTAAATTTAAATTAATCAATTATTTATTATTTTTTCACCTTCTCCATCAGCAGGAAGCGACCTTCCCGTTTCCATGGTGATGGCTCCACCTATGCACAGTGATCAAGGATTGGACAATGATTATAACTGAGCAGATTATATCATCACTCTGTTTTTTCTACAGTTTTAAAGATCATTCTAAATGTTTTATCACACTAAGCTAAATGTAATATTATTTTCTCTTTAGCAAACAGTGAAATTAATATCATTCACTTTTCTGGTACATAGTCCTGAAACCTTTTGAAAGACTAAATTGTTGGTTTCATAATTTTCCAGATTAAGGTGCCAGAAAGTTTTATTGGAATTATTTTAAAGCGTGCCTGGGCAAATACTTTTGATGTTCATCTCTGTGGCCTTCTGGACGCTCTCTAGAGCTACAGTAGTCAGTTTAAAATAGACTGAGTCAGCAATTTGGTTGTCAATAAATTTATATTAATGTGGAAGAATTATTATTATTTTTTTATTTGGAGAAAGTTTTGATAAGATTTCCTCTATAAGCACTAAAAATGTTTATTTCAGGTGAAGCAATGTCAAGATTTGTTTTCCATGTGTTTTTTTCACAGGAGCAATTCAGGGAGATAATTTACTGTTTCTACTCTAAGAGAGAAATTACTGAGCTGACTTGACTGACTAGTGTCTTCCAAAGTGGAAAAATATCCAGTTTATCACAAGACAAATGTTTGTGAGGCTAAACTTTGTCTTCCTCTTGTGGTTACTGTTGGATGAATTATACACTGTTTAAAGTTATTTAATGTTTCATAAATAACTCTCTGTCTGTTAAGTATTGTCTGGTGATGATCAGCTCTTAAGCTGATATCAAGACAATAGTTGAAAGGGATGAATTCGAGCACAAGCGATCTTTTAACAGCAAACCCTGCACACACGTAGAATAAAGGAGTGACAACTTCTTTTCAAGTTCAAGAATTTAATAACAGAAATAAAATGAACATCCAGAGAACATCACTACGTAATGCTGTTTATCTGAATTAACACAATATTTCGGTTAACAAATCCTCTCTACTAGGCTAGTGAAACTTAACTAACTACTAAGCAAAATGAAGATAAAGAAGCTAAGCTAAGGAACTATTTACATGCAAAACGAACAAAAGACAAAACAAAAGTGGTTGATCATAATCAGAACAACTTAGTAAATCCCGTTCACTGCAGATCTGATTAAAAACATGAAATGGAGTTAAAAAAAACATTTGGCATGTGTTTCAATCCAATCACAATGCGAATCCCGAGTTAACCAGAACATTATTCTGAGTAAATAATATTCTAAAGACTGATTTGCTCAGTAAAATAATTTAAACCTTTGCTGATCTTATTAATGTGATTCGCCTGTTGTCGCTGTAGCGATCGGTCACTAAATTGGTTAAAGTCTAAAGTTATCAAAATTGCCTTTAAACCGACATTAATATTCGATATTAATGCGGGAATAAGGCTGATAGCTCTATCGGTCGACAGTGAAGCAGAAAAGACAAGCATTATGCTTTAAAACAAGCTCCTTTTGAATCTCCGGAAGCGGATGTTAACAGAAGCTAATAGCATTTTGGCTAGCGGACCTTCGGCGCTAACAAATAAAGCTTTGGTTTTATTTTTAGTCATAATGAGTGGGCTGAATAACGTAAACATTAATGTCCCATCAATGTATGAAACCTTGTGGAGATAACCTTTGTTATAACCATAAAAACACACTCGACAATGACACGGTACTGAATGCTAGCAATGAGCTATCCAGTTAGCCCTTTGTTTTAAAGACACCATGGCTGTGTCTCATTCCGCCTACTTCTACACTTCGAACACTTAATTTTAAGTAGGTAGTGTAGATAACACAAAAAGTCAGTGCACTGAAGGTACCCGGATGACCCCCTAAAAACGGGCACAAAATGCAGTGTGTAACGATGGACCCTACTCGCACTAAACGGACGCCATCTTGACTACAAAGCGGAAAGGGAGGGGCTAAGGACGTCGGGAAGATGTTCCCATTTTGAAAATAATGGCGGACAGCCGGAGCTGCGACACCGCAATCATACAAATGTAAGTAATGGTGGTAATACGAGGCATTGTACTCGATAGGTGTTTGTAAAATACACAAACATACCTCATGTTCAGCCAATATTTGGATGATCCTGCGTTGACGTCGGAGGCGATGTAATTTCAACATGCTGTGAATGTAAACGATTGTTGTTTTTATAAAAAACGCCAGCATATATTTTTTGGCGGTCTGAAAAATTTGCGGTCACGTGTGTTGCGTTCGTCACGTCATCCCGTCATTTCCGGTAAGTGTTTTAACATAAGTGTTCCTTTTGGAACAATACTAACGGTCGAAAGTGGGCACTACGGCAGTAAGTGGTCAGTGCACATCAGCAGTGCACTGACGGAAGTATTCGGAATGAGACACAGCCCATATGTCCAACGATTTACGAAACTTTTCAAAACTAACCATTTAACTTCTCCCTCAACACTCTGCCCAAACCTGTCTTTTGCCTCGTGTGAGTTCTGTCCACTTTGGCCATTCAAGGAAGGAGCACGGGAAAGCAGGAAGGTTGTTGGTTTTCTTCTCGGCAGGCTAGCGTTTAGCTCTGCAACAGCATGTGGAGGGATCGGAGGCCTGGTCGCTCAGCTTGACTGGTGAGGGAAGGCATCCACCGTCTCGCGTTTGCTTTCCTACAACAGCTGACAAAAATGAACAAAGCTGTTTCGGCATCTGTACTTTGCGGCTGTTTTGCGCAGCAGTCAGAGTGCAACTTAGCTCCGGTCAGTGTGTTGTTTATCCGGATTCAGTCAGGTCCTCCGCTCCCTCTTGGTCATTTCATTGAAGCAGCAGATGAGTTCCACAGAACGGTTGGTCTGTGGGCTTTCGGGCTTGAATCACATGGCTCCTGAGGAAGGGGACTGGGTGGGTGGCTGGCTACCCCCCCCCCCCCCCTTCCCTCAGGAGCTCCAGGAGAAAGTGGTCTGAGTGAAGTCAGGAGTGTGAGAGCGTCTGGTCAGAAGAGAGTTGCAGAAGAAGAGGTTCTGAGAAGTGGGGGTGGTCAGAAGCACCCTGCTGAGAGAGGAGGTCCTTTGTGCCTGTGAGGGTCTCATGTTTGCAGCAGGGGTGGAATTCCTTTGTCACCTCTTCCCTACTGTTCAGAATTCAATCTGACTAAAATTATTCCTCATGGCGGTAATATAGCACAACAGTTACCAAACAGTAGTGATGTTACGTTATGTGTTGAGGCTTCGAGGCGTGTGTCGAGTAATGGAGGGGGCGTTTCCGTAAAGCATGTATCGAGGCTTGCTTCATTTAGGGGAGGAGCCGAAAACGATGACGTCCGAAGCCTCGCTGCCGGGCTGTACCACGTGACTGCTTCGGGAAGTGGTTCAGATTTCGGCGCGGGGTTTGAAAAGCTTTAGAAACCCCACAGCAGTGTTTCCCGCAGCACTATGTTGGCGAGGCGGCCGCCTATAGTAATGCGCGGATGACTGGCGCATTACTATATTACAAACACACTAACACAATTTTTCCATGCTGATGTTTGCTTGTTGTGCAAATAAAGACAGGTAACAGATACTGTATTTATTGCCTTTTAACCAGCCACCAGAAAACAACAGCTGGATGAAGCTCTGGTCTCCATGATAGTGAAGGATACCCAGCCTTTCACTATTGTGGATGACGTAGGATTCAGGACAGGCTGGAGAACCCCCTGCAGTACTGGGCTAATCATCGGTCACTGTACCCCAATCTGTACAAACTTGCACTTATTTATTTATGCACCCCGGCATCATCTGTGCTATATGAGCGTGTCTTTTAAAGGCTGGAGAAGTAGTGTCAAAAAAGAGAAATCGTTTGAAACCAAAAACTGTGGAGAATTTGTTGTTTCTTAATAAAAATGCATGAAATCATCCAAGTTACACAAGCATTAGCCTATTCACTACCCCCTCCCTAGTTCCATAAGCACTTTCACTGTCCTCTGCCTGATTAAGCCCATGCCATTTTTCTAGAGTCACGGAAAAACATTATTACACAACATGCCATATCACATGACACTACTATTTTGGGAATAATTACACACAGAGAATACATTCAAACAATATTTTATTGTACACGTGTTTACAAAATTTATGTAGACAAATGATTTCGTCCTACACCTTCTGTGAAGTCATTCCCAAGAGCCATAATAGACAAAAAAATCAATGCATCACACGTGTTAAGATACAGCTGGCTGTGATTATACACCTGGCCAGTAGGTGGTGTCGTGTGCACATGAAGCATCAAGAAATTAACCCTTTCTCTAACCAGTTGGCTCAAGTGGTTCAATGCCTCATGAGGCTTCATCTCACCATCACTACCAAACAGAGTTATTGTAATTTTTCCTTATCTGTTCAATGATTCAAGGATTCTTTATTGTCACCGCGTGCTACTGTGGTGAAATTTCTTTTTGGCCACTCCAGCTTAGAGTACACATAAGAAACATAAACAAACAAACAGGCAATGAACAAGGGCCACAGTTTTTTTTCATTATAGCGTTTAAGAGAGATTAAAAATAAAAAGATGAAGATTCAAAAGTTTGTATGAACTAGCTATCCTTCGTAATTCACAGATAATGAGGTAATAAGGTGTCTATTGTTCAATGATGATTTGAGGCTTAATTTACATAAATGTTTATTTAGATATTATTAGATGAGTAACATCAAGGTGATTGTAATGTATGATGGGACAGTAACAGTGGGGTGATTTTAAAGCGTTGGATTGCAGTCTCCCATCAGGGGGCGATTGCCCTCACAGCTCTAGGGAAGAAGCCAATTCTAAGTTTATTTGTTTTTGGGAAAACAAATCTGGTTCTGCTAAGAACTAGTACTGGACTGATACTAAATCATAAGCAGTTTAGCTGTATCCCCTACAACCACCAGAGAGTCCATTTTGCTGCTCCCTTATTCAGGGTCACCACATCAAGTCATTAGTACTTGGACCAAGACTTGACCAAGTTTTTATACCACATGCTCTTCATGACACAACTGCTATTCAAACCCTGGTCCCCAAATTAAAGACGCAGACTTGGTGAGTTTTTATATAAAGTTGATCCAGTTTAATACAAAGTGTTTGAATCTCATTTGTCTTTGTTTTTTTAAAATACAGCTTTAGATCTGATTTGCAGTCGTGCAGCAATGTGACTGCTCTGAAGCAGCGACCAAAAGCAGAGAGCTCAGTCCTTAGTGGGCCGGAGGTGTGAATTCACACTGTTTATTCTCTGGCCTCAGATCAGTGGTTAAACCAGAAACTCAGGTTGATTTCCTTTCAGCAGAACAGCTCTCAGCTACAGAAACAAACAGCCGTTCATGAAGTGCAGCAGAGAGAGAGTTACCGGCAGGTGGCCAGGCAGGTGTAGGAAGTTCTATCAGGCAGACCTAGGAAACTCTGACAGACGTGGGAAGCTCTGACCGGCAGACGTGGACATACTGGCTGGCAGATGGAGGTAACACTTGGCAGGAACGAGGCTTGGATAAAGACGATCCGGCTGGGAAAAGCTGACTGAGGAGAGTTTGTATAGGTGAGTTGACAGGTGGAATCAGTTCCCTTTGATTACTGATGGCAGGTGGAGGTGATTAGAGTGGAGTGAAGCTAGGGAGCATGGGAGGCAGAAAATGCTGGAACTGTCCATGGTGAGACAGGCGAAAACTGAACCCTGACTGTTCCTAGCTCACCTTCTTCTTTAAACATATTGGTGAGGACACTGAGCTGCCAATGATATCACAGAGGAACCATCTAAACAATTTAATCCAATGTAGTAACACAAGAAAACTGAAAGAAATGCCCTTCAACAAAAGATCACACTGGCAGTATAGAAGGTAGTCCTGTTGTCTACCCATTACAATCCTCCACCAGAGAGGCTCGGATCTGCTGCAGTGTCCCAGACAGGAGGTCCCCAGCAGTCTGGAGAACATTGACCACGGGGAACATCTCTGGTTTTCTGAACACATCAGCACGACCAGTAAAAACATTGAAAAGTCAAAGATCTTATAGTGTTTTTACTCTCATCAAATATTCATGGCTTATTTCAGGGACTTGCTTTATATTGGGAAATCTCAGAGGTTTGGCATGAAAATGTTCTTATCACTTTGAACCAGGTGAAAAATATAAGGACCCTTTATAATTAATATTGTGTCTGCAGAAATTAAAGAAAGATAAAGGTTTGCATTTACATTTTTAACAGTAAGTGTCACGAACGAGAGACAGATGGACCCAGTATTCAGCCAGACAAGAGAGGTTTTAAGCAAAAAACGGGATTTAATAATAAAACAGGGACAGGCAAGGCTCAATGATCAAAAAGGCAATCCAAAATCCGGTACACGAAAGGCAGTCCACAACAGGCAAAGATACAGACAAGGATGAGGCAAACACACGGGGCCTGGCTACAGGCTTCAGGTTCACACGGGGCCTGGCTACAGGCTTCAGGTTCAGACGGGGCCTGGCTACAGGCTTCGGCTTCAGGAGGCCCCGGGCTACAGGCTTCAGGTTTAGGCAGACTCTTAGAAACCAGGAACCTCAGTAAGATCTTAATTAATCTTGAAATATTCTATAAAACTGGATTGGTAGACCATCATGACCTGCTGTTTTACCATCAATAATTTTCTGTTTCACCAACAACAGAATTTTAAGCTGATCAAGGCTTGATCAGACGAGGAGATGTTCAGTTTTAACTATGCAACTATTTTAAGTCATATTTTATTTGCTTACTTTATAGAGTTGAATAATTGTTTTACTCCCCGCGACCCCATGATGGATTAAGCGGGTCAGAAAATGGATGGATGGATGAATTGTTTTACTTGTATTATTAGTGTGTTGGTAAAATGTTATTGTTTTGTTGTTGTTTCTGTAGTATTATTAAAACAGATCTCTATTGAATATTGGATGTTGGATCTCAACGAGAAACCTGTATATTGGGTAAATATAAAACTTATAAGTTTTCTTCAGAAAATAATTAGTTTTATTCAGAAATAATGCTCCGTCACTTCATCATGAACATCATTCAATCCCTGCTCAGCCTGGATGGGTGGAGTCATTGCTGGAGACACTGGCACATCACTTCCTGTTAAAGGAGGTTAGAGAATGAGGATAACTTTTTAACACTAGATGAAATCAATCAGACACATAATTCAGTTTTACCTGAGACTTTGTGCTGATATAAAGACACCAGAAGGAGAGTGGAGATGAAGTACGGACAGAAGACCACCAGGTGGCAGACCAGCCTGACCTGGAGGGAGGCTGAGGTAGAAGGTGTAGCTTCACTGGTGGGTGGAGCTGAGGTTGGAGGTTTTACTGTAAAATGAATCCTTCCTGTTTAGATGATTGAGTGAAATAAGTGAGTTTTGAAATGAGAGCAAAGCTGCTGACCTGAGACAGAGATGCTGCTGGATGGAGACTCTCCATGAGCGCTGATGCTACACCTGTAGAGGCCTTCATCAGAGCTGGTCACATGGTGGAGGGTCATGTGACCTGCAGGCTCAGTCCTGATGAGGGAGCCATCTTTATAGAAAGCAGCTGGGAGGTTGGAGGGAGCGGTCTTTGTGTGACAGCTCAGAGTGACGTCATCTCCCTCCATCACAGGGAGGACAGGACTCTGCAGGATCACTGATCCACCTCAACACAGAGACAAACTACAGCATTTCATCCATTTCCACACAGCTTCATCAACACTAACTCCACAGTCTGATCTTACCAGTGACAGTGAGCTGGATGCTGCTGCTGGCTGCTCCCCCTCTGGACTCACACCAGTAAACTCCATTGTCCTCTATGAAGAGGCTGCTGATGTTACAAGAATATCCAGCTGGTTCTCCCCATCCATCTCCACACTCAGACTGACGTTTGGTTGTGTTCCTCCTCACAGTCCATCCAGCAGAGCTGTTGTCCTCCTCACAGCTCAGAGACACAGAGTCTAGTCTAAAGAACTGAGATCTGCTGGGACTCACAGTCAGAGCAGCTGTGGTGCAGCTCAGCAGAGAGATCAGAGCTGCAGAGAAATGACTCTCAGGTCAGGTGGAGGTTTGTCCTTCATGGAGACAGCAGAGTAAAACCAGTCGTGTACTTACAGATCAGCCACAGTAGAGATGTTTCCTCCATGCTGCTGCTTGGTGATCTGAGATCTGATCTGTGATCAGCTCAGCAGCTCCTCCTCCTCTGTGGTTCTCAGTGTTCTGCTTTCATCTCTGCTCTGAGGAAACCTTCTCTGTGAACCATCACCTGTTTTCTGCTTTAACCACAGATCTGACTTCAGATAATTAATAAACTGTAGCTTGACATCAACTCTCCACTCAGTGCTGAACTCTCTGCACTTTGTTTTCCTTCCAGATGCAGAAAAGGTAGTCTGAAACAAAAAGATGTCAAAGAATCACTTTTACTGCATTGAACTTTGTTCATCTTCCATCAGCTGCTGGATTTATCAGACGGCTTCTTACTTTAATTCAACAGAAGATTTGTCCAGTAATAGAAACAAACCCAGAGGATGTTTAGTGTCTATGTGATGCTGAGTTTGTGGGTTTCTCACCTCTGTTCCTGTATGTGAGAGTTTCCTGGTCTGAGCTGCAGAGCAAAGCTCTCAGAGCCTCTGACATGTAGTGGTCCACAAAGAGGAAGAGGAGCTTTTTACTGTCTGTCAACCTGCTGCTGGTCTCATTTGATCCAGCTGCAGAATGGAGGGAACATCTGTCCACAGGCTGCTGGGTGAGTCCCATCTGCTGGATGTGTGTTGGTGTGGAAATGTTGAGAGACCATCACTGCTGCTTCCCACAGCAGAGCGCTGATTAAAGCTCCAACTAACCTGAGAGTCATTTCTCTGCAGCTCTCATCTCTCTGCTGAGCTGCTCAACAAACCAAGGTTAGAAACGGCTTCTGTCACTGTTTCAGTCTGACTGACTCCACAGAGACGCTCCTGCAGGAATTAGAAACTATTTAACCTGCTTTCTTCCTCCCAGCTGCTCTGACTGTGAGTCCCAGCAGATCTCAGTTCTTTGAAGGAGACTCTGTGTCTCTGAGCTGTGAGGAGGACAACAGCTCTGCTGGATGGACTGTGAGGAGGAACACAACCAAACGTCAGTCTGAGTGTGGAGATGGATGGGGGAAACCAGCTGGATATTCTTGTAACATCAGCAGCCTCTTCATAGAGGACAGTGGAGTTTACTGGTGTGAGTCCAGAGAGGGAGCAGCCAGCAGCAGCATCCAGCTCACTGTCACTGGTAAGATCAGACTGTGGAGTTAGTGTTGATGAAGCTGTGTGGAAATGGATGAAATGCTGTAGTTTGTCTCTGTGTTGAGGTGGATCAGTGATCCTGCAGAGTCCTGTCCTCCCTGTGATGGAGGGAGATGACGTCACTCTGAGCTGTCACACAAAGACCGCTCCCTCCAACCTCCTAGCTGCTTTCTATAAAGATGGCTCCCTCATCAGGACTGAGCCTGCAGGTCACATGACCCTCCACCATGTGACCAGCTCTGATGAAGGCCTCTACAGGTGTAGCATCAGCGCTCATGGAGAGTCTCCATCCAGCAGCATCTCTGTCTCAGGTCAGCAGCTTTGCTCTCATTTTAAAACTCACTTATTTCACTCAATCATCTAAACAGGAAGGATTCATTTTACAGTCAAACCTCCAACCTCAGCTCCACCCACCAGTGAAGCTACACCTTCTACCTCAGCCTCCCTCCAGGTCAGACTGGTCTGCCACCTGGTGGTCTTCTGTCCGTACTTCATCTCCTCTCTCCTCATGGTGTCTTTGTATCGACACAGAGCCAAAGGTAACTCTGACTCATTTTCTTCTGTCTTGATAATCAATCAATGCTTGACTGACAATTAAATTTAAATTAATCAATTATTTATTATTTTTTCACCTTCTCCATCAGCAGGAAGCGACCTTCCCGTTTCCATGGTGATGGCTCCACCTATGCACAGTGATCAAGGATTGGACAATGATTATAACTGAGCAGATTATATCAACACTCTGTTTTTTCTACAGTTTTAAAGATCATCCTAAATGTTTTATCACACTAAGCTAAATGTAATATTATTTTCTCTTTAGCAAACAGTGAAATTAATATCATTCACTTTTCTGGTACATAGTCCTGAAACCTTTTGAAAGACTAAATTGTTGGTTTCATAATTTTCCAGATTAAGGTGCCAGAAAGTTTTATTGGAATTATTTTAAAGCGTGCCTGGGCAAATACTTTTGATGTTCATCTCTGTGGCCTTCTGGACGCTCTCTAGAGCTACAGTAGTCAGTTTAAAATAGACTGAGTCAGCAGTTTGGTTGTCAATAAATTTATATTAATGTGGAAGAATTATTATTATTTTTTTATTTGGAGAAAGTTTTGATAAGATTTCCTCTATAAGCACTAAAAATGTTTATTTCAGGTGAAGCAATGTCAAGATTTGTTTTCCATGTGTTTTTTTCACAGGAGCAATTCAGGGAGATAATTTACTGTTTCTACTCTAAGAGAGAAATTACTGAGCTGACTTGACTGACTAGTGTCTTCCAAAGTGGAAAAATATCCAGTTTATCACAAGACAAATGTTTGTGAGGCTAAACTTTGTCTTCCTCTTGTGGTTACTGTTGGATGAATTATACACTGTTTAAAGTTATTTAATGTTTCATAAATAACTCTCTGTCTGTTAAGTATTGTCTGGTGATGATCAGCTCTTAAGCTGATATAAAGACAATAGTTGAAAGGGATGAATTCGAGCACTAGCGATCTTTTAACAGCAAAACCTGCACGCACGTAGAATAAAGGAGTGACAACTTCTTTTCAAGTTCAAGAATTTAATAACAGAAATAAAATGAACATCCAGAGAACATCACTATGTAATGCTGTTTATCTGAGTATAGACAATATTTCGGTTAACAAATCCTCTCTACTAGGCTAGTGAAACTTAACTAACTACTAAGCAAAATGAAGATAAAGAAGCTAAGCTAAGGAACTATTTACATGCAAAACGAACAAAAGACAAAACAAAAGTGGTTGATCATAATCAGAACAACTTAGTAAATCCCGTTCACTGCAGATCTGATTAAAAACATGGAATGGAGTTAAAAAAAACATTTGGCATGTGTTTCACTCCAATCACAATGCGAATCCCGAGTTAACCAGAACATTATTCTGAGTAAATAATATTCTAAAGACTGATTTGCTCAGTAAAATAATTTAAACCTTTGCTGATCTTATTAATGTGATTCGCCTGTTGTCGCTGTAGCGATCGGTCACTAAATTGGTTAAAGTCTAAAGTTATCAAAATTGCCTTTAAACCGACATTAATATTCAATATTAATGCGGGAATAAGGCTCATAGCTCTATCGGTCGACGGTGAAGCAGAAAAGACAAGCATTATGCTTTAAAACAAGCTCCTTTTGAATCTCCGGAAGCGGATGTTAACAGAAGCTAATAGCATTTTGGCTAGTGGACCTTCGGCGCTAACAAATAAAGCTTCGGTTTTATTTTTAGTCATAATGAGTGGGCTGGATAACATAAACATTAATGTCCCATCAATGTATGAAACCCTTGTGGAAATAACCTTTGTTATAACCATAAAAACACACTCGACAATGACACGGTACTGAATGCTAGCAATGAGCTATCCAGTTAGCCCTTTGTTTTAAAGACACCATGGCTGTGTCTCATTCCGCCTACTTCTACACTTCGAACACTTAATTTTAAGTAGGTAGTGTAGATAACACAAAAAGTCAGTGCACTGAAGGTACCCGGATGACCCCCTAAAAACGGGCACAAAATGCAGTGTGTAACGATGGACCCTACTCGCACTAAACGGACGCCATCTTGACTACAAAGCGGAAAGGGAGGGGCTAAGGACGTCGGGAAGATGTTCCCAGTTTGAAAATAATGGCGGACAGCCGGAGCTGCGACACCGCAATCATACAAATGTAAGTAATGGTGGTAATACGAGGCATTGTACTCGATAGGTGTTTGTAAAATACACAAACATACCTCATGTTCAGCCAATATTTGGATGATCCTGCGTTGACGTCGGAGGCGATGTAATTTCAACATGCTGTGAATGTAAACGATTGTTGTTTTTATAAAAAAAAAACGCCGGCATATATTTTTTGGCGGTCTGAAAAATTTGCGGTCACGTGTGTTGCGTTCGTCACGTCATCCCGTCATTTCCGGTAAGTGTTTTAACATAAGTGTTCCTTTTGGAACACTACTAACGGTCAAAAGTGGGCACTACGGCAGTAAGTGGTCAGTGCACATCAGCAGTGCACTGACGGAAGTATTCGGAATGAGACACAGCCCATATGTCCAACGATTTACGAAACTTTTCAAAACTAACCATTTAACTTCTCCCTCAACACTCTGCCCAAACCTGTCTTTTGCCTCGTGTGAGTTCTGTCCACTTTGGCCATTCAAGGAAGGAGCACGGGAAAGCAGGAAGGTTGTTGGTTTTCTTCTCGGCAGGCTAGCGTTTAGCTCTGCAACAGCATGTGGAGGGATCGGAGGCCTGGTCGCTCAGCTTGACTGGTGAGGGAAGGCATCCACCGTCTCGCGTTTGCTTTCCTACAACAGCTGACAAAAATGAACAAAGCTGTTTCGGCATCTGTACTTTGCGGCTGTTTTGCGCAGCAGTCAGAGTGCAACTTAGCTCCGGTCAGTGTGTTGTTTATCCGGATTCAGTCAGGTCCTCCGCTCCCTCTTGGTCATTTCATTGAAGCAGCAGATGAGTTCCACAGAACGGTTGGTCTGTGGGCTTTCGGGCTTGAATCACATGGCTGCTGAGGAAGGGGACTGGGTGGCTGGCTGGCTACCCCCCCCCCCCCCCTTCCCTCAGGAGCTCCAGGAGAAAGTGGTCTGAGTGAAGTCAGGAGTGTGAGAGCGTCTGGTCAGAAGAGAGTTGCAGAAGAAGAGGTTCTGAGAAGTGGGGGTGGTCAGAAGCACCCTGCTGAGAGAGGAGGTCCTTTGTGCCTGTGAGGGTCTCATGTTTGCAGCAGGGGTGGAATTCCTTTGTCACCTCTTCCCTACTGTTCAGAATTCAATCTGACATAAATTATTCCTCATGGCGGTAATATAGCACAACAGTTACCAAACAGTAGTGATGTTACGTTATGTGTTGAGGCTTCGAGGCGTGTATCGAGTATTGAGGGGGCGTTTCCGTAAAGCATGTATCGAGGCTTGCTTCATTTAGGGGAGGAGCCGAAAACAATGACGTCCGAAGCCTCGCTGCCCGGCTGTACCACGTGACTGCTTCGGGAAGTGGTTCAGATTTCGGCGTGGGGTTTGACAGCTTTAGAAACCCCACAGCAGTGTTTCCCGCAGCACTATGTTGGCGAGGCGGCCGCCTGGCCAAACTCACGCTACCGCCTCGCCAACATTCCAAAAAAAAAAAAAACTAACTCTTGCATGTTTATTTGACGTTAACACACAGTTTTTTGTTGTTGCTTTCTCGCGTACATATAGGGAATGGCAGGGAAAAAACAGGCAAAGATACATGGATACTTTGAAGCGAGAAGCGACTTTACCGACGCCCCCCCCCCCCCCTCCCCCCCTCCGCCCGTAACCGCGTGGATGACTGGCGCATTACTATATTACAAACATACTATCACAATTTTTGCATGCTGATGTTTGCTTGTTGTGCAAATAAAGACAGGTAACAGACACTGTATTTATTCCCTTTTAACCAGCCACCAGAAAACAAGAGCTGGATTAAGCTCTAGTCTCCATGATAGTGAAGGATACCCAGCCTTTCACTATTGTGGATGACGTTGGATTCAGGACAGGCTGGAGAACCCCCTGGAGTACTGGGCTAATCATTGGTCACTGTACCCCAATCTGTACAAACTTGCACTTATTTATTTATGCACCCCGGCATCATCTGTGCTATGTGAGCGTGTCTTTTAAAGGCTGGAGAAGTAGTGTCAAAAAAGAGAAATCGTTTGAAACCAAAAACTGTGGAGAAATTGTTGTTTCTTAATAAAAATGCATGAAATCATCCAAGTTACACAAGCATCAGCCTATTCATTACCCCCTCCCTAGTTCCATAAGCACTTTCATTGTCCTCTGCCTGATTAAGCCCATGCCATTTTTCTAGAGTCACGGAAAAACATTATTACACAACATGCCATATCACATGACACTACTATTTTGGGAATAATTACACACAGAGAATACATTCAAACAATATTTTATTATACACATATGTGTATACAAAATTTATGTAGACAAATGATTTCGTCCTACACCTTCTGTGAAGTCATTCCCAAGAGCCATAATAGACAAAAAAATCAATGCATCACACGTGTTAAGATCCAGCTGGCTGTGATTATACACCTGGCCAGTAGGTGGTGTCGTGTGCACATGAAGCATCAAGAAATTAACCCTTTCTCTAACCAGTTGGCTCAAGTGGTTCAATGCCTCATGAGGCTTCATCTCACCATCACTACCAAACAGAGTTATTGTAATTTTTCCTTATCTGTTCAATGATTCAAGGATTCTTTATTGTCACCGCGTGCTACTGTGGTGAAATTTCTTTTTGGCCACTCCAGCTTAGAGTACACATAAGAAACATAAACAAACAAACAGGCAATGAACAAGGGCCACAGTTTTTTTTCATTATAGCGTTTAAGAGAGATTAAAAATAAAAAGATGAAGATTCAAAAGTTTGTATGAACTAGCTATCCTTCGTAATTCACAGATAATGAGGTAATAAGGTGTCTATTGTTCAATGATGATTTGAGGCTTAATTTACATAAATGTTTATTTAGATATTATTAGATGATAGTGCGCGAGTTAGCAGTAACATCAAGGTGATTGTAATGTATGATGGGACAGTAACAGTGGGGTGATTTTAAAGCGTTGGATTGCAGTCTCCCATCAGGGGGCGATTGCCCTCACAGCTCTAGGGAAGAAGCCAATTCTAAGTTTATTTGTTTTTGGGAAAACAAATCTGGTTCTGCTAAGAACTAGTACTGGACTGATACTAAATCATAAGCAGTTTAGCTGTATCCCCTACAACCACCAGAGAGTCCATTTTGCTGCTCCCTTATTCAGGGTCACCACAGCAAGTCATTAGTACTTGGACCAAGACTTGACCAAGTTTTTATACCACATGCTCTTCAGGACACAACTGCTATTCAAACCCTGGTCCCCAAATTAAAGACGCAGACTTGGTGAGTTTTTATATAAAGTTGATCCAGTTTAATACAAAGTGTTTGAATCTCATTTGTCTTTGTTTGTTTTTTAATCCAGCTTTAGATCTGATTTGCAGTCGTGCAGCAATGTGACTGCTCTGAAGCAGCGACCAAAAGCAGAGAGCTCAGTCCTGAGTGGGCCGAAGGTGTGAAGCCACACTGTTTATTTATTCTCTGGCCTCAGATCAGTGGTTAAACCAGAAACTCAGGTTGATTTCCTTTCAGCAGAACAGCTCTCAGCTACAGAAACAAACAGCCGTTCATGAAGTGCAGCAGAGAGAGAGTTACCGGCAGGTGGCCAGGCAGGTGTAGGAAGTTTCCATCAGGCAGACCTAGGAAACTCTGACAGACGTGGGAAGCTCTGACCGGCAGACGTGGACATACTGGCTGGCAGATGGAGGTAACACGTGGCAGGAACGAGGCTTGGATAAAGACGATCCGGCTGGGAAAAGCTGACTGAGGAGAGTTTGTATAGGTGAGTTGACAGGTGGAATCAGTTCCCTTTGATTACTGATGGCAGGTGGAGGTGATTAGAGTGGAGTGAAGCCGGGCAGCATGGGAGGCAGAAAATGCTGGAACTGTCCATGGTGAGACAGGCAAAAACTGAACCCTGACTGTTCCTATCTCACCTTCTTTAAACATATTGGTGAGGACACTGAGCTGCCAATGATATCAGAGAGGAACCATCTAAACAATTTAATCCAATGTAGTAACCCAAGAAAACTGAAAGAAATGCCCTTCAACAAAAGATCACACTGGCAGTATAGAAGGTAGTCCTGTTGTCTACCCATTCCAATCCTCCACCAGAGAGGCTCGGATCTGCTGCAGTGACCCAGACAGGAGGTCCACAGCCAGTCTGGAGAACATTGACCACGGGGAACATCTCTGGTTTTCTGAACACATCAGCACGACCAGTAAAAACATTGAAAAGTCAAAGATCTTATAGTCTTGTTACTCTCATCAAATATTCATGGATTATTTCAGGGACTTGCTTTATATTGTGAAATCTCAGAGGTTTGGCATGAAAATGTTCTTATCACTTTGAACCAGGTGAAAAATATAAGGACCCTTTATAATTAATATTGTGTCTGCAGAAATTAAAGAAAGATAAAGGTTTGCATTTACATTTTTAACAGTAAGTGTCACGAACGAGAGACAGATGGACCCAGTATTCAGCCAGACAAGAGAGGTTTTAAGCAAAAAACGGGATTTAATAATAAAACAGGGACAGGCAAGGCTCAATGGTCAAAAAGGCAGTCCAAAATCCGGTACATGAAAGGCAGTCCACAACAGGCAAAGATACAGACAAGGATGAGGCAAACACAAAATATCCCAAGGCAGATCCAGGTCAGAAAAACAGGTAAGCAATCATACAGGGCAAGAAAATCAGGTTCAGGGATCAGGCTGGCTCAGAATCAAAAAGGCAATCGGGTCGGTATCAACAGTGCTATCAGAAATACAACGCTG
This sequence comes from Fundulus diaphanus, assembly GCA_037039145.1. NCBI lineage: Eukaryota > Metazoa > Chordata > Actinopteri > Cyprinodontiformes > Fundulidae > Fundulus > Fundulus diaphanus. Next base: position 47,991,733 of record CM073131.1, read on the forward strand.
GATAAGACTCACCAAGAGGTTTGAATTGATCTGGCAGATTGCAGGAGGAAGAGGCAGGTATAAGTAGGGGAGTGAGCAGGTGAATGGAGTGAAAAGTAATTACTGGCATGGGTGGAGCTTATCAGGAACAGGGAAGTGACTGGAAGTAACTGAAACTGATTGGATGGTGACTGGAGAAGAGGAGTGAAAGGGTGTTGACTACGAGGTGAGCTGGCAGATAGCTGGCAGGTGAACTGAGTGACTGATTAAAGACTGGATACAAAGAAGTAAACAGAGCAGGCCAAGTGAAGTGATAATAAACAAAATCAAACCACAATAAAATCCAAACTAGACCATAACCCAAAACAGAACCTAAACCTAACACTAAACAGAACACAAGCTAACAGAAACCAAACAAGAAAGAACCCGAAACCAAAACTGATTTTAAAGGCCGGAGAGTTAACTAATAAATCAAAATTAACAAACAGCCAAAACAAAACCCAAATCGTGACAGAGCCCCTCCCTTAAGGACGGATACCAGACGTCCTTAAACAAGACATATGATAAACAAAAACAGACTAGACCGGGCGGGTGGAGGGAGGTGCAGGACGGAGGGCTAGAGTCAGAAAAAGACTTTAAACAAGACAAAATAAAAACAACCCAAACAGGGCACAAAACAGCTAAACAGACTTTCTGGGGAACCTCCCCGACGTGTCAGGTTTTCCGGCGGACGACCCGGCGGACGACCCGGCGGACGACCTCGGCGTGTCAGGTTCTCCGGCGGACGTCCCGGAGGACGACCCCTGCGAGACAGGTAATCCGGCGGGTGTCCTGTAGGACGGCCCCGGTTAGCAAAGATGTCTAGCGGCCGGTGGCAGAGCAGGTCTCTCGTAGGCCGGCGGCGGAGCAGCAAACTCGGAGGCCGGCGGAGGAACAGGACCCTCATGGCCCGACGCCTGGAGAGAGAGAGAGCAGAACCTGGCGCCAGACTAAAGTCTGGAGACAGAGCCGGACTATGAGCTAGAAGAGGCGCCTGGCTACAGGCTTCAGGTTCAGACGGGGCCTGGCTACAGGCTTCAGGTTCAGACGGGGCCTGGCTACAGGCTTCGGCTTCAGGAGGCCCCGGGCTACAGGCTTCAGGTTTAGGCAGACTCTTAGAAACCAGGAACCTCAGTAAGATCTTAATTAATCTTGAAATATTCTATAAAACTGGATTGGTAGACCATCATGACCTGCTGTTTTACCATCAATAATGTTCTGTTTCACCAACAACAGAATTTTAAGCTGATCAAGGCTTGATCAGAGGAGGAGATGTTCAGTTTTAACTATGCAACTATTTTAAGTCATATTTTATTTGCTTACTTTATAGAGTTGAATAATTGTTTTACTCCCCGCGACCCCATGATGGATTAAGCGGGTCAGAAAATGGATGGATGGATGAATTGTTTTACTTGTATTATTAGTGTGTTGGTAAAATGTTATTGTTTTGTTGTTGTTTCTGTAGTATTATTAAAACAGATCTCTACTGAATATTGGATGTTGGATCTCAACGAGAAACCTGTATATTGGGAAAATATAAAACTTATAAGTTTTCTTCAGAAAATAATTAGTTTTATTCAGAAATAATGCTCCGTCACTTCATCATGAACATCATTCAATCCCTGCTCAGCCTGGATGGGTGGAGTCATTGCTGGAGACACTGGCACATCACTTCCTGTTAAAGGAAGTTAGAGAATGAGGATAACTTTTTAACACTAGATGAAATCAATCAGACACATAATTCAGTTTTACCTGAGACTTTGTGCTGATATAGAGACACCAGAAGGAGAGTGGAGATGAAGTACGGACAGAAGACCACCAGGTGGCAGAGCAGCCTGACCTGGAGGGAGGCTGAGATAGAAGGTGTAGCTTCACTGGTGGGTGGAGCTGAGGTTGGAGGTTTTACTGTAAAATGAATCCTTCCTGTTTAGATGATTGAGTGAAATAAGTGAGTTTTGAAATGAGAGCAAAGCTGCTGACCTGAGACAGAGATGCTGCTGGATGGAGACTCTCCATGAGCGCTGATGCTACACCTGTAGAGGCCTTCATCAGAGCTGGTCACATGGTGGAGGGTCATGTGACCTGCAGGCTCAGTCCTGATGAGGGAGCCATCTTTATAGAAAGCAGCTGGGAGGTTGGAGGGAGCGGTCTTTGTGTGACAGCTCAGAGTGACGTCATCTCCCTCCATCACAGGGAGGACAGGACTCTGCAGGATCACTGATCCACCTCAACACAGAGACAAACTACAGCATTTCATCCATTTCCACACAGCTTCATCAACACTAACTCCACAGTCTGATCTTACCAGTGACAGTGAGCTGGATGCTGCTGCTGGCTGCTCCCTCTCTCCACTCACACCAGTAAACTCCACTGTCATGTTTGTAGAGGCTGCTGATGGTGCAGGTAGAACCAGCTGGTTTCCCCCATCCATCTCCACACTGAGTTCTGGTTTCTCTGGTTCTGTTCCTCCTCACAGTCCATCCAGCAGAGATGTTGTCCTCCTCACAGCTCAGAGACACAGAGTCTCCTTCAAAGAACTGAGATCTGCTGGGACTCACAGTCAGACCAGCTGGGAGGAAGAAAGCAGGTTAAATAGTTTCTAATTCCTGCAGGAGCGTCTCTGTGGAGTCAGTCAGACTGAAACAGTGACAGAAGCAGTTTCTAACCTTGGTTTGTTGAGCAGCTCAGCAGAGAGATGAGAGCTGCAGAGAAATGACTCTCAGGTTAGTTGGAGCTTTAATCAGCGCTCTGCTGTGGGAAGCAGCAGTGATGGTCTCTCAACATTTCCACACCAACACACATCCAGCAGATGGGACTCACCCAGCAGCCTGTGGACAGATGTTCCCTCCATTCTGCAGCTGGATCAAATGAGACCAGCAGCAGGTTGTCAGACAGTAAAAAGCTCCTCTTCCTCTTTGTGGACCACTACATGTCAGAGGCTCTGAGAGCTTTGCTCTGCAGCTCAGACCAGGAAACTCTCACATACAGGAACAGAGATGAGAAACCCACAAACTCAGCATCACATAGACTCTAAACATCCTCTGGGTTTGTTTCTATTACTGGACAAATCTTCTGTTGAATTAAAGTAAGAAGCCGTCTGATAAATCAAGTTCAATGCAGTAAAAGTGATTCTTTGACATCTTTTTGTTTCAGCTTATGCAGAAAACAGGTGATGGTTCACAGAGAAGGTTTCCTCAGAGCAGAGATGAAAGCAGAACACTGAGAACCACAGAGGAGGAGGAGCTGCTGAGCTGATCACAGATCAGATCTCAGATCACCAAGCAGCAGCATGGAGGAAACATCTCTACTGTGGCTGATCTGTAAGTACACGACTGGTTTTACTCTGCTGTCTCCATGAAGGACAAACCTCCACCTGACCTGAGAGTCATTTCTCTGCAGCTCTGATCTCTCTGCTGAGCTGCACCACAGCTGCTCTGACTGTGAGTCCCAGCAGATCTCAGTTCTTTGAAGGAGACTCTGTGTCTCTGAGCTGTGAGGAGGACAACAGCTCTGCTGGATGGACTGTGAGGAGGAACACAACCAAACGTCAGTCTGAGTGTGGAGATGGATGGGGGAAACCAGCTGGTTCTACCACGAGAATCCATCTTGTCCATCTTCTATCTCAATCGTTTTGGCCCGAACCGTTTTTGGCTCAGGAAGAAATCAAACATTAGTCAGCCAGTGCTGTTTCTGTATTGTGGTTTAAATTAGGACATACCAACTATGATGAAAGCAAGAGCTGCCGAGCCCAGAGCAAAACCAAAAACATAGCAGCACAGGAGGACGCATGAGTAGCTGTTTCATCAGAATCCACAATTTCCTCTTTAAAAGAAGAACAGCAAGAAGTATTTTGACTAGCTTATCTTGTGGTTTCTAATAGTGCCTTTTGCTTACATCTTCATTGATAACATGAAAGGCTAAACCCAACTATTTGTAGGCGGGCACTACATTGTCCTGCACACAATCAGTTTGGATATTTCTGTTGCATGTCCCTCCTTTCCCTGAATAAATCTGATAGGAGCAGACCCAGATTAATAATGTGACTGAAGAGTCCGTCTGCAAATGTTGCTGCTCAGTGCTGATTGCAGACGTTAAACTGAGCAGGTAGAGAGGAAAGTCAGTCACTGCAGGCAACTCTTAGTCAAGACAGACAGCTAATGACCATCCAAGGTCAACCGTTCAGAATGACCATCACTGGACCGAGACCGCACCACAGACCACAACTCCTTCACAGGAGGAGGCAGAGTCTCGTAGCCCTTCTGCAGAGGAAAAACACAAAGTACAGTCAGCCAGCAGGGCCCCGTTTCAGAAAGCTGGGTTAGTGGATAGTCAGAGTAGTTTCTGGGGTAAAGTTCTGCATACTCTGGCTTTTCTGTTTCAGAAAGCTCAGAAGCCTTTACCCAGAGTCAGATTATGACAGCAAATTACTCTGTGAAACAACTTCGATCAGTAGCAGGGTTGTTTAGACAAACTGAGTTTTTCCTCCTTTTTTAACTGAGATCTGCACAAGGATCGGAAAAGGCGTCTTCTATTCTGGAGGAACCTGTATGCTGAAGCACAAATACTCCACATAAATCTCTGTCTGGAGAGGCTGATTAGACCACAACTACATGTCTTATTATTTCAGGATTAACATATTTTTATGCGTTATTGTTTTTCGCCACTGTCAATGATTTATTCTCTGCCCACACGTCTCTTTTCTAACACGAGGGGATATTTATTCTTTATGCCCTCCCCTAACTGATTTTTTTCCACACTGAAAAACCCTCCTTCTCTCCCTTCTGGTCTCCTCCCAGTCGACATGCACGAGAATAAAGGCACGCCTCAAGCTCAAGGAAACAAGGCTACATCCAGGGACTTTTCTTCTTTTTCTTTGACATAAATGGCTACCTGTCGGGTAAATAATATTTTCCTCTGTCAATGATAAATAGCCCTCATTGTGCCATTGGCAGACAAAAGTAATCCAGGTTGTCCTCAGTTTGCTCCTTATTCCTACTAAAAACGCCTGGACTAGCTTAATTGCACAATTAATTTGTTAACTGTTATTAAATTACGTCATTTAACTGATAGTACATTGCGAGCATTTTTCCTAACCATACAAAAATAAGTTCTGGTACAGCTTCTTTAACTGGAAACTGAGCGATGAATACATAAATAATACATGAATCGTCATGCAAGAAGCTGGAGATCCTGCTTTTCTTTACACATCATTAAAGTTTAACTCACCCTAAAATCAACTTTTGTTGCAGATAAACTGTAAAACTGGGCCTAAGGGTGCAAATATGATGTTAATGTGATTTTTTAATTTTTTTTTTTTACATTTTGTGTGAGTGTAGTTAGTTTTGCAATATATGTCTTAAAACCATCTTAGTGTTGCCCTCTTAATTTTGAATTATGGGTATTGCAGTTTAATTTTCCTATTGGCTCAAACAGTTGCTGTTTCAGGATTATTCAAAATGAGACACGCACAACCAAACTAATCCTCCTTGATATCAAACCCAGTAATGATAATCCGCTCTCAAAACTGCTATCTATAGTAACAAACATTTATCTCAACTCACGTAAAAGGCCTCAGAACTGTTCTGTTCAAAGCTGCTAGCAATCTGCTCCACGTTAATAATTGTTTATAAAGGTGGGTTTTTCGCATAAATAGTTTCCTGGGTGAGCCCCTGTTTATAGGCCCCACTACTAAAACCTTTTTCAGCAGCAAGGAGGAGGCGCCCATCCCCATTTGACTGCACACACATGCAAAATGAAAGTAAATCAGGAAAACACTGAGATAAAAATATGTACTTCTTTAACCTGGAGCTCTTGACAACGCCTGACCCTAATGCCGCTCTGGAGAACAAAGCATGTTGTCAAAAAAACCACCACCAGCTGAGTTTGGGTATTTAATGACCTGATGACCTATCACACCTTCATCATTTTAACACTGTTAACAGGTTTAACATACATGCTGATTTTATTTTAATGTATTAAATGGAGCCTTTAAATGGCTGCAGCGTGAGTGATTTTGAGGAACTATTTAAAAACGATACAGTAAACAGTGCTGCAAAAAGAATGAATGAGGAAGCTGCAGGTTTCTGTTGTGAAATTCACAAACCTTATTTTTCTGCGAAATATGTCTTCAGCAACACTGACAAAATTTTGTTTCTACAAAAGAAACTAAAAGATCAATAAATTCTAAAAGCATTTTATTAAGATCAAGAAAAAAAAGATCTTGTTTCATTCTCACCTCTGTCCTGTATGTGAGAGTTTCCTGGTCTGAGCTGCAGAGCAAAGCTCTCAGAGCCTCTGACATGTAGTGGTCCACAAAGAGGAAGAGGAGCTTTTTACTGTCTGTCAACCTGCTGCTGGTCTCATTTGATCCAGCTGCAGAATGGAGGGAACATCTGTCCACAGGCTGCTGGGTGAGTCCCATCTGCTGGATGTGTGTTGGTGTGGAAATGTTGAGAGACCATCACTGCTGCTTCCCACAGCAGAGCGCTGATTAAAGCTCCAACTAACCTGAGAGTCATTTCTCTGCAGCTCTCATCTCTCTGCTGAGCTGCTCAACAAACCAAGGTTAGAAACTGCTTCTGTCACTGTTTCAGTCTGACTGACTCCACAGAGACGCTCCTGCAGGAATTAGAAACTATTTAACCTGCTTTCTTCCTCCCAGCTGCTCTGACTGTGAGTCCCAGCAGATCTCAGTTCTTTAAAGGAGAATATGTGTCTCTGAGCTGTGAGGAGGACAACAGCTCTGCTGGATGGACTGTGAGGAGGAACATAACCAGAGGAACCAGGACTCTGTGTGGAGATGGATGGGGGAAACCAGCTGGTTCTACCTGCACCATGCCTTATGCCGATCCATTGGACACTGGAGTTTACTGGTGTGAGTCCAGAGAGGGAGCAGCCAGCAGCAGCATCCAGCTCACTGTCACTGGTAAGATCAGACTGTGGAGTTAGTGTTGATGAAGCTGTGTGGAAATGGATGAAATGCTGTAGTTTGTCTCTGTGTTGAGGTGGATCAGTGATCCTGCAGAGTCCTGTCCTCCCTGTGATGGAGGGAGATGACGTCACTCTGAGCTGTCACACAAAGACCGCTCCCTCCAACCTCCCAGCTGCTTTCTATAAAGATGGCTCCCTCATCAGGACTGAGCCTGCAGGTCACATGACCCTCCACCATGTGACCAGCTCTGATGAAGGCCTCTACAGGTGTAGCATCAGCGCTCATGGAGAGTCTCCATCCAGCAGGATCTCTGTCTCAGGTCAGTGGCTAAAATTGGAAGATCAACACATTTTTTCGTGGCCGAAAGGTGCAAACACACTGCAAATACATAAATGTGTTGCAAACACAAAGAGTACTCCAAACACTGAGCAGAGGCCAAGACACAAAAACACAAAACATATGCAAGACAAAATTTTGCAAGTAGCAAAAACAACTGCAAGCTATAAGAGAAGCTACAAACTACATCTGCATAGCAGAAGTTCTCCAGACCACTAGGGGGAGTCGACCTTCAACCAAGTCGTATGGCACCAGAACTGGCAGCCCAAAGGAAACTTGGATAGAAGAAGTAAAAGGTTCATTTTCCTTTGTTTATTTTTAAACAATCTTTCAAAATATTATAGAACAATAGCACATAAACAACTTTAGTATTAGCGTGCTTGAGACAAATTTATTGTAGTTTGCATTTCTGATGCGTCAATGTCTGCAGTCTCAGGTCTGTAGACAGCAGACCATTGTCTAGTCCCCCTATGGAGTAGAAAGCAGCTTTTCTTAACTTGCAGTAGTTTCTGCTACTTGCAGCGTTGTGTGTGTTTTTGTGTCAGTATCATTTGTATTTGCAGCATGTTTGATTTTTTTTATTGCAGCGTTTCTCTTTTGCTGCATTTTTCCATTGCATGTGTTTTGTGTGTCACCCTCTTTTTTGTTTTTGAGTACTTTTGTGTTTGCAGCACATTTTTGTATTTGCAGTGCGTTTATACCTGTTGGCCACTCTATATTTTTTACTCCAACATTGAACTAATCAGATTCTCTCCATAGCAAAACCTTCAACCTTAGCTCCGCCCACTTCTTCACCTCCTGCCTCAGCCTCACTCCAGGTCAGACTGGTCTGCCACCTGGTGGTCTTCTGTCCGTACTTCATCTCCTCTCTCCTCATGGTGTCTTTGTATCGACACAGAGCCAAAGGTAACTCTGACTCATCTTCTGTCTGGATAATCAATCAATGCTTGACTGACAATTAAATTTAAATTAATCAATACTTTTATTTCATTTTTTCACCTTTTCCATCAGCAGGAAGGGACCTGCCCGTTTCCATGGTGATGGCTCCACCCATCCACATTGATCAGGGATTGGACAATAATTATGATGATGTCACCACTGAGTATTTATTTTGAATTGAGCAGATTATATCAACACTCTAGAGGTTTTTTCTACAGTTTTAAAGATCATCCTAAATCTTTTAGTCCACCACACTAAGATAAATGTTATCTCATTTTCTCTTTATCAAACAGTGGAATTAATATCATTCACTTTTCTGGTACATAGTCCTGAAACTTTTTGAAAGAATAAATTGTTGGTTTCATAATTTTCCAGATTAAGGTGCCAGAAAGTTTTATTGGAATTATGTTGAGGTGTACCCGGGTAAATAATTTTGATGTTCATCTCTGTGGCCTTCTTGACGTTCTGTAGTGTTACAGTTTAAAATAGAATGAGTCAGCAATTTGGTTGTCAATAAATTTACATTAATGTGGAAGAATTATTATTAGTTTTTATTTGAAAAAAGATTTGATAACATTTCCGCTATAAGGACTAAAAAAATGTATTTCAGGTGAAGCAATATCAAGATTTGTTTCCATGTGTTTTTTTCACAGTAGCAACTCAGGGACATAATTTACTGTTTCTACTCTAAGAGAGAAATTACTGAGCTGACTTGACTGACTAGTGTCTTCCAAAGTGGAAAAATATCCAGTTTATCACAAGACAAATGTTTGTGAGGCTAAACTTTGTCTTCCTCTTGTGGTTAACAGAGTTATTGCAGTTTTTCCTTGTCTGCTCAAGGATTCAAGGATTCTTTACTGTCACCGCGTGCTACTGTGGTGAAATTTCTTTTTGCCCACTCCAGCTAAGAGTACACATAAGAAACATAAACAAACAAAAAAACAGGCAATGAACAAGGGTCACAGTTTTTTTTTTCATTATAGCGTTTAAGACAGATTAAAAATAAAAAGATGAAGATTCAAAAGTTTGTATGAACTAGCTATTCTTTGTAATTCACAGATCACAGATAATGAGGTAATAAGGTGTCTATTGTTCAATGATGATTTGAGGCTTCATTTACAGAAATAAGATAAGATAGGCTTTATTGATCTCACATTGGAGAAATTCACTTGTCACATCGGCTCAGTACTCAATATTCAAAAGAAGGTGCCAAAAGGATGAAAAGGTGCATCAGTTATATGTGTGTCCACATCTATACAGTGGATCAAAAAATAAGAAAAATAAAAATACAAAAAGGAAATAAAGCAGAGATTTAGGATGTATTATGTACATTCACAGTGACTATATACATATGTATTGACGTACATTAAAGTAGTAATAACAGTAGAAGTCACTTCTTTTCAGGATTATTGCACAGTGTATTAAATAGAATTCCACATTAGTTATTGCATATTACTTATTGCACGTGACTTATTACGGTTGTGGTTACTGTTATATTGCAGCATTGTACAATCTGGTAGCAGCAGGAATGAATGACCTGCGGTAGCGCTCCTTTTTACAGACAGGATGTCTAAGTCTGTCACTAAAGGAGCTGCTCAGCTCCTCTACAGTCTGGTGCAGGGGGTGGAAGGTGTTGTCCATGATGGATGTGAGCTTGGACAACACCCTCCTCTCAGCTACTTCCTCCACAGAGTCCAGAGAGCAGCCCAGGACAGAAGTGGCCTTCCTTACCAGCTTATTCAGCCTCTTTCTGTCCCGTTCTGCGCTGCCAGGGGCCCAGTCCAGTTTATTGTTGACGTGAACACCCAGGTATTTGAAACTCTCCACAGTTTCTATGTCCTGCCCCTGGATGTTCACAGGTGAGTGAGGTGGGTGTCTTCTCCTGAAGTCGATCACCATCTCCTTGGTCTTACTGGTGTTTAAGCACAGATGGTTCTTCTCACACCAGTCCACAAAGTCCATGATGACCGACCGGTACTCCAGCTTGTTCCCCTCAGACACACAGCCCACAATGGCCGAGTCGTCAGAGAACTTCTAAAGGTGGCAGCTGTCCATGTTGTAGGTGAAGTCTGAGGTATAAAGGGTGAAAAGAAACGGAGACAGGACGGTGCCCTGGGGGGCCCCGGTGCTGCAAAGTGCCACCTCTGACTGACAGCCGAGCAGCCGCACGTACTGAGGGCGGTCAGTGAGGTAGTCCATGGTCCAGTCAGCTAGATGTGTGTCCACCCCAGCGTCCTCCAGCTTCCCCCTCAGCAGCACCGGTCTGATGGTGTTGAAAGCGCTGGAGAAGTCAAAGAACATGACTCTCACAGCGCTCCCGGTGGTCTCCAGGTGGGTGAGCGCCCGCTGCAGCAGGTAGATGATGGCGTCCTCTACTCCAATGTTGGGCTGGTAGGCAAACTGCAGTGGGTCCAGGGTGGGGCTCACCACGGTGCGCAGGTGAGCTAGGATGAGGCGCTCCATGGTCTTCATCAGGTGGGAGGTCAGGGTAACTGGTCTGAAGTGGGCCGGCTCCCTGGCGTGCGGCGTTTTGGGAACCGGTACCACACAGGAGGTCTTCCACAGGGTGGGCACCACCCCCAGGCTGAGGCTGAGGTTGTAGATGTAGCTGAGGACCTCACAGAGCTCATCTGCACAGCTCCTCAGCAGCCTGGGGGGATGCCGTCCGGTCCTGAAGCTTTCCTCTGAGGAAGGCAGGACCGGAGGTGTGGATGGTATATGGATGGATGGATGTGTATTTAGATATTATTAGATGATAGTGTGCAAGTAAGCAGTAACATTAAGGTTATTGTAATGTATGATGGGACAGTAACAGTGGGGTGATTTTAAAGCGTTGGACTGCAGTCTGCCATCAGGGGGCGATTGCCCTCACAGCTCTAGGGAAGAAGCTGTTTATATGTTTATTTGTTTTTGGGGAAACAAATCTGGTTCTGCTAAGAACTAGTACTGGACTAACACCAAATCATAAGCAGTTTAGCTGTATCCCCTACAACCACCAGAGAGTCCATTTTGCTGCTCCCTTTTTCAGGGTCACCACAGCAAGTCATTAGTACTTGGACCAAGACTTGGCCGAGTTTTTATACCACATGCTCTTCGTGACACAACTGGTGTTCTAACCCTGGTCCCCAAATTAAAGATGCAGACTTTAATTTTTTTTTATATAAACTTGATCCATTTTTTTTTTTACAAAGTGTTTGAATCTCGTTTATCTTTGGTTTCTTTAAAATCCAGCGTTAGATCTACTTTGCAGTCATGCAGCAATGTGACTGCTCTGAAGCAGCGACCAAAAGCAGAGAGCTCAGTCCTGAGTGGGCCGAAGGTGTGAAGCCACACTGTTTATTTATTCTCTGGCCTCAGATCAGTGGTTAAACCAGAAACTAAGTTTGATTTCCTTTCAGCAGAACAGCTCTCAGGTACAGAAGCAAACAGCTGTTCATACAGTGAAAATGTTTTAAATGGTTGAAGTCTTTAAACGTCTGCTTCATGTTGGGATTCAGGCCTTAAAAGCTGAATCCTCAAAAAGGGTCAGTAAAGGCATCTTGGAGGTTCTCATGTTCTCCTTCAGGTTCTGGTGTCAGTCCTTGATGTTCTTTCTAGAATTTCTCAGTTTCAAGATGAAAAGAAATGGAAGAACGGCATCATTTCATATGTGGCTGAGGGTAAAGACAAGTGACAGTTATTTGTAGATGCAGTTTGAAGATTTTGGATCCAGAAGACAGATGGCTTGAGAGAAGAGTGAAAGAAGCCTTTATAGGCCGTGGGCCAGAATCTGTAGGGTGACTTTTCGTATGAACTGTCAGGGGGCAACTTTCTTCCACCAGGATAAGTTGCTACACATTGCAGTGATCTCAAAACACCAATGTTCCCACTTTTTCACTCGCACATTAATAAGTTATTGCTGATTAAAAAATCTAAACTGTTGCACTCCGGTCCAAAAGGGCGAGAGGCGGGGCACAACCTGGACAGGTCGCCAGTCCATCGCAGGGCAGAAATAGTCCAGACTTTTGCCCAATTTACTGTGATATCACCAAGACCTGCTGCGCTAGGATAGCACAGGCGACAGGTGACGTGCCAAACGACTTATCCACGGCAGAATTTGTATACCCTGCATCAGGAGAGTGCTTGAAATCAATAAAACTTTTAACCTCCAGAGTTGGGAAGTCTAAATATTATTAAACATCACATTCTAATAAAATTAAATAGATTTTAATAAACTCCTAATACATTTTTCTACTCTTTAAAAGCGACATATCTTGTTTTCTTAATATGTTTAATATCTCTATATGGTTCTTGGTTGAATCAAAATCTTATTAGATCTGATAATTTTGGCTGTACCTTTATTCAGTGTTCATTTGATCACACATGAAATCCACTTTATATGATCCATTCATGCAGGTTTAGCTACCAAAAAAGAAAAAGAAAAAAGACGAACAAGCAGACAGCTGTGATGAACTCAGGAAGGTGGATTTGTGGTTTCAGCTGACAGACAATGCGACAATCTAATAACATAAAGCTAATATTTTCGTGACACATCTGGAAATGACCACAGAGCTGTTTACTTTCTCATAACGTGTTATATTGAGTGATCAATTGAGTTTTAACCGACATAGCAATCCCTTACGATCGCACTAACAAGTGTTACATTTTCGGTTTTAACCCACTAACTGAACCATAATGTAACGACACCATTGTTATATTTCATTAAGAAAAGTAAAACATCTTCATTTCCACACCTAATAGGTTGGAAATGAGGCGGAGTTGACTGGATTCATTCTTCCAGCTGAATGCGCTCCCGACGCGGGGGATCCAAACTCTGGCGGGGATAAGTCGTTTGGCACGACACCTGTGCAGCAGGTCTTGGTGATATCACAATAAATTGGGCAAAAGTCTGGGCTATTTCTGCCCTGCGATGGACTGGTGACCTGTCCAGTTTATACAACGCCTCTCGCCCATTGACAGCTGGAGATCGACACCGGCACCCCTTGCGAACCCAGCAGGTATAAGCGTGTTAGAAATGGATGGATGGATGGATGGATGGATGGATGGATGGATGGATGGATGGATGGATGGATGGATGGATGGATGGATGGATGGATGGATGGACTGGGCTATTTCTTTTTCCTTGCCATGAAGATCTCTGCCAACTAACACCAGAAAATGGTATTATTGGGCTTTCTTCGTCTGGAAACAGATGCATACAACACCTTACAGATGCAGCCATGATGAACTGGTTGAACTCGCACAGCTGACAATACAGCGATCTGATTGGCTGAGCAGCAAAAATCGAATCACGTGACCTCTTGGACCGGAACACCACAGTTTAGATTTTTTATCGGCTATAACTTATTAATGTGCAAGTGAAAACGTGGGAACATTGGTGTTTTGAGATCACTGCTATGTGTAGCAACTGATCCAAGTGAAAGAAAGTTGCCCCCTGACAGTTCATACGAAAAGTACTTAAAGAGACGTCCCACAGATTCGTTCCCACGGCCTGTTAATGGTAACCTTGCAGTTTTAACTTGTTTCCCCAGTTGGTTTTTCAACAATTCACATCTTAGGATATGTGACCAAAATAAATCACATGGTATCGTTAGGACATGTTTGGATCATCAAGCAACAACAATGAGCAGAAAAGACAGTTTGGCAAGTTACTCTCATTAGTGACCTGAATGTCCCTTGTAGTAAAGTTCTGCTTACGATGTCTGAGCCTGTTCCCTCAAACCATGTTCTGAACTGAAGAAGCTTTTTGGATAAGAAAGTTCAAGAAACAAGATGCAGTCCAATTAACCTTAATATTTAAGCTCATGGGATTCCCATAACAGGTTCCTATCTCACCTTCTTCTTAAAACAAATTGGTGAGGACACTGAGCTAACGATGATATCACAGAGGAACCATCTAAACAATTTAATCCAATGCAGAAACCCAGGAAAACTAAAATAAATTCCCTTCAAGAAAAGATCACACTGGCAGTATAGAAGGTAGTCCTGTTGTCTACCCATTACAATCCTCCACCAGAGAGGCTCGGCAGTGTCCCAGACAGGAGGTCCACAGCCAGTCTGGAGAACATTGACCACGGGGAACATCTCTGGTTTTCTGAACACATCAGCACGACCAGTAAAAACATTGAAAAGTCAAAGATCTTATAGTCTTGTTACTCTCATCAAATATTCATGGATTATTTCAGGGACTTGCTTTATATTGTGAAATCTCTGAGAGGTTTGGCATGAAAATGTTCTTAAAGTTTTCTTAAAACTTCCTAAATGATCCGTTAAGATCTACTGTTGGATCTGCTGCTGAACTGGTTAAAAAAACCGAAGAGCTTCTTCAAACTGTGATTTCTCAGTTCATAGCACCATATTTATTCAATCAGAAAATAATTAGTTTTATTCAGAAATAATGCTCCGTCACTTCATCATGAACATCATTCAATCCCTGCTCAGCCTGGATGGGTGGAGTCATTGCTGGAGACACTGGCACATCACTTCCTGTTAAAGGAAGTTAGAGAATGAGGATAACTTTTTAACACTAGATGAAATCAATCAGACACATAATTCAGTTTTACCTGAGACTTTGTGCTGATATAAAGACACCAGGAGGAGAGTGGAGATGAAGTACGGACAGAAGACCACCAGGTGGCAGACCAGCCTGACCTGGAGGGAGGCTGAGGTAGAAGGTGTAGCTTCACTGGTGGGTGGAGCTGAGGTTGGAGGTTTTACTGTAAAATGGATCCTTCCTGTTTAGATGATTGAGTGAAATAAGTGAGTTTTAAAATGAGAGCAAAGCTGCTGACCTGAGACAGAGATGCTGCTGGATGGAGACTCTCCATGACCGCTGATGTAACACCTGTAGAGGCCTTCATCAGAGCTGGTCACATGGTGGAGGGTCATGTGACCTGCAGGCTCAGTCCTGATGAGGGAGCCATCTTTATAGAAAGCAGCTGGGAGGTTGGAGGGAGCGGTCTTTGTGTGACAGCTCAGAGTGACGTCATCTCCCTCCATCACAGGGAGGACAGGACTCTGCAGGATCACTGATCCACCTCAACACAGAGACAAACTACAGCATTTCATCCATTTCCACACAGCTTCATCAACACTAACTCCACAGTCTGATCTTACCAGTGACATTGAGCTGGATGCTGCTGCTGGCTGCTCCCTCTCTCCACTCACACCAGTAAACTCCACTGTCCTCTATGAAGAGGCTGCTGATGTTACAAGAATATCCAGCTGGTTTCCCCCATCCATCTCCACACTCAGACTGACGTTTGGTTGTGTTCCTCCTCACAGTCCATCCAGCAGAGCTGTTGTCCTCCTCACAGCTCAGAGACACAGAGTCTCCTTCAAAGAACTGAGATCTGCTGGGACTCACAGTCAGAGCAGCTGTGGTGCAGCTCAGCAGAGAGATGAGAGCTGCAGAGAAATGACTCTCAGGTCAGGTGGAGGTTTGTCCTTCATGGAGACAGCAGAGTAAAACCAGTCGTGTACTTACAGATCAGCCACAGTAGAGATGTTTCCTCCATGCTGCTGCTTGGTGATCTGAGATCTGATCTGTGATCAGCTCAGCAGCTCCTCCTCCTCTGTGGTTCTCAGTGTTCTGCTTTCATCTCTGCTCTGAGGAAACCTTCTCTGTGAACCATCACCTGTTTTCTGCTTTAACCACAGATCTGACTTCAGATAATTAATAAACTGTAGCTTCACATCAACTCTCCACTCAGCGCTGAACTCTCTGCACTTTGGTTTCCTCTCAGATACAGAAAAGATAATCTGAAACAAGAATCACTTTTAGTGCATAAAAACTTTGCTCCTCTTCCAGCAGCTCCTGGATTTATCAGTCGGCTTCTGGCTTTAATAAAACTGAAGATTTGTTCTTTAATAGAAACAAACCCAGATGATGTTTAGTGTCTATAAGTTGCTGAGTTTGTGGGTTTCTCACCTCTGTTCCTGTATGTGAGAGTTTCCTGGTCTGAGCTGCAGAGCAAAGCTCTCAGAGCCTCTGACATGTAGTGGTCCACAAAGAGGAAGAGGAGCTTTTTACTGTCTGTCAACCTGCTGCTGGTCTCATTTGATCCAGCTGCAGAATGGAGGGAACATCTGTCCACAGGCTGCTGGGTGAGTCCCATCTGCTGGATGTGTGTTGGTGTGGAAATGTTGAGAGACCATCACTGCTGCTTCCCACAGCAGAGCGCTGATTAAAGCTCCAACTAACCTGAGAGTCATTTCTCTGCAGCTCTCATCTCTCTGCTGAGCTGCTCAACAAACCAAGGTTAGAAACTGCTTCTGTCACTGTTTCAGTCTGACTGACTCCACAGAGACGCTCCTGCAGGAATTAGAAACTATTTAACCTGCTTTCTTCCTCCCAGCTGGTCTGACTGTGAGTCCCAGCAGATCTCAGTTCTTTGAAGGAGACTCTGTGTCTCTGAGCTGTGAGGAGGACAACAGCTCTGCTGGATGGACTGTGAGGAGGAACACAACCAGAAGAACCAGGATTACGTGTGGAGTTGGATTGGTGAGACCAGCTGGTTCTACGTATACCATCAGCAGCCTGGTCCCATTGGACAGTGGAGTCTACTGGTGTGAGTCCAGAGAGGGAGCAGCCAGCAGCAGCATCCAGCTCACTGTCACTGGTAAGATCAGACTGTGGAGTTAGTGTTGATGAAGCTGTGTGGAAATGGATGAAATGCTGTAGTTTGTCTCTGTGTTGAGGTGGATCAGTGATCCTGCAGAGTCCTGTCCTCCCTGTGATGGAGGGAGATGACGTCACTCTGAGCTGTCACACAAAGACCGCTCCCTCCAACCTCCCAGCTGCTTTCTATAAAGATGGCTCCCTCATCAGGACTGAGCCTGCAGGTCACATGACCCTCCACCATGTGACCAGCTCTGATGAAGGCCTCTACAGGTGTAGCATCAGCGCTCATGGAGAGTCTCCATCCAGCAGCATCTCTGTCTCAGGTCAGCAGCTTCACTATAGTTTAACATGAAGACACGTGGTGCTCAGTCCTGACCTTCCTGATGATTTATTGCAGCTCTGATTGTTGGTCAGAAGATCTCACTTAGTTTTCATCTTATTCTGGTACCGTCTGATGTCTTTGTGCAGCCAATCTTTACATGTCAGAGTATTCATTGTGCTGAGCACCACTGGTTTCTCTCAGCTCCTTGGTGAGGTCCTCTTGGCTGAACTCAGGGCAACAGTGGTATGTTGTGAATAGTCTCCGTGTTTCCAGAAGCATCATGACAGCTTACTTAGAACGCTCCCAGCCCGCTGTGGACACCATCAGGTTGTTGCCATGGCCTGAGGCCAGTTTCATCGGTCGTTCTTTAAATTCTCTCATCAGGAAGACACACAGGTGGCCGTCATCCCATAAATGGGCTGTCACCATGGTTACCTCTGCCAGGTGAGGACCCAGTTAACTGCCCCATGAATAGAAACTCTGACCTCAGTACAGAAGTCTGGTTCATCTTCTCTTGGTGGATGTATCAGTGTGGACCTGATCATCTCACCCAGACCCTTCAAAGTCCATCCACCTTCTGGCTGATTTTAACCTGTTGGTGTGATGACGATCTGGTGTTAACAGCCCTGGTAGACGAGTGTTAACCTGCTTCTGGTTTGTCTAGATATGTCATCTAAATATTGACCTGATTATATTTCACTGTCTCTGCAGAAAAACCTCCAACTACAGGCCCATCTACAAGCCCCTCCTTCCTTACATCTCCTCCTCCCGCCTCAGCTTCTCACCTTGTCTTCATTCTGGTCTGCCACCTGGTGGTCTTCTGTCCCTTCTTCATCTCCACTCTCCTCATGGTGTCTCTACATCGACAGAGAGCCACAGGTAACAGTCTGATTCATCTACTGACCTTTTAGTCAAATGAACCAATCAGTCAATCAACAAACATTAGAGATAAATCTCCCCATGTTGATAACTTTTCTCCATTTCCTTCCTTTGTAACCTTCTCTGACTGCAGGAAGTGACCTACCGGTTGCCATGGTGATGACTCCACCCACCAAGGCTGATCAGGGATTGGACGAGGACTATGATGATGTCACCACAGAGCATCACTTCTGAACTGATCATCTCATCACTCTTCTCCTCCTGGCTGTTTTCTTCTTCTCCCAGTTTGGAAAACATCTGAACTCATAATAACGACTTCCTGAGATCACCAACATTTACTGACTGGGAAGAAGTGACCATCTGAACTGGACTTTATTGTATTAAGGCCTAGTTCCACCATCTTTTATCTGCATCAATAGATACTAATGGGACCCTGGACCTCAGGTAACCCCTGGAAGCCCCCTCAGCAGAGAGGCTCCAAGTTTACAAACTAAACAGCTCCGCTTCTTCGTTTCTGTTTCTCTCTCTCAAACACAGCTTCAAGGCAGATAGCAGAGGAGGGGAGTGTTGCCTTATTCTATTATTAGCATATACAGTTTTAGAAACATTACTTGTATTTTTTGCTGTTATTTGTTTTTTTTTATAATGCTGTATTTTTTATCATCTACCATTTCTCGCAGATTGGTTTAAAATCTCCGTGTTGTAAACAGGTGTGTGTGTGTTAGGGGGGGTTAAAGCAACGACCAGGAGGTGTTTCCCTCTTCCAATATATCAATATATTGCTGAAAAATGTTGCCGTCTTTTATATCTCACACTGAACTTTACCCATTTAGCAAATACTCTTATTTAAATATTTTAGAATTTGGTTACATGATTCACATTTCAGTGACAATAAGATAAGATAAGCTTTATTGATCTCACATTGGAGAAATTCACTTCACTAAAAGAAATAAATTAAAACTAACATTGTTCAAATAGTTCAGGAGGAGCTGATGTAGTATGACAGAGAGAAAACTAGTAGGTCTGATGGAGTAAAGTTATGCCTGGCAACGCTAATAAAGAGAAACTACAGAGGTCCATAGAGTTTAATTTCTATTTTACATTTTTAAGTCCTCACCTAGTTGGTGGCAGTGATGCATTTTTAAGTTTTTTCCCCAGCTGCCAATTCAGAGAAGGTAAAGTAGTTGAAGAGAGTTGACCCTCTTTCTCACCAGAGAAAACTCTAACACCAAGTTTGTGAGTAACCTCCATACCACCTCTACACCTCTCTGCCGGGGTAACGCTGTGGTAAGAGACAGTCTGCAGTGGAAACCCCTCCAGGACCTCAGTTCTAGAGTGCAAGCTGCGTGTCCAGATGTAACTTTCTGGTACAACTCAACCTCACACATCTGCTCAGGCCGTTTTATTGCTGGTGAGGTAACATTGCAGGCCCCTAGAACCAGATTATGATGCTGGGAATTGAGACCCCCAGGTCCCCACCCTCGGCCACCAGTGACTCCTATGTCACCCGACCTCCACATTCCTCCTATCTGAAGTCAGCTTGCAGCTTTTCATACTAGGCCGGGTTAAACTCCAGGAGCTAAGGTTCGACCACCAGGTGCTCCCCTTAGCCCTGAGTCCTGCAGAGCGAAGCCCCCAGGATTACAGTCACACTCAAACCTACGAAGAACATTGAGAAGGTGAATCTGCTGAGAAGTGATCAAACATGTCCTAAACACCACCTTACTGAAGGCTTGCCAGATAACCTTTTAAACAATATTGCTTAGATTTTACAAATATAGCCCAATGATGGCAGAAGCCTAAAGATCCCATCTGTCACTCTTCAACCAATGTAGATGCTTCAATAAATAAACATCAACACGTCCTTCTCTTGTTGATAATACATAATGTTCAGCTGTTAGATGAATACCAGGCCAGACAAGCAGCCATAATGTTCCTCTTGCTGTGGCTCTCCTTCAAACACTGTTTATATGTGAGCATCCAGTATGTGCATCTCTACTTTCTTCAGATCTGCTCAGCTGAGGCTTCAAATAGAGGCAGTAGATGTTTAGGGGAGATTTCAGGAGAGGAACAGGTTAAAATAGTGTTACTAAATGCTGCAGAAGTCTGGGTTAGGCTGACAAAATGAGGAAACAGACATTCAAAGTCTTCAGGCAACAGGAAGGAGTTCAGAAATACTAGACATATTTTATCAAAGTTCAAAATCTCTTCAGCTGTAAAGAAAACCTTGTGGTTGATAAAAAAAAAGACGTAGTGATCCACAAAGAGGAAGAGGAGCTTTTTACTATGTGTCAACCTGCTGCTGGTCTCATTTGATCCAGCTGCAGAATGGAGGGAACATCTGTCCACAGGCTGCTGATTAAAGCTCCAACTAACCTGAGAGTCATTTCTCTGCAGCTCTCATCTCTCTGCTGAGCTGCTCAACAAACCAAGGTAAGTGACTTCCTTGAAATAATTTAAAATTCTTCTTCTAACGTATAAAGCCCTTAATAATCAAGCTCCATCATATATCAGAGCTCTGATTACTCCGTATGTTCCTAACAGAGCACTTCGCTCTCAGACTGCAGGTCTGCTGGTGGTTCCTATAGAGTCTCTAAAAGTAGAATGGGAGGCAGATCCTTTAGCTATCAGGCTCCTCTCCTGTGGAACCAACTCCCAGTTTTGGTCCGTGAGGCAGACACCCTGTCTACTTTTAAGACTAATCTTAAAACTTTCCTTTTTGACAAAGCTTATAACTAGAGTGGATCATGTTGCTCTGAGCTACCTTTATAGTTATGCTGCTATAGGCTTAGGCTACTGGAGGACATCAGGGTCTATTTCTCTCTTTGCTGAGTTCTCCTACTGTTCTCCAATTTTGCATTTTTTGTTTTAATTTCAGCTTCATGTTTTCTTTGTCTTTTTTCTCCTCATAGTAGGTACATCTGGTCTGGCGTTCTTTTAGCTGTGATGCAGGGGGCGATCATCTGCTATTATCCTTTCTAACGTAGAAAGTACTCCTGGATCAATGTGTTCTCCCGTACTTCTGTGTCTCTGCTCTGTCTTCTCTAACACCCAGTCGGTCATGGTAGATTGATGTTCACACTGAGTCTGGTTCTGGTTCTGATGGAGGTTTTCCTCCCTGTTAAAGGGGAGTTTTCCTCTCCACTGTCGCTTCATGCATGCTCAGTATGAGGGATTGCTGCAAAGCCATCAACAATATAGATGACTGTCCCTGTTAGGGATGGGAACCGAAAACCGGTTCCTGTTCAGAACCGGTTCCGTGTGTTCCAATTCCATGGCACCGTTTGGCAGCTCGCTTAACGATTCTCTTATCGATTCCAGGCAGCACCAGAGCCGGGCAGCACGACTTACGTTTTTTACGCAAGTTACGCACATGGCATTCAGGAAGCAAGTACGACGTGACCAGGCGTGAGTCTAGAAAAGCAAAACAAAAAAAATGGCGCCCCATCGGGTAAAGCGATCGAAAGTCCGGTCAACAAGGAAAAATCAGCGGATCATTAACTATACCTAAAACTAATACGTTCGTGGTGATTTAATGAATTTAGCGTTAATCAATAAGAAAATAAAAGCATAAATTGTCGTCTCGATCACTGTGTATGGGGGCGGCCCTTATTGTCCGTCATCACATCCTGTGACGTAATGTCGCGGTAAGGCACTGCGCTCTACAACAACAATTATTTAGAATTTCCGGAGGACTTCACCATTGAAATTCGCGAGAGCTATTGTTGAAGCAACAATGTCCACGTGCATGGCAGTTGGATGTTCCATTACATCGGGTAAAAGTGGAAAAAACATTAGTTTTTTCACCTTTCCAATTCATGATCACCACGGGTTCTTTTGTTGGATTGCCAACTTGCCATCGTGCTTCTGGCCAGAGAGAAAAAACGTTGTCTGTAGCCAATATTTGAAAGAAGAATGTCTTCAAGATGACATGAGAGTGAGACTTTTTGGTAGGTTTTTCTTTTTTATAATGTAGAATTTGGAGGAACATTTGTTTACCGATCAGAGCGGCGGAGGGATACGACACACTTAGAAAGAATGCTCACTGTTGAGAAGCCCACTTATTTTATGCGACTTTGGTCTTATTTCTTCTAAAGTCACTTGTAAATTTCATGAGTTGTGGGGTTGCAGTTTTTTGGGCTTGTTTCTGAAAGTGAAGTCGCTTGTTTGGGCTCTAAACTAAGTGACACTGAAATATCCCTCCGCCTCATAACACTGCAGCTCATCCTGACAGGAGCAGAGAGTAAACTCAGAAGGAGCCGATCTGGCCGTATTTTCTGCAGTTTACGGTTGCAATAACTGCTGATAACTGCTGAAAGTAGATTAGGCGGTGCAGATCACCATTTTGAGCAGAGATTGGTTCTAAAGAAGAGTTTTATACTCATAAGATTGCAGAACCCAACCCATAAACCGTACTTTAATGTTTATTTGTCTTTTTATGTCTCTAAAATGTTAAATTAGTACTACTTTAAATGCTTAATAACATGTCTATTTTTGTTTAAGAGGTTAAAAAAATTTCCCAAAATTGGAATCGATAAGAGAATCGATAAGGAATCGAATCGTTTCACAGAATCGATAAGAGAATCGGAATCGTGAAAATCTTATCAATTCCCAACCCTTGTCCCTGTGGCTCTACGCTCTTTCAGGAGGAGTGAATGCTGCTTGTAGAGACTTGATGCAACCTGCTGGGTTTCCTCAGAGAGGAAAGTTTTTGACCAACCTGGAGGATTTGATTGGATTTTACTTTGCAAACAGCCTTGAGATGACATGTGTTGTGAATTAGCGCTATATAAATAAAATTTAATTGAACTGAAGTGAAGAGTTTGATTTTCAAGATTAACATATGTATATATATTATCTTTCATCACATCACAGCTGTTGGTTTTATTAATTCCTTGGATTTAAAACTTTGCCATTACACTGTTACTTGTCAGAACTCTTCTCTCCAGACATTTTCATTAATTTCCATGAGGTGGACTGTGCTTATATGTCATGTCACACAAAGAAGTGTGGGATTTCTAGGGTTGATGACGCTGTGTGGAAATGGATGAAATGCTGTAGTTCGCTCTTTGGCATGTAGGGGGCTCCATAGAGCCACAGGAGTCAGTTTAAAATAGACTCGAGTCAGACGTTTTGGTTTTCATTAACTGAAAGTTGATCAAACGTCCACTAATGAGGAATAAAGGTGTTTTATGTGGGGTAAAACAGTGTCAGTATTTGCATCCATGTGGATGTTTCACAGGAACAACTTGGTGACTGTATTTCATAATTTACTGTTTCTACTCTAAGAGAGAAATTACAGAACTGACTTAACTGACTGGTTCAGTTTATCATAGGAAAACTGCTTATGAGACTAACTCTGTTCATCTCTTGTGGTAAATAACAAGCACATCTCACTGAAAAAACTATATATATCCACACTGGTTCACAGGGGGAAACATAATATTGTCACAAGTTGGCTCCTCAGTATGTTTCAGTCCCACGTTTTATTTGGCCTATTCATTGGCTTGTGACTAGGTCACATGATAATAAAGTTTTCCCCCAGCGAAAAAAACAACGTGGCTGCGGTTGCCTGAGGAAAACTAAACATTTAAGTAAAGCAACTGGTTGATTAATGTTCTTGATGACTCTCAAACAGATTGCTGGTTTGTATTTCTTATAATTTTAAATAAAAGCTTTGAAGACAAAAAAGATAGCAGCCTCCATTGAAACAGCCTTAACATATGGGTGAGGGTTGGGTTAGGAAAATTACTTAACAAAATATTATCTACGCTTCCTAAGACAATATTATGAAAATATTTTTCCGTTCTTTTGCTAGAAATGTCATAAAAATTTATCTTGTCTTTAAATGTTGCATTTCTCTCTGTAAGTACGGCAGATGGATATAGAGTAATTATATAATAATAATATTATTATTATATAATTGGAATGCACCCCGCTGTTGTTCTTGCCTACACACTGTGGAACACATGACACTGAAACCTTCAGCAAAACTAATGAAGGGAAGATTGTCTACCTCGTTTGAAAGAAGATTATAAATATATTGTGCATATGTTTTTCTAGAGATGTCATCAAAATGCATAGAACTGCAGATTTTCTTATTAAATATAGACTTTTTATGAATGCGGAGGTCGGCCCACGTCAGTGACATAACTGCCTGCGTCCTTGGCAACAACATAGCAACATCAGTGCTTCACGTCTTTCTGAGATGCACTGAAATGTTCTGCGAAACTAATAAAGGAAAGGTTGTCTACCTTCCATAAATGAAGATTATAAATATATTATGCATACTTTTCGCTAGAGATGTTGATAATAATAATACCATCCATCCATCCATTCTCTTCTGCTTCTCCGGGATCGGGTCACGGGGGTAGCAGCTTCAGTAGGGAGGCCCAGACCTTCCTCTCCCCAGCCACTTGGGCCAGCTCCTCCGGAGGAATCCCAAGGCGTTCCCAGGCCAGCAGAGAGACATAGTCCCTCCAGCGTGTCCTGGGTCTCCCCCCGGTGGGGCGTGCCCGGAACACCTCACCAGGGAGGCGTCCATGAGGCATCCTTACCAGATGCCCGAGCCACCTCAACTGGGTCCTCTCGACGCGGTGGAGCAGCGGCTCTACTCTGAGTCCTCCCCGGATGACTGAGCTCCTCACCCTATCTCTAAGGGAGAGCCCAGACACACTACGGAGAAAACTCATTTCGGCCGCTTGTATCCGGGATCTCGTTCTTTTGGTCACGATCCAAAGCTCGTGACCATAGATGAGGGTAGGAACGTAGATCGACCCGTAAATCGAGGGCTTCGCCTTTTGGCTCAGCTCTCTTTTCACCACAACGGATCGGTACAGCGCCCGCTTCACAGCAGACGCCGCACCAATCCGCCTGTCGATCTCCCGCTCCATCTTCCCCTCATTCGTGAACAAGACCCCAAGATACTTGAACTCCTCCACTAGGGGCAGGACATCCCCCCCCCAACCCAGAGAAGGCACTCTACTCTTTTCCGGTTCAAGACCATGGTCTCGGATTTGGAGGCACTGATTCTCATCCCGGCCGCTTCGCACTCGGCTGCAAACCGCTCTAGTGAGAGCTGTAGATCACGCCCTGATGAAGACAATAGGACTATGTCATCCGCGAATAGCAGAGAAGCAATCCTAAGGCCACCAAAACAGATCCCTTCAACACCTTGGCTGCGCCTAGAAATTCTGTCCATAAAAGTTATGAACAGAATCGGTGACAAAGGGCAACCTTGGCGGAGTCCAGCTCTCACAGGAAACGAGTCCGACTTACTGCCGGCAATGCGGACCAGACTCTGACACCGGTCATACAGAAACCTGACAGCCCTTATTAAAGGGCCCGGTACTCCGTACTCCTGGAGTACCCCCCACAGGATCCCTCGGGGGACACGGTCAAATGCCTTCTCCAAATCCACAAAGCACATGTAGACTGGTTGGGCAAACTCCCATGCCCCCTCCAGGATCCTGCTGAGGGTGTAGAGCTTACCTAGTGTTCCACGGCCAGGATGAAAACCACACTGCTCTTCCTGAATCCAAGATTCGACTATCCGATGGACCCTCCTTTCCAGAACCCCGGAAGAGACCTCACCAGGGAGGCTTAAGAGTGTGATTCTTTTGTCGTTGGAACACACCCTCCGGTCCCCCTTTTTAAATAGGGGGACCACCACCCCAGTCTGCCAATCCAGGGGAACTGCCCCCAATGTCCACGCAATGCTGCAGAGCCGTGTTGACCAACACAGCCCCACAACATCCAGAGCCTTAAGGTACTCAGGGCGAATCTCATCCACCCCCGGGGCCATGCCACCGAGGAGCTTTTTAACAACCTCGGCAACCTCAGCACCAGAGATGGGAGAACCTAACCCAGAGTCCTCAGGCTCTGCTTCCGCAATGGAAGACGTGTTGGTGGGATTAAGGAGGTCTTTGAAGTATTCCGCCCACCGATGCACGACGTCCCGAGTCGAGGTCAGCAGCACACCACCCCCACTATAAACAGTGTTGGTACTGCACTGCTTCCCCCTCCTGAGACGCAGGATAGTGGACCAGAATTGCTTCAAAGCCGTACGGAAGTCTTTCTCCATGGCCTCTTCAAATTCTTCCCACGCCCGAGTTTTTGCCTCGGCGACCAGATGAGCCGCCTGCCGCTTCGACTGCCGGTACACATCAGCTGCTTCCGGAGTCCCACAGGCCAATAAAGCCCGATAAGACTCCTTCTTCAGCTTGACGGCTTCCCTCACCGCTGGTGTCCACCAGCGTGTTCGAGGGTTGCCGCCACGACATCTACCAACAACCTTGTGGCCACAGCTCCGACAAGGCGCCTCAGCAATAGAGGCGTGGAACATGGTCCATTCAGACTCAATACCCCCCAGCCTCCCTCGGGACGTGTTCAAAGCTCTCCCGAAGGTGGGAGTTAAAGCTCCGTCTCACAAGGGACTATGCCAGACGTTCCCAGCAGACCCTCACAATACGTTTGGGCCTGCCAGGTCTGACCGGCTTCCTCCCCCGCCATCGGAGCCAACTCACCACCAGGTAGTGGTCGGTGGAGAGCTCCGCCCCTCTCTTCACCCGAGTGTCCAAGACATGCGGCTGCAGGTCAGATGAAACGACAACAAAGTCGATAATTGAACTGCGGCCTAGGGTGTCCTGGTGCCAAGAGCACATGTGGACACCCTTATGCTTGAACACGGTGTTCGTGATGGACAATCCATGACGAGCACAGAAGTCCAACAACAGAACACCACTCGAGTTCAGATCAGGTGGGCCATTCCTCCCAAACACGCCCCTCCAGGTCCCACTGTCGTTGCCCACGTGAGCGTTGAAGTCCCCCAGCAAAACGAGGGAGTTCCAAGGAGGGGCACTCTCCAGTACCCCCTCCAAGGACTCCAAAAGGGGGGGGGTTAATCTGAACTGCTGTTTGGCACATAAGCACAAACAACAGTCAGAACCCGTCCCCCCACACGAATGCGGAGGGAGGCCACCCTCTCATTCACTGGGGTGAACCCCAACGTGCAGGCACCGAGATAAGGGGCAACAAGTATGCCTACCCCAGCTCGGCGCCTCTCACCAGGGGTAACTCCAGAGTGGAAGAATGTCCTGCCCCTCTCGAGGAGACTGGTTCCAAAGCAAGAGCCATGCGTTGAGGTGAGCCCGACTATCTCTAGTCGGAACCTCTCATCCTCGCACACGAGCTCAGGCTCCTTCCCCACCAGAGAGGTGACATTCCACGTCCCAAGAGCCAGCTTCTGCAGCCGAGGATCGGAACGCCAAGGTCCCTGCCCTCTACTGCTACCCGTTGCACAACGCACCCGACCCCTTTGGCCCCTCCGACAGGTGGTGAGCCCATCGGAGGAGGGATCCATGTCACCTCTTCGGGCTGAGCCCGGCTTAAAGCCCCTGACAGCATAGCTCCTAGGATCATTAGGACACTCAAACCCCTCCACCACGATAAGGTGGCAGCCCAGGATGGTAATAATAATAATACATTAATAATAATATTACATAATACATTTATTAAAAAGCCCTTTTCTGAATACTCAAAGACACTTTTAAAATACAGTACATCAACTCAACAAAACAGTATGCAATAATACACTAAACACACTAAAACACAAAACAAATAAAACTGGGCTAAGTTTTAAAAGTTTGGCATCAAAATGCATATAACCGCAGATGTTTTGTTGCTTGCTTTCCTATATACCGGAAACTCAGTGACGTAGGTAGGAAACATTACTTCCTCACATCTTTCTGAGAAAATCTTTATCGAAACTAATGAATTAAAGATTATCTACCTTCCCTGAATGAAGATTATGAAAACTATATATATATATATATATATATATATATATATATATATATATATATATATATATAAAATGCTGCACCAGAGCTCCCAGGGATGTCCAAACAGCACAAACAGTCTGAAAGCTACTGGCCACCCAGAGTACATCCAAGATTCTGCCAATACCAAGATGTTGTGAGCCTGCTTCAGTTGCTGCATTTTTGAGTTCAGGTTCATTTTTGCTGAACATGCAATACAGAGAATATAGCTTCTGACTAAAAGTTTTGAAGTGACACAGATAGAGTTTACCTCATCAACTGCATCTGACACAGCAAGCTCAAGTCTATGGTTCATGCAGTGCCATATAAATAGCTTTGTAGCTATTTATATGGCACTGTAGTCACTGTAGTCAGGAGTAGCAACAGCCTGTTGCTACTCCTGACTTCTTTCCTAACATTACACTGGCTCCATCAGATACAAATGTATCAAATGTAATGGAGAGAGCTGAGTGGGTGGGCCAGGCTGAGCCTGCGCGCTGATTGGCTGGCGCCGCTGAGCCATGTGACGGTACGAGAGGGGAGGGGGAGCAGCAAAGTGCTGTGACACAGACGGGGAGACTGGTGAATCTGTGTAGAAGTGAGGGTACACAATGTTGACAGAAAAAAAGGTGGGTATACGCCGTATACCCCTGTATAACCTAGACCCCCCCCCCCCCGAGGCACACTATTATTCATGTTTTTGTTGATAATCTCAGAGAAGAAAGATTCTCTTGCATTTTTCAGTTGTAAGTTATATCTGTAAAGTCTCTCTTTATAGATGTCATAGTGAACCTGGAGTCTGTTCTTTCTCCACCTGGGTCTAGCTTTTCGAAACTCACTTTCTTCACTTCTAACTGCTGAAGCACTTCTCCACAGAGCTTTTTTCTTCCCAGAAACAACCTTCACTTTAATTGGAGCGATGCAATCAATGATATCTGAGACTTCAATTAAAGTTATCTACTAGCTCATCTGAGTCACAGCACAATGTTGAAGTAGAACAGTAAGGTTGGATAAAAGTTTCCATGGCATCATCCTTAAAGTTGCATTTTCTTATGATGGCCCTTTGGCTAAATGAGTCACTGAAAACAAACTCTGATCTTTCTTTTAGTTTGGCAGGAAGAATCTGGACAGAGACCCGGCATAAGGTGTTTTTCTAGCCAGTAGGGCCTGCCCCAGCTATGACCGAGAGTAGCCTTCATAGGCCCGATACAAGGACAGTGCTGAGTGCAGCCGCACTGCAGCTCTGACAGGGTTTCCCCAGAGTAATTCAATCCAAAATAAGTGCCTTTCTCAGCCTTCATCACCGCGAGCCAGAGTGAGCCTCCCGGTCCAGGGTTGCTAACTTCCCCCAGAAAATGTTCAGTTAAGTGCTGCTGAAAACATCCTTTGAATGTCACCCTGTCACAAAACATCATGGTAGAGGCATTCTGTTTGGCACAGAAAACAGGGAAAGTTGGTGTGAGATTAAACAATTTGGGTATCATTTATTTTTCAATGTTTTTATCTTTGTTTTGAAGCTAAAACTGAAGCTAGCTCTAGCAGCCCTGCAAGCAATCTGCTAGCCCTTTTGAGCCTGATGCTAATGTGTGTTAGGTTGTGTTTTAAGGCTATGGCAAACTTTATGTCCACAAGGGCATTTAAATACTATTAGGACATTGTTTGTTTTACACTCATTACACAGAAACATGAAGAAATAGTGAGTAAATTGGGCTGATATTTACAGCTGATATTTATATGTGAAGAAACATAATAATGTCCGGAATTAACCAGAACATCTTGAACAGTGTAATGTGCTGGAATTAATCTAAACCAGGAGTCACCAACATGGGGCCCGCAGGCTCACATGTGGGGCCCTCGAGCCCGTTCTAAAGACAGCACAACCCGTCAGTGAGCTGCATCTAAAACTTTATTTTATTCTGTTCCTCTTCCTGTTTATCCACACTTGTGTTTACATAGATTTAAAAACAACAATATCTATAACAAAGCATGAAAAATGTTTATTTTACATAAAGTTAAGGTGAACTCTGACTCTCAGAGTTCAAAGGTCAGTACTGGTAGCCCGTCGTATGACACAACACCAATGAAGTGGCTCTCAGTTTTAAAAAGGTTGGTGAACCCTGGTCTAAAGCTTATTGAGGTTGCTAACTTGATATCTTATTTACTCACCACTTCTTCTTTTTATTCTCTTGTTCTTCTCCTTCTTACTATTTCAGGACTATTTAGCAAAAACAGACACTTGTTGCTACGCAACCGAACTAATCCTCCTTGAAATCACATGCAGAATAGAGAAGCTCAAAACTGTCTATAGTAGTAATCTATGGTAACAAACATTTTGTCACAACCCTCATAAAAGGCCTCAGAACTGTTCTGGTCAAAGCTGCTGGCAAACAGCCCAAATGATTCCCATCTGCTCCATATGAAAGATTGTGTACATAGGAAGTTTTTTGCATAAATTCTGTCCTGGGTGAGCCCCTGATTCTGGGCCCCCACTCCTAAAAGACTTTCTCTCCGCAGCCAGAAGGGGAAGGTTTGCTGCACACGAAAAGATGCAAAAAGAAAATAAATCGGGAAGCAACTGAGAGATGAAAAAATGCATTTCTTTAAACTGGTGCTCTTGTCCATCCTTGACCTTACTGCCGCTCTGGAGAAGAGCCCGTATTGCCAAAAATCACCACCAGTTGAGTTTTAGGGTTATTTAAAGCAGTACTAACTCATTTTTTAGGGCCGCTTGTGCAACATTGCTTATTTTGTTGCCCAAGTAAGTGACTTCACCGTCATAAACAAGACCCATAAACCAGGACTTGGGACTCACAAAATAAAATAAAAAAGTCAGAAGTCGCTCATAATGAGCAGATTCGTAACACTGCTATTGATGCCAATGGCGTTACACTGGGTTGCCATAAAGGTGTTTGCCTTAGCGCAAGAACGAGAACAGAGCCGCAAGACCGCCTCCGGGTCGGCGCACAAACAGTTGCGTGTCTGGTTTTTTACCCAGAGACACTAGGGGGAGATGACAGAAAAAGTTAGATTACCATTAGAGGGACTTAGAAGAGGATATGTTAAGCTTAGTGGTGCTTTAATTGACCTGGTGACCAGTCACATCTTCATTATTTATTTAGTTTTTAGTCATTACCTACGTACTTATTCTACTTTTGTGCAGTGGGTTTCTTAGGAACTCTTTCAAGAACGATACAGTAAACGCCGCAGCAGAAAGTTGTTACAGAGAACTTAAAAAATTAGGAAGCGATAGGTTTATTTTGAGAACAATGAGTCTACTTGTACAAAAAGATCTTTGTTTCTACAAGTGAAAATTTGTATCATAGTTTTTTTTTGTGTGATGCTGAATGTGTGGAGTTTCTCACCTCTATTCTTGTATGTGAGAGTTTCCTGGTCTGAGCTGCAGAGCAAAGCTCTCAGAGCCTCTGACATGTAGTGGTCCACAAAGAGGAAGAGGAGCTTTTTACTGTCTGCCAACCTGCTGCTGGTCTCATTTGATCCAGCTGCAGAATGGAGGGAACATCTGTCCACAGGCTGCTGGGTGAGTCCCATCTGCTGGATGTGTGTTGGTGTGGAAATGTTGAGAGACCATCACTGCTGCTTCCCACAGCAGAGCGCTGATTAAAGCTCCAACTAACCTGAGAGTCATTTCTCTGCAGCTCTCATCTCTCTGCTGAGCTGCTCAACAAACCAAGGTTAGAAACTTCTTTTATTAGTCCCTCTCTCTCTGTTTGAGTCCAAGATGGAGCATTTTCTGTTTGAGGGTCAATTCTGCTCTTTGTAACAGTCATGCATATTAATGTCAATAATTGCCAATATTTAACATTATGTCTTCTCAGTCTTCCCAGCTGCTCTGACTGTGAGTCCCAGCAGATCTCAGTTCTTTGAAGGAGACTCTGTGTCTCTGAGCTGTGAGGAGGACAACAGCTCTGCTGGATGGACTGTGAGGAGGAACACAACCAGACCAGAGTCTGAGTGTGGAGACCAGTGGGGATTATTTGATGGTTCTATGTGCAACATCAGCTCGTTAAGCTTAAGCAGCAGTGGAGTTTACTGGTGTGAGTCCAGAGAGGGAGCAGCCAGCAGCAGCATCCAGCTCACTGTCACTGGTAAGATCAGACTGTGGAGTTAGTGTTGATGAAGCTGTGTGGAAATGGATGAAATGCTGTAGCTCAGGTTTCTGTAGGTCAGGGTCTCTGTGAGCAGCTTCAGTGGAAGATCAACACATTTTCACTCCATCAGTGAACTGATCAGAATCTCTCCATAGACAAATCTTCAAGCTTAGCTCCGCCCACTTCTTCACCTCCTGCCTCAGCCTCCCTCCAGGTCAGGCTGGTCTGCCACCTGGTGGTCTTCTGTCCGTACATCGTCTCCTCTCTCCTCGTGGTGCTTTCTTAACGACACAGAGCCAAAGGTAACTCTGACTCATTTAGGATTTACTATCATTTACTTGTTGCCTCAAAGTTTTTCTGGGGTTGATAATGTTCTTAATTATTCTTTTTAAATGTCATAGACTAGAGGAAGTGACTCGCCTGCCTCCTTGTCGATAACTCCTCCCTCCCAGGATGAGCAGGGATTGGACGATAATTATGTCGACAGTGATGTCATCACA
This sequence comes from Fundulus diaphanus, assembly GCA_037039145.1. Classification (NCBI taxonomy): domain Eukaryota; kingdom Metazoa; phylum Chordata; class Actinopteri; order Cyprinodontiformes; family Fundulidae; genus Fundulus; species Fundulus diaphanus. The sequence continues at coordinate 48,024,208 of CM073131.1, forward strand.
GAGCTTCACTTCTGATCTGATTAACTCATCACTCTCTGCTCCTTTTTGCTGTTATTTTACAGCTCTCCAGATTAATGTGAACCTTTTATTTTTTCACCTGAATCTGACTTTGACTTATTTTGGTCTCATGTAAACATCTAAATGTACTTTCTTCAATTCTTTTGTAAAACTTGCTGAAACTTTTCCAGGGAATAAAATCTTGATTTTTGTCATTTACAAGCTGGAGGTCTCGGGTGTTTCTCTCGGTCACCGTGAGTTGGATCTGATTCAGTCAGTGTAAAAATTTGTAAATATTTCTGGGGGTTATAAAATGCTGCATTGGTCATTTTTAATAATAATAATAATACATTTTATTTAAAAGGCGACAAAATTTCTAGACACTCAAGGTCACCGTACAGAAGGGTAAAAAACAGAATGTCAGAAACAAAATCAAAACAAAAAACATTTAAAAAATACCGAGGCTGGGACAGGGAAATTGATAATTAAAGAGAATAGGCAGTCTTAAACAGATGAGTTTTGAGTTGTGATTTAAAATTTAGAAGTGAGTCCGTGTTTCTCAGTAGGAGTGGTAGAGAGTTCCAGAGGCGGGGGGCAGAGCGGCTGAATGCTCTGCTCCCCATGGTGGTGAGACGGGCGGAAGGGACAGACAGGTGTAAAGCAGATGAGGATCTAAGAGCACGGGAGAGGGTGGGAATGTGCAGGAGGCCTGACAGATAAGGAGGGGCTAGGTGGTGAAGGGCCTTGAATGTCACCATGAGAATTTTATATTGAATGCGGAACTGCATTCACTATTTTCACTGCTCTGTTAATTTTAGACCTCCATCCATCATCCTCGTCTTTTCCTGAACCAGATCATCAGCTCTGACATCTTCAGAAGAAACATCCCAAGGCTTCCCTCCCATCTTCCTCCTCTTGCTAACAAATGGAGTCTGCAGAGGGTTTCACCAGATCAGCGGTCAAACATCGTCCTTTCAGTGACGCGTTCTGCCAGCAGCCGTCTCTTCCCAGCTAACCTGGGTGGTCTGCTGAGACGGTGCTAGATCAGCTGTTAAACAATCAGTGGGACACGTACATTAACACAATATGGATGGATGAAAGAGCTTTAATTTGGAGTTCACCCATGTGGCCTGTAGGGGGCTCCGTGGAGCCTTTGCAGTCAGCTTTAGACATGCTGAAGTCAGCAGTTTGGTTCTCATTAAAATGTATATTAATATGGAAAAAAGGGTAATTTTGTAAAAAAAAAAAAATTAAACAGCAAGTGATTCAAACTTATACCAGTGAGGAATATGAGTTTTACTTAAGGTGAAATAAAATCAGGACTTGCTGTGAGATTTGTTTTCCATGTGGATGTTTGACAGGATCAACTTGGTGGCTACAGCGGCAATTATAGTGACGCTAAACGTGTGATTTTGGTGATTAAAGCGAAGCTAGAGTCAAATCAAACCTGCGGTGGATGCAAAGCGATAGCTGCTCGAATTGAAAAAGATGAACTTTTGTGTCTCATTGCGCCACCAATCAGGAACCGGATGTGGCTGTGACATGGGGTGAAGGCAGGGGAGCAGCACCAAATTCTGAACTCTGCACACGCTCTGTGTCAGTGGGCCTCTGTCCTCTATCCATTTGTCGAGCTCTGCAGAACGAAGTCCAGATTGGACCAGTCCTGGAGAAGAGTGAGTGTGGATGCTGGAGTGGCAGTTAAGTGAAGACGTCACTAGATGGCGCTGTTGTACTGCTGTTTCCTGGCAGCGCATACAAGATTTGTCTCGTTCTAAATTTCACAGAAGGTACATTTCTCCAATTAAAAGATCATAAATGTTTCCGGGGATCATCAAAGTGATTTCTGACGAACGTCAGAATGGGATTGGGTCAGAACATCTCCTAAATGTCGGGTGTTCCCGTTCTTTGGTGGGCTGGTCCCATCACCAGCGGTCCAGGGAAGGAGCAGTGGGTGATTGATGCACGTGGAGAGTCAGGGCTGGTCCAGCAGGTGAGCGTCTGCAGCCCAGATGGCTGAAGAGGTGAATGCTGGTTCTGATAGAAAGGTGTCCGAAGCATAAACAGAACAAGCCGTTTCATTTAAACAAATATTTATGACATGAACAACTTTTTAGGTCAGTTAACCAAGAGTCATTCTAGCCAACAGAGATGTGTGAATCAGTGTAACTTAACAGCCAACGGCTAAGGAAATGTTGTGCTGCTTTAAACGTCAGCCTTTGACTAACGTAACGTTGTCCTGAAGTTCAGATTTCTGCCTACAGAGAACACATCAGAGGTGTCAAAGGTATTAACAATCATTTACTCAAGTAGGATACATACTAGGGTTTATAAATACTTCTTTATAAGTTGAAGTATCAACTAAAACCTTTTGCTCAAGTAAAAGTATAAAAGTACCAGATATAAAACTACTTAAAGTATTAAAATAGAAGTAATTTAAGTTATAAAAACTCCCCCCTTTACTACAATTGTATGATGTTAATATTGAAAGGTGGGGCGCACTGGTGGGCAGCGGGTAGCGCGACCCATGTGTACGGAGGCCTTAGTCCTCGACGCGGTCGACCCGGGTTTGACTCCGACCCGCGGTCCTTTGCCGCATGTCTCTCCCCCTCTTCCACCCCCTTCCTGTCAGCCTACTGTGTAAAAAAGTGAGCCACTAGAGCTGTGTAAAAGCTCCAAAAAAAATATATATATATATATATATATTAAAGGTGCATATAGATGCAATGCTAAGCATCAATATGGGTTTCATGGAGAAGAAAATCTGATGTTTGCTTACCTGTAAGTAATGGTGCAAAAAGTCAAACTTCAGAGACATATTATCAATCACCTTTTACTTATTATTGGAACGTGAATTAACATCCAAGCGTAGCTACAGGAATTTATGAGGGCAACAGATGTAAAATAACAAAATTGGACATTAAAATGAGTGCATTACCCTCTTATAACAGTTACCCATGTATTGCTGTCTGTATAAAGTAGACAGTGTTGTCAAAATGAATGATTAAAAAAAAGTTAAATAATCCTAAAAATGCAATGTTGTTCTTCTGTGTTTGTTGGGGCATTTGGTTAACAACTGCCTCAAACCACAATCAAATCACTCTGTTCGGTTAGCGCTGTTTATCTGAATATATTTTGTTTTTGTCTTTTATTGACAGACCAGAACGAAGACAAGCTGAAATAAAGTAGAAATAATGAGACTATTTTAAAAATGTAAGAAGTAAAAGTAAAAAGTAGGCTAAAAAAGAATTACTCCACTAAAGTATAAATAACCAAAATTTCTACTTAAGTTGGATTACAAAGTATTTGTACTTAATTACTTGATACCTCTGGAACACATATGGTAATAAATGAGCAAGCAAGCAATTTAGCCGTCAAGAAAAGCTTTTATTTAACAGTCTTTTAGTGGAACAGATGACAAAAAAGCCTTTACCTCCAAAAACACGAAAAAGAAAACCTGTATAACCCCAACAAGAGAAAAGAAAAACACAAAGAGTCAAGCAATTCTCTGTGTTAGATTAGGGCAATATTTCTGATATAATGAATATAGCGAACAGTGTCTCAGGCTTAGACACCAGGGACCCCTTCTTCATACGTTGCTTAAAACATCCAAGATGATTTTATCCGGCTAATCATGATCCGGCTAATTGGGTTCTTCGAACACACCTGTTGTTTATGATTAGTATGGCTGGATTGAGTTATCTGAGACAACTGCGCGTTCATGCGTTTGTTTAAAAGGGGAAATGTATCGATAGTAGAAACATTGATCAGCAACGCTGCTATTGGCTGTTCAGCATGGCCAAAGAACGCCCACAGTTTTTCTCCCAAGCAGAACAAGAGCTTTTAATGGAAGGTTATGCTGAATTTGAGTCATTAATTAAAACGACAGGGAACACCTCAAAGTCTGCTAAAGCCAGGAAAGAGGGCTGGCAAAAAGCAGCAGACAAATTAATGCGTAAATACTGTCCATGGTAGATGTTTCTATCGCTTTCTACAGTATGTATTTTTGCATTTTAATAATTTCATATTTACTTTGTTCTTTTATGTCAGAGCCTCCACGGGACCCACTAACATGGGGACAAGTAAAAGTGAAATACAAGAATATTCTACAAAATGGTAGCCTTTAATTATTATACTGTATTTTAAAAAGTCAGTTGTTATGGCAAAAGATCCAATATTGGTGTCATTGCTTAGACTCTGGAAGTAAAAGACACGTGCAAACTGGGAATTTTAACAAAAAAGTATTTATCTATAAAAAAAATGAAGTTCTTCCTTTTCCAAGTCATCCACAGTTTACACGGTAAAACTGTATTGCTCCGTGGCTAGATAATCCATCCATAGTTTTTTCTAATACAATATACGGCTCGACAGGAAGCAAGCCTTTCAAAGTAAACTAAACTTCATAATAAAATGGCCCGAACAAATATTCTTACTAAATATGATAAAAATAAAAAGCAAACCATCATACAAACAACTTAAATATTTTCTATTTATGGCTCTAACATAACTTTTCCCTCTTTAAAAGCCACTGTTAAATGATGTGTTTGGCTGTTTATACCAGCCACCAAGAAAAACCTCTCTACAATTACACTGTTGCGCTGCGCTCAAGGATCCTGTCTATTGCGCAATACGCGATTAATTCGAAAAACTCTGCAAATTATTCTTGCACCTTCCGCAAATGGTTGCTGTCGTAAAAATGGACATGGATACGGCAGACTTCCCTATCTCCTCCGCTCATAAAGCTGTGATCTAATCCTGTTTACATGAAATAAGCCTGGTCGCCAGCAGGTTTAAGCTGGCGCACATGTTGCTATGACAACAAGTGCAGGATGAGTTTCGAAGAACCAAACGATCCAAGATCATGCCAAATCGTCAACAATCAAATCCAGCTGAGTTAGCGACGTACGAAGAACGGACCCCAGATTTAGAGAAAGGTGACAACAAGCTGAGTTTCATATATACAAACATGAGGAAAGTCCAGATTCTGAGCAAATATAGAAAGAGAAATTGGAATTTATGAAAAAATGTAAGGACAGTTACCAAATTTTCCTCATAATGTTAAGAATTATCCTCATGTTTAAAATATTTTTCCGTAAAAAAATGAATGATTAAAGAACCGTTTTAGGTTCTTTAATTATTCATGCAAGCAGAATAAAATAATAATAATAATAATTGATGTGCCAAGTCTGATCTGATGACTCTCTTTTTTCTATTTTTTTGGATTCTTTATTCCTATACTTAACCATATAAAAATATTTTGCCCAAAAAGATAAGTGAGAATGAAAACATGTCATTCTACCACAAGAGGTACTGAAATCAAACACAGGAACAACAGCAGAGGGCGCTTTACAGCAAACACACCAAGAAGAAGTGATATTTTACTAAGACTATGGTGATTTTTTCCCCCTGTGTTAGGAAAAAACCTATCCTTTATCCATTTCTCAGTAACCATGGATATAACGAAATAAATAAAAAGTTTTAACAAGTAAAAGGAAAAAAACTTCCTAAATATTCAGTAAGCCTGTGTAAAAAAATTAACTGATGGATTTTATTTAGAAAATTTGGATATGGCTTTTAATCTCATAACATTTTAGAAGGCCAGCATTGAGTGAAAGGTTGATGTTTAAGTCACTGCCTGTTATGACGAAAAGTAGAAATACCAGAACAAAACCTGGAAGATTCTGGGTAAAAAAAAATATTTATACATATTTGGTTTGTCCTTTGCTTTTCTTTCTGTATTAAAAAATATTTTATAAAACAACAAAAGATATTTCAGAACTTAAAGTAAAAAAAATAGATTCATCTTAAGAAACAGAAGGCTGGATTAAAAAAATGGTTCTAATTATCCGTTATTATGCTATTCAGGACTTCAACAAACATGAGAAACAGGTTTTGGTTGTTTGACTTTTTGAACTTATGCTGAGTGCAACATTGTGTGTAGCGGGTGAAACCAAGGTCAGATTCTTAGTTTGTGCACATAAAGCTGATTCTGAAAGGAATTAAAACACAAATATAGTGAATTACAAGCACCACAAAAAGCAGAACTGAAATAGTTTATGTTTTACTTGCTTCATTTCTCACCCAAGAGAAGGAAAATCCCAGGCAAACAGCATGGGACCACACAAAGAACCCTGGGGAATGCCCACATACAGAAAGGGGATTGTGACATCACACTGCAGCTCAATGCCATGTTGGCTAAGCCAGCTGCAGATGTAGGCTACAGATGCTACAGGCTCAATCATAAACAGAGCGAGGACTCTTTAGCCAAAGCAGAAGTGCGTCAGTCGCAGATAATGGATAATAGCTGTCCGAATAATGCAGTCCTAGACTTCTTTAGCCTAGGAACCCCACAACATCCCTTACCGGTGCTAAGATGCTTTAAGGTTTCCCACAATCCTCTGCATGACATGACGTGTCTGCACAGCCCCCCCTCACAGAAATCAACAAAAATGCCCGGAGAGAAACACAAACTTTGTAGTTCTTGTTCAGGAGGCTGTAGGCCCAGATCTGACTCTCATCATCCGTGTGCGTCTCCGTCATGTAATGACGTCAGAGGTAAAGGCTGTCTGAATTCAGCACAGCAGTCCAAAGCTCCTTTCCTCCCCATGATAGTGTTCTCACTGTTGACCCCATGAAAGGTCAGGAACAGGAGCTGGGAGCTATAATTAAGGGTATACGGATGAGGTTAAGATCCCAGCAGTAACCATAGGACATTGTTAGGCACCAGAAATGGGAATGAAACAGAAGATTGCTCAACTTTAACGTTATTTGGACGGTGTGTGTGTATATATATATATATATATATATATATATATATATATATATATATATATACATATGCAGAATTTGCAAACACAAATGACATTCTATGACACAAAGTGTTATTGATGCCCCAGGTTTGACCACCTTAGAGCCTTAGAGTGTGTTGGAAAAGTATTCGCCCCTCTTGGCTTTTTTTTTTTTTTTTTTTGCCTCACAACCCTGAATTAAAATGGCGTGGGCGGCCCTCTCTTGGCAGGTTTGCTGTGGTACCAGGTGCTTTCATTTGAAGATGATGATGCTCCGGGGGAACATTGTCCCTGACTTGTCTGGGGAGCTCCTTGGTCTTCATGCTGTGATGCTTCTTGCTTAGTGGCTGCAGCTTCTTGGGCCTTTCAGGAAAGGCGTGATTATGCTAACAAGTCATGCGACACTTAAGACACACGGCTGGACTTTATTTCATTAATTATGGTCCATTTGAATGTAATTGGTTGGACAAGAACATTTTAGGGTCTTCATAGCAAAGATGTGCAATTTTGTAGCAATTTTCAGTTTTTGTATTTATTTTTAGAGTTCTCATTTTACGTCACCATCCTAGACAGTCTTGTGCAGATTCATCACATGAACCAAGATTAAAATCATGTAAATTACAGGTAGGAATGTAACAAAATAGGTAAAAAGCCAAGAGGGTTGAAAACCTTTGCAAGGCCCTGTGTGTCCTAGAAATGTTCTAAAATGTCCCCAGATTGGAAATAGGGCAAACTAATGTACACAAGAGCATTCAGGAATCATCTAAATGACTTTGTAACATTAACACGAGCTCTTTAAGCAGATATATAAAAAAAAATACAGCACTAGTAACAGCTGTAAACAATAGGATCCCTCCTGGTCCGGAGGCTCTTATGGATAAAAATTTGCCACAATCGCGGTCCGTAACATCTCTGACAATAACAGCAATACTCCTCTTTGTTCCCCTCCCTCAGGGTCTCTCTCCGACCACCACCTATAGACTTCTATGTAGCAGAGCTGCCAGTAAGACCACATCCATCCCAGAATGCAAAGCGGTGGGACATCTGTGCCCATCCTCGTCACAAAGTAATACAAACTCAACAAAACTGAGAAACGCCATTTTGAAAGCTGGGGATAGAATCGTCAAAGAAGAGCTTGTAATGTACCCAGTTTAACCCTTGAGAGCAACATGTTTCACAGCAGCAGAACGTAGAAAAAAGACGAGGAACCCTACTGAACGGGTTCTCCATCACTGCAGTTCACTTAGAGATGGACCTGCAGCTAATCATCCATAAAGACCTGAGGAACTTGCACGCGGTTAAAGCCAACAGAGGAACAGTCACCGCAACGACTGGGAGCAAAAGGGGCAGATACTGCTGAATGTCTTCATCCTCATCTTCGTCTTCTTCCTGGTATCTTCTTTGGTTGATCCAGATGTCATCATCGGTATCATGAATCTGATCTGCGGACCAGAATCAGGGGTGATTATCAGCTGTCAGAGCGCTGAACGAAGAGGAATGTACATTTATTGCACCCTGATCACCAGTAACGTCTTAGTTCCACTCCCACACCCCCATCCTGCCACTGGACAACCTCACCTTCGCGGACCACTCTCAGCTTGATGATCAAATTGGGCTCAGAGATCAGAACGGCTCTCTTCTGACGGCTCGACATCGCCTGGACGACCCGACACTCGTACACGCCGCTGTCGTCGGCCGTGGAGTTCTTCAGGACCAGAGACACTTCGCCCTCCCTCATCTCTTTATCCAGCAGGTCCACTCGGTCCTTAAAGGCCCGGTCCTGGAAGTCTGGATAAACATGCTGATCTCTGTAGAGAAAGATGTAGGCCATCTTCTGGTCAGGTCGGCTCCACTCCAAATACTTGACCGGGTCTATCCGGTTGGGAGCTCGGCATGGCAGAGTGACGGTCCGTCCTTCCAGGGCTTTGATGTGGATCTCAACTGAGGAAGGTGAAGAAGACAGATGTAAATAGAACATATTGTTGTTTCGTAAGCAGTGCCAAATTCAACAAAGTAATGAATCTTCTGACTAAATGTCAGGCTAAGGTTTAAAAACTCAATAAGGGAGCAGCTGAAAGGACTTAATGTATTTGCTGGTTAAAAGTTTATCATTTGTAACAGTAATAACTTTTTTCCCTAATTCTACTGAGATACAGATAAGTCATAAGTGAAAAAAAAACAAAAACATTTGAGTGAGTCTTCAATGTCCAGGAGTTGACATCCCAGAAAATGTCCTCCACAGTGTTAGAAAACTAATACTAAATCCCACTGAATATGGTGAAACACGGTGGTGGAGTCATCAAGCTGTGGGCGTGTTGTTCTGCACTGAGGACAACGATGCTGGTTAGATTTGATGGAGGATGAACGGAGCTAGATCTAGGAAAATCCTGGAGGAAAACCTTTTAGAGGCTGCAGAAGACCTGAGACCGGGGTGAAGGTTCACCTTCCAGCAGGACGACCACCCTGAACATGCAGCCTTGTTGTTGTTGTTGTTGGCAGTTCTGATCTGCAGATCTGATTTGCAGTCATGCAGCAATGTGACTGCTCTGAAGCAGCGACCAACAGCAGAGAGCTCAGTCCTGATTGGGCCGAAGGTGTGAATTCACAGTTTATTTATTCTCTGGCCTCATCTTATTTGAAGTGCAGTTTAGCTAATTATCTTATTTTAGGGTTAGAAATTCTCATTCCATTGGCAAATAATCTTATTTAGCTGCTCAAATCAAGAGAAAAGTTACAAATTTTAAGAAGATTTACTTACTTTTAGTTCCCTGAGCTAGAATTGGACCATCAAGGTGTCCCAGAGATCAGTTTTCTATCAGAACTTTGATTGAAACCAGTCTAAATGTGTGTTATCTGCAGGTCTGAGTTTCCTCCTGTGCTGCACAATAAACCAAGGTCGGTAACATTTTTATCTCTTGATGCTTTTAATGATCATAAAGGCAGAAACTAAAGTTCTCCAGGGGTTTCTTCAGAAAAAGATTAGAAAACAGAAGAAATATCTGAGATGTTAGACGGGAATTTCTAGCTTTAGTTTTATTTCTGTTTGTGTTCAGTTTTATTTACAGAGCGGCAATTCATGATACGTGTCATCTCAAGGCACTTTCTAAATAAGGATAGGTTATTAGCAGGTTTTTGATCATAAAGTAGAAACGAATGCTGAACATTACAATTTTTATTGTCTTCATGTTTTGAATGTTAATTAAAGCAAACTTGTTTCTTTTCTGTCTATAATATCTGTTTCATTTCTGTCATCCCAGCTGCTCTGACTGTGAGTCCCAGCAGATCTCAGTTCTTTAGAGGAGACTCTGTGTCTCTGAGCTGTAAGGAGGACAACAGCTCTGCTGGATGGACTGTGAGGAGGAACACAACCAGAGGAACCAGGACTCAGTGTGGAGATGGATGAGGGAAACCAGCTGGATATTCTTGTAACATCAGCTTACTCTTCAGAGAGGACAGTGGAGTTTACTGGTGTGAGTGGAGAGAGGGAGCAGCCAGCAGCAGCATCCAGCTCAATGTCACTGGTAAGATCAGACTGTGGAGTTAGTGTTGATGAAGCTGTGTGGAAATGGATGAAATGCTGTAGTTTGTCTCTGTGTTGAGGTGGATCAGTGATCCTGCAGAGTCCTGTCCTCCCTGTGATGGAGGGAGATGACGTCACTCTGAGCTGTCACACAAAGACCGCTCCCTCCAACCTCCCAGCTGCTTTCTATAAAGATGGCTCCCTCATCAGGACTGAGCCTGCAGGTCACATGACCCTCCACCATGTGACCAGCTCTGATGAAGGCCTCTACAGGTGTAGCATCAGCGGTCATGGAGAGTCTCCATCCAGCAGCATCTCTGTCTCAGGTCAGCAGCTTTGCTCTCATTTTAAAACTCACTTATTTCACTCAATCATCTAAACAGGAAGGATTCATTTTACAGTAAAACCTCCAACCTCAGCTCCACCCACCAGTGAAGCTCCACCTTCTACCTCAGCCTCCCTCCAGGTCAGGCTGGTCTGCCACCTGGTGGTCTTCTGTCCGTACTTCATCTCTACTTTCCTCCTGGTGTCTCTATATCAGCACAAAGTCTCAGGTAAAACTGAATTATGTGTCTGATTGATTTCATCTAGTGTTAAAAAGTTATCCTCATTCTCTAACTTCCTTTAACAGGAAGTGATGTGCCAGTGTCTCCAGCAATGACTCCACCCATCCAGGCTGAGCAGGGATTGAATGATGTTCATGATGAAGTGACGGAGCATTATTTCTGAATAAAACTAATTATTTTCTGAAGAAAACTTATAAGTTTTATATTTACCCATTATACAGTTTCTCGTTGAGATCCAACATCCAATATTCAGTAGAGATCTGTTTTAATAATACTACAGAAACAACAACAAAACAATAACATTTTACCAACACACTAATAATACAAGTAAAACAATTCATCCATCCATCCATTTTCTGACCCGCTTAATCCATCATGGGGTCGCGGGGAGTAAAACAATTATTCAACTCAATAAAGTAAGCAAATAAAATATGACTTAAAATCGTTGCATAGTTAAAACTGAACATCTCCTCCTCTGATCAAGCCTTGATCAGCTTAAAATCCCAAAACTGAAAGTTGCTGACTGTTGTTGGTGAAACAGAACATTATTGATGGTAAAACAGCAGGTCATGATGGTCTACCAATCCAGTCTTATAAAATATTTTAAGATTAATTAAGATCTTACTGTTAAAAATGTAAACGCAAACCTTTATCTTTCTTTATTTTCTGCAGACACAATATTAATTATAAAGGGTCCTTATATTTTTCACCTGGTTCAAAGTAATAAGAACATTTTCATGCCAAACCTCTCAGAGATTTCACAATATAAAGTAAGTCCCTCAAATGATCCATCAATATTTGATGAGAGTAACAAGACTATAAGATCTTTGACTTTTCAATGTTTTTACTGGTCGTGCTGATGTGTTCAGAAAACCAGAGATGTTCCCCGTGTCCCCCGTGTTCCCCATGTTCTCCAGACTGGCTGTGGACCTCCTGTCTGGGACACTGCAGCAGATCCGAGCCTCTCTGGTGGAGGATTGTAATGGGTAGACAACAGGACTACCTTCTATACTGCCAGTGTGATCTTTTGTTGAAGGTCATTTCTTTCAGTTTTCTTGGGTTACTACATTGGATTAAATTGTTTAGATGGTTCCTCTGTGATATCATTGGCAACTCAGTATCCTCACCAATATGTTTAAAGAAGAAGGTGAGATAGGAACAGTCAGGGTTCAGTTTTTGCCTGTCTCACCATGGACAGTTCCAGCATTTTCTGCCTCCCATGCTCCCTAGCTTCACTCCACTCTAATCACCTCCACCTGCCATCAGTAATCAAACGGAACTGATTCCACCTGTCAACTCACCTATACAAACTCTCCTCAGTCAGCTTTTCCCTGCCGGATCGTCTTTATCCAAGCCTCATTCCTGCCAAGTGTTACCTCCATCTGCCAGCCAGTATGTCCACGTCTGCCAGTCAGAGCCTCCCACGTCTGCCAGTCGGAGCTTCCCATGTCTGCTAGTCAGAGCTTCCCACGTCTGCCTGATGGAACTTCCTACACCTGCTTGGCCACCTGCCGGTAACTCTCTCTCTGCTGCACTACCGGCTCCTCCTCAACCCAATAGCTCCAAGAACTCTCTCTGCTTCGCTGCCAGCTCTGCCTCAACCGCAGCGCTCTGGAAGCTTCCTGGTTCCTCAGCACAGCACCCGCAGTCCTCCAGCTCTCTCTCCAGTACAACTTCAGCTCCAGCCATCTGCATCATCCCTCCACGGCTACCTGCTACAGTCCTCTGGTTCCTACCTCCACTACTCATCCCTCTCAATAAAGAATCTTAAAACGTGGTTCCGTGTGTGGCTGAATTTGGGTTCAACTACCTAAATTGAGCTTGTGCGCGAGGTTGAGAGGTTCCGACTAGAGATAGTCGGACTCACCTCGACGCGCCGCTCTGGCTCCGGAACCAGTCTCCTTGAGAGGGGCTGGACATTCTTCCACTCTGGAGTTGCCCATGGTGAGAGGCGCCGAGCTGGGGTTGGCATACTTGTTGCCCCCCATCTCGGTGCCTGCACGTTGGGGTTTTCCCCGGTGAACGAGAGGGTGGCCTCCCTCCGCATCCGTGTGGGGGGACGGGTTCTGACTGTTGTTTGCGCTTATGCGCCAAACAGCAGTTCAGATTACCCGCCCTTTTTGGAGTCCTTGGAAGGGGTACTGGAGAGTGCCCCTCCTGGGGACTCCCTCGTTTTGCTGGGGGACTTCAACGCTCACGTGGGCAATGACAGTGGGACCTGGAGGGGCGTGGTTGGGAGGAATGGCCCACCTGATCTGAACTCGAGTGGTGTTTTGTTGTTGGACTTCTGTGCTCGTCATGGATTGTCCATCACAAACACCATGTTCAAGCATAAGGGTGTCCATATGTGCTCTTGGCACCAGGACACCCTAGGTCGCAGTTCAATGATCGACTTTGTTGTCGTTTCATCTGACCTGCGGCCGCATGTCTTGGACACTCGGGTGAAGAGAGGGGCGGAGCTCTCCACCGACCACTACCTGGTGGTGAGTTGGCTCCGATGGCGGGGGAGGAAGCCGGTCCGACCGGGCAGGCCCAAACGTACTGTGAGGGTTTGCTGGGAACGTCTGGCGGAGTCCCCTGTGAGGCGGAGCTTTAACTCCCACCTCCGGGAGAACTTTAAACACGTCCCGAGGGAGGCGGGGGACATTGAGTCTGAATGGACCATGTTCCACGCCTCTATTGCTGAGGCGGCTAGTCGGAGCTGTGGCCGCAAGGTTGTCGGTGCATGTCGTGGCGGCAACCCTCGAACCCGCTGGTGGACACCAGCGGTGAGGGAAGCCGTCAAGCTGAAGAAGGAGTCCTACCGGGCTTTTTTGGCCTGTGGGACTCCGGAAGCAGCTGATGTGTACCGGCAGTCGAAGCGGCAGGCGGCTCGGCTGGTCGCCGAGGCAAAAACTCGGGCGTGGGAAGAGTTCGGAGAGGCCATGGAGAAAGACTTCCGTACGGCTTCGAGGCGATTCTGGTCCACCATCCGGCGTCTCAGGAGGGGGAAGCAGTGCAGTACCAACACTGTTTACAGTGGGGGTGGTGTGCTGCTGACCTCGACTCGGGACGTCGTGCGTCGGTGGGCGGAATACTTCGAAGACCTCCTTAATCCCACCAACACGTCTTCCATTGAGGAAGCAGAGCCTGAGGACTCTGGGTCGGGTTCTCCCATCTCTGGTGCTGAGGTTGCCGAGGTTGTTAAAAAGCTCCTCGGTGGCAAGGCTCCGGGGGTGGATGAGATTCGCCCTGAGTACCTTAAGGCTCTGGATGTTGTGGGGCTGTGTTGGTTAACGCGGCTCTGCAACATTGCGTGGACATCGGGGGCAGTTCCCCTGGATTGGCAGACTGGGGTGGTGGTCCCCCTATTTAAAAAGGGGGACCGGAGGGTGTGTTCCAATTACAGAGGGATCACACTCTTAAGCCTCCCTGGTAAGGTCTATTCAGGGGTTCTGGAAAGGAGGGTCCGTCGGATAGTCGAATCTCGGATTCAGGAAGAGCAGTGTGGTTTTCGTCCTGGCCGTGGAACACTGGACCAGCTCTACACCCTCAGCAGGATTCTTGGGGGGGCATGGGAGTTTGCCCAACCAGTCTACATGTGCTTTGTGGATCTGGAGAAGGCATTCGACCGTGTCCCCCGGGGGATCCTGTGGGGGGTACTCCGGGAGTATGGAGTACCGGACCCTTTAATAAGGGCTGTCAGGTCTCTGTACGACCGGTGTCAGAGTCTGGTCCGCATTGCCGGCAGTAAGTCGGACTCGTTTCCGGTGAGAGTTGGACTCCGCCAAGGCTGCCCTTTGTCACCGATTCTGTTCATAACTTTTATGGACAGAATTTCTAGGCGCAGCCAAGGTGTTGAGGGGATCCGCTTTGGTGGCCTTAGGATTGCGTCTCTGCTATTCGCGGATGACGTGGTCCTATTGGCTTCATCAGGGCGTGATCTACAGCTCTCACTGGAGCGGTTCGCAGCCGAGTGCGAAGCGGCCGGGATGAAAATCAGTGCCTCCAAATCCGAGACCATGGTCTTGAACCGGAAAAGGGTAGAGTGCCTTCTCCGGGTTGGGGAGGATGTCCTGCCCCTAGTGGAGGAGTTCAAGTATCTTGGGGTCTTGTTCACGAATGAGGGGAAGATGGAGCGGGAGATCGACAGGCGGATTGGTGCAGCGTCTGCTGTGAAGCGGGCGCTGTACCGATCCGTTGTGGTGAAGAGAGAGCTGAGCCAAAAGGCGAAGCTCTCGATTTACCGGTCGATCTACGTTCCTACCCTCATCTATGGTCACGAGCTTTGGGTCGTGACCGAAAGAACGAGATCCCGGATACAAGCGGCTGAAATGAGTTTTCTCCGTAGTGTGTCTGGGCTCTCCCTTAGAGATAGGGTGAGGAGCTCAGTCATCCGGGGAGGACTCAGAGTAGAGCCGCTGCTCCTCCACGTCGAGAGGAGCCAGTTGAGGTGGCTCGGGCATCTGGTCAGGATGCCTCCTGGACGCCTCCCTGGAGAGGTGTTCCGGGCACGTCCCACCGGGAGGAGGCCCAGGGGAAGACCCAGGACACGCTGGAGGGACTATGTCTCCCGGCTGGCCTGGGAACGCCTTGGGATTCCTCCTGAGGAGCTGGCCCAAGTGGCTGGGGAGAGGGACGTCTGGGCCTCCCTACTGAAGCTGCTACCCCCGCGACCCGACCCCGGATAAGCGGAAGACAACGGACGGACGGACGGACTACCTAAACCCTGACAGGAACCTGTTATGTGAATCCCAAGTGCTAAAGTAGAACTTTCTGATTATCTGGATGGGATCTTGTTTCTTAAAGATCTTTCTCCTCCAAAAAGCTTGTTCATTTCAGAACATGGTTAGAAGGAACAGCCTCACCCATTGTAATCAGATCAATGACCAAAAGGGACATTCAGGTCACTAATGAGGAGATTATGCCATGAGAGTAACTGGCCCAACTGTTTTTTTTGCTCATTGTTGTTGCTTGATGATCCAAACATGTCCTAACGACACCATGTGATTACTTTTGGTCACATATTCTAAGGTGTGAATTGTTGAAAAACCAACTGGGGAAACAAGTCGGAACTGCAAGGATAACATTTATAGCTTCTATCACTCTTCTCTCTAACTACCTGTCTTCTGGGTCCAAAATCTTTAAACTGCATCTTCAAATGACTATCACTTGTCTTGTCCCTCACCCACATATGAAATGACGGCGTTCTTCCATTTCTTTTCATCTTGAGACTGAGAAATTCTGGAAAGAAAATCAAGAACTGACACCAGAACCTGAAGGAGAACATGAGAACCTCCAAGATGCCTTTACTGACCCTCTTTGAGGATTCAGCTTTTAAGGCCTGAATCCCAACATGAAGCAGACGTTTAAAGACTTGAATGATCAAGACATTTTTACTGTATGAATGGCTGTTTGTTTCTGTAGCTGAGAGTTGTTCTGCTGACAGGAAATCAACCTGAGTTTCTGGTTTAACCACTGATCTGAGGCCAGAGAATAAATAGTGTGAATTCACACCTTCGGCCCACTCAGGACTGAGCTCTCTGCTTTTGGTCAGCAGTCACATTGCTGTATGACTGCAAAATAGATCTAATGCTGGATTTTAAAGAAACCAAAGATCAATGAGATTCAAACACTTTGTCATAAACTGGCTCAAGTATATAAAAAAACTCACCAATTCTGCATCTTTAATTTGCGGACCAAGGGTTTGAATACCAGTTGTGTCAGGAAACACATCCAGTACAAATACTCGGTCAAGTCTTGGTCCAAGTACTAATGACTTGCTGTGGTGACCCTGAATAACAGAGCAGCAAAACGGACTCTCTGGTGGTTGCAAGGCATACAGCACCACTGGTTTTAAATCAGTTGCAGTCCTGTACTAGTTTTTACCAGAACCAGATTTGTTTCCCCAAAAACAAATAAACATATAAACAGCTTCTTCCCTGAAGCTGTGAAAGCAATCGCCCCTGGGAGACTGCAGTCCAACGCTTTAAAATCACCCCACTGTTACTATCCCATCATACGTTTCAATCACCTTGATGTCACTGCTTACTTGCACACTATCATCTAATAATATCTAAATACACATTTCCGCAAAGGAAGACTCAAATCATCCTTGAACAATAGACACCTTATTACCTCATTATTTGTTATCTGTGAATCACGAAGGACAGGTAGTTCATAGAAACTTTTGAATCTTCATCTTTTTATTTTTAATCTCTCTTGAACGCTTAAGTGAAAAAAAAACTGTGACCCTTGTTCATTGCCTGTTTGTTTTTATTTCTTGTGTACTCTTAGCTGGAGTGGCTGAATAGAAATTTCACCATGTTAGCACGCGGTGACAATAGAGAATCCTTGAATCCATGAGCAGGAAAAATTACAATAACTCCGTTTGGTAACCACAAGAGGAAGACAGAGAAAGTTTAGTCTCACAAGCATTGGTCTTGTGATAAACTGCATAATTTTCCACTTTTGAAGACACCAGTCAGTCAATTTCTCTCTTAGAGTAGAAACAGTAAATAATGAAATACAGTCACTGAGTTGCTCCTGTGAAACAACCACATGGAAACAAATCTTACAGCAAATCTTGACGTTGCTTCAACTTAAATAAATCACCTTTAGTCCTTATAATGGAAATGTTATCAAATTTTTCCCCAAATAAAAAATAAAGATTTTTTTTCTACATTAATGTAAATTTATTGATTACCAAATTGCTGACTAATTGTATATTAAACTGACTACTGTAGCTTTACAGAGCCCCCAAAAGGCCACAGAGATGAACATCAAAATTATTTACCCAGGCACGCCTCAAAATTATTCTGATAAAGCTTTCTGGCACCTTAATCTGGAAAATTATAAAACCAACAACTTAGTCTTTCAAAAAGTTTCAGGACTATGTACCAGAAAAGTGAATATTAATTTTACAGTTTGACAAAGAGACAATATTACATTTAGCTTAGTGTGATTGAGTAAAAGATTTAGGATGATCTTTAAAACTGTAGAAAAAACCAGAGTGTTGATATAATCTGCTCAGTTCAAAATAAATGCTCAGTGGTGACATCATCATAATCATTGTCTAATCCCTGATCACTGTGGATGGGTGGAGCCATCACCATGGAAACGGGAAGGTCGCTTCCTGCTGAAGGAGAAGGTGAAAAAATTAGATAGAAGTATTGATTACTTTAGATTTAATTGTCAGTCAAGCATTGATTGATTATCCAGACAGAAGATGAGTCAGAGTTACCTTTGGCTCTGTGTCGATACAAAGACACCAAGAGGAGAGAGGAGATGAAGTACGGGCAGAAGACCACCAGGTGGCAGACCAGTCTGACCTGGAGTGAGGCTGAGGCAGGAGGTGAAGGAGTGGGCGGAGCTAAGGTTGAAGGTTTTGCTAAGGTTGAATTGTTTTCTATGGAGAGAATCTGATCAGTTCACTGTTGGAGTAAAAAATATAGAGTGGCCAACAGGTATAAACGCACTGCAACTACAAAAATGTGCTGCAAACATAAAAAGAAATATTGCTAAAAATTCACAAATGAAAATGTACATTTTACTTTTTCAATCCAAGTTTCCTTTGGGCTGCCAGTTCTGGTGCCATACGACTTGGTTGTTGGTCGACTCCCCCTAGTGGTCTGGAGCACTTCCGCTATGCAGATGTAGTTTGTAGCTTTTCTTATAGCTTGCCGTTGTTTTTACTGCTTGGAACGTTTTGTCTCTGCATGTTTTTGTGTGAGTGTGTGTTAGCCACTGTTTTGTGTTTGGAGTACTCTTTGTGTTTGCAACACATTTATGTATTTGCAGTGTGTTTGCATCTCTCGGCCACGAAAAAGTGTGTTGATCTTCCAATTTTAGCCATTGACCTGAGACAGAGATGCTGCTGGATGGAGACTCTCCATGAGCGCTGATGCTACACCTGTAGAGGCCTTCATCGGAGCTGGTCACATGGTGGAGGGTCATGTGACCTGCAGGCTCAGTCCTGATGAGGGAGCCATCTTTATAGAAAGCAGCTGGGAGGTTGGAGGGAGCGGTCTTTGTGTGACAGCTCAGAGTGACGTCATCTCCCTCCATCACAGGGAGGACAGGACTCTGCAGGATCACTGATCCACCTCAACACAGAGACAAACTACAGCATTTCATCCATTTCCACACAGCTTCATCAACACTAACTCCACAGTCTGATCTTACCAGTGACAGTGAGCTGGATGCTGCTGCTGGCTGCTCCCTCTCTCCACTCACACCAGTAAACTCCACTCTCATTTTTGTAGAGGCTGCTGATGTTGCAGGTAGAACCAGCTGGTTTCCCCCATCCATCTCCACACTGAGTCCTGGTTTCTCTGGTTGTGTTCCTCCTCACAGTCCATCCAGCAGAGATGTTGTCCTCCTCACAGCTCAGAGACACAGAGTCTCCTTCAAAGAACTGAGATCTGCTGGGACTCACAGTCAGAGCAGCTGGGAGGAAGAAAGCAGGTTAAATAGTTTCTAATTCCTGCAGGAGCGTCTCTGTGGAGTCAGTCAGACTGAAACAGTGACAGAAGCAGTTTCTAACCTTGGTTTGTTGAGCAGCTCAGCAGAGAGATGAGAGCTGCAGAGAAATGACTCTCAGGTTAGTTGGAGCTTTAATCAGCGCTCTGCTGTGGGAAGCAGCAGTGATGGTCTCTCTACATTTCCACACCAACACACATCCAGCAGATGGGACTCACCCAGCAGCCTGTGGACAGATGTTCCCTCCATTCTGCAGCTGGATCAAATGAGACCAGCAGCAGGTTGGCAGACAGTAAAAAGCTCCTCTTCCTCTTTGTGGACCACTACATGTCAGAGGCTCTGAGAGCTTTGCTCTGCAGCTCAGACCAGGAAACTCTCACATACAGGAACAGAGGTGAGAAACCCACAAACTCAGCAACTTATAGACACTAAACATCATCTGGGTTTGTTTCTATTAAAGAACAAATCTTCAGTTTTATTAAAGCCAGAAGCCGACTGATAAATCCAGGAGCTGCTGGAAGAGGAACAAAGTTTTTATGCACTAAAAGTGATTCTTGTTTCTATTCTCACATCTTTTTGTTTCAGATTATCTTTTCTGTATCTGAGAGGAAACCAAAGTGCAGAGAGCTCAGCGCTGAGTGGAGAGTTGATGTGAAGCCACAGTTTATTAATTATCTGAAGTCCGATCAGTGGTTAAAGCAGAAAACAGGTGATGCGTCACAGAGAAGGTTTCCTCAGAGCAGAGATGAAAGCAGAACACTGAGAACCACAGAGGAGGAGGAGCTACTGAGCTGATCACAGATCAGATCTCAGATCTCAGATCACCAAGCAGCAGGATGGAGGAAACATCTCTACTATGGCTGATCTGTAAGTACACGACTGGTTTTACTCTGCTGTCTCTATGAAGGACAAACCTCCACCTGACCTGAGAGTCATTTCTCTGCAGCTCTGATCTCTCTGCTGAGCTGCACCACAGCTGCTCTGACTGTGAGTCCCAGCAGATCTCAGTTCTTTGAAGGAGACTCTGTGTCTCTGAGCTGTGAGGAGGACAACAGCTCTGCTTGATGGACTGTGAGGAGGAACACAACCAGAAGAACCAGGACTCAGTGTGGAGATGGATGAGGGATACCAGCTGGTTCTACCTGCAACATCAGCAGCCTCTTCATAGAGGACAGTGGAGTTTACTGGTGTGAGTGGAGAGAGGGAGCAGCCAGCAGCAGCATCCAGCTCAATGTCACTGGTAAGATCAGACTGTGGAGTTAGTGTTGATGAAGCTGTGTGGAAATGGATGAAATGCTGTAGTTTGTCTCTGTGTTGAGGTGGATCAGTGATCCTGCAGAGTCCTGTCCTCCCTGTGATGGAGGGAGATGACGTCACTCTGAGCTGTCACACAAAGACCGCTCCCTCCAACCTCCCAGCTGCTTTCTATAAAGATGGCTCCCTCATCAGGACTGAGCCTGCAGGTCACATGACCCTCCACCATGTGACCAGCTCTGATGAAGGCCTCTACAGGTGTAGCATCAGCGCTCATGGAGAGTCTCCATCCAGCAGGATCTCTGTCTCAGGTCAGTGGCTAAAATTGGAAGATCAACACATTTTTTCGTGGCCGAAAGGTGCAAACACACTGCAGATACATAAATGTGTTGCAAACACAAAGAGTACTCCAAACACAAAACAGAGGCCAAGACACAAAAACACAAAACATATGCAAGACAAAATTTTTCAAGTAGCAAAAAGAACTGCAAGCTATAAGAAAAGCTGCAAACTACATCTGCATAACAGAAGTTCTCCAGACCACTAGGGGGAGTCGACCACCAACCAAGTCGTATGGCACCAGATCTGGCGGCCCAAACGAAACTTGGATAGAAGAAATAAAGGTACATTTTCCTTTGTGTATTTTTAAAGGGGAAGTCCGGTCAACAAGGAAAAATCAGGGTATCATTAGCTATAACTAAAACTAATACGTTCGTGGTTATTTAATGAACTTATCTTATAAATTGTCGTCTGAATCACTGTGTATGGGGGCTGACATTACTGCCCAAATATGGGCAGTAAGGGGCGTTTGACATCACATCCTGCAACGTAGAAAAGCGGAAGCGGCGACAGCATTTCTCTCCGCTTTCCATGTAAAGTCAATAGGAGCCGTTCTACACAGCTGCGATCATCAATAATTATTTCGGATTTCCAGAGGACTTCACCGCTGACATTCCCAAGAGCTATTGCTGAAGCAACAATGCCCACGTGCATGGCCATCGGATGTTCCAACACAACTGGTAAAAGTGGAAAAAACATAGCTTATTTTAACTTCCTGATTCATGAGCCACCGGGCTCGGCGCTGGATTGCCAACTTGAAGAGCGGATTTGCCATCTAACTTCTGGCCAGAGAGAAAACACGTCATATGCAGTGACCATCTCGAAGAAGAATGTTTTGAACATGACATGAGGGCGAGGATTTTCAGTAAGTTATTTTTAAATTTTCAATTTTTAATTTAGAATTTACGGGGATGGTTACCGACCAGAGGGGCGGAGGGATACAACATGGTAGCCCTCCGCCCCAGCATGTGCTGGAATGCTTTTATATTTTAATACTTATACAATAATGACCACCTGCCCTATTTGCTAGGGGGCAAATATATAACTTAAGTCACTTCAGCGCAATCTCTCCTCCGCTGTGTGTGTGTGTGTGTGTGTGTGTGTGTGTGTGTGTGTGTGTGTGTGTGTGTGTGCGCTCTGCTGCAGCGCCGGCAAAGCCGTGCTCCGCCCAGCATGTGCTGGAATGCTTTTATATTTTATTATTTATACAATAATGACCACCTGCCCTATTTACTAGGGGGCAAATATATAACTTAAGTCACTTCAGCGCGATCTCTCCTCCGCTGTGTGTGTGTGCGCGCGCGCTCCGCTGCAGCGCCGGCAAAGCCGTGCTGCGCGGAGCGCGCGCGCACACACACACACACACACACACACGCGTGTATATATATATCAGGGGTGTCAAACTCATTCTGGTTGAGGGGCCGCATTCAGCTTAATCTGATCTCAAGAGGGCCACACGAATAAACTCATTGCAAGATTAAATATAACTAATAAAAGTGGACTTGTTGATTTTTATATTAAACGAATTTCACTTTTACACAATATATTATGAATAACCTCAGAGTTTTTAAGAAAAGTATGTGCAATTTCAACAATACTTTTACTCAGTTAAACATTTACTTGTGCATTATGCATAAGAACTGATCACAGTGATTGTACAATGTTGGAAAACATTTATTCACATTTTTTGGAACTTAAAAACACTGTCCTGCATGACAAAATACATCAAACAGATAAAAAATAAGAAATGATTTAAAATCAATTTTCCACATCTGAAGCTCAGTGCTACCATCTGCTGATTAAAACACAGCGCCCCTCGTGGGCAATATAGGAACTGCAGATTTTCAATTAAATGTAGTACATGTTTTTTTTCAATAATTGTTTTATCATTCACTTCCTTTTATCTCCTCTTTCTTTCACTTTTTATTTTTTTCTTCCTTTCATCTCCTACTTTCCCATTGTAGTGTCCATATCATTTGAGATATTCCCCGCATGAATCATAATAAAACTATTCACATTCATAAATGAAGCGGAGCACTATGGCAAAAGCAGTACTGCTCCACTTGTGAAAGTCAAATCTGATGAGCTCTTCTTGGCATTAAGACAACAATACGTATTGCCACATTGCCAGACAGGACACTGGAAAAAAAATTAAAAAAATAATGTTGTTGAATAATGCATTTAGCCACCGGGCCGGACTAAATTGTTCGGCGGGCCGGAACCGGCCCGCGGGCCGTATGTTTGACACCCCTGATATATATACTGTAGGACCCGACTGAGTTTGCAATGGAAATAGGTACGCTGGACTCCGTCAAAAGTCCGGTTTCTGTCAAGAAACTCTTCTAAAACATCCATATCGCTATCAGATGATGATGACTCCACAGAACTCTCATCACTGTCACTAAATACTTCATCACTCTCTGCTTCGTACAGAGCACCAGTCGTCGCCATCTTGGAAAATAGTGCGCTGTGACAAACAGAGCGTTGAAACTTGCTCAACAGCGGGTCCGCCGAGTGACGTCAAAAAATGGGAGGTGACAGTACTATTCTTGACCAAGATTGATTCCTCCACATAAACATGATTAAATGAGAATTATTCTTAATTAAAAAAACGTATAATTTTTTGCACAGTATGTAGTAGTTTTATATTTAAAGTACTTTCAGCAGTTTGAATTCTGATTTTGACCGGACTTCTCCTTTAAACAATCTTTCACATTATAGAACAATAGCACATAAACAACTTTAGTATTTGCGTGCTTGAGACAAATTTATAGTAACTTGCATTTCTGATGTGTCAATGTCTGCAGTCTCAGGTCTGTAGACAGCAGACCATTGTCTAGTTCCCCTATGGAGTAAAAAGCAGCTTTTCTTAACTTGCAGTAGTTTCTGCTACTTGCAGAGTTTTGCCTTTGCATGTGTTTTGTGTTTGTGTGTCAGCATCATTTGTATTTGTAGCTTGTTAAATTTTTGTGATTGCAGCGTTTCTCTTTTGCTGCATTTTTCCATTGCATGTGTTTTCTGAGTCAGCCTCTTTTTTTGAGTACTTTTGTGTTTGCAGCACATTTTTGTAGTTGCAGTGCATTTTTACCTCTTGGCCACTTTATAATTTTTACTCCAACAGTGAACTGATCAGAATCTCTCCATATAAAAAAAAATTCAACCATAGCACAACCTTCAACCTTAGCTCCGCCCACTTCTTCACCTCCTGCCTCAGCCACCTAGTGGTCTTCTGTCCGTACTTCATCTCCTCCCTCCTCATGGTGTCTTTGTATCGACACAGAGCCAAAGGTAAGTCTGACTCATTTTCTGTCTGGATAATCAGTCAATGCTTGACTGACAATAAAATTTAAAGTAATCAATTATTTTATTTTATTTTTTCACCTTCTCCATCAGCAGGAAGCGACCTGCCCGTTTCCATGGTGATGGCTCCACCCATCCACAGTGATCAGGGATTGGACAATGATTATGATGATGTCATCACTGAGCATTTATTTTGAACTGAGCAGATTATATCATCACTGTTTTTTTTTTGTTTTTTTTTGTTTGTTTTTTTACAGTTTTAAAGGTCATCCTTGATTTTTTTTTTTTTTTAGTCCATCACACTAAGCTAAATGTAATATTATTTTCTCTTTATCAAACAGTGAAATTAATATCATTCACTTTTCTGGTACATAGTCCTGAAACTTTTTGAAAGACTAAGTTGTTGGTTTCATAATTTTCCAGATTAAGGTGCCAGAAAGTTTAATTGGAATTATATTGAGGCGTGCATGGGTAAATAATTTTCATGTTCATCTCTATGGCCTTCTGGATGCTCTCTAGAGCTAGAGTAGTCAGTTTAAAATAGAATGAGTCAGCAATTTGGTTGTCAATAAATTTATATTAATGTGGAAGAATTATTAGTTATATTTATTTGAAGAAAGATATGATAACATTTCCACTATAAGGACCAAAAAAAATTATTTCAGGTGAAGCAATATTAAGATTTGTTTTCCATGTGTTTTTTTTTTCACAGGAGCAACTCAGGGACATAATTTACTGTTTCTACTCTAAGAGAGAAATTACTGAGCTGACTTACCTGACTAGTGTCTTCCAAAGTGGTAAAATATCCAGTTTATCACAAGACCAATGTTTGTGAGGCGAAACTCTTCCTCTTGTCGTTAACAAACAGAGTTATTGCAGTTTTACTGTCACCGCATGCTACTGTGGTGAAATTTCTTTTTGGCCACTCCAGCTAAGAGTACACATAAGAAACATAAACAAACTAAAACAAACAGGCAATGAACAAGGGTCAAAGTTTTTTTCATTATGGCGTTTAAGAGAGATTAAAAATAAAAAGATGAAGATTCAAAAATTTGTATGAACTAGCTGTCCTCCGTGATTCACAGATAACAAATAATGAGGTAATAAGGTGTCTATTGTTCAATGATGATTTGAGGCTTCATTTACAGAAATAAGATAAGATAGGCTCTGTTGATCCATCCATTCCCTTAGCTCTTAGTAGTAACAATTTTATGGGATTCTTCATAAATAAAATTGATGCCATTAAAAATAAAATAATTGGCATCCTCCCAAACATGATTACCTCGTTCTCAGTAAGTGAGGCAGCATTGGAGGAATCTTTAGAATCTGCGCTGTGTCTGAACTGTTTAGAAGCAGTAGAGTTTTCTGAGCTATCTAAAATTTTAGCTTAGGCTAAACCTTCTACCTGTATGTTAGACCCAATCCCAACCAAGTTGTTTAAGGACATATTCCCTTTGATCAGTGGCACTAATTTAGACATGATTAATATATCCTTAGTAAATGGATATGTACCACAGGTTTTTAAAGTAGCTATTATTAAACCTTTACTTAAGAAACCTTCGCTTGATCAAGATGAGTTAGTAAACTACAGACCTATATCTAATCTTATTTTCTTATCTAAAATTCTTGAGAAAGTAGTTGCTAATCAACTTTGTGAACATTTACAAAGCAATGACCTACTTGAGGAGTTTCAGTCAGGCTTCAGAGCTCATCATAGCACTGAAACAGCTCTGGTGAAGGTCACTAATGATATTCTCATGGCCTCAGATAATGGACTTGTGTCTGTACTTGTCCTGTTAGATCTTAGTGCTGCATTTGATACAGTTGATCACAATATTCTCCTACAAAGACTTGAACATACTGTAGGGATTAAGGGGAAAGTATTAGGCTGGTTTAAATCTTATCTGTCGGACAGATTCCATTTTGTTCATGTTAATAATAAATCTTCCTCAAACTCTAGGGTCACCTGTGGAGTACCACAGGGTTCAGTCCTTGGATCAATTCTATTTACTATATATATATGCTTCCGATCGGCAAAATTATCAGACAGCATGGGATTAATTTCCACTGTTATGATGATGATACTCAGCTATATTTATCCATAAATCCTGATGGATCCAATCAATTACTTCGACTGCAGTCATGTCTTGATGACATCAAAAGCTGGATGACTTTAAATTTCCTGCATCTAAATTCTGACAAGACCGAAGTTCTAATCTTTGGTCCAGAGTCCTCAAAAAATAAACTTCTTAATCAATCACTTAATCTGGATGACATTAACTTGGCCTCTGGTAATAAAGTAAAAAATCTTGGTGTTACTTTTGACCAAGACATGTCATTTAAATCCCACATTAAACAGGTTTCCAGAGTTTCCTTTTTTCACCTCCGGAATATCGCCAAAATTAGAAACATTCTGACCAGGAGTGATGCTGAAAAACTGGTCCATGCATTTGTTACTTCAAGGCTGGACTATTGTAATTCTTTACTATCAGGAAGTCCACAAAATGCAGTTCAAAGCCTTCAGCTGATCCAAAATGCTGCAGCAAGAGTTCTGATAAAAATCAACAAGCGGGATCACATTTCTCCAATTTTAGCTTCCCTTCATTGGCTTCCTGTTAAATCAAGAATGGAATTTAAAATTCTTCTTCTAACGTATAAAGCCCTTAATAACCAAGCTCCATCATATATCAGAGCTCTGATTACTCCGTATGTTCCTAACAGAGCACTTCGCTCTCAGACTGCAGGTCTGCTGGTGGTTCCTAGAGTCTC
This sequence comes from Fundulus diaphanus, assembly GCA_037039145.1. Taxonomy (NCBI): domain Eukaryota; kingdom Metazoa; phylum Chordata; class Actinopteri; order Cyprinodontiformes; family Fundulidae; genus Fundulus; species Fundulus diaphanus. The sequence goes on from CM073131.1 coordinate 48,051,198, forward strand.
TAAAAGTAGAATGGGAGAAAGATCCTTTAGCTATCAGGCTCCTCTCCTGTGGAACCAACTCCCAAATTTGGTCCGTGAGGCAGACACCCTGTCTACTTTTAAGACTAATCTTAAAACTTTCCTTTTTGACAAAACTTATAACTAGAGTGGCTCATGTTACTCTGAGCTACCTTTATAGTAGTGATGGTGAGATGAAGCCTCATGATGCATTGAACCACTTGAGCCAACTGGTTCGAGAAAGGGTTCATTTCTTGGAGCTTCATGTGCACACAAAACCACCTACTGGCCAGGTGTATAATCACAGCCAGCTGTATCTTAACATGTGTGATGCATTGATTTTTTGGTCTATTAAGGCTCTTGGGAATGACTTCACAAAAGGTGTAGGACGAAATCATTTGTTTACATAAATTATGTATACACATATGTGTATAATAAAATATTGTTTGAATCTATTCTCTGTGTGTAATTATTCCCAAAATAGTAGTGTCATGTGATATGGCATGGTGTGTAATAATCAGACCTCTCAACTTTGATCAAAAGTTAAGAGTGAGATTATGCTAATTTTGGGGGCGGGGGGGGGGGGGGATTATGGTCAACAATTTCCCCTCAGCAGCAACACTGAAGCACACAGAGGTTCACGCTGCGTCTTTACGCACGATCCAGCTGCTGATGTCTCCCTCCTTTCAACTCAATGCACTTCTAGACGGTTACAGTTTATAACATTCTCATCACCTTTCACAGCGACAGATTTCTCAGTCAGTCGCCGCGCTGAAGAGACACATTTCTATTGCTCTCGTCAGTGCGGCGGTGCGGTAGGTGGATTTTTCCCCAGGTGCGCTGCGTGCGACGGATAAACCGTGGGGAAAATGCATAACTAAAGACTTTAAAGGGCTCCTATAAAGGGAACAGGGGTACTGACAGGTCTGAGATGAACAAGTTCTTTAAAATGACCCTTAAAAGTGCGCACCTGAATTAAAGCGCGAGGCAGCAGCCCACCGAAGCGCCACTGATTCTATGTTGTTAAAAACGAAAGAGCATGAAACACAGCTAGTAACTCTCCTATTGACTTTAACTGGCACACGTTGCTACCGATGTGAGGACATTAAACGCACTGATTCACGTTTTTAATGGTGAACGGTGACAAAAGCACCTGCTCCGAGGGAAAGGAGGGGGAGGGGAGAGGAGCAAGCGCTGAGGCACAGAAATACGGTGCATGTAGTTAAAAAATGCAGTATAAAAACGAAACTTATAAACAGACCAAGTGGCATTTTAAACTGCATCTGGTTAGCAGAACTGTTTTATGATCCAGCGTGCAGCCATGACTGGTTCTGAATGAACCGGCCATCTGGCAAAATCTGAGCCACTTCCCAAAGCAGTCATGTGGTACAGCCGGGCAGCGAGGCTTCGGGCGTCATCGTTTTCGGCTCCTCCCCTAAATGAAGCAAGCCTCGATACGCGCTTTACTCTACACACGCCTCGAAGACTCGGCACATCACGTAACATCACTACTTTATAGTTTTACTGCTATAGGCTTAGGCTACTGGAGGATATCAGTATCTAATTTTCTCACTCTAGAGTTCTACTGTTCTTCAATTATGCATTACGTGTTGTCATTTCTGCTTTAACTTTCTGTTCTCTCTCTTTTATCTTCATAGTAGGTACACCTGGTCTGGCGTTCTGTTAACTGTGACATCATCCAGAGAAGACGGCTCACCCGCTATTACCATCTAATGTAGAACAGATTAGTAGATCAATGTGTGCTTCTGTGCTTTTTTTGTCTCTCTTGTGTCTCTGCTCTGTCTTCTGTAACCCCCAGTGGGTCGAGGCAGATGACCGTTCATACTGAGCCCGGTTCTGCCGGAGGTTTTCCTTCCCATTAATGGGGAGTTTTTCTTCCAACTGTCGCTTCATGCTTGCTCAGTATGAGGGATTGCAGCAAAGCCGTGTACAATGCAGACGACTCTCCCTGTGGCTCTACGCTTCCCCAGGAGTGAATGCTGCTTGTCGGGACTTTGATGCAATCAACTGGTTTCCTTATATAGGACATTTTTGACCAATCTGTATAATCTGACCCAATCTGTATAATATGATTGAACTTGACTTTGTAAAGTGCCTTGAGATGACATGTTTCATGATTTGGCGCTATATAAATAAAATTGAATTGAATTATTGATCTCACATTGGAGAAATTCACTTGTCACATCGGCTCAGTACTCAATAATAAAAAGAAGGTGCCAAAATACTTAGACTTAGACAACTTTATTTGTCATTCTGTATGCACAAAGTGCGTACAGAACGAAATTTTGTTTGCATACAGCTTCAAAAATCACAGTAAATTGCAGTAAATTTCAGGATAAAGATGCAACAGCATCCGTACGGCTTCGAAGCGATTCTGGTCCACTATCCGGCGTCTTAGGAGGGGGAAGCAGTGCAGTACCAACACTGTTTACAGTGGGGGTGGTGTGCTGCTGACCTCGACTCGGGACGTCGTGCGTCGGTGGGCGGAATACTTCGAACACCTCCTTAATCCTACCAACACGTCTTCCATTGAGGAAGCAGAGCCTGAGGACTCTGGGTCGGGTTCTCCCATCTCTGGTGCTGAGGTTGCAGAGGTTGTTAAAAAGCTCCTCGGTGGCAAGGCCCCGGGGGTGGATGAGATTCTCCCTGAGTACCTTAAGGCTCTGGATGTTGTGGGGCTGTGTTGGTTAACGCGGCTCTGCAACATTGCGTGGACATCGGGGGCAGTTCCCCTGGATTGGCAGACTGGGGTGGTGGTCCCCCTATTTAAAAAGGGGGGCCGTAGGGTGTGTTCCAATTGCAGAGGAATCACACTCTTAAGCCTCCCTGGTAAGGTCTATTCAGGGGTTCTGGAAAGGAGGGTCCGTCGGATAGTCGAATCTCGGATTCAGGAAGAGCAGTGTGGTTTTTGTCCTGGCCGTGGAACACTGGACCAGTTCTACACCCTCAGCGGGATCCTGGAGGGGCATGGGAGTTTGCCCAACCAGTCTACATGTGCTTTGTGGATCTGGAGAAGGCATTCGACCGTGTCCCCTGGGGGATCCTGTGGGGGGTACTCCGGGAGTATGGAGTACCGGACCCTTTAATAAGGGCTGTCAGGTCTCTGTACGACCGGTGTCAGAGTCTGGTCCGCATTGCCGGCAGTAAGTCGGACTCGTTTCCGGTGAGAGTTGGACTCCGCCAAGGTTGCCCTTTGTCACCGATTCTGTTACTTTCTGTAACTTTTATGGACAGAATTTCTAGGCGCAGCCAAGGTGTTGAGGGGATCCGTTTTGGTGGCCTTAGGATTGCGTCCCTGCTATTCGCGGATGACGTGGTCCTATTGGCTTCATCAGGGTGTGATCTAAAGCTCTCACTGGAGCGGTTCGCAGCCGAGTGCGAAGCGGCCGGGATGAAAATCAGTGCCTCCAAATCCGAGACCATGGTCTTGAACCGGAAAAGGGTAGAGTGCCTTCTCCGGGTTGGGGAGGATGTGCTGCCCCTAGTGGAGGAGTTCAAGTATCTTGGGGTCTTGTTCACGAATGAGGGGAAGATGGAGCGGGAGATCGACAGGCGGATTGGTGCAGCGTCTGTTGTGAAGCGGGCGCTGTACCGATCCGTTGTGGTGAAGAGAGAGCTGAGCCAAAAGGCGAAGCTCTCGATTTACCGGTCGATCTACGTTCCTACCCTCATCTATGGTCACGAGCTTTGGGTCGTGACCGAAAGAACGAGATCCCGGATACAAGCGGCTGAAATGAGTTTTCTCCGTAGTGTGTCTGGGCTCTCCCTTAGAGATAGGGTGAGGAGCTCAGTCATCCGGGGAGGACTCAGAGTAGAGCCGCTGCTCCTCCACGTCGAGAGGAGCCAGTTGAGGTGGCTCGGGCATCTGGTCAGGATGCCTCCTGGACGCCTCCCTGGAGAGGTGTTCCGGGCACGCCCCACAGGGAGGAGGCCCAGGGGAAGACCCAGGACACGCTGGAGGGACTATGTCTCCCGGCTGGCCTGGGAACGCCTTGGGATTCCTCCTGAGGAGCTGTCCCAAGTGGCTGGGGAGAGGGACGTCTGGGCCTCCCTACTGAAGCTGCTACCCCCGCGACCCGACCCCGGATAAGCGGAAGAAGACGGACGGACGGACGGATGCAGCAGCAATTGATGTAGACAATTGAAATGTAAACAATGTAAACTATGCAGGGGAAATAGACAGTGTGCGATTTCACACTGTCTAGGTGATATTATTTAAAACCGTGCAATATACGAATGTGGTACAGAGTCCATTTGTGGTCTCAGCAGTTCAGAGTCCATTTTGTGGCTTCGCAGTTCAACAGTCTGATGGCATATGTGCACATGTGAAATATGCGAGTGTGGTACAGAGTCCATTTTGCGGCCTCAGCAGTTCAACAGTCTGGCAACAGGGAAAAAGCTTTTGCAGAACCCGGAGGACCTGCAGCGGATGCTGCGGAACCTCTTTCCAGTAGGCAGCAGGGAGAACATTCCATGGTGGGGGTGTGAGGGGTCCCTGATGATGTTACATGCTCGGAAAACGCAGCGCTGTGGTGAGATGTCCTTGATGGAGGGAAAAGGAGCCCAGATGATCCCTTCTGCTGTCCTCACCATTCTCCTCGTGTTCTTCCAGTCGGCGGCACTGCAGCCTGTTAGGATATCAACGAGGTCAAGTGGAACGAGTTGTTTATCCCAGAACTGCATGGCACAGTTAGATAGGACCGACCCAAAAAGATTGGCACATATCTATCAGATACCACCCCGGAGGTGACATAGTTTATCTACTGATGACGCAGGTTGGATGTGTACAGCCTTTTATGGGTGTTAACCTAAACTCCTTTATAATGTTTCTGTAAAGAGCAATCGGGGCTTCTTGCCGATCAAGAGCCCATCAGCGCTGGTGTGACTGTAACTGTTTCACTGCCTTTACGTAGATAAAATATAACTAAAAGTATACTTGTCTGTTTTATGTGTCCTACATTCAAGGTAATAAGTTATTGGGGGTCGCCTGAAGGGTAAAAAGAGCTGGGTCCACCGAAGGTGTTTCACCGCAGACGGGGAGGCGGTGAAGTCAGTAACAAATTGGTGTTTCCGCCCGGACCCAAAAGGCGGCGTACCACCTTCCGTTTTCCGGCCAGGACGTCATTCCAGAGGAAAAACACACAAAAAAGGCGGCCGCACAAGAAGGTAAGGAGATTCCATTTATCTCCTAGTGTCTTTTTCTTCCTGGAAGGGCCGACTTTTTGTACTCCTAAAGGCAGAGAAAAGTTTTAGGATAATTGTTTGCAAACGTGTCGGTAAAAACTTGTGATTTGCGTGCAGTTACAGCGGTGAAAGTCCGGGAGACCTTGGCCAGGTCTCTGAAAATACTGTGAACCTTGAGAATTTGGGTTTAAAAGGTCCCCTTGTTAGGCACAGGGGAGGATACATCTTCCTCTGTGTCTGGCATAAAAGCAGCCATTCTGAGAATTTGGGTTTAAAAGGTCCCCTTGTTAGGCACAGAGGAAGATACGTCTTCCTCTGTGTTTAGCATAAAAGCACCCATTCTGACGTACAGGCACGCCATTACGCGTGGCTTCTAAAAGATCATGTAGCCTAGAAATGCGGGTTTAGAGCCCCTTATTTGCGCGAGGACGAACATAAAATTCTTCGTTTTCACAGGAATATAAAAGCTGCCTTTTCGAAAAACGAGCGCGTAAGTGTTGGATTTTTGGTTTCGATAGCTCCAAAAGTTTTCTGAAAGAACTTTAAAACCAGCTACTCCAACTATATTTGAAAAAGGTAAGTAAAAGGGTACCTACAGAGCGCGTAAGAGTTGGCTTAGATTTAGAGTCCAGGGACCACCATAAGTGGTCCAAAAGCAACCAGCCGTTGGATTTTTTAGTTTTGATAGCTCCAAAAGTTATCTTAAAGAATTTAAAAGCAGCTAGTCCAACTATATATGAAAAAGGTAAGTAAAGGGATACGTACAGAGTTAACTGAAGCTTGGCCAGAAAGGGGGTGTATGTGTTTGTTTGTGTGTGTGTGTGTGTGTGTAACACGTTATTGACATTGAGCCAGTGGAAGTGAAGGGTAAGGGTGCACCTGTTCAGGTGACATATAACCTGCTCATCCAGAGTACACTGGCTCATTGAAACTGCCGTGTAAAAACACTATAAGGCATATAGGAACATAATAAGTTTTGGTGTCTGAGAGATAAAAAAAATAAGCTCTCATTGGACCGGGCTCCAGACGCTGTACAAGCAGGTTGGCCAAAACGTGTGAGTGCTGGAATGGCTGAAGATCCAGTAGAAAATGAGCTCCAGGGGTGTTCTTTAAGAACACTGCTGGAGACAGGAAAAGGGAGCATAATGGCAAAGTTTCCACACAAAGACGCTGAACATCATCTAAAACAGTTCGATGAGTGGTGCGAAAAAATGAGGGGAGACAGGGTTTTTGGTGATGCAGAGGGGCTTCCGCCAGAAGCCCAGATGTGTACTCACTATTTACAAATGTTAAAAAATAGACTAGCCCAAGCACAAGTAAAAACGGCTGGTGCTAGCGAGTTTGCTCGGGAAAAATGCCAAAAAGAGGAAATCAAAATAGCAGGCTTGATAAAACTAACCGAACTTTATTTCAGCATATGCTTCTCAGGCCTCGACAAACAACAACAAGAGAGTGAAAGTCTGCAGGGGGTAAGTGAATCATCTTTTTTCAAACAAGAAGGTAAGTACACAACTCCTCCAGTCATTCCGGACATGTCTGCTTCTGGTGCAGCCGCTGTTATGCAAAACAATCTGTGTGGTGATACTAGAGAACGGTTATCCAAGGCCAGGAGTGTGGTGACTTCATCAGACCCTTCGGTGCAGGTGCCTGGTCTATTAAGGGGGGACAGATAAGCTGTGACGTAAGACTGATACATGGAAAGCCTACACACCACACAGAGAGACAGCTGGTCAGAATGCTCTCTATGGTGCTTCTGTAGAAGGTCTTGAGGATGGGCGGAGGTAGGTGGGCTCTCCTCATCCTCCGCAGGAAGTACAGTCATTTCTGTGCCTTCTTCACCAGTAACGTGGTGTTCACAGACCAGGTGAGGTTGTCCGTGATGTGCACCCCCAGGAACTTGGTGCTGCTGACCACCTCCACAGCTGAGTTGTTGATGAGCAGTGGAGCGTGGTGGGGCCGGTTGTTCCTGAAGTCGACGATGATCTCCTTCGTCTTCTCCACGTTCAGGATCAGGCTGTTGTCACTGCACCAGCCCACCAGTTGCTCAACTTCTTCTCTGTAGTCCTTGTCGTTGTCGTCTCTGATCAAGCCCACCACCGTTGTGTCATCTGCAAACTTCACGATGTGATTGGTGGTGAACCTGGGGACACAGTCATGTGTCATCAGAGTGAACAGCAGGGGGCTCAGGACGCAGCCCTGAGGGGAGCCCGTGCTGAGGGTGATGACATCAGAGGTGTTCTGACCGACTCTGACTGACTGAGGTCTGTTGGTGAGGAAGTCTAGCAACCAGTTGCGAAGGGGTGTGCTGAAGCCCAGATGTTCTAGTTTTCTCACCAGGTGCTGTGGGATGATGGTGTTAAACGCTGAGCTGAAGTCCCGGAACAGCATCCGCACGTGCGTGTTCTTCTCCTCCAGGTGTGCTAGGCTCAGGAGAAGAGCAGAGGTGATGGCGTCCTCAGTGGAGCGGTTCCGTCGGTAGGCAAACTGGAACGGGTCGAGTGTTGGGGGAAGACTGGAGATGATGTGTTCTCTCACCAGCTTTTTAAAGCACTTCATCATGACGGGAGTCAGTGCAACAGGCCGGTAGTCGTTAAAGCAGGTTTCTTATGCTTATCCTTAGCTAGCAGTTTCAAGTAGGATTCTATGTCACCCGTTCTGGCCCCTGTCAGGCATTTGACTATGGTCCCTGGTGTCTCTAGTGCCACAGTTTTGACTATAGAGCTCCCAATCACCAGGGTCAGCTTCTCAGCGGGTGTGTCGCTGTGGGGAAAATTTGTTAGAAACGCAGATGGTTGGTGGTGATCTGGGGGCTGGAATCTAAAGCTATGTGATAGAGTTAAGTTTAATAACCCTTTTATCCTGGAAAGAAAACCAACACAAACACAAGTTTAGACTCTTCCTTCAGAAAGAGGGCAGAAAGGCCAGAAATGTGAGGCTTGTTCCATCACATTCTCGGGTCCATATGCGCTAGTTATCTCTGTCTCTTTGCCTTTATTATCAGACATCAAAGAAAGGGCAAGAGGAGTCAGGAGTTCACAACATGGGGGTTAAGAAACAAAAGAAAAGGCAAGGGGGTGTTACAATATGGGGTTGGCACACAAAGAGGTGTAGGATTTGTAATGTTCTGCTTTGGTTTGGGTTTATTGTTTGGGTAGGCTAGTTCTCTCCTGCCTCTGGGTTTATTTCTGCAGTAGGTTCTGTCTTGTTTTAGATTCATATTTAGTCTGTTTACTATCTCAGTTATCTGGTCTCTTTATTAGCTCTGTTTTCTATTATGTGTTTTGTTCAATCTTAGATTTTATGGTCAGGTTTCTGTCAGCTCCCTCAATCGCTTCCACCTGTCCGTGATTAATTCGTTTAACTCTGCTCACCTGTTCGTCCGGTTATTTAAGCCTTCCTTAGTTCTCTGCTCCCTGTCGGTTTTTCACTTGTCACCCATGCGTCCGTTGCCTCAGTTTGGTAAGAGCTCCCAGCACATTGATCCTGTTTGTAACCTGATCTGTTTTGTTCTATTTGCCGGTTCACAGTCAAGTTGTCTGGATGTCTGCCTTACCCTTTTTGGACCTTGTTCTGTTTGCCTGTTTTGATTCCCTCTCCTCACCTTCCCTCCATTAAAACACCATCAAAAGCATTGCTACAGTGTTTGGCTGAATTCTGGGTTCTTCACCACATCATTCATCACAGTACAAACCGACCAACATGAAGAACCCATCACCAACACTCCCTCTCCGCTCAGGAGTAGCAATGCTTTGTGAGACCGGTTTTGTGGCCAGCATGCCGGCTCACACAGGTTACTTACCAGGGGTCTGCAGTCTGTCCCGCCCCCGTCGATCCCATACAGATCCTAACGTGTTTATGGAGGACAACGAGGAAGTGGTCCAGGATCTCCGCCCGGACCTTTTCCCACAGCCGGCCCCAGAGGCCTCTCCAGACATGGAGCCGTGGTGGTCACCACGAGTGGACACGGTCCGGTCCCCTCACGAGGGATCGGCTTCTCCACTTAATCCACCATCCCGCCGTCGGAGGAGGAAGTGCTCAGCTGTCTGCCACTTGACCACCAGTTGCAGTGGGCAGGAGCCCAACGAGCCAGATCGGTCACCGTCCACCGCTGAACCCCAGCTTCAGCCCACTTCCTGTTTGGCAGACTGGACTCCCTCGCTTCCCACAGCGGAATTGCCCACAGCTCCCCCTGTTGGCATCTGTGACTCTGAGTATGTGGCCCTGAGAGCAGAATAAGGAGGTTTGCTCCCATAATAAAACGCCTCAGGGAGACTCTGGCCATCGACTATTCAGCAGCTCTGGAGGCTAGTTTAAAGGAGCTTGAGAATCATTATAGGACGGCTCTCAGGGAGTTCTACAACCGACCCACACCTGCTCCCAGGGGTCTGGCCGACGCCTCGGACCTGAAGTCTGTCCCCGAGGGTCTGGCAGACGCCTCAGAACCGGAAGCTGTTGCCGAGGGTCTGGCCGACGCCTCAGAACCGGAACCTGTCCCCGAGGGTCTGGCCGACGCCTCAGAACCGGAACCTGTCCCCGAGGGTCTGGCCGACGCCTCAGAACCGGAACCTGTCCCCGAGGGTCCGGCTGACACCTCAGAACCGGAACCTGTCCCCGAGGGTCCGGCTGACACCTCGAACCCAGAACCTGTCCCAGAGGGTCCGGCTGACACCTTGGCACCTGCATCCATCGAGCATGGTCCGCCGCCAGCGGGCGATGAGGGGGTCCTGAAGGGTCCGTCCCAGCCCCGAGAGAGGGTCCAGGAGAACCCGCCTCCGCCCAAGTCCCGAGAGAGGGTCCAGGAGGACCTGCCTCTGCTCGAGTCCCATGAGGGGGCCTTGGAGGACCTGCCCTCAGTCTCAGCCCCAGTGCCGGCTCCCCGCAGCTTTAAAGCCCAGCCTCCAGTGCCGGCTCCCCGCAGCTTTAAAGCCCAGCCTCCAGTGCCGGCTCCCCGCAGCTTTAAAGCCCAGCGTCCAGTGCCGGCTCCCCGCAGCTTTAAAGCCCAGCGTCCAGTGCCGGCTCCCCGCAGCTTTAAAGCACCGTCATCCACAGCCTACAGCCTGGCCTCATCCACAGCCTGTAGCCCGGGACCTCCTGAAGCCTGTAGCCCGGGGCCTCCTGAAGCCTGTAGCCAGGCTCCTTCCTTAGCAGTCTATAGTCAGGCTCTCCCTTCAGTCGCCTGTAGCCAGGCTCTCCCTCCAGTGTCCTGTAGCCAGGTGCTCCCCGTAGCCTGTAGTCAGGCTCCCTTTCTAGTCACCTGTAGTCAGGGGCCTCCAGTAGCCAGTAGCCCGGGGCCTCCTGAAGCCTGTAGCCCGGGGCCTCCTGAAGCCTGTAGCCAGGCTCCTCCCTTAGCAGTCTGTAGTCAGGCTCTCCCTTCAGTCACCTGTAGCCAGGCTCTCCCTCCAGTGTCCTGTAGCCAGGTGCTCCCCGTAGCCTGTAGTCAGGCTCCCTTTCTAGTCGCCTGTAGTCAGGGGCCTCCAGTAGCCAGTAGCCCGGGGCCTCCTGAAGGCTGTAGCCCGGGCTCATCCACAGCCTGTAGCCAGGCCCCTTTAGCAGCCTGTAGCCAGGCCCCTTTAGCAGCCTGTTGCCAGGTCCCTTTAGCAGCCTGTAGCCCAGCGCCCTCCCTAGCCTTTAGTGCGGCACCAGGCTCTGCTTTCTTCCTCTCTAGGGTCCGCCGTCGGCCTCTGAGGGTCCTGGTGTGCCATCGGCCACTGAGGGTCCTGGTCCGCCGGGGTCGCCCGCATCGAGCTTTGTCAGCATAGATTTACCAACTCCAAACCACGGGAAAAGTGAAAGTCCTATTTTATTCGCTGTGCTCCAGTGCTTATGTTCAGAGGGAACGTTGGAGCCCCATATGGGATCATGGGGTTGGAAACCTGAGCTGGAGCTGATCTCTCTTTTCCTCTTATTAGCGGAGTGATGGTCCTTATTTCTGGATCTTCCTGTGGAGAAATGACACCTTTTACAGCCTTTCTGGCTTCCTCTAACGACCACGGACGGAACACTGGGATTGTTTGAGGCTGCTGAGCTCCTACATTAGGATTTGCGACCTGCACCATAGGATACAAGCCTTTGGACTGGTCTGTAGAGAACGAATGATCTGATTTACTCAGTCCATCCAGGTCTGGGTACAGATTTGAAACATCCTTGGGAGCATTTAAAGGCTTATACGGTAGTGGTCTGTCTTCTTCAGTTGCGACCATAGTTTGCATTACTGAAGTAGTGTTCTGGCGGGTTCTTTTTTGTTTAGAGCCTAAAATTGTAGGTGATGAAGTGGGGCTTTGACGCGCCGCTCCATCGGCCACCCCACCCCCTCCTGCTGGTCGGGGCAGTCTCTGCCTGCGGTTGTGTTTCATTATCTTCAGGGCGCATGAACATTAGTTGTCTGACGGTCTGCTTTATTTTTTGCTCGTGCAACCAGCCTTTTTTGTGCTTGATTTAACCAACAGCGCGCAATTTCAAGCTCTTTTATTTTTATCTGTTTTTGTTTTCCTGTTTTTGCACTAGGGCTTGTTTCTAGCCGACACACAACGTTTTTCCATTTATTCACTTTCAACACAGCATCTATATTATACTTTTTCTTCCACTTCCCCAAGTATTTTTAATTACTTGGCTCAATCTGATACATAAACTTTTCATCCCCTTTGGGATTTCGCTTTCTACTTTGTCCTGAACCCATCCTATTTTACTTTTGCGTTGTGTTCATATAGTTTCTGGGACCTCAATCCTCTTCTCGTTTTTAGCTACCTTTTAGGACTTTAACCTAAGTTTCCCCTTTTTTCCGGACTTTAACCTAAGTTTCCCCTTTTTTCAGGACTTTAACCTGAGTTTCCTTAACTTCTGCGACGGACTTAAACCGTTTTGCTTGGAGACACTCAAACTCTCGATTAACTTTTCGGGGAACTTTTAATCACCCGTAACAAGGGACTTAAACCCTGAACGACCGACTTTAACGGTCGTTTAAAACTTACTAAAAGGGACTTAAACCCTGAACGACGGACTTTAACGGTTATTTAAACCGTACTTCGTTTATTTGGCTTTCTGTTCTGTTCAAAGCTGCTAGCAATCTGCTCCGCGTTAATAATTGTTTATAAAGGTGGTTTTGCATAAATAGTGTCATGGGTGAGCTCCTGTTTCTAGGCCCCCACTACTAAAACCTTTATCAGCAGCAAGGAGGAGGCGCCCATCCCCATTTGACTGTAAACACATGCAAAGTAACAAAGCATGTTGTCAAAAAACCACTACCAGCTGAATTTGGGTATTTAATGACCTGGTGACCTGTCACACCTTCATCATTTTAACACTGTTTACAGGTTTAACATACATGCTGATTTTATTTTAATGTGTTAAATGGAGCTTTTAAATGGATGCAGCATGAGTGTTTTTTGAGGAACTATTTAAAAATGATACAGTAAACGGTGCTGTAGAACATTATTATGGAAAACTGAGAGAATGAGGAAGCTGCAGGTTTCTGTTGTGAAATTCACAGAGAAACCTTAAAAAAGTTTGTTTTCTGCAAAATATGTCTTCAACAACACTGACAAAAAATTTGTTTCTACAAAAGAAACTAAAAGATCAATAAATTCTAGCAGCATTTTATTAAGATCAGGAAAAAAATATCTTGTTACATTCTCACCTCTGTTCCTGTATGTGAGAGTTTCCTGGTCTGAGCTGCAGAGCAAAGCTCTCAGAGCCTCTGACATGTAGTGGTCCACAAAGAGGAAGAGGAGCTTTTTACTGTCTGCCAACCTGCTGCTGGTCTCATTTGATCCAGCTGCAGAATGGAGGGAACATCTGTCCACAGGCTGCTGGGTGAGTCCCATCTGCTGGATGTGTGTTGGTGTGGAAATGTTGAGAGACCATCACTGCTGCTTCCCACAGCAGAGCGCTGATTAAAGCTCCAACTAACCTGAGAGTCATTTCTCTGCAGCTCTCATCTCTCTGCTGAGCTGCTCAACAAACCAAGGTTAGAAACTGCTTCTGTCACTGTTTCAGTCTGACTGACTCCACAGAGACGCTCCTGCAGGAATTAGAAACTATTTAACCTGCTTTCTTCCTGCCAGCTGCTCTGACTGTTAGTCCCAGCAGTAATTTAGTTTATTTATAATGTATTTTTTATTGTCTACCATTTCTCACAGATTTTTTTAAATCTCCGTGTTGTAAACAGGTGTGTGTGTTTCAGGATCCCTGTGATGGCAAGCCACACAGGGTAAGAACACACCCTACAACAGTTTGCGTTCTCTTTAATTCACTTTAGTTATTACTTTAAATATTCCTTAATTATATTTCTTAGTTTATTCCTTTTTTACCTTACAATGTTTATATGGAGTGCACACATATTAACACTGCAAGGTCAATTCAGTTTATGTTGTATTAATATTTTTTTCTTTGTTTGAGTTCTTTGGTGTTTGGCTTCCCCTTCTGGAGGGTAAAAGGCGTGGCCAAGAGTCTGATCACTGAAGTGCAGTTGATGGCCTCATTTGACTGAACCAAGTGCCTCTTGCCAAGTGGGGGAGTCTTAGGGGGTGTTTAGGATTATTTCATTGTTTGAGTTAGTAGTTATGTGGCAGCCATTTTGTTTTCCCCTATTGTATGTGCCTATGGTTTAGCTAAACTAGTATTTAAAGGCCCTTGTTTGTCATTTCATTAGGTCAGTTTTGTTTGTGTCTGTCTGTGTTCAGTATTTTCAGTTGACCTCTTTTAATGGCATGCCAGTTTAATTCCTGACTTTGTTAAATATTTTTGTGCTTTGGGTAAATAAAACCCACTTTTTGAATCCAACACCTGTGTCCTCCACTATGTACTGCTTGGTCCCTCGACAATCCCCGAGGAGTGAACTTGTTTAGTTAATTGTACTCACGTGTTGTTAATTATCCCCAGCCTGTATTTAAGTTCCCTTGGTCTGTTTCCCCGTTGTCAGGTCATTCTGTGTTCAACTTCTGCGTTGAATGCTGTGTTTTGCCTGTGTTCTGCGTTCCTTGCATTCAACCCTGTGTTCATCCTGCGTTCCCCTGTGTTTACTCCTGCGTCCTGTAAGTTGCCTTACAATTAAAGTCTCCTTTTTTCACCATGCGCTGTCCTCTGTCTTGTTGCCGCCTAGGTCCTCCCACCCGGCACATGACACAGTAAGCAACCATCAGTCGTGTGACTTTAAGCTGATCAAGGCTTGTTTCTTGAAGCCCTGAGGAGGGGAGATGTTCAGTTTTAACTATGAAACATTTTTCACTCATATTTTATTAGCTTAACTGAATTGAATGTTTGTTTTTTGTTTTTTTACATGTATTATTACTATGTTGGTAAAATGTTATTCTTTTGTTGTTGTTTCTTTTTTATTATTAAAGTAGGTCTGTATTAAAAATGAGATTATGGATCTCACTGAGAAACCTGTATAATGGGTAAATATAAAACTTACAAGTTTTCTTAAAACTTCCTAAATGATCGGCTAAGATCTACTGGGTCTAATGTTGGATTTGCTGCAGAGCTGGTTAAAAAAACGGAAGAGCTTCTGCAAACTGTGATTCTCAGTTCATAGCACCAGATTTATTGAATAAGAAATAAGTACTTTAATTCAGAAATAATGCTCTGTCACTTCATCATAAAGATCATTCAATCCCTGCTCAGACTGGATGGGTGGAGTCATTGCTGGAGACACTGGCTTAACTGAATTGAATGTTTGTTTTTTTGTTTTTTTACATGTATTATTACTATGTTGGTAAAATGTTATTCTTTTGTTGTTGTTTCTTTTTTATTATTAAAGTAGGTCTGTATTAAAAATGAGATTATGGATCTCACTGAGAAACCTGTATAATGGGTAAATATAAAACTTACAAGTTTTCTTAAAACTTCCTAAATGATCGGCTAAGATCTACTGGGTCTAATGTTGGATTTGCTGCAGAGCTGGTTAAAAAAACGGAAGAGCTTCTGCAAACTGTGATTCTCAGTTCATAGCACCAGATTTATTGAATAAGAAATAAGTACTTTAATTCAGAAATAATGCTCTGTCACTTCATCATAAAGATCATTCAATCCCTGCTCAGACTGGATGGGTGGAGTCATTGCTGGAGACACTGGCACATCACTTCCTGTTAAAGGAGGTTAGAGAATGAGGATAACTTTTTAACACTAGATAAAATCAATCAGACACATAATTCAGTTTTACCTGAGAATTTGTGCTGATATAGAGACACCAGGAGGAGAGTGGAGATGAAGTACGGACAGAAGACCACCAGGTGGCAGAGCAGCCTGACCTGGAGGGAGGCTGAGGTAGAAGGTGTAGCTTCACTGGTGGGTGGAGCTGAGGTTGGAGGTTTGACTGTAAAATGAATCCTTCCTGTTTAGATGATTGAGTGAAATAAGTGAGTTTTGACATGACAGCAAAGCTGCTGACCTGAGACAGAGATCCTGCTGGATGGAGACTCTCCATGACCACTGATGCTACACCTGTAGAGGCCTTCATCAGAGCTGGTCACATGGTGGAGGGTCATGTGACCTGCAGGCTCAGTCCTGATGAGGGAGCCATCTTTATAGAAAGCAGCTGGGAGGTTGGAGGGAGCGGTCTTTGTCTGACAGCTCAGAGTGACGTCATCTCCCTCCATCACAGGGAGGACAGGACTCTGCAGGATCACTGATCCACCTCAACACAGAGACAAACTACAGCATTTCATCCATTTCCACACAGCTTTATCAACACTAACTCCACAGTCTGATCTTACCAGTGACAGTGAGCTGGATGCTGCTGCTGTCTGATCCCCCTCTGGACTCACACCTGTAAACTCCACTGTCCAATGGGTGCGGGGAGGAGGTCAATTCAATTCAATTTTATTTATATAGCACCAATTCATGAAGCATGTCATCTCAAGGCACTTTACATTATAGCAGATAAAGATGTACTATAATGGAACCCTCTTTTGGGGGTGGAGAACTCAGATTAAACTCATGTTATTAAAAAATGATCAGATAGGACAGCATATGTCAGCACAAGATCTAAAGTATGAAGCCAACAGTGCGTCGGTTTATGCACATTTTGAGCAAAACCAATTGAATCTAGGATAGTTTTAAAGGCTACACTAAGGTTATCACATTCTGTGTCAACATGAATGTTGAAATCCCCCACTATAATAACCTTATCAGTATTTATCACCGAATGAGATAAGAAGTCTGACAACTGATCCAAAAACTGAGTGTAAGGGCCCGGTGGACGATACAAAACAACAAACTGAAGAAGTTTCATTGCTTTGCAATTTGGATGAGGGAAACTGATGGTTAAATGTTCAAAAGAACTGTAGTTATTAATTGGCCTGGGACTAATTAATAAATCAGACTGAAAGATTGTTTCCACTCCTCCTCCTCTTCCCACAGATCTGGGAATGTGGAAATTTGAATAATTGGAGGGAGTTGACTCATTTATACTAACGTAGTCCTCTTGTAGCCAGGTTTCTGAGAGACAAAATAAATCAATCTAATTATCGGAAATCAATTAATTAACTAACAAAGTCTTTGAAGGGAGAGACCTTATATTTAATAGACCACATTTAATTGTTTTATTTTTTGGTTCAAGGTGAGCCGTATTGATTTTTATTAGATTTTTAGGATTTGTTCCTTTTAGATCAGTTTTTGATCTGTTGAGTTTTGGCCGTGGGAAAGACACCGTCTCAATGGGATAATGGGTGGGTAACAGTACAGAAGCTGCAGTGAGGTGTGTTAAACTACAGCTCTGCTTCCTGGTCTGGACCCTGGGTTGTCAGCATTTAGGAGAACTAATAAATTCGGCCAGATTTCTAGAAAGAAGAGCAGCACTCTCTGCTGACGGATGGATGCCGTCTCTCCTGATCAGACCAGGTTTTCCCCAGAAAGTTCAGCAGTTATCAATGTAGCCCACGTCTTTTTCAGGACACCACCTAGACAACCAGCGGTTGAATGACGACATGCGGCTAAACATGTCATCACTGGTCAGATCAGGCAGGGGACCAGAGAAAATTACGGAGTCCGACATTGTTTTAGCAAACTCACACACCGAAGCAACAACAACTTTAGTGACCTCCGATCGGCGTGACCGGGTGTCATTACCTCCAGCATGAATAACAATCTTACTGTATTTACGCTTATTCTTAGCCAGCAGTTTCAGGTAAGATTCAATGTCGCCCGTTCTGGCCCCTGGTAGGAATTTAACTATGGTCCTGGGTGTCTCTAGTGCCACGTTTCTGTTGAGCTCCCAATCACCAGGGTCGGCTTCTCAGCGGGCGTGCCGCTGAGTGGGGAAAACTTGTTAGAAACGCAGACGGGTTGCTGGTGACCTTGGGGCTGAAATTTAGAGCTATGCTTCCTACGAACTGTCACCCAGCCGGCCTGCTTACCCGGCTGCTCGGTTGCTGCTGGAGGACCGCTACGTGAAGTAACTCTATGTGGCTCCGCGCTAGCAAAGGAGCGGCTATCAGTTGGTTTTTCAACAGCACGGAGCCGGGTCTTCAATTCTGACACCCTTGCCTCCAAAGCTACAAAAACACTACATTTATTACTCGTACCATTATCATTAAAGGAGGCAGAGGAATAACTAAACATCTGACACAGAGAGCACGAGATAAGGGAAGGCTTAGACAGAAAAGCAGAGAGAAGAGTAAGGGAGGAAGCCATTGTGGAGCTAAAGCTAGGCTAGGCTAAAGCTAGGCTAGCGACCTCTTACCATGCTGAAAAAAGCAAACCGTGTGAAACACGAGGGGTTCCCAAGCGTGATGTGCAACAACAGAGAATGTTTTAAAAGGGCTTATGTGTTAGAAACAGATGTTACAGCAAAGATATTAAAGATAAAAGCGAGAGAGTCTGGAGCAACAGACCGCAGTTCACACCATGAAAACAGGAAGTGACAGCGCAAACAGCGGTAAGGCGTATTGTGTCACTGTTGTTTTCCTCACAGCTCAGATACATAGACAGAGACACAGACCTTTCCCTCCAACCTCCCAGCTGCTTTCTATAAAGATGGCTCCCTCATCAGGACTGAGCCTGCAGGTCACATGACCCTCCACCATGTGACCAGCTCTGATGAAGGCCTCTACAGGTGTAGCATCAGCGGTCATGGAGAGTCTCCATCCAGCAAGATCTCTGTCTCAGGTTAGAAGCACAGCTTTAATTTTCACCAACCTTGCCTGCATGCTGAATCATTGTGGTATTTGTGCACACGAGAATCCATCTTCTATCTCAATCGTTTTGGCCAAAACCGTTTTTTTAGCTCAGGAAGCAATCAAACATTAGTCAGCCAGTGCTGTTTTTGTATTGTGGTTTAAATTAGGACATACTAGTGATGGCGAGATGAAGCCTCATGAGGCATTGAACCACTCAGCCAACTGGTTCGAGAAAAGGTTCATTTCTTGATGGTTCATGTGCACACAGCACCACCTACTGGCCAGGTGTATAATCACAGCCAGCTGTATCTTAACACGTGTGATGCATTAATTTTTGTCTATTATGGCTCTTGGGAATGACTTCACAGAAGGTGTAGGACGAAATCATTTGTCTACATAAATTTTGTAAACACATGTGTACAATAAAATATTGTTTGAATGTATTCTCTGTGTGTAATTATTCCCAAAATAGGAGTGTCATGTGATATGGCATGTTGTGTAATAATGTTTTTCTGTGACTCTACAAAAATGGCATAGCCTTAATCAGGCAGAGGATAGTGAAAGTGCTTATGGAACTAGGGAGGGGTAATGAATAGGCTGATGCTTGTGTAACTTGGATGATTTCATGCATTTTTATTAAGAAACAACAATTTCTCCACAGTTTTTGGTTTCAAACGATTTCTCTTTTTTGATACTACTTCTCCAGCCTTTGAAAAGACACGCTCACATGGCACAGATGATGCCGGGGTGCATAAATAAATAAGTGCAGGTTTGTACAGATTGGGGTACAGTGACCGATGATTAGCCCAGTACTCCAGGGGGTTCTCCAGCCTGCTTATGTTCGCCTCTGAGAGGTAGCGCTGGACCTCTACGGTGGCATCTGCTGAGACATTTGGAGTCCTCTTTGCCTCCATGACACTAGTGTCCAATCTTTGCCAAAGTCTGCTACCTAAATGGAAACCACAGGTCAGGTTAGTAAGTGTTTTAATAGGAATAAGTAATCTCAAAATGTAATACAAAAGATTACCTCCACTGAATTCTTGAGAGGTGGAAGCCTGGGGAATCTCGTGAGTGTTCTCTTCTAGGTTCCGTCGGATTACGGTGGCACACTCTGAAGTCAAGCGCTTCACTGCTTCAGCAGCTTTTGTGTTGCTGAAAAATGCTATAACTTTAAATCGTGGATCCAGGAGTGTAGCCAGCGACAAGATGCTCATTGACTGGAGCATGTGCAGCGTCTCCCTGAGATGTCTGATGAGCTGCTCTCCTATTTGCACTGCTTCTGCAGGTGCCGACTTGGTATCCTCCTCCTGAAGGGCATTCTCTATCATCTTCAGGAGGGGGATAACTTTTGATGCCGACACGTGTTGTTCTGCCGAGAGCTCCGTGGTGGCGTCATAGAAAGGAGAGAGTAACGAAAGGCACGCTACAACAATATCAAACTCACTGGCAGTTAAATAGGGAATGTCAGTGTGCAATCCAGCCAATGCCGCTCTTACTGGCTCCCTCAACTCCGCCAGACGGTGCAGCATCAAGTAGGTGCTGTTCCATCTTGTTTCCACCTCCTGCATCAGCTTGGTTGCTTGCATGCCCAGCTGAAGCTGCACTTAAGATACAGAAGAGTAGGCCATTAAGTCACTGCAGTAGGAGTACAGACAAACTATTAACATTATATATTGGAATAAAATAAAAGAGGATACCTTAGCACTGGTGCTGCTTCTAAAGTAGCCAACCAGCTTCCTTGCTTTGGCCCGGAGGCCAGAGAGCGCAGGTTGGTGGTCAAGCGCCCTCTTCACAATAAGATTGAGGGTGTGAGCAACACAAATGTGGTGGCGAAGCTTCAGGTCTCTCACGCATGCCACCATATTAGGAGCACCATCGGTGACCATGCATGTCACCTTGCCTGAGATTCCCCATTCCTCCATCAGGGAGGCTTTCACACAAGCAATATTTTCAGCAGTGTGAGACTGGGGGAATGCCTGCACTCCCAACAACACCGAGCTCAGCTTTTCATTCTCCTCCACAAAGTGGCATGTCACTGCCAGGTAGGCATCCATGTTGATGGATGTCCACATATCTGATGTAAGGCTAACAGCAGCCACCTTCTCTACTTTAGCCTTAGCGTGCTCCTTAGCAGACTCATATTACGCCTCCACCATGGCCTTCAGAGCCTAAAGGAAGGATATATATATATATATATATATATATATATATATATATATATATATATATATATATATATATATATAGATAGATAGATAGATAGATAGATAGATAGATAGATAGATAGATAGATAGATAGATAGATACATACATACATTTATATATTGCTGAATTGTGACACATACAATAATGTAGTCATTCGTTTCATGTATGGACCCACACATACCTGCCTTGTAGGGAGAACATAATTAGGATCCAGCTTAGACACAAATGTCTTGAATCCAACGTCATCCACAATAGTGAAAGGCTGGGTATCCTTCACTATCATGGAGACTAGAGCTTCATCCAGCTCTGCTTTTCTGGTGGCTGGTTAAAAGGGAATAAATACAGTGTCTGTTACCTATCTTTATTTGCACAACAAGCAAACATCAGCATGCAAAAATTGTGAAAGTGTGTTTTTAATATAGTAATGAAATACCTTGGCTGGGTGAAGCTCCAGTTTCATCCCTATTCTCATGCAAGGCACGGTAGTGCCTTAGCATGGATGAGGTGTTATTATTGTACCCCAACTCCTTGGAGCACAATAAACACCTCACCTTTACACAAAATAAGAAACAGTGAAAAATACAGTTCCTCATAAGCAAACCTAATGCATCTGCAAATGTTCAGTTCACCTTACCTTGTTAGGGCTTATCAAATCAAAATGTTCCCACATAGGGGACATCCTACTCTTTCTCGCCTGCTCCATCCTACTCCTATCCTGTCCTCGCACTCCTAAATCTCCTATGTATCTCTTTCCTAAACTCTCCAAACACCAAACTAACTTTCTCAAACTAAATAACCACTATCCAAACTCTACTATCCAAACTATTCAAACTCTATACACTCTCTCAACTGACCGCAACTCTCCTACAACAACCCACATTTTGAATGGAGCTTGTGGACTTTTTAAAGCCGTCAAACCCCGCGCAACAATCTGAGCCACTTCCCAAAGCAGTCACGTGGTACAGCCGGCCAGCGAGGCTTCGGACGTCATCGTTTTCGGCTCCTCCCCCAAATGAAGCAAGCCTCGATACGCGCATTGCGGAAACGCCCCCTCCATTACTCGACACACGCCTCGAAGCCTCGGCACATAACGTAACATCACTAGGACATACCAACTATGATGAAAGCAAGAGCTGCCCAAGAAGAGGCATGAGTAGCTCTTTCGTCAGAATCAATAATTTCCTATTCAAAAGAAGAACAGCAAGAACTGTTTGGACTAGCTTATCTTGTGGTTTCTAGTAGTGCCTTTTGCTTATGTAATATACGTATCAGAAGACAAATGGTTCGGTTTAAGGAGGTGTTGAAAGAGTAAATAATGACAGAGGCAGATTCTTATATTTGGTGTTGGTACCATATATTATGTGAAACAACAACAAACAATACCCAAAATATTTACAATCTGCAGACAAGTTGGTTTTGACAGTGAACTTGAGAGAATTCAGTTCCATGGTTCACAGAATTTAACAAAATAAAGCAACTAATTCAGGGTACTCAAAAATAAAAGATGAACACTGCATCCAAATAAAGAGAATGACTTGTGGGATGCAAATAGTCCACTATCCAAGTCTTAGTAATTGGACAGGTGTGTAAAGGAGAGTGGAGGGGTTAAGCAAAGCTGCAGCAGCCTCCTACCAGACCCACAGGATGAGGATGTAAAGGGGCAGGTTCTGTTCCAGGTAGTAGCTCGCCATCAATTGACCCACAGCTGGGCTCTCCTGGCCTGTATTAATTAACCAGGACCCATGGGTTAACCACTATTCATTTCATTTATCTACTAGCTAGTGTTGTATTCTGTATTCTGTGTACACATTTGGAGTATCTACAATATATTTCATTCAATACAATTGATATTCATGTCATTCAATATATAAACAAACAACTTAAAATTCTTAACAAAACCATAGCATTGAGAACCAAGTGCTAGGATTGGATTATCATTCATTAATTGCAGTAAATACTCAATAGGAGCAAATGGAGCACAAATGCAGCTAGCATTGCTAATGCTACCAGCCACCACAGCCCACTAGAATTATATTGAGAATGCTAATTCTATTAGCATTGAGTATTTTCAGCAGAATAGATAGCATGGCTATCTAGTGAACAACCGAACAGACAGACTGCAGTTGATTTCTAAACACCCCGGTAGTAGACACTACAAATACACAGTTGCATGCTAGAGTCAACAAGCATTTAAGATGGAAAATCAGTGAATAAAGGTATTGTTTGTGTATAGAGACACACCGAGTGCAGCTGCTCCGGTGGCTTCCCCCTCACTGCTGATTGGGGAAACTCACCTTAGCTCATAAAATGCACCTGAACTCTATTATTGGTCAGACTAAAAGGGTATGTCTTGTGGTGTGTTCAGGTACTGAGAAAAAAATGGGACCAAGGAATTTTAACCTGGTTTAACCTGGATTACACTTACATTTTCATTGATAACATGAATGGCTAAACCCAACTATTTGTAGGCGGGCACTACATTGCCCTCCACACAATCAGTTTGGATATTTCTGTTGCATGTCCCTCCTTTCCCTGACTAAATCTGATAGGAGCAGACCCAGATTAATAATGTGTGGAATGTAGAGTGGTAAACATTATCAATCTGGCTTGCCAGGTTAGTACTATACACATTTGGTTTTGTACAAGTCTTGGTCTTCCAGTCACTTTAGTTTTTTAGGAATATTTATTTCCAACATGGTAAACTTGACTTTTCTATTTGTGTGCTGGATACATTTCTTACATCTAAAAACTATTACACCCTCATGGTTTTACTGGGCATCAATGCAGCATTCATTCAATTCAACTATATTATATTTATATAGCCCCGATTCATGAAACATGTCCTCTCAAGGCACTTTCCAAAGTCAAATTCAATCAGATTATACAGGTTGGTCAAAAACATTTCTAAGGAAACCCAGCAGGTTCCATCAAGTCTTGACAAGCAGCATTCAGTCCTCCTGAAGGAGCGTAGGTAGCAGGTAATCCTCTTTTGTCCAGACTGAACGACAGGTAATGTGTAGCTAACTTTCTGTCAATCCCGTTTTTGTTCATGCTAAATTTAGAAACTGCTGACAAGTTAGCGTCCATTTTAAGTTTCAGTACCTGTAAGTACAATAACAATGTTCAAGTCATCTGCTGTTTCAGTCACTGTCCTTGCTCTCACTACACAGCCACACAGACTTATGCACAGTAGTAGCAGTCACAGCTCAACAAAAACACCATTAGCTGTGCTTTTTTCTTCTTACCATCTTCTTGGTATGATGTGATTTTATTTTATTCAGAAACAGAGACAAAGGTATTTATGTTTTTTTTCCCTGGAAACAATGCATTGCTGTACGACCCTAACTCTTTAAATAGTAGTATAACTAAGCTTTCTGGGTTTGTCACTACTACCTCATAAGACGGAATGAGACTCAGGATTGGGATTTGGAACTGATGGAACAGAATTTTATTTCATCCATCCATCCATTTTCCAAACGCTTAATCCCTCATGGGGTCGCGGGGGTTGCTGGTGCCTATTTCCAGCGTTCACTGGGCGAGAGGCGGGGTACACCCTGGACAGATCGCCAGTCTGTCGCAGAATTTTATTTATGCATTTCAATTCAAACATGGAATACATTGAATATAACAATATTGATATTATTATAGTTATAACAATATGTAACCCAAAAAAGTTATTATTTTTGCAGCTTTGTTATAGAGTCTTATGACAGAAGGGAATGAGACCACCAGAAAGGCTCAGTCCTGTGCTTTGAGCTGAACTGAGCCTGCTGATTACTGGCTGGTGAACAACTTAAATAAAGCAAAGTACAAAACTAAACCAAAAAAAAACTATGACATATACATGATAGAGAAGAAACAAGCAGAGTTTAACAAAGGGCTCAGGCAATCAGGCTTGGTCAATGGGTGAGTCAGGCTTTCAATGTCCAGAATCCGAGACCAACTGAAGAGTCCGACAAGGGCAAAGCAAACAGCCAGAGATCCAGAGAACAGAACTGGTCGATATCAGATCAGATCTGTTCTGTCTCTCTTCATGTCGGTCGTGTTTTTTCTCTCCTCTCCAGCTTTCACCCCCCTCCCCCTACCCTGCTGCTATGTCTTGTCTTTCTGAGCACTTTCTTCATATCAACCGAACTCTGAAAAACATAGATCTGGTAAGCTGGTCTCTCAATGCTATTGATCAAATTTTTTTGACAGGTAGGCAACTAAAGGGGGACCCGTCCGGTCCTGATTTGACTCATTATGTGGGATACACCCTATATTCTTGGATGGAAAATGGTGTGTCTTTCGACTTTGTTTGAAAACGTGGCGCCTCACTAAGGCGGTGAATGGACAGACCTAGAAGGTGGAGGAGCAGAGCCGAAAAGCCGGCTATGCTGGAACGCAGACTGGCTATGGTGGTTGAAGTCAAGGGGAGTTTGGATAAAATCTGGAAGTGAAGCGTGGAAAATCCCAACAATTTGGAAAATTGGATTTCACCATTTCGAGCCAGCAAAAGACTTAAAGCTGACAGGAAAGTATATAAACACTTTCACCCAAACAGACACACATAACTGATGCTCATATAAACTGATGAACTTACACACGACTAGTCTCAATTGTTTGCCTTCTGCTATATGTATTTGGTCTTATTTGTGCTTTTTGTGCAAGAGGTTTTTGATATCTCAAACTGTATCCTGTTATAGGATAAAGTTTGATTTACGTTTTTTACCCTCGCACCTTCCTTTTTTGTGGCCTCTATCTTTTCACAGAGTAATGGCAGCCCCCTGTGGGCACCGTGTAAGGCGGTTCCTTGGCAACAGGGCCTCAGTAAATTGTCTCCCCCTGAAATGTTTGTGATGTTTGTTATGTTATGGCGGTTGTACTGAAACAGCAATTTCCCTCTGGGATTATTAAAGTATTTCTGATTCTGAGATGATGAAGAACGCTGGATGGTCTACTTCCATAATGCTTTCAAGAATGTGGCAGCAACACTAAGTGAGAGCAAGGAATATAAGTCAGGTTCACAGATGCAGTGACTCCCATAACTGGAGCCGCTGCAAATGTTGCTGCTCAGTGCTGATTGCAGACGCTGAGCTGAGCAGGTAGAGAGGAAAGTCACTGTCACTGCAGGCAACTCTTAGTCAAGACAGACAGCTAATGACCATCCAAGGTCAACCGTTCAGAATGACCATCACTGGACCGAGACCGCAACACAGACCACAACTCCTTCACAGGAGGAGGCAGAGTCTCGTAGCACTTCTGCAGAGGAAAAACACAAAGTACAGTCAGCCAGCAGGGCCCCGTTTCAGAAAGCTGGGTTAGTGGATAGTCAGAGTAGTTTCTGGGGTAAAGTTCTGCATACTCTGGCTTTTCTGTTTCAGAAAGCTCAGAAGCCTTTACCCAGAGTCAGATTATGACACCAAATTACTCTGTGAAACAACCTTGATCAGTAGCAGGGTTGTTTAGACAAACTGAGTTTTTCCTCCTTTTTTAACTGAGATCTGCATAAGGATCGGAAAATGCGTCTTCTATTCTGGAGGAACCTGTATGCTGAAGCACAAATACTCCACACAAATCTCTGTCTGGAGAGGCTGATTAGACCACAACTACATGTCTTATTATTTGTGGATTAACATATTTTAATGCGTTATTGTTTTTCGCTGCTGTCAATGATTTATTCTCTGCCCACACATCTCTTTTCTAATTCGAGGGGATATTTATTCTTTATGCCCTCCCCTAACTGATTTTTTTCCACACTGAAAAACCCTCCTTCTCTCCCTTATGGTCTCCTCCCAGTCGACATGCACGAGAATAAACGCACGCCTCAAGCTCAAGGAAACAAGGCTACATCCAGAGACTTTTCTTCTTTTTCTTTGACATAAATGGCTACATGTCGGATAAATAATATTTTCCTCTGTCGATGATAAATAGCCCTCATTGTGCCATTGGCAGACAAAAGTCATCCCAGGTTGTCCTCAGTTCACTGCTTATTCCTAATTTTAAAAAAATTAACTAGCTTGATTGCACAATTTGTGAACTATTATTATCAAATTGCATCATTTTACACTGCAAGCATTTTTCTTAACCATACAAAAATAAGTTCTGGTATAGCTTCTTTAACTGGGAACTGAGCGATGAATACATAAATAATACATGAATAAACAATCATCATGCAAGAAGCCGAAGATGCTAACTGCTGCTATCTTTGCACATTATTAAAGTGTAACTCACCCTAAAATAAACTTTTTTTTGTGGATAAACTGTAAAACTGGGCCTAAGAGTGCTACTATGATGTTAATGTGAATATACAAACCGGATTCCAAAAATGTTGGACACTGAACAAATTGTGAATAAAAACTGAATGCAATGATGTGGAGGTGTCAAAAACAAATATTTTATTCAGAATAAAACACAAATCGCAGATCAAAAGTTTAAACTGAGAGAATATATCATCTTAAGGAAAAAACATGTTATTTCCAAATTTCATAGGGTCAACAAATTTGGTCAACAAAAAAAGTTGGGACATGGCCATTTTTACCACTGTGTGGCATCCCCCCTTCTTCTTACAACACTCAACAGACGTCTGGGGACAGAGGAGACCAGTTTCTCAAGTTTAGAAATAGGAATGCTCTCCCATTCATGTCTAATACAGGCCTCTAACTGTTCAATCGTCTTGGGCCTTGTTTGTTGCACCTTCCTCTTTATGATGCGGCAAATGTTCTCTATAGGTGAAAGATCTGGACTGCAGGCTGGCCATCTCAGTACCCGGATCCTTCTCCTACGTAGCCATGATGTTGTGATTGCTGCAGAATGTGGTCTGGCATTATCTTGTTGAAAAATGCTAGGTCTTCCCTGAAACAGATGACGTCTAGATGGAAACATATGTTGTTCTAGAACCTGAACATAGGTCTCTGCATTTATGGTGCCTTTCCAGACATGCAAGCTGCCCATGCCACAAGCACTCATGCAACCCCATACCATCAGTGATGCAGGTTTCTGAACGGAGCGTTGATAACAGCTTGGGTTATCCTTGTCCTCTCTGGTCCGGATGACGGCGTCCCAGAGTTCCATAAAGAACTTCAAATCGTGACTTATCTGACCACAGAACAGTCTTCCATTTTGCCTCACTCCATTTTAAATGATCCCTGGCCCAGTGCAAACGGCTGAGCTTGTGGAGCTTGCTTAGAAATGGCTTCCTCTTTGCACTGTAGAGTTTCAGCTGGCAACGGCGGAAGGTACGGGGGATTGTGATCACTGACAATGCTTTCTGGAAGTATTCCTGAACCCATTCTGTTATTTCCTTGACAGTAGCATTCCTGTTTGAGGTGCAGTGACGTTTAAGGGCCTGGAGATCACGAGCATCCAGTAAAGTTTTACGTCTTTGACCCTTAAGAACAGCGATTGTTCCAGATTCTCTGAATCTTTTGATGATGTTATGCACAGTTGATGATGATAACTTAAAAGTCTTTGCTATTTTACGCTGGCCAACACCATTCTGGTATTGCTGCACTATCTTTCTGCGCAACAATGGTGGAATAGGTGATCCTCTTACCATCTTGGCTTCAGAGAGACACTGACACTCTGAGAGGCTCTTTTTATACACAATCCTGTTGTCAATTGACCTAATTAGTGTTAGTTGGTCTTCCAGCTGTTCGTTATATGCTCAATATCCTTTCCCCATCCACTTATTGCTACTTGTCCCACCTTTTTTGGGATCTGTAGACACTGTGAAATTTGAAATCAACTTATTTTTCCTTTAAAATGTTACATTTACTCAGATTAAACTTTTGAGCTGTCATCTATATTCTATTACGAATAAAATATAGACATTTACCATCTTTACATCATTGCATTCAGTTTTTATTCACAAGTTGTTTAGTGTCCCAACTTTTTTGGAATCCGGTTTGTAGTTAGTTTTGCAACATCTAAGTGCTGCCCTCTTAATGTTGAATTGTGGGTATTGCAGTTTAATTTTCCTATTGGCTCAAACAGTTGCTGTTTCAGGATTATTTACCAAAATGAGACACGCACAACCAAACTAATCCTCCTTGAAATCAAACCCAGAAACAAGAAACCGCTCTCAAAACTGCTATCTATAGTAACAAACATTTATCTCAACCTACGTAAAAGTCCTCAGAACTGTTCTGTTCAAAGCTGCTAGAAAACAGCCCATCTGCTCCGTGTTAATAATTGTTTATAAAGGTGGTTTTGCATAAATAGTGTCGTGGGTGAGCTCCTGTTTCTAGGCCCCCACTACTAAAACCTTTTTCAGCAGCAAGGAGGAGGTGCCCATTCCCATTTGACTGCACACACATGCAAAGTAACAAAGCATGTTGTCAAAAAACCACCACCAGCTGAGTTTGGGTATTTAATGACCTGATGACCTGTCACACCTTCATCATTTTAACACTGTTTACAGGTTTAACATACATGCTGATTTTATTTTAATGTGTTAAATGGAGCTTTTAAATGAATGCAGCGTGAGTGTTTTTGAGGAACTATTTAAAAACGATACAGTAAACGGTGCTGCAGAACATTATTATGGAAAACTGAGAGAATGAGGAAGCTGCAGGTTTCACATGTGAAATTCACAGAGAAATGTTAAAAAAGTTTGTTTTCTGCAAAATATGTCTTCAGCAACACTGACAAAAATGTAGTTCTACAAAAGAAACTAAAAGATCAATAAATTCTAGCAGCATTTTATTAAGATCAAGACAAAAAGATCTTGTGTCATTCTCACCTCTGTTCCTGTATGTGAGAGTTTCCTGGTCTGAGCTGCAGAGCAAAGCTCTCAGAGCCTCTGACATGTAGTGGTCCACAAAGAGGAAGAGGAGCTTTTTACTGTCTGCCAACCTGCTGCTGGTCTCATTTGATCCAGCTGCAGAATGGAGGGAACATCTGTCCACAGGCTGCTGGGTGAGTCCCATCTGCTGGATGTGTGTTGGTGTGGAAATGTTGAGAGACCATCACTGCTGCTTCCCACAGCAGAGCGCTGATTAAAGCTCCAACTAACCTGAGAGTCATTTCTCTGCAGCTCTCATCTCTCTGCTGAGCTGCTCAACAAACCAAGGTTAGAAACTGCTTCTGTCACTGTTTCAGTCTGACTGACTCCACAGAGACGCTCCTGCAGGAATTAGAAACTATTTAACCTGCTTTCTTCCTCCCAGCTGCTCTGACTGTGAGTCCCAGCAGATCTCAGTTCTTTAGAGGAGAACCTGTGTCTCTGAGCTGTGAGGAGGACAACAGCTCTGCTGGATGGACTGTGAAGAGGAACATAACCAGAGAAACCAGGAGGCAGTGTGCAGGTGGATGGGGTAAACCTGCTGGTTCTAATTGTAACATGCCTTATGCCAATCCATTGGACAGTGGAATTTACTGGTGTGAGTCCAGAGAGGGAGCAGCCAGCAGCAGCATCCAGCTCACTGTCACTGGTAAGATCAGACTGTGGAGTTAGTGTTGATGAAGCTGTGTGGAAATGGATGAAATGCTGTAGTTTGTCTCTGTGTTGAGGTGGATCAGTGATCCTGCAGAGTCCTGTCCTCCCTGTGATGGAGGGAGATGACGTCACTCTGAGCTGTCAGACAAAGACCGCTCCCTCCAACCTCCCAGCTGCTTTCTATAAAGATGGCTCCCTCATCAGGACTGAGCCTGCAGGTCACATGACCCTCCACCATGTGACCAGCTCTGATGAAGGCCTCTACAGGTGTAGCATCAGCGGTCATGGAGAGTCTCCATCCAGCAGGATCTCTGTCTCAGGTCAGCAGCTTCACTATAGTTTAACATGAAGACACGTGGTGCTCAGTCCTGACCTTCCTGATGATTTATTGCAGCATTAATTGTTGGTCAGAAGATCTAACTTAGTTTTCTTCGTATTCTGGTACCGTCTGATGTCTTTGTGCAGCCAATCTTTACATGTCATGGTATTCATTGTGCTGAGCACCGCTGGTTTCTCTCAGCTCCTTGGTGAGGTCCTCTTGGCTGAACTCAGGGCAACAGTGGTATGTTGTGAATAGTCTCCGTGTTTCCAGAAGCATCATGACAGCTTACTTAGAACACTCCCAGCCTGCTGTGGACACCATCAGGTTGTAGCCATGGCCTGAGGCCAGTTTCATCAGTCATGCTTTAAATCCTGTCATCAGGAAGACACAAAGGTGAACATCATCCCCATAGATGTGTTGTCACCATGGTTACCTCTGCCAGGTGAGGACCCCGTTAACTGCCCCATGAATAGAAACTCTGACCTCAGTACAGAAGTCTGGTTCATCCTCTCTTGGTGGATGTATCAGTGTGGACCTGATCATCTCACCCAGACCCTTCAAAGTCCATCCACCTTCTGGCTGATTTTAACCTGTTGGTGCTGTGATGATCTTGTGTTAACAGCCCTCTGGTTTGTCTAGATATCTAATCTAAATATTGAACTGATTATATTTCACTGTCTCTGCAGAAAAACCTCCAACTACAAGCCCCTCCTTCGTTACATCTGCTCCTCCTGTCTCAGCTTCCAACCTTGTCTTCATGCTGCTCTTCCACCTGATGGTCTTCTGTCCCTTCTTCATCTCCACTCTCCTCATGGTGTCTCTACATCGACAGAGAGCCACAGGTAACAGTCTGATTCATTTACTGACCTTTCAATCAATCAATCAATCAATCAACCAACAATTAGAGATAAATCTCCCCATGTTGATAACTTTTCTCCATTTCCTTCCTTTGTAACCTTCTCTGACTGCAGGAAGTGGCTTACCTGTTGCCATGGTGATGACTCCACCCACCCAGGCTGATCAGGGATTGGACGAGGACTATGATGATGTCACCACAGAGCATCACTTCTGAACTGATCATCTCATCACTCTTCTCCTCCTGGCTGTTTTCTTCTTCTCCCAGTTTGGAAAACATCTGAACTCATAATAACGACTTCCTGAGATCACCAACATTTACTGACTGGGAAGAAGTGACCATCTGAACTGGACTTTATTGTATTAAGGCCTAGTTCCACCATCTTTTATCTGCATCAATAGCTGCTAATGGGACCCTGGACCTCAGGTAACCCCTGGAAGCCCCCTCAGCAGAGAGGCTCCAAGTTTACAAACTAAACAGCTCCGCCTCTTCATTTCTGTCTCTCTCTCTCAAACACAGCTTCAAGGCAGATAGCAGAGGAGGGGAGTGTTGCCTTATTCTTTTATTAGCATATAAAGTTTTAGAAACATTACTTGTATTTTTTGCTGTTATTTGTTTTTTTTTATAATGCTGTATTTTTTATCGTGTACCGTTTCTCGCAGATTTTTATAAAATCTCTGTGTTGTAAACAGGTGTGTGTGTGTTTCCCTCTTCCAGGCCTTTCTAGGCTGGTCAAATCACAAAAATGGGCGAAGGTAATCATAGCAGGGAGGAGCCGAGTCAGACGGGTAAAAACCAGGAGGGCCGGTGGAACTGCACTTTCAGACCGCGATTGAACTGAAATGGTTGCAGTTGTGTCTGAATCTGACAGGATGATTTTGGACTGAACTGGGCTTTATATAACTGCATATCGACTGGTTTACCTTGGGTTATAAAGCTTCTTGAAATAGGATTTGAAAATATATCAATATATTGCTGAAAAATGTTGCCGTCTTTTATATCTCACACTAAACTTTAGCCATTTAGCAAATATTTGTATTTAAATATTTTAGAATTTGGTTACATGATTCACATTTCAGTGACAATAAGATAAGATAAGCTTTATTGATCTCACATTGGAGAAATTCACTTCACTAAAAGACCAAGAAATCAATTAAATACCAACATTGTTCAAATAACCGTTCAGGAGGAGCTGATGTAGTATGACAGAGAGAAAAATAGTAGGTCTGATGGAGTAAAGTTATGCCGGGCAACGCTTATAAAGAGAAACTACAGAGGTCCATATTGTTTAATTTCTATTTTACATTTTTAAGTCCTCACCTAGTTGGTGGCAGTGATGCATTTTTAAGTTTTTTTCCCCAGCTGCCAATTCAGAGAAGTAGTTGAAGAGCGTTGACCGTCTTTCTCACCAGAGAAAACTCTTTTGGAGTAACCTCCATACCACCTCGACACCTCTCTGCCGGGGTAACACTGCGGTAAGAGACAGTCTGCAGTGGAAACCCCTCCAGGACCTCAGTTCTAGAGTGCAAGCTGCGTGTCCAGATGTAACTTTCTGGTACAACTCAACCTCACACATCTGCTCAGGCCGTTTTCTTGCTGGTGATCTAACATTACAGGCCCCTAGAACCAGATTGTGATCCTAGGAATTGACACACCCAGGTCCCCACCCTCGGCCACCAGTGACTCCTATGTCACCCTACCTCAACATTCCTCCTATCTTACGTGAGCTTGCAGCTTTTCATACTAGGCCAGATTAAACCCTAGGAGCTAAGGTTTGACCACCAGATGCTCCCCTTAGCCCTGAGTCCTGCAGAGCGAAGCCCCCAGGATTACAGTCACACTCAAATCTCAAAAGATCATTGAGGGTGTGAATCTGCTGAGAAGTGATCAAACATGTTCTAAACACCACCTTACTGAAGGCTTGCCAGACAACCCTTTAAACAATATTGCTTAGATTTTACAAATATAGACCAATTATGGCAGAAACCTAAATATCCCATCAGTCACTCTTCAACCAATGTAGATGTTTCAATAATTAAACATTGACAAGTCCCTCTCCTGTTGATTATACATAATGTTCAGCTTTTAGATGAATACCAGGCCAGACAAGCAGCCATAATGTTCCTCTTGCTGTGGCTTTCCTTCAAACACTGTTTATATGTGAGCATCCAGTATGTGCATCTCTACTTCTTCAGATCTGCTCAGCTGAGGCTTCAAATAGAGGCAGCAGATGTTTAGGGGAGATTTCAGAAGAGGAACAGGTTAAAATAGTGTTACTAAATGCTGCAGAAGTCTGGGTTAGGCTGACAAAATGAGGAAACAGACATTCAAAGTCTTCAGGCAACAGGAAGGAGTTCAGAAATACTAGACATATTTTATCTGTCAGGGTTTTGTTTACCGATGAACTCAGGACGCACACACGGAACTAAAAGTTTGAGTCTTTATTGAAAGAAGTATGCTGGATGGTGAGTGATGAAGACCGGAGGTTCAGGACTGCAGAAAGTCAGGGATGTAGATGATGGCAGGAGCTGACGGCCCGGAGACAGAGAGTCCACACTTGCTAGGTGCTTCTCGGCTAGCAGGCCTTATACCACTCAGGGCGGCTAGTCAGGTTAGTAGTTATCAGGAGATACCAGGGCACAGAGCAGAGCTTCACCAGAGCAGCTTGACAGGTTAGCAGATCACTGAAGGCACCTGGACAAAGAGCAGAGCTTCTCCAGGAACGAACCACAGACTAAAAAGACTTACAGAGTGACTGGCATGGAGTGGTGGATAGCAGATGACGGCCCAGTGCTGAACTGAAGGCAGAGGGAGGTTTAAATAGAACACTTCTGTGGTGGGTGTATTATTATTGGCCTAATCCTGCTTCGCTACTAAAGGCCCATTTTTACCCCGGTTTAAGATTTGACAATAAATGAGGAAAACATTTATCAGAGGTAGAACGGTTTAACTACATATTTAATTCATAGAAATTAAATATGGAGACAGAGTACATACCATTACAAGATGTTCTCACCGCGGTGGATAAATCTGTCTGTCTGTCTGAAGTAAGTTTTACCAAGACATTCCTTTTATCAACTTTAAACTCCTCCTGCATGGCTCAGAGGGAGGATGACTGACCCCCTCTCCTTCTGACCTCTTCTGAAAGAAGACATCTCGGAGATGTCTTCTTTTCGCCTTTAAAGAAGATGGTTTAAAGAGTCAGTGTTCCAACCGCAGTCTCCACACAACTGTATGTTGATCTTTATTAAAAATAAAAAACAAAATAAACTTCCAGCTGCCCCTTCCGTGGGTGGCTCTGCGCGTCAAATTGTTCCGGTGATCTTTCCTTGAACCCTCTGTTTGGCTGGTACACACGGCTCTGGAATCAGATGGGCCCCTGACCTCTGGCCCACCACATCTGTCTGTTGATGACCTTAGCGCGCATCCTTCGAGGTCGGGGGTCGGTGGACTCCCTTCACATTTCTGGACTCTCCTAAGTTTACATCTCCAATACAACCTGAAACTTACACGACAACCATTTAAATATCAAATGTTGTGTGCTACCAGTAATTCCGGAGGTTGACTTCGGTCCCGAAAAGCTCCTTTCAGTCATATGTAATCATATCCTGTAATGAAATTAACTGAACACTCCCACAAGAAACACACTTCACATCTTCCATTGTTCCATCTCCATCCTATTTTAGAAATGTAATAGTTAATGAGACATTTTATCGCAATTTCACTTTCCCCGTCCTTACGCTGTCCTGTAAGAAAATGCAACGACCACACAAATCTCTGGTAAAGATCCCCCTGTCTGTAAAATCAAAAATTAGTTAATGCAGTTGTGAAATCAAAGTATAGTAACAAGACGCATGTGGGGCCCATTCACCTAACTCGTCTTGTTTCACCCTCGTTGAGGATTTGGCACAAAGAGAAGAGGCAGTGAATTCAGAGGCAAAAACAACAGTTAAATATATATTTATTACAACTTGGAATTCCAAAGTGGGAGGCACAACCTTTATCACAGCATCGGATACCTTAAATTCTCTGCCTGGGTCTGAAGCCTGTCTCAAAACGTACACATCGTTCCTTCCTTTTCAAACTTACATAGGCCAAGCGGGGGCTAGACCAACCTTCTTTTTCCTAAGTTTCTGCTGAGAACATCTGTCTCCTAACCTTTGACCCTTAAATGTGATCTAGCTTGGTTCCTGGCTTGTTTCCTGGAAGTTAACTAAAACAATGAAAAGCCTCATGTAAGCATTTTTAACAGCGTTATCTGCTCACAAGCCTGTCATATGGCCTCGGTGCATCCTGTGATGTACACATGCCCACTGAAGTGTGAAACCAACCTTTGTTCTACATACATCCTCATCTGTTTAGGTCACTGGTTAAAGTTAACATCTATATTACTTTAAGATACACTATTATATATAAGTGATTATATTTCCATAACACTGTTATCCTGTAAGAATGTCAGAATGTTCTCTGAATTAAAGATTAAAGATTACCCTCCATCACACCACTTCACATAAAACCTTTCAGCACTTCACCACACTTTGCTTCTGTATCCTTTACTCAGATATCTATGCTGTAAAAAAGTTCCTACTTTTAATCTGAGAGAAAAAGCAAACCCTCACCTATCGTTTTATCCAGTTGTTACAAATCCTGATCCAGTTTACTGCAACAGATATACGTGGCTTTGAATCCTTAACTAACCTACCTGACACACCAATGATTTTAAAGTAAACTAAATATGCATTAAGTTACCCTCTGTTTATCTCTGTTTTATCCAGTTTTTTGTAGTTTATGTAGTTTTTCTATTTAATTTAACATTCACTTTATTGTCCTGCTTAAACTGTTTAAGCCTTTTTCCAAGAACCCCTCTCCTAGAATCTGTCTCTAGCATCTTCCTCCAGCAGAGCAGCAGGCTTTTCCGACACCTTTGTGGGGGGTTTCTTTTTGTTTAAACAACCGTTATCTGATTTACAACACAGTTGCATACCTCCGTGGTGTCCTGCACAAGAACCCTTCTTTCAAATTACTTGTGCTAATGGTTGATATAAAGTTTAAGATCTATATAACTTTACAATATAGTGTTATCATATAAATGTTTATGTCATATCCCTCTGCTTGGAACAAAATTAATTTTGTTACAAAACATTAACAAAGAATAGTATTAGTCATCACAGGGAATCAATTAACTGCAAATAATTATCTGAATTGAAGTATGAAAAACACTGCCCTATATCCTGGATTCAGATCAAAACTTAATGCAATGTCATAATCCCACAGATCTACAAGAAGTCCTCCAAAACTTGTGTAAGATCAGTGTACCCATTGAAATAATGATTGTAAACTAATGTGCTCACAGCAAGTTGATGGTATGAGAATGCTGAATGTTCCAAGGTACTTACATACTGATAAAATATGGGGTTTTACCTGAATAAAACACCTGGTAACGGCGAATTCTGGTGAAAATCTGATAAGTTTTAGCAGGCAACAGTTATATTGTACAATAGAAAAATCTCAATACTTATGAGCTATTTAAGAAATAACCTAACAGATCCGTTTAACCTGTGTTGTTTAAAAACAGAATGCCCCAAGCAGGACACATCTGTGCTTACCGAGAGGCCCATGTAATAAACCTGTCCCCTCAGGACGTTGCAACCCCCCTTGTGGAAATTTATGACATGCAGTTGTCAACCAGAACTCACAGAAACCTAAGTATAAGTGGAGCACGTGAAAGTATTCCCACCCCTGCGGATTGTCTACCCATAGAAGATATGGTAAAATACACCAGCTGTTGTTAATTATGAGCAATACGGTCCTGGACATAATAGAATTAAAACTGATGTTTAAAAGGAACTTATCAGTTATATAGTAAAAAATTTTAAGAGACAGTAGTATATTTTTCAAAACCGCAAACCTGTACTGCTGGTATGTGCTCAATTGGCTGCCTTAAGAAGTTATTACCTGCACCAATCCATTTACCTGGAAGCTCAAGAGTTGGAGACACAGATAAAATATTAGAAATCACATTCCATTAAATTTGGTCAGAAGTATATTGGTAGAAATAACAGTCTGAATTACCTTAACAAAAAGTCTGTTATCAGTCTGTGGTCCTTGAGATGGACTGGACTGACATGTACAGCAGATCAGGCAGAAAAGAGATTGGAGTTTAGACGTCGCACTCACAGCTTCCATGTATGGAACTCCACATTTCGTCCCCCACGTGTTGCAGTGATTCGCTGTCGATGCACCTCAGTGACAAAGTTCTGGTCCACGACTCAGAAACTGGATGAGACATTCAACTCCAGTGTATGCAGACAGTCAT
Organism: Fundulus diaphanus; assembly: GCA_037039145.1. Taxonomy (NCBI): domain Eukaryota; kingdom Metazoa; phylum Chordata; class Actinopteri; order Cyprinodontiformes; family Fundulidae; genus Fundulus; species Fundulus diaphanus. Next base: position 48,088,629 of record CM073131.1, read on the forward strand.
TTTCCCTTGACAGCTTAGGATCTGTGCTGTTCATAGGCGTTGGCCATTGTTCCAGGGTGAGGAAACATTGTTCATGGGTGCGTTATCCCTTAGATGAGGCACTGACCTTCTTGAAGGTGAGGTGGTATTGGGACTTCATGCCAGGAATTAGTGATGTGAAACAGTCCCTGGTCCAGTGTCCAGCGTAAGCAACTGTCCCAGATGTGATGGGTGCCCCACGACACACATATCGGCTGTAAATGCTCAGTTTTATTCTTCCAACCCCAAATCGGCACCGATCTGCGTCTCATGTCAGCCGTGTCCATACTCCAGAATGAACAGACCTGCAACAAAATTAAGATAGAAAAAGAAAAACAGGGGGGGAAGGGAACTCCCCCAACTTAAATTAAAATAGAGACAGTTCTCGATGGAATCAGCTGCTTACTCTCATTCCTTCCTATATTGTTTTCCAATAACTGTAATTTTACCATGTTATCAATTAACAAACTCAAGCGTTGTGTATCATCCTTCCTTTGAGTCACAGGCAAATGGTGTATCAAATATTGTCTGAGCGAACGTATCAAGATTTAAAATCATCAGCTGAGATATTAAAAAGGACACATTTTTTTTTTAACACTATTACTCCAAATAATTCCCCTAAATTGGACTGATTTATTTAGGATCCACACCTGTGTGTTTGATCCATCCTACTGATTTTTTCAGAAGATATCAAGAGTCCCAGGCAAACTCAGGAACCTTCTGCTAAAGTGTATAAAGAAAATGCTGTGTAACTCCATCTATCAAGGAAGAAAGTATAAAAAACACCAAAGGTACATTTTAAAACAGCTCTAAAATCAGTTATGTGCCTTTGTTTAGTAAATTTTTAAGTCAAATTCTGCCGGCCACGAACAATCACCAGCAACTGATGTTGAAAAGTTTATTCACCAGAATTTGCACATCACCAAATGAACAAGTAGAAGATTCCTCTGTTCTTAAATTACTGTGTGACAAGGACATCTGCAGTTTGTGGGACCATGAAAATGTGATTACATATAATGATATCAGTATCTATAATAAAATGATACACACCATTAACATTTGTCATAGATTCCTCAATTTTAGCTGCTTTATTTGAGGATAACTTCGAAACTGACTCATGACTAAATGCAGGGTTAACAAAATCGATCAAATCAACCGCAATATCAGTTTGCACACACTATTAAGGTACAGTTTAACCCAACTTTTAACTCTGTTTAGTTCTGCTTAATGTGTTTTTTTCCCAGGCCTGCAAATGAGCAAAAGTTTATAGGGTTTACTACTCTCTATTAAACAGCTAGATTGAAGTCTGACGGATTATATTTATTTATTTATCTATTATAACTAGGGCTATCAAACAATGAAAACCTTTTAATAACTATTTTATCGCAAATAATATTTTATGTCTGAAAGTATATACATTCATTAGGCATTCTAAAATGCTATTTTGCAATAGATAACGCTAGTTACAATTACACCCTAACAGAAGGTGTTAGAAAAATATAAATGTCATCATTCCATCTTATCAAGCAACAGGCACTAGGTCCGTCCTAAGAGCTTGCCCCCAGGAAGGCACCATTGCCCTCAACCCTAGATAACATGGTTTCCTCAGACAAAGAATGTCTCCTTTCTCTAACTGCGCATAAAGCTGGTGATTTGGTCATCACCCACAATGAAACTTGCTCCCTTCTGTGTTTACCCCATGTTGTAAACTCAAGCCTGTGATTAAATCCTCCTGACCTCATGTGATGTGTGACAATAAATACAAGGGGACAGAGGCAAAACCCCGTGTCCGTGTTGGTTTTCCCTCCAGGACAAAGAGGCCATTCATCACACCCCTAACAGAAGGCATCTTCCCTTTTTTGTGTTTTCCCAATTTATAATGCCTCAAACAGATGTTCAATGTTCTGCCAAATTTTTAACAACTTTTCCAAACTTCTAACCTCTTTCTAACTTTTAGGCTACAGTTCAAAATAAAAAGTTTTCTCCAAAACTCACTAAACTGCAGGCCGTGGTCTCTCTCCAATGCAACTCACCCAATCAGCTTGCTGCTAATACCTCAAATGCTTTACTGCATTGAAACTTGTCCTGCACTTCAACAAACATCATTAATGCATCCACCTTTTTTTATTTTCCAAATTCCCCTTTAGTTTTTATTTTCACCCATATTTTTACTTATCACTTTTACTTAACAAAATTAAACTGCTCCCCAGTCACTGCTCTTATCTTCAGGCCCATGCACACGGAGAAATTCACACCCTCATGAAGACACACACACACACATACACACCCCCACTCTCCGCTGAGTTGCAGGGTCCAACCAATCTCTCCTTCTCTCAAAACCATGGATCCCATATTACCGAGACATTCAAAACATCAGAGAAGACATAACAAATATAACATTTAAGACAGACAGCCTGGCGCGCGCAGAGGGTCTCCTTTTAATACCCTTCCACTCGACGAAACCAACTATTCATTTTAATACAACCTCGGTCTAATCGTCGTGCAATCAGAATCCCCGTTCTGATGCTAGTGAACAATGTAAATGTTCCCTTGGGGCCCCTTTTTCAATCTCTTATCTTCTATAACAGCTCACTCTTAAGGTCTTGCTGCTCTTAGCCTCAACTTAAAGATATTACGTATTCTTGGCCGTTCCTATCGCTACGTTTCTGTGGAGAGTCCCCTTTCTCCGAGGTAACGTTCCACCCCAGTCTTAAAATTCCCCAGACTCGTCAGTCATGGGGGGGGGAGCGACCAACTTCCTGAGACTATTTTTTATTCTTTAGCTTTTTAACCTTTTTATTGTCTTTTTATTTTATTTTTCGACAGCCTCACCACTTGGCTTCTTGGCTTTTATCTCTTTTGTCGTTTCTACCTTATTTTACATTTTTTTGACGTAGACATACAAATAAATCCCATTCAATCATTTCTCGGTTTCAACATAAATTCCATTCAAACCTAGTTGTACTGTTCAGCCTCTGATATTTTGAGAAGAAAGCGTCTCACTTACAGCAACACTTGATTTAGCCTACATCTAATCTTTAGCCAATAGGAGAATCAAAATCTCCTTACTTTTTTTCTCGGGTCGACCCTGTTTTGCTGTAAGGGATTACTTCTTCGTGCCCAAATTCAAAAGGTTCCTCCACTTTAATGTCAAATCCGGGTCACGGCTGACCAAATTGTGGTGGGTGTATTATTATTGGCCTAATCCTGCTTCGCTACTAAAGGCCCATTTTTACCCCGGTTTAAGATTTGACAATAAATGAGGAAAACATTGATCAGAGGTAGAACGGTTTAACTACATATTTAATTCATAGAAATTAAATATGGAGACAGAGTACATACCATTACAAGATGTTCTCACCGCGGTGGATAAATCTGTCTGTCTGTCTGAAGTAAGTTTTACCAAGACATTCCTTTTATCAACTTTAAACTCCTCCTGCATGGCTCAGTGGGAGGATGACTGACCCCCTCTCCTTCTGACCACCCCCCTCAGGGCAATAAAACTCCATGTTTATATTACGCTGGAGCAGGAAGGGAGAGACCCCCCTCTGCTTTCCTCAGTAACCCCAACTAAGATATATTTTTAATTCTCAACACTTCACAGGTGGAACCAGGGTCTGGCTAATTGACTGGTAAATGATTATCAGGTGTGACTGACTGCTGAGGAGGTGAAGTGAAAATTGACAGAAAATAACTGATGACTGAAAACTAACAATAAATAAAGTCAAACCTAACCCAAAAGAGATGAAAAAATGAAAATAACAGAAAAACAAAGCCAAACCAAAACTCAACCATGACATTATCAAAGTTCAAAATCTCCTCAGTTGTAAAGAAAACCTTTTGGTTGATAAAAAAGACGTAGTGGTCCACCAAGAGGAACATGGTTCCGTGTTCCAATTCCATGGCACCGTTTGGCAGCTCGCCTTAACTGTTCTCTTATCGATTCCAGGCAGCACCAGCACAACTTACGTCACGTTTTTTACACAAGTTACGCAGACGGCATTCAGTAAGCAAGTACGACGTGACCAGGCGTAAGTCTAGAAAAGAAAAACAAAAAAATGGCGCCCCATCGGGTAAAGTGATCGAAAGTCCGGTCAACAAGGAAAAATCAGCGGATCATTAGCTATACCTAAAACTAATACGTTTGTGGTGATTTAATGAATTTAGCATTAATCTATAAGAAAGTAAAAGCATAAATTGTCATCTTGATCACTGTGTATGGGGGCGGCCATTAGTGCCCGACATCACATCCTGTGACGTAATGTCGCGGTAAGGCACTGCGCTCTACAACAACAATTATTTAGAATTTCCAGAGGACTTCACCGTTGAAATTCGCGAGACCTATTGTTGAAGCAACAATGCTCACGTGCATGGCAGTTGGATGTTCCAATACATCGGGGAAAAGTGAAAAAAACTGTTTTTTCACCTTTCCAATTCATGATCCACCACGGACTCTTTTGTTGGATTGCCAACTTGCCATCGTGCTTCTGGCCAGAGAGAAAACACGTTGTCTGTAGCCAACATTTCAAAGAAGAATGTCTTCAAGATGACATGAGAGTGAGACTTTTTGGTAGGTTTTTCTTTTTTATAATGTAGAATTTGCCGGGACATTTGTTTACCCATCAGAGGGGCAAAGTGATATGACACACTTAGCAAGAATACTCACTGTTGTGAAGCCCACTTATTTTATGCGACTTTGGTCTTATTTTTTCTAAAATCGCTTGTAAATTTCATGAGTGGCAGGTTGCAGTTTTTTGGGCTTGTTTCTGAAAGTGAAGTTGATTGTTTGGGCTCTAAACTAAGTGACGCTTAAATATCCCTCCGCCTCATAACGCGCTGCAGCTCATCCTCACAGCAGCAGAGTAAACTCAGAAGGTGCCACTGCCCATATTTTCTGCAGTTTACGGTTGCAATAACTGATGATAACTGCTGAAAGTAGATTAGGTGGTGCAGATCACCATTTTGAGCAGAGATTGGTTCTAAAGAAGAGTTTTATACTCAGAACATTGCAGAGCCCAATCTATAAACTGTACTTTAATGTTTATTTGTTGTCTTTTTATGTCTGTAAAATGTTAAATTAGTATTACTTTAAATTTAAATGCTTAATACCATGTCTATTTTTCTTTAAGAGTTTAAAAAAATTTCCCCAAATTGTAATCGATAAGAGAATCGATAAGGAATCGAATCGTTTCACAGAATCGATAAGAGAATCGGAGTCGTAAAAATCTTAGCAATTCCCAACCCTTGTCCCTGTGGCTCTACGCTCTTTCAGGAGGAGTGAATGCTGCTTGTAGAGACTTGATGCAACCTGCTGGGTTTCCTTAGAGATGAAACTTTTTTAACAATCTGTATGATTTGATTGGATTTTACTTTGCAAACAGCCTTGAGAAGACATGTGTTGTGAATTAACGTTATATAAATTAAATTTAATTGTACTGAAGTGAAGAGTTTGATTTTCAAGATTAACATATGTATGTATATATTATCTTTCATCACATCACAGCTGTTGGTTTTATTAATTCCTTGGATTTAAAACTTTGCCATTACACTGTTACTTGTCAGAACTTTTCTCTCCAGACATTTTCATTAATTTCCATGAGATGGACTGTGCTTATATGTCATGTCACACAAAGAAGTGTGGGATTTCTAGGGTTGATGAAGCTGTGTGGAAATGGATGAAATGCTGTAGTTCGCTCTTTGGCATGTAGGGGGTTCCATAGAGCCACAGGAGTCAGTTTAAAATAGACTTGAGTCAGACGTTTTGGTTTTCATTAACCGAAAGTTGTTCAAACGTCCACTAATCAGGAATAAAGGTGTTTTATGTGGGGTAAAAGAGTGTCAGTATTTGCATCCATGTGGATGTTTCACAGGAACAACTTGGTGACTGTATTTCGTAATTTACTGTTTCTACTCTAAGAGAGAAATTACGGAACTGACTTGACTGACTGGTTCAGTTTATCACAGGAAAATTGCTTCTGAGAATAACTCTGTTCATCTCTTGCGGTAAATAGATTTAGACTTAGACAACTTTATTTGTCATTTTGTATGCAGAGAGTACGTACAGAACGAAATTTCGTTGCATACAGCTTGTAAAATTGCAGTAAAATTTAATTACAGTATTAGATGCAGCAGTGATTTAAAAGTAAACAACTTTTTTTTCTTTTTTTTTTACAATTTAAATGTAGACAATGCAGGAGGTGTGAGGGGTCTCTGATGATGTTACGAGCTCAGGACATGCAGCGCTGAGATGAAATGTCTTTTATGGAGGGAAGAGGAGCCCCGATGATCCCTTCTGCTGTCCTCACCACTCTCCTCACGTTCTTCCAGTCGGGGGCACTGCAGCCTCCACCCCACACAGAGAGACAGCTGGTCAGAATGCTCTCTATGGTGCTTCTGTAGAAGGTCGTGAGGATGGGCGGGGGCAGGTGGGCTCTCCTCATCCTCCTCAGGAAGTATAATCGCTTCTGTGCCCACAAACGAGGTTGTCCGTGATGTGCACCCCCAGGAACTTGGTGCTGCTGACCACCTCCACAGCTGAGTTGTTGATGAGCAGTGGAGCTTGGTGGGGCCGGTTCTTCTTGAAGTCGACGATGATCTCCTTCGTCTTCTCCATGTTCAGGATCAGGCTGTTGTCTCTGCACCAGCCCACCAGCTGCTCCACCTCCTCTCTGTAGTCCTGGTTGTTGTCGTCTCTGATCAGGCCCACCACCGTTATGTCGTCAGCAAACTTCACAATGGGATTGGTGGTGAACCTGGGGACGCAGTCGTGTGTCAGAGTGAACAGCAGGGGGCTCAGGACGCAGCCCTGAGGGGAGCCCGTGCTGAAGGTGATGACATCAGAGGTGTTCTGTCCGACCCGGACCGACTGAGGTCTGTTGGTGAGGAAGTCTAGCAGCCAGTTGCGAAGAGGTGTGCTGAAGCCCAGATGTTCCAGTTTTACCACCAGATGCTGTGGGATGATGGTGTTAAATGCTGAACTGAAGTCCAGGAACAGCATCTGTACGTGCGTGTTTCTTCTCCTCCAGGTGTGCCAGGCTAAGGTGAAGAGCAGAGGAGATGGCGTCCTTAGTGGAGCGGTTCCGCCGGTAGGCAAACTGGAAACGGGTCGAATGTTGGGGGGAGTCTGGAGACGATGTGTTCTTTTACCAACCTTTCAAAGCACTTCATCATGATGGGAGTCAGTGCAACAGGCCTGTAGTCGTTGAAACAGGTGACTTGAGGTTTCTCAAATAACAAGCACGTCTCACTGAAAAACTATATATATCCACGCTGGTCCACAGGGGGAAACATAATATTGTCACAACTTGGCTCCTCAGTACGTTTCAGTCCCACGTTTTATTTGGCCTATTCAATAGCTTGTGACTAGGTCACATGATAATCAAGTTTTCCCCCAGCGAAAAAAACAGCATGTCTGCCATTGCCTGAGGAAAACTAAACATTTAAGTAAAGCAACTGGTTGATTAATGTTCTTGATGACTCTCGAACAGACTGCTGGTTTGTATTTTTTAGAATTTTCAATAAAAGTTTTGAAGACAAAAAAGATAGCAGCCTTCATTGAAACAGCCTCAACATATGGGTGAGGGTTGGGTTAGGAAAATTTTAGGAAAGTTTTGCTGCACAAACCAGCACAAAGATAGCACAGTTGATTGACACCAAATTAATTTATTTTTGCAAATGTGAGCAGGGCCACGGGAGTGGTTTACCTTTGATGACCTCTGGAGAACATTTTTCTTTATATCTTTAGAATGATAGGAGCACAAATGAAAATGTTTGCTGCACAAATCAGCCCAAACATAGCCGAGGTGATTGACACCAATTTTATCTGATTTGAAGAAGGTGCGGGGGCCAACTTCACTCAGGACAATGAGAGAAGTTTCCTCTCCTCTCTCTGTTTCTGTTGCTCGATGTTTCTTGCTCATGGTTTTTCATGTGCTTATATAAATTTGTTGTGTTTCCACTGCATTTAACTGGCTTTTTACAAACCATACAGCTTGCTTTCATTTGCGGTATTAAAATACAGCCAAACGGGGCTACTTTCCCTCTTCATTTTTTTTCTATCGCTCTCTTTCTCTCCCCGTCTGAGGACATGCAACGCGGTTGTTTGTGTGTTGAGTGGAGAGAGAGCTGAGTGGGCGGGCCAGGCTGAGCCTGCGTGCTGATTGGCTGGCGCTGCTGAGCCATGTGATGTTGCGAGAGCGGAGGGGGAGCAGCAAAGTGCTGTGACACAGACGGGGAGACTGGTGAATCTGTGTAGAAGTGAGGGTACGCAATGTTGACAGAAAAAAAGGTGGGTATACGCCGTATACCCCTGTATACCCTGGACTACACCCCTGACGCACACTATTATTCATGTTTTTGTTGATAATCTCAGAGAAGAAAGATTCTCTTGCATTTTTTAGTTGTAAGTTATATCTGTAAAGTCTCTCTTTATGGATGTCATAGTGAACCTGAAGTCTCGTCTTTCTCCACCTGCGTCTAGCTTTTCGAAACTCACTTTTTTCACTTCTAACTGCTAAAGATCTTCTCCACAGAGCTTTTTTCTTCCCAGAAACAACCTTCACTTTAATTGGAGCGATGCAATCAATGATATCTGAGACTTTAGAATTAAAGTTATCTACTAGCTCATCTGAGTCACAGCACAATGTTGAAGTAGAACAGTAAGGTTGGATAAAAGTTTCCGTGGCATCATCCTTAAAGTTGCATTTTCTTATGATGGCCCTTTGGCTAAATGAGTCACTGAAAACAAGCTCTGATCTTTCTCTTAGTTTGGCAGGAAGAATCTGGACAGAGATCCAGCATAAGGTGTTTTATAGCCAGTAGGCCCTGCCCCAGTTATGACTAAGAGTAGCCTTCATAGGCCCCATACAAGGACAGTGCTGACAGTGCTGAATCCAAAATAAGTGCCTTTCTTAGCCTTCATCACCGCGAGCCAGAGTGAGCCTCCCAGTCCTGGATTGCTAACTTCCCCCAGAAAATGTTCAGTTAAGTGCTGCTGAAAACATCCCTTGAATGTCACCCTGTCACAAAACATTATGCTAGTGGCATTCTGTTTGTCACAGAAAACAGGGAAAGATGGTGTGAGATTAAACAATTTGGGTATCATTTATTTTTCAATGTTTTTAACTTTGTTTTGAAGCTAAAACTGAAGCTAGCTCTAGCAGCCCTGCAAGCAATCTGCTAGCCCTTTTGAGCCCGATGCTAATGTGTGTTGGGTTGTGTATTAAGGCTATGGCAAACTTTATGTCCACAAGGGCACTAAATACTATTAGGACATTGTTTGTTTTGCACTCATTACACAGAAACATGAAGAAATAGTGAGTAAATTGGGCTGATATTCACAGCCCAATCCCTAATAGACTTAGTTTTATTTGATAAAAGATTAAACAGCATTTATCGGTGTTTAATTGTGCAACACAAATGTTTACATATATGTGAAGAAACATAATATTGTCTGGAATTAACCAGAACATCTTGAACAGTGTAATGTGCTGGCATTCATCTAGACTAGGAGTCACCAACATGGGGCCCGCAGGCTCACATGTGCGGCCCTCGAGCCTGTTCTAAAGACAGCACAACCCGTCAGTGAGCTGCATCCAAAACTTCATTTTATTCTGTTCCTCTTCCTGTTTATCCACACTTGTGTTTACATAGATTTAAAAACAACAATATCTATAACAAAGCATGAAAAATGTTTATTTTACATAAAGTTAAGGTGAACCAATGAAGTGGCTCTCAGTTTCAAAAAGATTGGTGAACTCTGGTCTAAAGCTTATTGAGGTTGCTAACTTGATATCTTATTTACTCACCACTTCTTCTTTTTATTCTCTTGTTCTTCTCCTTCATTCTATTTCAGGACTATTTAGCAAAAAATTACACTTGTTGCTACGCAACCGAACTAATCCTCCTTGAAATCACATGCAGAATAGAAAAGCTCAAAACTGTTTCTATAGTAGTAATCTATGGTAACAAACATTTTGTCACAACCCTCATAAAAGGCCTCAGAACTGTTCTGGTCAAAGCTGCTGGCAAACAGCCCAAATGATTCCCATCCGCTCCATGTGAAAGATTGTGTACATAGAAAGTTATTTGCATAAATACTGTCCTGGGTGAGCCCCTGTTTCTGGGCCCCCACTCCTAAAAGACTTTCTCTCCGCAGCCAGAAGGGGAAGGTTTGCTGCACACAAAAAGACACAAAAAGAAAATAAATCGGAAAGCAACTGAGAGATGAAAAAATGCATTTCTTTAAACTGGTGCTCTTGTCCATCCTTGACCTTACTGCCGCTCTGGAGAAGAGCCCGTATTGCCAAAAATCACTACCAGTTGAGTTTTAGGGTTATTTAAAGCAGTACTAAGTCATTTTTTAGGGCCGCTTGTGCAACGTTGCTTATTTTGTTGCCCAAGTAAGTGACTTCACCGTCATAAACAAGACCCATAAACCAGGACTTGGGACTCACGAAATTTAAAAAAAAAAAAGTCAGAAGTCGCTCATAATGAGCAGATTCGTAACACTGCTGTTGATGCCAATGGCGTTACACTGGGTTGCCGTAAAGGTGCTTGCCTTAGTGCAAGAACGAGAACAGAGCCGCAAGACCGCCTCCGGGTCGGCGCACAGACAGTTGCGTGTCTGGTTTTTCACCCAGAAACACTAGGGGGAGATGACAGAAAAAGTTAGATTACCATTAGAGGGACTTAGAAGAGGATATGTTAAGCTTAGTGGTGCTTTAATTGACCTGGTGACCAGTCACATCTTCATTATTTATTTAGTTTTTAGTCATTACCTACGTACTTATTCTACTTTTGTGCAGCGGGCTTGTGAGGAACTCTTTCAAGAACGGAAGAGGAGCTTTTTACTGTCTGCCAACCTGCTGCTGGTCTCATTTGATCCAGCTGCAGAATGGAGGGAACATCTGTCCACAGGCTGCTGGGTGAGTCCCATCTGCTGGATGTGTGTTGGTGTGGAAATGTTGAGAGACCATCACTGCTGCTTCCCACAGCAGAGCGCTGATTAAAGCTCCAACTAACCTGAGAGTCATTTCTCTGCAGCTCTCATCTCTCTGCTGAGCTGCTCAACAAACCAAGGTGAGAAACTTCTTTTATTAGTCCCTCTCTCTCTGTTTGAGTCCAAGATGGAGCATTTTCTGTTTGAGGGTCAATTCTGCTCTTTGTAACAGTCATGCATATTAATGTCAATAATTGCCAATATTTAACATTATGTCTTCTCAGTCCTCCCAGCTGCTCTGACTGTGAGTCCCAGCAGATCTCAGTTCTTTGAAGGAGACTCTGTGTCTCTGAGCTGTGAGGAGTACAACAGCTCTGCTGGATGGACTGTGAGGAGGAACACAACCAGACCAGAGTCTGAGTGTGGAGACCAGTGGGGATTATTTGATGGTTCTATGTGCAACATCAGCTCGTTAAGCTTAAGCAGCAGTGGAGTTTACTGGTGTGAGTCCAGAGAGGGAGCAGCCAGCAGCAGCATCCAGCTCACTGTCACTGGTAAGATCAGACTGTGGAGTTAGTGTTGATGAAGCTGTGTGGAGATGGATGAAATGCTGTAGCTCAGGTTTCTGTAGGTCAGGGTCTCTGTGAGCAGCTTCAGTGGAAGATCAACACATTTTCACTCCATCAGTGAACTGATCAGAATCTCTCCATAGACAAATCTTCAAGCTTAGCTCCGCCCACTTCTTCACCTCCTGCCTCAGCCTCCCTCCAGGTCAGGCTGGTCTGCCACCTGGTGGTCTTCTGTCCGTACATCGTCTCCTCTCTCCTCGTGGTGCTTTCTTAACGACACAGAGCCAAAGGTAACTCATTTACGATTTACTATCATTCACTTGTTGCCTCAAAGTTTTTTTATGGTTGATAATGTTCTTTATTATTCTTTTTAAATGTCATAGACTAGAGGAAGTGACCCGCCTGCCTCCTTGTCGATAACTCCTCCCTCCCAGGATGAGCAGGGATTGGACGATAATTATGTCTACAGTGATGTCATCACAGAGCTTCACTTCTGATCTGATTAACTCATCACTCTCTGCTCCTTTTTGCTGTTATTTTACAGCTCTCCAGATTAATGTAAACCTTTTATTTTTTCACCTGAATCTGACTTTGACTTATTTTGGTCTCATGTAAACATCTAAATGTACTTTCTTCAATTCTTTTGTAAAACTTGCTGAAACTTTTCCAGGGAATAAAATCTTGATTTTTGTCATTTACAAGCTGGAGGTCTCGGGTGTTTCTCTCGGTCACCATGAGTTGGATCTGATTCAGTCAGTGTAAAAATTAGTAAATATATCTGGGGTTTATAAAATGCTGCATTGGTCATTTTTCACTATTTTCACTGCTCTGTTCATTTTAGACCTCCATCCATCATCCTCGTCTTTTCCTGAACCAGATCATCAGCTCTGACATCTTCAGAAGAAACATCCCAAGGCTTCCCTCCCATCTTCCTCCTCTTGCTAACAAATGGAGTCTGCAGAGGGTTTCACCAGATCAGCGGTCAAACATCGTCCTTTCAGTGACGCGTTCTGCCACCAGCCGTCTCTTCCCAGCTAACCTGGGTGGTCTGCTGAGACGGTGCTAGATCAGCTGTTAAACAATCAGTGGGACACGTACATTAACACAATATGGATGGATGAAAGATCTTTAATTTGGAGTTCACCCATGTGGCCTGTAGGGGGCTCCGTGGAGCCTTTGCAGTCAGCTTTAGACATGCTGAAGTCAGCAGTTTGGTTCTCATTAAAATGTATATTAATATGGAAAAAAGGGTAATTTTGTAAAAAAAAAAAATTAAACAGCAAGTGATTCAAACTTATACCAGTGAGGAATATGAGTTTTACTTAAGGTGAAATAAAATCAGGACTTGCTGTGAGATTTGTTTTCCATGTGGATGTTTGACAGGATCAACTTGGTGGCTACAGCGGCAATTATAGTGATGCTAAACGTGTGATTTTGGTGATTAAAGCGAAGCCAGAGTGAAATCAAACCTGCGGTGGATGCAAAGCGATAGCTGCTCGAATTGAAAAAGATGAACTTTTGTGTCTCATCGCGCCACCAATCAGGAACCGGATGTGGCTGTGACATGGGGTGAAGGCAGGGGAGCAGCACCATATTCTGAACTCTGCACACGCTCTGTGTCAGAGGGCCTTTGTCCTCTATCCATTTGTCGAGCTCTGCAGAACGAAGTCCAGATTGGACCAGTCCTGGAGAAGAGTGAGTGTGGATGCTGGAGTGGCAGTTAAGTGAAGACGTCACTAGATGGCGCTGTTGTACTGCTGTTTCCTGGCAGCGCATACAAGATTTGTCTCGTTCTAAATTTCACAGAAGGTACATTTCTCCAATTAAAAGATCATAAATGTTTCCGGGGATCATCAAAGTGATTTCTGACGAACGTCAGAATGGGATTGGGTCAGAACATCTCCTAAATGTCGGGTGTTCCCGTTCTTTGGTGGGCTGGTCCCATCACCAGCGGTCCAGGGAAGGAGCAGTGGGTGACTGATGCATGTGGAGAGTCAGGGCTGGTCCAGCAGGTGAGCGTCTGCAGCCCAGATGGCTGAAGAGGTGAATGCTGGTTCTGATAGAAAGGTGTCCGAAGCATAAACAGAACAAGCCGTTTCATTTAAACAAATATTTATGACATGAACAACTTTTTAGGTCAGTTAACCAAGAGTCATTCTAGCCAACAGAGATGTGTGAATCAGTGTAACTTAACAGCCAACGGCTAAGGAAATGTCGTGCTGCTTTAAAAGTCAGCCTTTGACTAACGTAACGTTGTCCTGAAGTTCAGATTTCTGCCTACAGAGAACACATCAGAGGTGTCAAAGGTATTAATCATTTACTCAAGTAGGATACATACTAGGGTTTATAAATACTTCTTTATAAGTTGAAGTATCAACTAAAACCTTTTGCTCAAGTAAAAGTATAAAAGTACCAGATATAAAACTACTTAAAGTATTAAAGTAGAAGTAATTTAAGTTATAAAAGCTCCCCCCTTTACTAGAATTGTATGATGTTAATATTGAAAGGTGGGGCGCACTGGTGGCGCAGCGAGTAGCGCGACCCATGTGTACGGAGGCCTTAGTCCTCGACGCGGTCGACCCGGGTTTGACTCCGACCCGCGGTCCTTTGCCGCATGTCTCTCCCCCTCTTCCACCCCCTTCCTGTCAGCCTACTGTGTAAAAAAGTGAGCCAGTAGAGCTGTGAAAAAGCTCCAAAAAAAAAAAAAAATATATATATATATATATATATATATATATATATATATATATATATATATAGTAAAGGTGCATATAGATGCAATGCTAAGCATCAATATGGGTTTCATGGAGAAGAAAATCTGATGTTTCCTTACCTGTAAGTATTGGTGCAAAAAGTCAAACTTCAGAGACATATTATCAATCACCTTTTACTTATTATTGGAACGTGAATTAACATCCAAGCGTAGCTACAGGAATTTATGAGGGCAACAGATGTAAAATAACAAAATTGGACATTAAAATGAGTGCATTACCCTCTTATAACAGTTACCCATGTATTGCTGTCTGTATAAAGTAGACAGTGTTGTCAAAATGAATGATTAAAAAATAGTTAAATAATCCTAAAAATGCAATGTTCTTCTTCTGTGTTTGTTGGGGCATTTGGTTAACAACTGCCTCAAACCACAATCAAATCACTCTGTTCGGTTAGCGCTGTTTATCTGAATATATTTTGTTTTTGTCTTTTATTGACAGGCCAGAACGAAGACAAGCTGAAATAAAGTAGAAATAATGAGACTATTTTAAAAATGTAAGAAGTAAAAGTAAAAAGTAGGCTAAAAAAGAATTACTCCACTAAAGTATAAATAACCAAAATTTCTACTTAAGTTGGATTACAAAGTATTTGTACTTAATTACTTGACACCTCTGGAACACATATGGTAATAAATGAGCAAGCAAGCAATTTAGACGTCAAGAAAAGCTTTTATTTAACAGTCTTTTAGTGGAACAGATGACAAAAAAAGCCTTTACCTCCAAAAACACGAAAAAGAAAACATGTATAACCCCAACAAGAGAAAAGAAAAACACAAACAGAGTCAAGCAATTCTCTGTGTTAGATTAGGGCAATATTTCTGATATAATGAATATAGCGAACAGTGTCTCAGGCTTAGACACCAGGGACCCCTTCTTCAAACGTTGCTTAAAACATCCAAGATGACTTCATCCGGCTAATCATGATCCGGCTAATCGGGTTCTTCGAACACACCTGTTGTTTATGATTAGTATGGCTGGATTGAGTTATCTGAGACAACTGCGCGTTCATGCGTTTGTTTAAAAGGGGAAATGTATCGATAGTAGAAACAATGATCAACAACGCTGCTATTGGCTGTTCAGCATGGCCAAAGAACGCCCACATTTTTTCTCCCAAGCAGAACAAGAGCTTTTAATGGAAGGTTATGATGAATTTGAGTCATTAATTAAAACGACAGGGAACACCTCAAAGTCTGCTAAAGCCAGGAGAGAGGGCTGGCAAAAAGCAGCAGACAAATTAATGCGTAAATACTGTCCATGGTAGATGTTTCTATCGCTTTCTACAGTATGTATTTTTGCATTTTAATAATTTCATATTTACTTTGTTCTTTTATGTCAGAGCCTCCACGGGACCCACTAGAACATGGGGAAAAACGTGAATATTCTACAAAATGGTAGCCTTTAATTATTATACTGTATTTTAAAAAGTCAGTTGTTATGGCAAAAGATCCAATATTGGTGTCATTGCTTAGACTCTGGAAGTAAAAGACACGTGCAAACTGGGAATTTTAACAAAAAAGTATTTATCTATAAAAAAAATGAAGTTCTTCCTTTTCCAAGTCATCCACAGTTTACACGGTAAAACTGTATCGCTCCGTGGCTAGATAATCCATCCATAGTTTTTTCTAATACAATATACTGCTCGACAGGAAGCAAGCCTTTCAAAGTTTAAACTAAACTTCACAATAAAATGGCCCGAACAAATCTTCTTACTAAATATGATAAAAATAAAAAGCAAACCATCATACAAACAACTTAAATATTTTCTATTTATGGCTCTAACATAACTTTTCCCTCTTTAAAAGCCACTGTTAAATGATGTGTTTGTCTGTTTATACCAGCCACCAAGAAAATCTCTCTACACTGTTGCGCTGCGCTCAAGGATCCTGTCTATTGCGCAATACACGATTAATTCGAAAAACTCTGCAAATTATTCTTGCACCTTCCGCAACAGGTTGCAGTCGTAAAAATGGACATGGCTACGGCAGACTTCCCTATCTCCTCCGCTCATAAAGCTGTGATCTAATCCTGTTTACATGAAATAAGCCTGGTCGCCAGCAGGTTTAAGCTGGCGCACATGTTGCTATGACAACAAGTGCAGGATGAGTTTCGAAGAACCAAACGATCCAAGATCATGCCAAATCGTCAACAATCAAATCCAGCTGAGTTAGCGACGTACGAAGAACGGACCCCAGATTTAGAGAAAGATGACAAGCTGAGTTTCATATATACAAACATGAGGAAAGTCCAGATTCTGAGCAAATATAGAAAGAGAAATTGGAATTTATGAAAAAATGTAAGGACAGTTACCAAATTTTCCTCATAATGTTAAGAATTATCCTCATGTTTAAAATATTTTTCCGTAAAAAAATGAATGATTAAAGAACCGTTTTAGGTTCTTTAATCATTCATGCAAGCAGAATAAAATAATAATAATAATTGATGTGCCAAGTCTGATCTGATGACTCTCTTTTTTCTATTTTTTTGGATTCTTTATTCCTATACTTAACCATCTAAAAATATTTTGCCCAAAAAGATAAGTGAGAATGAAAACATGTCATTCTACCACAAGAGGTACTGAAATCAAACACAGGAACAACAGCAGAGGGCGCTTTACAGCAAACACACCAAGAAAAAGTGATATTTTACTAAGACTATGGTGATTTTTTCCCCCTGTGTTAGGAAAAAACCTATCCTTTATCCATTTCTCAGTAACCATAGATATAACGAAATAAATAAAAAGTTTTAACAAGTAAAAGGAAAAAAACTTCCTAAATATTCAGTAAGCCTGTGTAAAAAAAAATTAACTGATGGATTTTATTTAGAAAATTTGGATATGGCTTTTAATCTCATAACATTTTAGAAGGCCAGCATTGAGTGAAAGGTTGATGTTTAAGTCACTGCCTGTTATGACGAAAAGTAGAAATACCAGAACAAAACCTGGAAGATTCTGGGTGAAAAAAGAAAAAAATATTTATACATCTTTGGTTTGTCCTTTGCTTTTCTTTCTGTATTAAAAAATATTTTATAAAACAACAAAAGATATTTCAGAACTTAAAGTAAAAAAAATAGATTCATCTTAAGAAACAGAAAGCTGGATTAAAAAAATGGTTCTAATTATCCGTTATTATGCTATTGAGGACTTCAACAAACATGAGAAACAGGTTTTGGTTGTTTGACTTTTTGAACTTATGCTGAGTGCAACATTGTGTGTATGCTGTGAGCGGGTGAAACCAAGGTCAGATTCTTAGTTTGTGCACATAAAGCTGATTCTGAAAGGAATAAAAACACAAATATAGTGAATTACAAGCACCACAAAAAGCAGAACTGAAATAGTTTATGTTTTACTTGCTACATTTCTCACCCAAGAGAAGGAAAATCCCAGGCAAACAGCATGGGACCACACAAAGAACCCTGGGGAATGCCCACATACAGAAAGGGGATTGTGACATCACACTGCAGCTCAATGCCATGTTGGCTAAGCCAGCTGCAGATGTAGGCTACAGATGCTACAGGCTCAATCATAAACAGAGCGAGGACTCTTTAGCCAAAGCAGAAGTGCGTCAGTCGCAGATAATGGATAATAGCTGTCCGAATAATGCAGTCCTAGACTTCTTTAGCCTAGGAACCCCACAACATCCCTTACCGGTGCTAAGATGCTTTAAGGTTTCCCACAATCCTCTGCATGACATGACGTGTCTGCACAGCCCCCCTCACAGAAATCAACAAAAATGCCCGGAGAAAAACACGCACTTTGTAGTTCTTGTTCAGGAGGCTGTAGGCCCAGATCTGACTCTCATCATCCGTGTGCGTCTCCGTCATGTAATGACGTCAGAGGTAAAGGCTGTCTGAATTCAGCACAGCAGTCCAAAGCTCCTTTCCTCCCCATGATAGTGTTCTCACTGTTGACCCCGTGAAAGGTCAGGAACAGGAGCTGGGAGCTATAATTAGGGGTATTCGGATGAGGTTAAGATCCCAGCAGTAACCATAGGACATTGTTAGGCACCAGAAATGGGAATGAAACAGAAGATTGCTCAACTTTAACGTTATTTGGACGGTGTGTGTATATATATATATATATATATATATATATATATATATATATATATATATATATATATATATATACAGAATTTGCAAACACAAATGACATTCTATGACACAAAGTGTTATTGATGCCCCAGGTTTGACCACCTTAGAGTGTGTTGGAAAAGTATTCGCCCCTCTTGGCTTTTTTTTTTTTTTTTCCTCACAACCCTGAATTAAAATGGCGTGGGCGGCCCTCTCTTGGCAGGTTTGCTGTGGTACCAGTGATTATGCTAACAAGTCATGCGACACTTAAGACACACGGCTGGACTTTATTCCATTAATTATGGTCCATTTGAATGTAATTGGTTGGACAAGAACATTTTAGGGTCTTCATAGCAAAGATGTGCAATTTTGTAGCAATTTTCAGTTTTTGTATTTATTTTTAGAGTTCTCATTTTACGTCACCATCCTAGACAGTCTTGTGCAGATTCATCACATGAACCAAGATTAAAATCATGTAAATTACAGGTAGGAATGTAACAAAATAGGTAAAAAGCCAAGAGGGTTGAAAACCTTTGCAAGGCCCTGTGTGTCCTAGAAATGTTCTAAAATGTCCCCAGATTGGAAATAGGGCAAACTAATGTACACAAGAGCATTCAGGAATCATCTAAATGACTTTGTAACATTAACACGAGCTCTTTAAGCAGATATATAAAAAAAAAATACAGCACTAGTAACAGCTGTAAACAATAGGATCCCTCCTGGTCCGGAGGCTCTTATGGATAAAAATTTGCCACAATCGCGGTCCGTAACATCTCTGACAATAACAGCAATCATCCTCTTTGTTCCCCTCCCTCAGTGTCTCTCTCCGACCACCACCTATAGACTTCTATGTAGCAGAGCTGCCAGTAAGACCACATCCATCCCAGAATGCAAAGCGGTGGGACATCTGTGCCCATCCCCGTCACAAAGTAATACAAACTCAACAAAACTGAGAAACGCCATTTTGAAAGCTGGGGATAGAATCGTCAAAGAAGAGCTTCTAATGTACCCAGTTTAACCCTTGAGAGCAACATGTTTCACAGCAGCAGAACGTAGAAAAAAGACGAGGAACCCTACTGAACGGGTTCTCCATCACTGCAGTTCACTTAGAGATGGACCTGCAGCTAATCATCCATAAAGACCTGAGGAACTTGCACGCGGTTAAAGCCAACAGAGGAACAGTCACCGCAACGACTGGGAGCAAAAGGGGCAGATACTGCTGAATGTCTTCATCCTCATCTTCGTCTTCTTCCTGGTATCTTCTTTGGTTGATCCAGATGTCATCATCGGTATCATGGATCTGATCTGCGGACCAGAATCAGGGGTGATTATCAGCTGTCAGAGCGCTGAACGAAGAGGAATGTACATTTATTGCACCCTGATCACCAGTAATGTCTTTGTTCCACTCCCACACCCCCATCCTGCCACTGGACAACCTCACCTTCGCGGACCACTCTCAGCTTGATGATCAAATTGGGCTCAGAGATCAGAACGGCTCTCTTCTGACGGCTCGTCATCGCCTGGACGACCCGACACTCGTACACGCCGCTGTCGTCGGCCGTGGAGTTCTTCAGGACCAGAGACACTTCGCCCTCCCTCATCTCTTTATCCAGCAGGTCCACTCGGTCCTTAAAGGCCCGGTCCTGGAAGTCTGGATAAACGTGCTGATCTCTGTAGAGAAAGATGTAGGCCATCTTCTGGTCAGGTCGGCTCCACTCCAAATACTTGACCGGGTCTATCCGGTTGGGAGCTCGGCATGGCAGAGTGACGGTCCGTCCTTCCAGGGCTTTGATGTGGATCTCAACTGAGGAAGGTGAAGAAGACAGATGTAAATAGAACATATTGTTGTTTCGTAAGCAGTGCCAAATTCAACAAAGTAATGAATCTTCTGACTAAATGTCAGGCTAAGGTTTAAAAACTCAATAAGGGAGCAGCTGAAAGGACTTAATGTATTTGCTGGTTAAAAGTTTATCATTTGTAACAGTAATAACTTTTTTCCCTAATTCTACTGAGATACAGATAAGTCATAAGTGAAAAAAAACAAAAACATTTGAGTGAGTCTTCAATGTCCAGGAGTTGACATCCCAGAAAATGTCCTCCACAGTGTTAGAAAACTAATACTAAATCCCACTGAACATGGTGAAACACGGTGGTGGAGTCATCAAGCTGTGGGCGTGTTGTTCTGCACTGAGGACAACGATGCTGGTTAGATTTGATGGAGGATGAACGGAGCTAGATCTAGGAAAATCCTGGAGGAAAACCTTTCAGAGGCTGCAGAAGACCTGAGACCGGGGTGAAGGTTCACCTTCCAGCAGGACGACCACCCTGAACATGCAGCCTTGTTGTTGTTGTTGTTGGCAGTTCTGATTTTAACCAGTAGATGGAGCGCCAGATCAAGTCTACCTATACACTCCTGATCAAAATCTTAGGACCAGTTAAAAAAAAAAAACCCTCCTTAAACAGAAATTAAAGTGTCAAAAACTGACTCATGTTGCTGAAAGTGGTGAAAATGGCTTCACGGAGGGCATCCACTGTCTGGAACAGATGTCCGTTGTTGTAAAGCTTCCTTGCCATCCATCCCCAAATGTTCTCAACTGATTTAAGATCAGGGGAACATGCAGGATGGTCCAAAAGGGTGACGTTATTCTCCTGGGAAAAAGTATTGGTCAGACAGGCATTGTTGTCCTGCAGGGGAAAAAAAAAACCCGGTCATCCCCACAGAGACGAGGGCCCTCAGTCATGAGGGACGCCCGCTGTTAGGCGCCCTGCACAACCTGGAGCTCCATTGTTTCATTGAAGGAAAAATCTCCCCAGACCACGATGAGCGCGCCCCCTCCGCTCCTTCGTGCTCCCTTGTAAAGTCCAAACGGGCAGTTTTGTGTCGTTGAAGGAGACGTGACCTTTGAAGACGTTTCTTGTTTTTGAAGCCCTTCCTTCACAGAGGCCGGCTTTGTGGTTGTTGGGCTGCAGTCAGCAGAAATGCAAAGTAACCGTTTTACCTCTTCCAACCTCCGCAGTGACCGCACATTGTGAGAGGCCTTGTTTATGCAGCTCAACAATCCGGCCACGTTCAAAGACGGTGAGGTCTTCACAGCGTGATTACTCAACAGGAAATGACATGCAATCCACATTTTTGCACAGATTTTGGTCTTAAACTTTTGATCGGCTGATAAAACAGCCCATTTCTGTCAAATTGTTTTTTTTTGTTTCTCAATAAATTGTCTGCTTACAACTTTTGGTCTCTTGTTCCCATTTCTTCTTTTTCTATTTTGACGCTCGACTTAGAGCCTTCTTAATAGCCAACAGTGCAAAATGGAAGCAATTTTAGAAGAAAGGTGCATCAAGTGAGTGCATTTCTTTATAAGCGTATAAAACATCCTCTGGGCTGAAAATGCAACCTCCATGTGGTTTTTAAAACAAATACACTTATTGCTCTATCTAGCTGCTTGTCCTGTTTGACAGGCAGCCTTTGCACCAGTGTAAATGACAGAACACGCCCCAAACGGGCAGGGCGTGCACTGTTGTTGACAGACACCTTTGTGAGTTCAGACGTGGCGAGTATAAACCCGTAATTAGAGTGGCCCAGTCAAAGTGCAGAGCAAAATCCAACTGACAATGTGTGGCAAGGCTCGGAAACCAAAAAAATGGGTAAGAGTTATATATTACAGATGTTCAATGCTGGTGATAAAAAAAGCTGAAACTGCAATTAAAGGTGGCTCTGAAGAGGAACAAATGCATGCCACACTTTTCAGTTCTCGGTATTCATGGTGCATGAACACTTTTACAAAGAATCGCACCGTATTGGGTTACAGCTGCTCTGAGACGTGCTTAAAGACGGACGCAAGCCGCTGGAAGTGAGAACGACTCAAACCGAGCTGACATTCCCGCCGTCTGTTGAGGAAATGAAGAAACAAAGAGCTGCGGTGGACGACAAGCACCCAGAGTGCTTGCCTCAGGGCAAGAGAAGATTTCCTGGAGAGAAAAAATAAATCTATCTAACCGGAAAGCCATCAACAAGCAGAAGAAATAATGGAGCAAGAACTGTATAGGAAAGGCGTCAGTGCCCCAGCAGAGGTTCAGACCGGTAGACCTCTGGACATGCTTTCGTCTTTTACAAAGGAGAAACATCAGGATGTCAAGTAGTGCTCAGTGTTAGAGCTGCAGGACATGTTGCAGATATAATGTCTTGTGTCTGAAATCTAAACATCCCAAGGGAGCATTGGGAACGCTGGCATTGCTGACTGCTATCGAGTTTGCATGACCATAATGGAGTCTGCCTGCAGGACGGGGTCCCTCTGCAGCAGATGCTCCTTCCTGATCCAGACCATCAGGAAGCAGGAAGAGCTGGAAGCCCTGATCCTGAGACAAACACCAGGATCGTGTGCGTCTCGTCTGCATCAACGGAGTTACGGCGGAGGGCTTTTATAGCTGAAAACCTGGGTTCACTGATGTCCTCGGTTTGCATGGACCCATGTTGTTGTTGTTGTTATTATTATTATGACATGCTCATGAAACATTCAACAAACAGTATTTTTAACTAGTATCCGGCCTTTGCCATGGTTGGGATAAACGTAATTTTGAATGAAAAAGGATCATATCTGCTATATTAGACAGAATATTCTCATCCGAGTCAAAAATGTTTGTCCTGTTTGTCTTGATAAAAAGTTTCTGTTTACTGGCAGAAAATCGACTTTTGCTGCAAAAACTTAACTTTCCACAGTAAAATAAAATAAAGGCTAGTTTTTTCTGCTGAATGTAGAGACTGAATAAGTCAGTTAGCTGATATTTAGTAAACAGTAAGTTTCTGAATATAATGTGAAAGGGAAATGCATTTAGGTCAGAGTCGGATATAAATGACTTCAGAATACCAGCTTCTGTTGTTGGAAGCAACACACCTGACCCTGGGGGTCATTTAGGAAGAAAACTAAAGTTATAGCTCTGCTTTAAATAGTTTACTGTGTGTACAACCCATCTGAAAACGTAACCTGACAACAGCCAGCTGCATGTCGCTCCGCCTAGCGAGTGGAGCTAGGCGGAGCGACATGCAGCTGGCTGTTGTCAGGTTACTGAAAACGTACCTGACAGAATAAACTGCACTTTGGTCACATATTATCCTTAAAAAATGTTTCACACAAGTATAACCCCCTGGAAGCAATCAGGGATGTTATTTAAAGAAGTATAGAGTGTAAATATTGTGATATCTGCTGATCAAATATGATTATCTTGCCTTTTTTCATTGAAAATAACAAAACTCACTGTGTTGTGATGAAGCGCAGCTTCTTTGCTGATGTAATTACACACACTGGCCACTATGAGCAGCATTGCTTTCAGCTCCCACGGATTCCCCACGGATAAAATGCTTATTTTTTTAATTCGTGGTTCAGATTATTCCATACAAGTGAACCGGAAACCGGGAGAAACTCACAGACTAAGGCTCCTACCAGCTGGGGTCCCGTCCACATCAGGAGGAGGAAAGCTGCGAGGCGCACCATCCTGAGGAAACAGAGACACGTCACACAAGTGGTTTCTGAACAAGAAGCAGCTCTGGTGTGAAGAAAATAAAGCATTATGGGTTGAAAACACTTGTTTTCCCCACAAACTTACCTTTATGCAACAGTGTGCGCCTAAGGAAACCAGCCAGACAAGGCGTTCAGGTGTAAAGCACACCTGTTGAGAGGGAGGAGCTGCTGCTGTTGCTTTCACTGTCCGCTCGCAACTCAGGAAATGTCCCTTCTGACAAAGAACGTCTGAGAAAACGTCACTAAAAGGCATTTCTGCTTCAAAATAACTAAGATAACGGCGACAAAGATCTAAATAAATGAATAAATAAAAGATACGTTCATTTTCACGAGTTACATTTTAAAAATGTAAACTACAAATCAATTTTACACCCTTAGAAGCTGAAGCACTTCAGTTAAGTCATTTGTCGGTATATAAGCTTTAATTACTCGATTAAAAGGCAAAAGGCTCATAATAACCTGTCGGTATACATTTTCTTTGCATCTCACCCCCGGAGGATCAGTTTTAAATGAGGATTTAGGGTATCCGGGGTACAGTGAACTCAGCATGGTGTCTCTCTCGCGCTCTCTGTGAGCTGTGGCGCAATAAACTTGCTCCTAACCGAACAACCCACTGTTTTTTTCACCTGTAAAGAGCCGCACCCGCTCAGACGCCTTACCTGAGAGATGACGTCAGCATTCCTGACTGAGTGACTGTCTCAGGTAAAAACTGGTAAGATAAACATTGCCTTGTTACCATCGTCAATCTGAGATGTAAATATCCGTTCATATTCTATTTTATCTTATTTTATCTTTTTTTTTTTTTACTTTATGTAATTTTATTTTTATCAACATGGCGTAAATTCGTTGTTTTACATTCTATGACCTGAAGAGGGCGATGTGGAGCTGAGGGACAACAGCTTGTTTCTCTCTGAGGGCAGATCAGCTGGTTAAACATAAAACATGTCACCTGTTAGTGTCTTTTATTTCTCCGCTGAAGAGAAAAACAGAGGAGGTTTCCTCAGAGCAGAGATGAAAGCAGAACACTGAGAACCACAGAGGAGGAGGAGCTGCTGAGCTGATCACAGATCAGATCTCAGATCACCAAGCAGCAGCATGGAGGAAACATCTCTACTGTGGCTGATCTGTAAGTACACGACTGGTTTTACTCTGCTGTCTCCATGAAGGACAAACCTCCACCTGACCTGAGAGTCATTTCTCTGCAGCTCTCATCTCTCTGCTGAGCTGCACCACAGCTGCTCTGACTGTGAGTCCCAGCAGATCTCAGTTCTTTGAAGGAGTCTCTGTGTCTCTGAGCTGTGAGGAGGACAACAGCTCTGCTGGATGGACTGTGAGGAGGAACACAACCAAACGTCAGTCTGAGTGTGGAGATGGATGGGGAGAACCAGCTGGATATTCTTGTAACATCAGCAGCCTCTTCATAGAGGACAGTGGAGTTTACTGGTGTGAGTGGAGAGAGGGAGCAGCCAGCAGCAGCATCCAGCTCACTGTCACTGGTAAGATCAGACTGTGGAGTTAGTGTTGATGAAGCTGTGTGGAAATGGATGAAATGCTGTAGTTTGTCTCTGTGTTGAGGTGGATCAGTGATCCTGCAGAGTCCTGTCCTCCCTGTGATGGAGGGAGATGACGTCACTCTGAGCTGTCACACAAAGACCGCTCCCTCCAACCTCCCAGCTGCTTTCTATAAAGATGGCTCCCTCATCAGGACTGAGCCTGCAGGTCACATGACCCTCCACTAGTGATGTTACGTGATGTGCCGAGGCTTCGAGGCGTGTATCGAATATTGAGGGAGCGTTTCCGTAAAGCATGTATCGAGGCTTGCTTCATTTAGGGGAGGAGCCGAAAACGATGACGTCCGAAGCCTCGCTGCCCGGCTGTACCACGTGACTGCTTCGGGAAGTGGTTCAGATTTCGGCGTGGGGTTTGACAGCTTTAGAAACCCCACAGCAGTGTTTCCCGCAGCACTATGTTGGCGAGGTGGCCGCCTGGCCAAACTCACGCTACCCGCCTCGCCAACATTCCAAAAAAAAAAAAACTAACTCTTGCATGTTTATTAGACGTTAACACACGTTTTTTTGTTGTTGCTTTCTCGCGTACATATAGGGAATGGCAGGGAAAAAACAGGCAAAGATACATGGATACTTTGAAGTGAGAAGCGACTTCACCGACGCCCCCCCCCCCCCCCCCCCCCCCCCCCTCCGCCAGTAACCGCGTGGATGACTGGCGCATTACTATATTACAAACACACTATCACAATTTTTCCATGCTGATGACAGGTAACAGACACTGTATTTATTGCCTTTTAACCAGCCACCAGAAAACAAGAGCTGGATGAAGCTCTGGTCTCCATGATAGTGAAGGATACCCAGCCTTTCACTATTGTGGATGACGTTGGATTCAGGACAGGCTGGAGAACCCCCTGGAGTACTGGGCTAATCATCGGTCACAGTTCCCCAATCTGTACAAACTTGCACTTATTTATTTATGCACCCCGGCATCATCTGTGCCATGTGAACGTGTCTTTTCAAAGGCTGGAGAAGTAGTTTCAAAAAAGAGAAATCATTTGAAACCAAAAACTGTGGAGAAATTGTTGTTTCTTAATAAAAATGCATGAAATCATCCAAGTTACACAAGCATTAGCCTATTCATTACCCCCTCCCTAGTTCCATAAGCACTTTCACTGTCCTCTGCCTGATTAAGCCCATGCCATTTTTCTAGAGTCACAGAAAAACATTATTACACAACATGCCATATCACATGACACTACTATTTTGGGAATAATTACACACAGAGAATACATTCAAACAATATTTTATTATACACGTGTATACAAAATGTATGTAGACAAATGATTTTGTCCTACACCTTTTGTGAAGTCATTCCCAAGAGCCATAATAGACAAAAAATCAATGCATCACACGTGTTAAGATACAGCTGGCTGTGATTATACACCTGGCCAGTAGGTGGTGTCGTGTGCACACGAAGCATCAAGAAATGAACCCTTTCTCGAACCAGTTGGCTCAAGTGGTTCAATGCCTCATCAGCGCTCATGGAGAGTCTCCATCCAGCAGCATCTCTGTCTCAGGTCAGCAGCTTTGCTCTCATTTCAAAACTCACTTATTTCACTCAATCATCTAAACAGGAAGGATTCATTTTACAGTAAAACCTCCAACCTCAGCTCCACCCACCAGTGAAGCTACACCTTCTATCTCAGCCTCCCTCCAGGTCAGGCTGGTCTGCCACCTGGTGGTCTTCTGTCCGTACTTCATCTCTACTCTCCTCCTGGTGTCTTTATATCAGGTAACACTGAGTTATGTGTCTGACTGATTTCTCCTTGTGTTGAAAACGTATCCTCATTTTCTAACCTCCTCTGACGGCACCATGACCCTCCACCATGTGACCAGCTCTGATGAAGGCCTCTACAGGTGTATCAGCGGTCATGGAGAGTCTCCATCCAGCAGGATCTCTGTCTCAGCTTCTTATTGGGTCAGACTCCATGTGAAACTGCAACCCTGAGCTTTATCTCAGGAATGATGGTGTTTCTGCATGTGGCCCCACAGCTGCTCTGTTGCACCACTCTACAGCTATGAAGCCACTACTCTGGTCTAATTTCATTCATCATTATTAACAGCCAGAACCACACCTCAAAGTCAGTAACTCTTATGCACTTTGATTTGTTCATGCATCCAACCACCATACATCTAAGTTTGTAATACATGTATTGGTTGTTTTAAATGCATTTGTTCTATTTGTAAGCGAGCACATTTACGTCACTTTTGTATTTTTATCAACTCAGTTCTCACTGTGGTTTGTAATTATTATTAAATCTTGTTCCTTTAACCTGTATCATCCTCTGTGGTCACTGGGCGTTTGCCCTGACAAAGATGGCTGCCGGGCCTTACATTTTCTGAAAGAGACCTTGTTGGACTGCACCACCAGCTCCTGCTGGAGAGGGGGAATTTATATTATATTATGTTTAAGTAGTTTTTGTATTGAGCTAAAGACTTAATATTTTTGATTTGCTGTCTTGTAGGTTATTCTTTAAGCAAACTTAACTGTACTGTGTAGTTGTTGTATTGTGCTTAGTTAGCCCTATTGTGTCTTAATGGTCTGATCAGCCAGTGAATCTATTACCTTGTTAGGTCAGTTATGCTTTGTGCCATCAGTCTGTTGGTTTGTTCACATTCTTTAAGTTAAGTTCTGTCTCTTTAGCCTCTTTTATGAGCACAGCTGTTTGTTTGTTTTTTTTTTGTTAATTTAATTCTGGGTTAAATTAAACAAAAGCTGTTTTTCTAATAATTCCTGTGACTCCTCATTCCGTCACAATGGTAAAGCAGACATTGGGAATCTTGCTCAAATACAAACTGAGCCCGTCAATCTGATGCATAAATTGAAATGTTCTGAAATATTTTATTTAATTTCTTTGTTCTACAGTTAAAGATAAAAAAAAAGTCGGCCCCCTTAAACAGAACTTTAAAGGTTCCCAAGAATACGTAGACATAAGAGGTGAGCAATTAATTTTTCTTAAGGGCCACATCAGGAACTGGGACGGTTGCAAAGGCCCCAAGCAATCATCTCATTCTCTTACTATTGTTTGCTGATATTTTCTTTGATAACTTATG
This sequence comes from Fundulus diaphanus, assembly GCA_037039145.1. NCBI lineage: Eukaryota > Metazoa > Chordata > Actinopteri > Cyprinodontiformes > Fundulidae > Fundulus > Fundulus diaphanus. The sequence continues at coordinate 48,117,135 of CM073131.1, forward strand.
TATTCAATATGTTTAAAAGTGCTTCTAACACACACAGACACACACATCCTTGTTTAACACAATGTGAGGAGTAGGTCCTGACTTCCATAGACTTCTATTCATGTTCAAGCTTTCCTAAGCCTTAACCCAGACCAGGATACCCAACCTTAACCCTAACCTAAATTTAATTAAAACCTTAGTCCTACACCTAACACCTAGCCCAGAAAAAAAACAAGGACCAAAAAAAGGTCCTCACATTACATCCAAGTCCTCATTTTGGTGGTAAAACATGAAAAAAATGTTCTCACTCAGCTGCAGGTACAAGAACACACACACACCTATTTGTGCATCAACTTCAATTAACTTCAGTTCATTTTTGGCCCTTTTTAAGACCTGATCACACACACAGTTGTTATCGGTTGTCATCTTTAAGGATGGAAAGATTTAAGAAAACGGAGACAAAAAAACAGCTAATAGCAATCCTAAAGCCATGTTCTTGGTCCCCTCAGCCGTGTTCCTCGACTTTATTTGCCCTGCAGAGCAGAAACTGATGTGAGGAATCAGATTCAAGAAAACAAAAATCTCACAAAAGGTCATCATCTCTTTAAACTCACCTGACTCTTCAACTTCCAGCCTGATGGTGCTGTAAAGGTCTGGTGGTTTTCCAGCTTCTCTAGCAACTCTACATGTGTAGGTTCCCCCGTCACTACTCTTGACCTCCTTCAGCTTCACCGAGACCTTTCCATGAGTCATCTGTGGGTCCATCAGCTCCACTCGATCCCAATAAGCTTGGTTTTGGTTTTGGTTTTGACTAGTCTTGCCTTTGTCTTTGTTCCAATAAAACACAACATCATCGTCTTTTGGCAGTTCTGAAAACGTCCACTCAACCAAAATGATTTCCTTGTCAGTGGGAGCCTGGCATTGAAGAGGAGCGTCTTTTCCGGACTTCACTGTTAATTTTTCTGGTAGTGAACAGAAAACAGAATGTAAACAATAACATACGTCCATACCCACTGATGTAGGATTAGTGGGTATGGAGGCTTATCTTGGTGCCTATCTCCAATGCGGTCATTGAGTGGGAGGTGGGGGTCCACCCTGGGCAGGTCGCCTGTCCCCCCCAGTGGGAGGTGGGGGTCCCCCCCCATTATCGTCAGAGAGATCTGACGATAATGTTTTACTCAGAGAGAACCCATGCATGCACAGGCAGAACATGCAATCTCCTTTCAGAAAGAAGTTTGAAAACATCCCTTTGCTCTCATTATTCCACCATTTAGCAAGTAGTAATTGAAAGTCAGTGATTGAAAGGAAGTTGTGTGTGTTTGTTCATAGAGTACATGGCTTAATCTGCTGCGGTAAACCATATGTCTGACCCCAAACATAAAGCTACAATCTCCTACAAACTCTTTTTCCTGTTGCTCTTTTTCTACCCAGATTGCTTTAGCGCTAGGCTAACGTTAGCATTTGGCTCCTTTTTTGATTTGTGGATATTTCTTCTTGTAACATTTCAATGTGTTTGGCTCGTCCATTGCAGACAAAACTCTCGCAAAAGTTTTTTTTTCCTGCTTCGGAAACTTTGTTTTTAGATTTAAAGTCTAAATTGTTCATACACTTTTGCATATTCGGATTTAAAATGATGTTTCCTTTTTCCCACATGTTGATTCTGATTGTGATATTCATCTTTTGGAGCAGCTCAGCTGGAGTCCTGTCTTGAATCTAATTGAGAGAGATAGCGATTAGGGTGATGGCAAAGAGGCCCTCCAACCTCAGACTTGGAGCTGCGTCACCAAAGACAAAAGAACAGAGGAAACATGCTGCTCGGCAACTTAAGAAAGATCAGGTGGCTGTGATGCCAATAAAGATTGGCATCACAGCCACCCCTTAGAAGGGGATATACACACGTTTAGCAAAAACAGTTTTATTACACATTGTTTTATCAACGCATTGTTTTATCAGGGACCAATCTCAGATCCTGTCAGAAACAAACGTTTTGGTTAAAAAACATCTTTCAGTCTAATTCTGCTAGAGGTGTGAATGATATTAGGGGGATCTGTAAACATCCAAACATACAGGTGAGTGTTTAAGCTGTGTGTTTACAACAGGCTGAGCAAGTGGAATGACACAAGAAACAGGAGTAACATCTCTCTCACTGTGAAACTTCTGGTAAAGGTTTAAACGAATGCGAGGAAGCCCCAGCGTTAGCAGCAACAGGTTCAGTATTGTTAAATCATCGATTCCGATTCTATCTATCACCGATTCACAGGAGATGCCCGGACTTTCATTTTTGTATTTCAAATGTGTGGCTGACATGAATCAAAGGCACAGGCTAAGATTTCCACACAGAGTGGCTCAAAATTAAACAAAATAAAGCTCTGAACGTAATTAAACAGGTGTGTTCAACAAAGTAGAAACAATGATTTAAAAAAACAAATACTTACCCTCTACAGAGGTAACGAAGCCGAAGACGAGGATAACAAGTAGCAGCATGCTAAAGGAGGTGAAGACGGGTGTGCTGAACAGGTAAGGTCAGATTCTCAACGCGTCAGTCAACTTTTATGAGTCATTACTGTTGAATTCATACCGAGTTCCTCGTGAGGAAGGGCAATACAACCATCCGGAGGGTGAACTTATCCTCAGCATTTGTTGTTTGACATTACAATTACATCAGCCGTAATCTAATATCAGCTGATTTAAGAGACACAATTCAAAAGTTTGTACTTTTTTAAATACTGAAGCCTGCAGACAGGGGCGGTTGCCTAGTTTGGCCCAAAGTTCTTGAGGGCCCCATAAAACTCCTTTTGCATGTGTGGTTAACACAGTTATTACTTATTTGCGCACATTAATCATGTTTCTGATTAAAACCCTTTAGAATAAATGTCATCAGAATGATTGTTGTAATGTGTGTATCTTTGGACCCCCCCTCCATTCTCCACTGCATTGGATCAGTCCATTTTACGGAGCATGTGCAGAAAGGAACCAGGAAGACAGCAGCAACGCATGAAAACAAAAGGTGTGAGGATGCAGAGGAGAGAGAAAAGCAGAGCAGACTTGTGGTTTGTCCGATCCTGAAAAACCAGAATGACTGTTCAGTCCAGAGCCGTCTGCCTGCCTCGTTCATCGGTCCAATGGGCCTACCACAGTGTTACACCGTATTTGGTGACTCTGTGTTTTATTCTGTGAGGCGCTGTTGCTTTTTCATAGCTTGACTCGGCCTGAAGTAGAAGATGTTGCCCCAAAAGTCAGGCCAGCAATGCAAACATAAAAATGTCATTTAATATCCAGTGCCAGATTTTTGTCAAAAACATTCCCTGACCTCCTAACCTACTCATACTAATAATATATTATGAGTAATATATAATAATCAGGTCACAGATTAAATATTACTTTTCATGTCATTTACGAAGTAAAAAGCCAACAGAAACGGTTAAAATATTTACTCTTTTACATTACAGTCTTTATTTCTATAATAATCATTATGGCACAGGAACTTTTTTTGACAAAAACCTGAGACCGGACCTGAATTAACATTTTCATGTCCTCACTGCTGGCCTAACTTTTGGTGTAAAATATTCCACTTTAGGCCTAAGTCACGCTATGAAAACACTTCAGCAGAGTGACAGAGATGTGGCACCGGCTGCTGCAGCAAAGTGTGGAGCGGCATTCCTCAGGTTAAAGTTGGAGGTAAAACCTGAATGCTGACTCAGAATGGCTGCTTGTTAGCTGACTGTAATCAGTGATATTCACCCAGCAAGGCGTGAAGTGAAGGTTTACTCTAATGAGTATCACTAGGAGCATCATGAGGAGCAGGACTTTCACCTGAGCTACAGGTGAACCTAAAAGCTCCGGCTATGATAGAAACCAGTAGGAACTCTTTCTGGGAGCTTCCAGCTAGATTTTCATCATGATGAGAAAATGATCTGGTCCTTTGATCCATCTTTTAGAAATAAACTGGGGCCATAAAGTTTGTTTAATTTAGCTCCATGGTGCTGAGTTGAGTAAAATAAACAAAGCATTTATTCTTAAAGTAGCTAAAAAACATTAAAAAGTCCTTCAGATTTTTCATTCAGTCAGCGGGACAGAAAAAAAAGTGTTTAATGAGCCAGTAAAATATCAGAAGTAGGACATAGTGAGTGTAAAAGTCAGCCTTTCTTTTTCACATTTTCTGTGCTGACTGTAAACATGCAGCTTTGGGTTGTTTAAAGATGCTGAATTATTAAGAAAAAAACATCATTATCTGGTCCATCTTTTAGAAATAAACTGGGGGCAGAAAGTTTGTTTAATTTAGCTCCATAGTCCTTAGTTCAGTAAAAAAGCTAAGTATTTATTCCTAAAGTAGCTAAAAAACATTAAAAGGTCCTTCAGATCAGCACATTGCTTCTCATTCCAGCAGCAGATCCAATGCTGCATGTAAACAGAAAAAAAATTTTGCTTTATAAACCAGGATTATTATTTTTTTAAATCTACTGCATTTTTTCATATTTTCTGTGCTGATTGTAAACATGCAGCTCTGGGTTGATTAAATATGCTGAATTAATAAGAGAGAAATTATTGCAATCAGTCACAAATGTACCATTAATTAGTAAACTGTTTCATCTTTCTGAATAATACATGTAATATATGATATTATATAAGCTAAACATGGAAACAGTTTTACTCAAAGTAATACATAAACAGCATTTTATTTACACAGCTCTTAATAACTGAAATATTGATACTGACAACAGAACAAAGGATGAGAGTCCAGCAAAGCTCCAGGATGAGGCTCTGTGTTATATTTTAAACTCCACGAGTGAAACCTTTTTCTCTGCTGAATGTAAAGATGCACTAATGGCTCCTGCGCCCAGCGGAGAACAACAGACTGTGCTGTAAAATTATTTATTTTTGGCAGGAAAAATGAAAATACTTTCTTCATCAGTGGAATAAAGGGTTGGAATGATGCAGGAAAACAGAACAGGTTCATGAAAGAAGGAACAGATCTAGAAATTTTATTTTATTTAAAAGTTAAAATAAATGATGTCATTAAAATAAATATTTTTTTAGGATCTATTAGATTAAGATTTGAGAAAATAAACTGTATAGTTGTTTCCAAGGTTCTCTGTGTTTAAGAGCTAATTTAGTCAGAAATTCATATTAAGGTTTTCCTAAATATCCTAAAAGCGGAACAATGATCCAGTAAAATGTTTATTTAATCAGTCTAAAACTTTCTGTCTATTCATCCTTCAATTCAACTGCTTTTAAAAATGTAAACCAAGTAAAATTAACCTTATTTTGCTTGATTTTTAAAATTGATTTACCGCAAAGTGTATATGGCTAAGAAATAGTCCCATGAATATTTTTTCTATATCAAAGTACTGAAGTCCAAATCTTTTCTTAAATGAGAAGAGATAGAGACACTTTGACCACTTTAGCTCCCCTGTCCTTGTTGAGGCAGCTGAAAGCCACGCCTCCTATAAAGTACAGCTTTGTTTCTGAATTAGGAACATCAAACTTTTTGTTGATTGACAGCTCCCTCCAGATGAATATGGAGATTTATTTTAAATGTTGTAGGCTCACATCTCTGATTCTTTAGCTGTAGAGTCCAAAAGAGGAACTACTGGAAAATGTTGCACAACTGTCTGAGTCTCAGTATTGCAGCACAAAACCCTACAGGATCATTAATACTCAGGGCAGACTTGGAGGGGGTTCCCTTCACAAAAGATTGCCTACGGCCCCAAAATGGCTAAAACCGACCCTGTCTTCAGATGAACAGGCTGAGGTTAAACTCTGAGGATGTCTGAGCTGCTCTCTGTTTTCTCCTAATACCTCCTCTGTTTCATCAGAAGCAGTACAAACACGGAGATGAATACAGAATGATCGTAAATGATACTTATGGCTCCAATCAAATCAATCAAACATTTTGTACTCTGCTTGCTGGTCCCCCTGCTCGTTGATTGACAGCTCCCTCCAGATGAATATGCCGATGTATTATTGAATGCTGTAGGCTTACATCTCTGATTCTTTACCTGGACTCTGTTTTCTCCTAATAATGGCTGTGTTTCATCAGAGGCAGTACATTTAAAATGCATTTCCATGTTTTGTCCATGCATTCATCGCCTACAGCCACTTGACTGGTGCCCACGTCCAGCATTCATTGGACGAGAGGCTGGGTCCACCCTTGGCAGGTCACCAGTGCATCACAGGACAAACAGCCATGCATGAACCAAAGCAGACCCGCAAATGCACAGAGAGAACGTCCCAACTCCAAGCAGAAAGATCCCAGGCCAGGATTTGAACCGAGGACCTTCTTGCTATGAGGCAAAACTGTTGCCCATTAATGCGGAGATGAATACAGAATGATCAAAAATGACAATTATGGCTCCAATCAGACATGTTTATAAGAGAACAGATGGGATAATTACTTTTTATTTAGTCATTTATATCCACTGTCTACACTTTTTTCTTGACGTTTTGATGGGTTTAGTACATAAGAACCCCCTGTTGACAAGCCTCCACTGCTCATATCCCTGAAAGGTCCTGCATCTTCTCCTTTTGCTCATGTTTCAATTTCACAAAATCTCCCAACTTCAGATAAATTTAGTTGCCATCCTTGGTTGCCACGTTGCCAGCTCCACATGATTTCAAAGCCACATCTTCTCCACATCAGGCATGAAACACTGACTTTAACAAGAACGAGGTCAAATAACTCCATAGGTACTCTTAATGCTGTGTGTATAAATCCCTCTGATAATTTAACAGTTTATATCTTGCCGAGTAAAAGTTGTTGGAGAAAAACATCTGAATTCTTGTTTTCTTGTTTTTATGGTTATTTTATGGTTTACTCTGAAGAAGATCTTCGAAGCCTGTCGACTGTGAGGTAATAACAAGAAGCACCCAGCAGGGGGCAGCACACAATCATGCATGAAGACAGAAAACATGAAAGCTTGGAAGTATTTGGATTAGATTGAAAAAGCAGATCAAATGATGTTTAGTAGTGAGATGCTGGGTCAGACTTTAAAAATAACTCATAGGCCTATATCAGCTGAGTTATTTTATACCGTTTTATTTTTTCTGAATTTAAACAATATTCAAGTAACCAGATGTGAAAACATCCAGATTTCAGTGCATGGTTGAGTCTACTCCTCCTTGGCTTTTGGTTTATTTCAGTGATTTAATTGCAGCAACAAAACCAGGCCCTGAGTTTGTTATAAAAACATGTTCTGTCATTTTTATTTCTGCAGGCATGAAGACATTTTATGGAAAGGTTCTGCTCCATTTGCCCTGCAGCGTTTTGGGTGACATGATGGAACCGTCTGCCAGGGGACGTTTAAAACTGACCAGAGATCAGTGCCTGCAAAAAGTGAACTAAAAGGAAGTAAAATTTTCTTGAAATTAGTGTATTTGTCCTTGATTTGATCAGGTAAGTAAGATGACCTGCCGATAGAATGATCAATGTCATCTATTTTTTTAGATGGATGGGTGTCATAGAGCCAAACGCTGGCAAAAATATGAATGAACATATCTGGTATTTCAATAACTCACACCTTCCCATAATTAAATGTTGAATATAGCCAGTTAATGCTTTTGTTGGTTAAGGTTAAACATAACATCTTTTAACTGGTCCAAACCCGATTAAACTGTATTTTTATATTTAATCTTGATTTGCTGTCCCGTATTTTGTTACTGTCAGGGTTGCACCAGATCACGTAATCAAAGCACGCAGACCTCATTTTTGGATATTTATTGAATTTAGTGTGAGAGCTTTAATTCCCCGTCAAAAAAGACTCATAATGCTCATGCATTGACTTGTTCAGCAATTCTCTGCCGTTACCTCTAATTTCTTCAGCAGCAAAAACATTGTTTCCTTTTGTTAATTATGTCTTGATATTCTCCATATAAATGAATGAATGATTTCTAATCCCTTTTGACGAAAAATACACCCTTCCAGGCTTCTTATTTCCTGCCATTGCCATGGTGAGTCGTGTTATCTGCATTCCATTATTTAGGGCTTCTTTCATGCTCCTGCTCACACTCAACTTGATCGGACGCTGAGTTTAGTTACATGAATGATATCATCTGTTCTGAAATAAAAAACGCTAAGTATCAGAATCAGAATCAGAATCAAGTTTAATCGCCAAGTAGGTTTGCACATACAAGGAATTTGACTTGGTGATGATGGTGCAGACAGCGCACCAACACACCGTGGCAGCCGTTCGCGGCGCCATCAGGAAACTGAAGGACGGAAGATAGCAACAACATCGAGGAAAGGGAGGGAGGAAAAAAAAAGACAGATGCTAGACAATTTACGCTCTCACAAATAAAGTGTCAAACAACCGACAAAAATGACAGCGTGGGGTAGAACTACTCAGAGTAGCTGCTTTCTACTCAGGGTAGAGCGACCATTCTTTCTCTAACAGGCCCTGGTCTTTATTTGTGTGTTTTTTTCAGGCTGATTGGCTGATTTCCACATTCCCAACTACACTCTCCCTAATTAATGTCACCTGCTGCTACCAGTTATCATCAAGCCGTTGCACCTGAGACTCTGTTTACTTATTGTGGAATCATATCATCTCCTGTGTTTGACAATATATGTGGTGAGGTGAGAAAAGGGGAGTTCTATTTCATCCCTACTGACTGCCAGAGGCAGTGCTTCAAGCACTGAATGATCACTCTTGCGCTTGCGCAGGTCGAGAATTAGTATCAACAAAGTCACCTGTGACCTACCGGTGATCAGCGGAAGCCTATATAGGCACATGACACCGGTAGTCCAGTCCCTCTCATCTTCTCGCACGCAGGTTTGTTGTGAGCGTTTTTTTCTACAGACACGTGTGTTTTGCTGTATTACCGCTTTCTCCGTCAGCTTGCTGCCAGTAGCCCCGTGATCATTTGCGGTCGGAGCTGCGGACGTGCTCACCCTCCAGGGGCTGTGCAAGTGACTTTTGTTGTGCCTACGGATCTCGTCTGGTGTTCGGTGAGTCTGTTTTCTTTTTGTTTTCTGAACCCCGCGGGTAGCGTCTTGCCCATTTCCAAACCGCTTTATCCCTCATGGGGTCGCGGGGGTTGCTGGGGCCTATATCCAGCGTTCACTGGGCGGGAGGCGGGGTACACCCTGGACAGGTCGCCAGTCTGTCGCAGGGCAACACAGAGAGACAAACAGGACAAACAACCATTCACACACAGACTCACACCCTAAGGACAATTTGGAGAAGCCAATTAACCTAACAGTCATGTTTTTGGACTGTGGGAGGAAGCCGGAGTACCCGGAGAGAACCTACGCATGCACAGGGAGAACATGCAAACTCCATGCAGAAAGACCCAGGGGTGTACTCGAACCCAGGACCTTCTTGCTGCAAGGCAACAGCGCTACCCACTGTGCCACTGTGCAGCGCAGGTGTTATTTAATTTAGCAGCTGATGACTGCTCATTTTATTTACTCATCGGTGGAGTTTTCTGCCCGCTCTGAGTCCTTTGGTTAAACCTAATTGAAACAAGCTGGTGGCTGTTTACATTTACCTCACTGGTGGCGATTTCTGCCCTGTCGAGTGGGTGACGTTGCTCCTGAGTACGGGCTCCGTCACTGAGAGATGGAACGTCTCTGTTGTTCCACCTGCTTAGCCCCTTTGCAGCCTGAGGATGGTCATGACCTGTTCCCCCCTTGTCTGGGTGTTGACCACCTCAAGGAGGCGCTTAGAGAGGCCGCCTGCTCCAATTGCAGCGTTCTCCCCCATGCGGCGTGGCTGGCCCGGCTGCCTGTTCCCTGGATGGGCTCTCATCAACGGGAACAGTTGCCCCCTGGCCAAGGGGTATGCTCTAAACGCCCTGCCACAGACGTTCTGCTAACGGCTGGAAAAAAAAAGTCCCGCTATTCGAGAGGTGGGCTGTCTTCTAAGGTAGATCAATTGTCCTCGGAGTTAGCCCAGATGAAGGCTCTGCTCCAGTCTTTGCGACCTCCCCCTGATCAGGGGTTGGTTTTGTCTCCAGCTACCGATGAGGCTTCAGTCCTCAAGGAGGACGCCCTCTCGGTGGCGGCTTCTGACACCCTTTTCCGAGGGGAACCCCAGGTACATAGCCCACAGGTGTCGGATGCTGAATCCAACATCTCTCTGGGGGGCAAGGGGAGCCAGTGGCAACTGCTATTAGAGCTGCCCTGGCACAGTTACGGGTGGATTCTCCACAGGTCCAGCCTCCCACCTATAGCTCCTTTTTTAGGCGCCGTGAGACTGGGATGGCCACTTTCGCTGTCCCGCCTTCAGAGGAATACATCAGGGAACTCCATACTTGCTGGTCTGATACTCGGGCTCTTTCTCGCCCGACGTCAGATGGAAGAGCCCTCGCCGCGATGCAGGAGGCCCCAAAGTTTGGGTTAGGACAGATGCCAGCTGTGGAACCTGGCATTGCCTCCCTCATTGTTCCTCCGGAGGAGGCCCTACGAGCTAGCGCCCGCTGTCCACGGCCACAGTGTCGCATCACGGACGATCTGCTTTGCCAAACCTACGATTCAGGGGCTAGGATGGGGCGTATTGGAAACTCACTCTCCCATTAGCTGCTGGGTCTTACATCTTCCCTGGAGGCCCGATCACTTGACCAGTCGACTCAAGGCATGCTGGATGCGTCTCTCCAGGCTTTTGCCTTGATGTCAAGGGAGCTGGGTCGTACATTGTCCACCCTGGTCCGTGCTCAGCGCCAGGTGTGGCTGGCTCAGTCGCCACACACTGAACCCTGCAGACGGACACTCCGCGCCTTGCCGAGCGGCCGAGGGACCCGTAGGTGAGGCACTGGGGCCGGTGGTTGAATATTTTACCCCAGGTCAGCTTTCGTACTGGGGCGAATGCACCCCAGATTCTTGGGCATCTCCACTCTGACCAGGGGATACCATCTCCAGTTCCGCCGCCGGCCCCCGTCTTACGGAGGAACTCGGATGACCACCATCTGCAACCCTCTGATGGCACAGGCACTGTCCAACGAGCTACGTACCTTGCTGGGCAAGGGTGTGATAGTGCCTGTGGACCCCCTGCTGGATCCAGGGGTTATTCTCTGGTCCCCAAAAGCACCGGGGATATTGGTCCAGTTCTGGACCTCAGGGGGCTCAACACCTACCTGAAGGACATGCCCTTCCGCATGCTTACGACCAAAGGGGTTCTGCAGGCAATCTCCCCAGGCGACTGGTTTACGTCAATCGACCTGAGGGATGCGTACTTCCATGTCCCCGTGGCACAGGTTCACTGGCGGTTTCTCCGCTTTGCGTTCCAGGGGCACCATTATCAGTTCAGGGTACTCCCCTTTGGACTCTCCCTGTCTCCCCGGGTGTTCACCAGGGTGGTGGCGGCAGCTCTGTCCCCCCTGCAGGCACGGGGAATTTGAATCCTGCCTTATCTAGACGATTGGCTGATTTGTGCCGCAACCCGCAGTCAGGCGATCCGGGACACCCAGTTGGTGCTCTCCAATGTGCACCGGCTTGGTTTGAAGGTGAATTTGGAGAAGAGCAGCCTCACCCCCTCCCAGGTGACATTGTTCCTGGGTATCCTCCTGAACTCTGTCTCCATGACCGCCCGCCCTCCTCCCCAGTGGGTGACCGGTATTTTAACCATGTTGCCTGCCTTCCAGTGTGGCGCAGCGCCACGGTTCTTGGATTATCTGCACCTTCTGGGCACGCTTACCGCTGCTTCCAGTGTGGTTCCACTGGAGCTTCTCTCCCTGCGCCCTCTGCAGATGTGGCTGAACAGCCTGGCTCTGGACCCCGCCCGTCAGGCACATAGGCACAGACGATTTTGTGTCGCGCCGCACTGTCTTCGGTCTCTGTCCCTGTGGAGGGTCGAATCCTACATCTTTGGAGGAGTTCCGCTCGATCCCTTTCCATGCCAGAGGGAGGCTGTTTATACGGACGCCTCCACTCTAGGTTGGGGTGCAACCTGGCGGGCCCGCGTAGCGCAGGGGGTGTGGTCCACACGGGAGCAGAGGGAACACATCAATGCCCTGGAGCTGCTGGCTGTGGCCCTCGCACTCTGGACTTTTCTTCCGGGATTACGGGGGAAGCATGTGTTGGTCTGGTCGGACAACACCACAGTGGTCCACCATATCAACCACGAAGATGGGTCCAGGTCCCCGAGACTGCTGTCCCTAACACACCGGCTCCTGGTTTGGGCGTCATCTCGCCTCACCAGCCTCAGAGCGGCCTATATTCCAGGCTGGCACAATGGGCCCGCGGACTTCCTCTCCCGCACGTCGCCTCTTCCGGGGGAGTGGCGGCTCCACCCGGAAGTGGTGGATCACATCTGGGGGACATTCGGCAGAGCAGGCATGGATCTCTTTGCCTCCAGGGACATGGCTCACTGTCCCCTCTGGTTCTCCCTGTCAGACAGTTCCTGTCCTCTGGGATGCGATGCGCTGGCCCACGATTGGCCCAGAACTTGCCTGTATGCCTTTCCCCCGTTGGGCCTGATTCCCCAGACCCTCCTGCGGGTTCTCCAGGAAGGGCACAGGCTCCTGCTGGTAGCCCCATTCTGGCCGGCGAGGACCTGGTTTCCTCTGCTGCGCAGGCTTTGTTACAGCTTGCCGATGCGCCTCCCAACCAGGAGGGACCTCCTATCCCAACTGGGGGTTGGGTTCTCCAACCCCCCAGTTGGGGGGCCCATCCCGGGCCACCTGCGCCTTTGGCTTTGGCCTCTGCAGGGTCCGACCCGGCGTTCTGCCGGTTCGGGGGCGACGTGGGCCACACAATAGCTTGTGCATGGGCGCCATCCACCCGGGCTGTTTACACTGCTAGATGGGCGGCTTTTGCTACCTGGTGTGACGATAAGGGGCTGGACCCCATACGTTGTCCCATTCGACCCTTACTGGCCTTCCTTCCTCACCCCCGGTTAAGTAACCGGGTCCCCTTCCACCTTGAAGGTCTATGTGGCTGCCATTTCCCATTGGCACACTGGGTTCAATGGCTGCTCTGTTGGAAGGTGTAGGGACATAGCGCTGTTCCGGAAGGGCGCTAGACGTTTACATCCTCCAAGGCGCCGGGTGGCTCCTACCTGGGATCTTCATTTGGTGCTTGAAGCTCTTCATTCCCCACCCTTTGAGCCGATTGCAGCAGTGGATCTGGAACGGCTCTCAATGAAGACTGCCTTCCTGCTGGCCATGGCTTCTGGTAGACAAGTGGGGGAACTGCATGTCCTGTCTGTATCCGAGCCTTGTTGTCGGGGAAACCTGGATGGCTCCGGGGTTACCCTGTGGACCAATTCTTCCTTCGTCCTGAAGGCCCCCACAGTGGCAGGCACAGTCTTGCCACTTCAGTAGTCTCGCTTCGAGTCCGGGACCCTTTCTGAAGCTCTGTGTCCAGTCAGAGCGCTGGAGGCCTATGTCCGCACCACAGCGACCATTCGGCTGACTGACAGCCTCTTTGTATGCTATGCTGGCCCTCGGCGAGGTCGTGCCCTTTCCAAGCAAAGGTTGGCACATTGGGTCGTGGGGGCGATATCTGTGGCATACTCTCTGCAGGGTCAGCCCCTGCCTCAGGGAGTGCGGTGCCACTCCACAAGGAGCCTGTCAACCTCGTGGGCTGCCATGATGGGGGTGCCGCTGGAGTCCATCTGCGAGGCAGCCTCATGGTCTGTGCCGACCACTTTCATGAGGTTTTATAGGATTAACATGGCTACGCCTCATCCTCTTCAGGGCATCCTGCAGCAACCACCTGGTGCGTCCCGCTAAGGTAGGTGCTGCTGCCGCGTTCCGGCGGGTTGTTCCTTTTCTTTCTGCATCCCTCGGGACCTTGTTGGCATACGTCATTCAGTGCTTGAAGCACCGCCTCTGGTGGTCAGTAGGGATGAAATAGAATGAGAGTTACGTATGTAACTACGGTTCTATGAATCCCGGATGACCACCAGAGCGTTCGGTCCCTCGGTATTGCTGGCTCACTGAACTACCTGTGTCACGTGCCTATATAGGCTTCCGCTGATCACCGGTAGGTCACAGGTGACTTTGTTGATACTAATTCTCGACCTGCGCAAGCGCAAGAGTGATCATTCAGTGCTTGAAGCATTGCCTCTGGCGGTCATCCGGGATTCATAGAACCGTAGTTACATACGTAACTGTCGTTATGGAAACAGTATCCCTTTGTACTCAGGGCAGCTGCCCTTTTGCAAAGCCTTATTTTATTTTTAAAAATCCTTGTTTATTTTAAAAATATTTAGGTGAGGCTCAGAAAATGTGACTTTTTCTTTGTTTATATATTTAGCGGGACTGTGCCGCATGTAAGGCGTGTACGGCGAGAAAAAAATAAGTAGCTGTGATTGACAAATTTTTTTGTCAATCTGGAGTGACCAGATGTCCTGATTTGAGCGGGACTGTGGCGCATATAAAGCAACACTGTGGAAGGGAGTCACACAAGAAATCCACAGCTGAAAAACCTTCCTGTCGGGCTCGTTTTTACTCAAAGCCAAAAATACCTGAACCAGACACGCAAGGTTCAGAAGCCCTTAAACAATATTTAACTTTTGCGCAAAAGTTTAATAACGTGTTTCTAATAAGCGTTAAAAAAGTGTTGAGCCAGACTGATGGATAAAACAAAAAATTAAGGCGAATAGTCTGCCTCTCAAGGCTGGTTCACACAGCAGGACAATTAGCCCCAATCTGCCCCTCTCGACAGGCCCAGACTATCTTAAGAGCTATTCCTGCCGTCTGTGGTGTGTTCAGAGTGTTCAGGGTTGCTTGGTAGAACCGCTGCAACGTCACATCGGGGATATTCAACATGTTGGATCGTCTAGGCCCGATGTTCCCTGAGGACAAACCAACAAATGGTGGTTTAGCCAATCAGAAAGCGAGGTGAGGAAAACCCCGTCACCACTACTTTTTATGTTTTTTATGTTAAAATCAGCCCACAAACTATCACCATTGTTCTTCGTGTTTATTTACTCTAAACTCACCTCTGATCTTGAGAGGACTCGCAAGATTTCCCGTCTGACATCTGAATGATTGAGTGAAATCTGTTTGTGATGTGTTGTGCTTGTTGTTGACTGAGCAAACCTGTTTTTATCGTTACCTGTGGCGTCTCTCAGGAGAGCTGCCAGGGTGTGGGCATAGGCGCACCTGAGCTCTGGAGGGTTGGAGAGCGGCCTTTCAGCACCTGGGAGGGAGGTGCGGTCCGTCTCCCCTGCAGGTTACAGCAGAAAGCATTGATCAGAGTAAAGCAGCACATCAGACATCATTGGCCTGGAGATCCCTCCTTTTCACGTTGTACCTCCTCCCTCTTTGTTCTGTTTTTAAGAAATATGGGATTTCTTTTCATTGTTATGCGGCTGACATACAGATGTATTTCCCTCTAAAGAAAACCAACTCCATCTTTCTTCAGTCTCTGTTTTTATGTTTGGAAGACTTAAAAGCCTGGATGGCCCTAAATTTCTTAAAACTAAATGAAGAAAAGACAGAGGTGCTGATTTTTGGTATTTCTTGTGAAGACTCCCTGACTGATGTTGGCTCCTTGGCCCAGTGCATAAGGCCTATTATTAGAAACTTAGGGGTAACGATAGAGGTGGGACTTAAGTTGGATTTCCACATTAGAGCTGCTGTAAAATCCAGCTTTTTCACTTGAGACAGCTTGCGAAAGCTAAGCCTATTCTTTCTAAACAGCATTTTGAAACAGTAATCCATGCCTTTGTAACCACTGGGCTAGATTACTGTAATGCACTTTATAAGGGAGCCAGTGATTCGTATATTTCCCAGCTTCAGAGGGTACAAAATGCTGCTGCACGTCTTTTAACTGGTACAAGAAAATGTGATCATATTTCCCCTGTTTTAGCCTCGTTACATTGGCTGCCAGTACATTTTAGGATTCATTTTAAAATCCTTTTATTTGCTTTTGAAGCTCTTAATGGCCTTGCCCCACCTTACCTGTGTGAGCTGCTCCATCCTTACACACCCTTCGGTTCCCTTAGATCAGCTGACCAGTTGTTACTGGGGGTCCAGAAGATGAATTGTAAGCTCAGAGGGGACCGATGTTTCTCTGTAGCAGCTCCCAGTGGAATGACCTTCCCTTGGGCATCAGACAGGCCTCTTTCCTTTCTGATTTTAAATCCCTTCTTAACACCCATCTATTTTCCTTGGCTTTTAACACAATCTGAAACGGTGACTTTGTTTTATTGCATTTTACTTTCCTTATATTACTAATTTTATACACTGTTTTGCTTATTGTTTTATGAGTGATCATTTGTAATTTTTATGATTGTGTACAGCACTTTGGTCCTGCTGGTGTTTAAAGTGCTTTATAAATTAAATTGCTTTGAAACTGCGTTTCTTGATAATAGGGTATTGCCAACCCACCGCTCAGCAACTTAAGTGATTGCCTCCCACCTTGTCACAATAACCTGTGGAACACAGCACGCTGGTGATCATCGGGTAGATGTGATGGTTGAAAACCCCGACAAAATGGTGTGTAGACTTTTATTTAAGATGGCTTGTGGACATTTGTTTTTATTTATTTGAAAGGTCCTTATGTGTCACCAGCGCCAGCATGAATAACACTGCTGTTTTCAAAGATTATGATAGAGTCAATCTATGGTTAGAGTCTGATATGGAGTGAAATTGGAGTTGATGCAGTTTGGCTGCAAGTCACCACTTTACCATCTGTGTCTCCAATTTCCCCCGTCTCCAAACGAGCATATGCCCGGGTCAGAGCTGCTGTGAGGACCGCACATTTTTTCTGTCAAGATTTTTTTTAGTTTATACAACACAACCTTAACGTTTTGTACGTACGCACGCTTTGTAAATGAGACCCCTGATCCAAGAGTCCATGAAAGGACTCTGAAAATGGACAACAACTGGCAGGGGGGCTCAAACAGAAGAGTTGGGGAACCATTGACGGACTTGTAAGCAACAGAAACAACAGAGTTTGGCAGACACAGCTTCCTGCGTTTCACTTCAGATTTTCTGGTACACAATTAAAAATCAAGACGCACATTAGAAAACACATTGATGAATGTGTAAAGGGGAAAACTTTTAAAGAAGCAACTTCAAGATTTAACAAGCTTCGTAAATCACAACATGCATGAGAATAAAAAGCCGTTAAGAAAATTATTTTGCACCAAAATATTAATTTACGTAATGGAATCATAGAGCCAAAACAGGCAATGGATGAATGATTATGTCATGAGAAATCTAAATTAACTTCAAATCCAGACCAATAATAAAAGAAATGATCTGAAATACTCACCTCCATGGTCATCCTCCTCCAGAATTACCTCTGGTCTATAGTAAGAGCAAACCTCTTCTGCACCAGGGGACTCCATGAGCTTCCCAGGATATCAGCTTCCCTCCAGCCTTCCACACATCAACTTCCAAGTAAGCACCACCAAATACATACTAACCTCTTCCTGGATGTCTCTGACTCAGCTCTATGTCTGCTCAACCTCCATAGAAACCTGATTACAGTAAAGCATTGCGTTACATGACAATCGACTCTGGTATTATTCTCAAAGCTCCCGACTTCTAAAGAAGCCGCCATAGCTCAGGTCCAGAGTTTCATCTCAGCACATTATTGCCCAACCTGTTCACGTTCCCACAGTGTTCCTGGCAACGTTCCTTGTTCAGTCACATACATCTAGAGACAATCAATCACTTTAGCATGATTAATTTTTACCTGTGTTCACCTGTAGGAATGTCTTCAGTGCCACATCTTCACCACTGTCAACTCCTCCCTCTGCTGAGGATAGATTCAGCGACGCCAGCAGAGACGATCAGACAGAGCAGCATCCACCGAGCCGAGAAGCCAGGAGACAGACCCGTCAGAGATCACCTGGAACAACCTTCATCATCCTCATCCTCCTGTAGAGGGTAAGACCGGATGCAGTTTCTGCCCTTCTGATGATTTTCTGTCTCAGATAACAAGATTATCACAGATTACAGAAAGTGTCAAAGAGGAGGAAACTGGCTTCTCTTTAGAAATGTAGAAACAAAACTACTTCAAAGTTTCAGTTTTTCAGTGATATATTGAAATATTTCTGTGGAAACTATTTAACAAAGTCATAATTTCACCTGCCAGTTAAATTATTTGTTTTAGCTCAGATAAGTCTGTCCTTCTCTCTTCCAGCTGACCGGCCTCCTCTAATCTCTACCTGTTTACTGTGTTACCAGTTAACTTTGTAATTTCACAGCTCATTTAAATTTTCATAGACATGAAAGTGTTTGTTTATCACACAGATCATAAGTGTCTCTGCACAGCAGAACAAAATGTAGGGTGTGAACACGGCTTTCAGCTGCAAGTTACATGACCAGGACGAAGGTTTCCGTGTTCAGTCAGGTCTTTTGTCACACGGAAATGTTCTGTTAGGCGCTCCTCCTGGAACATTGTGACACAAATAATGGGCCTTTCTTTGTATGTGTTTCTGGGCTCCATGTCATCTCAGCCCCCTGAGGCGGTTTTTCAGACTTCTGGTGAAATTCGGGTGTGGTTAAACTATTGAACATGAAACCTTTGACATTCTTTACTTAAATGACATTCTTATATGCAGTAGAAAAAACAGAACTTGTTGAAGTTATTTCAAAATAATGATAATGTGACACGGTAAGACAACAACAACCAAACAACAGGTCAAGTCAATCCAGTTAACTTCTAAAGCCACCTGAAGGCAATATACAAAAAAATGGATGTAGATTATATTCAAAATGAATCAATCATGCAGACAAATTCAAATTCAGTTGGAAGCATTTCACCTGGATTTTGGTTTTTATTAAAATACATAAAAATTTAGTTTATTGTGCTAGTTGTTAAAAAAGGTTTTGTCAAAGGAAACCCAGACATTTCTATCGGTCACTAACTGCAGCAATCCTCATACAGAGAATGCAGGTTTCTGCTGTGTGTAGTTCATCGTGGAGCACCGCCACAGCAAAACAAAAGCCACCAGATGTTCAGAATCCATAAATTGAGTTTGGAATTAATTAAATATCATGAAACATTCAAATGTACTTTATTTTGGAAAACCAACACTGCCATCTCCTTCCTCATTGGGCGCAGGTTTGCACGTCAACGTCACTGCCATATTGTATGTGGCAGAAAGTAGTGAACGTCTATGTTCCCTGTGTATATGTTTTAAGTGTTCAGAAAGAATGATATATGTGGAGTTTATATGTACTTGTAAAAAAAATATAGAGAGATTAATTGATAGAGATTGGCAGTCAGATTGGCCTCTGATCGATGTTTTGATCGATGTGCATATACACTACCGTTCAAAAGTTTGGGGTCACCCAAACAATTTTGTGTTTTCCATGAAAAGTCACACTTATTCACCACCATACGTTGTGAAATGAATAGAAAATAGAGTCAAGACATTGACAAGGTTAGAAATAATGATTTGTATTTGAAATAAGATTTTTTTTACATTAAACTTTGCTTTCGTCAAAGAATCCTTCATTTGCAGCAATTACAGCATTGCAGACCTTTGGCATTCTAGCTGTTAATTTGTTGAGGTAATCTGGAGAAATTGCACCCCACGCTTCCAGAAGCAGCTCCCACAAGTTGGATTGGTTGGATGGGCACTTCTTGCGTACCATACGGTCCAGCTGCTCCCACAACAGCTCAATGGGGTTCAGATCTGGTGACTGCGCTGGCTACTCCATTACCGATAGAATACCAGCTGCCTGCTTCTGCTCTAAATAGTTCTTGCACAATTTGGAGGTGTGTTTAGGGTCATTGTCCTGTTGTAGGATGAAATTGGCTCCAATCAAGCGCTGTCCACTGGGTATGACATGGCGTTGCAAAATGGAGTGATAGCCTTCCTTATTCAGAATCCCTTTTACCCTGTACAAATCTCCCACCTTACCAGCACCAAAGCAACCCCAGACCATCACATTACCTCCACCATGCTTAACAGATGGCGTCAGGCATTCTTCCAGCATCTTTTCATTTGTTCTGCGTCACTTTTTTCCAGTCTTCCTCTGTCCAATGTCTGTGTTCTTTTGCCCATCTTAATCTTTTTCTTTTATTGGCCAGTCTCGGATATGGCTTTTTCTTTGCCACTCTGCCGTGAAGCCCAGAATCCCGCAGCCGTCTCTTCACTGTAGATGTTGAGACTGGTGTTTTGCGGGTACTATTTAATGAACGTGCCAGTTGGGGACCTGTGAGGCGTCTGTTTCTCAAACTAGAGACTCTAATGTACTTATATTCTTGCTCAGTTGTGCAACGCGGCCTCCCACTTCTTTTTCTACTCTGGTTAGAGCCTGTTTGTGCTGTCCTCTGAAGGGAGTAGTACACACCGTTGTAGGAAATCTTCAATTTCTTAGCAATTTCTCGCGTGGAATAGCCTTCATTTCTAAGAACAAGAATAGACTGTCGAGTTTCAGATGAAAGTTCTCCTTTTCTGACCATTTTGAGCGTTTAATTGACCCCACAAATGTGATGCTCCAGACACTCAATCTGCTCAAAGGAAGGTTTTGTAGCTTCTGTAACGAGCTAAACTGTTTTCAGATGTGTGAACATGATAGCACAAGGGTTTTCTAATCATCGATTAGCCTTCTGAGCCAATGAGCAAACACATTGTACCATTAGAACACTGGAGTGATAGTTGCTGGAAATGAGCCTCTATACACCTATGTAGATATTGCACCAAAAACCAGACATTTGCAGCTAGAATAGTCATTTACCACATTAGCAATGTATCAATGTATAGAGTGTATTTCTTTAAAGTTAAGACTAGTTTAAAGTTATCTTCATTGAAAAGTACAGTGCTTTTCCTTCAAAAATAAGGACATTTCAATGTGACCCCAAACTTTTGAACGGTAGTGTATAGATTTTGAAGTATTCTAAATAAATAGGTTTGTGTTTAAATTTAAGTATATGTCCAGATTATTTATATATATATATATATATATATAGAGAGAGAGAGAGAGAGAGAGAGAGAGAGAGAAAGAGAATATCAATTGGTTAAATCTAAACATTGTGGTCTTCATTATTGTATAAAACCGTGTGAACCTTTTAAGATCTGGTATAGATACAGATTAGCAACAGACTTTTTGGGAGAGTATAAAAGACATAAAATTACTTATATGAGAAATAATGTCAATAATGTCAGGATAATGAAGCCAAGGGGGATATGAAAATAAATTCGTAATATTAAAAAAATTAAAATATTAAGAATATAAAGTATATTCTGAGATTAAAGTCCCTCTGATACTGTTTAAGTGTCTGAGTCTAACTGCAGATTTGCCACATTCAACATGGCGGACGCTCTGACGTATCCCCAGCATAGGCAGAACCCGCCCAACGAGGCGTCTACGTATATGATGTCTATGACTGCAGCTACTGCTCCGTCCGACATGTGCTGCTCTCAGGAGGGCAGAAAAATTTGAGAGGACAGTCCAATGTTGCCCATTTTGGTGCTGTAGCGACTTTTCAGACACCTTTCCCACGGCCAAAACTAAACAAATTAAAAACGGATCTAAAAGGAGCAAATCATAAAAATCTAATAAAAATCAATACGGCTCACTTTGAAACAAAAAATAAAACAATTAAATGTGGTCTATTAAATATAAGGTCTCTCCCTCCAAAGACTTTGTTAGTTAATGAATTGATTTCTGATAAACAGATTGATTTATTTTGTCTCACAGAAACCTGGCTACAAGAGGACTACGTTAGTATAAAGGAGTCGACTCCATCCGATTATTTAAATTTCCACATACCCAGATCTACGTGAAGAGGGGGATGAGTAGCAACCATCTTTCAGTCTGATTTATTAATTAGTCCCAGGCCAATTAATAACTACAGTTCTTTTGAACATTTAACCCTCAGTTTCCCTCATCCAAACTGCAAAGCAATAAAACCTCTTCTGTTTGTTGTTTTGTATCGTCCACCAGGCCCTTACACTCAGTTTTTGGATCAACTGTCAGACTTCTTATCTGATTTGGTGATAAACACTGACAAGGTTATTATAGTGGGTGATTTTAACATTCATGTTGACACTGAATGTGATAACCTTAGTGTAGCCTTTAAAACTATCCTAGATTCAATTGGTTTTGTTCAAAATATGCATAAACCGACACACTCTTGGTTACATACTTTAGACCTTGTGCTGACATATGGCATTGATTGTGAGGTATTAACAGTATTTCCTCACAACCCTGTCCTATCTGACCATTTTTTAATAACCTAACCGCACAGTGCCAGTACCCAGTACGGCATCTGGTGAGACGGAGGAGGATCCAGGCCCGGAGTCACCCCACAGTGCCCAGAACCTCCGCACACTACCAGCAACACCCCTGAGCAGAACATCAGAACATCGGCGGATTTTGTGGCCCGCTGCCAACAAGGAGTCGGAGTGGCATCAGTTTGATGAGGATGTTGATTCAGCCCTGGAAGTAACAGCGAAGGGTGATGTGGACCAGAGGCTCAAGACAATGAGCACGTTCATTATCAGCATTGCATCAGACAGGTTTGGCATCAAGGAACAGCGTGCCACCAAGACAACTACTGCAGCAATTTCAAACCGGTGTGAGGAGAAGATTATTCAACTCAGACAAGAGCTGAGGGCATTAAGGAGCCAGTATAGGATGGCGAGTGACGACGAGAAGAAGGCCTTGGCAGAGCTAAGGATTGTGGTGAGGGAGAGGCTGCTCACCCTCCGCCGGGCAGGTGGGCTCTCCTCATCCTCCGCAGAAAGTACAGTCGCTTTTGTGCCCTCTTCACCAGTGACGTGGTGTTCACAGTCCAGGTGAGGTTGTCCGTGATGTGCACCCCCAGGAACTTGGTGCTGCTGACCACCTCCACCGCTGAGTTGTTGATGAGCAGTGGAGCATGGTGAGGCCGGTTTTTCCTGAAGTCGACGATGATCTCCTTCATCTTCTCCACGTTCAGGATCAGGCTGTTGTCTCTGCACCAGCCCACCAGCTGCTCCACCTCCTCTCTGTAGTCCTGGTCGTTGTCGTCTCTGATCAGGCCCACCACCGTTGTGTCGTCTGCAAACTTCACGATGTGATTGGTGGTGGACCTGGGGACGCAGTCGTGAGTCATCAGGGTGAACAGCAGGGGGCTCAGGACGCAGCCCTGAGGGGAGCCCGTGCTGAGGGTGATGACATCAGAGGTGTTCTGTCCGACCCGGACTGACTGAGGTCTGTTGGTGAGGAAGTCTAGCAGCCAGTTTCGTAGGGGTGTGTTGAAGCCCAGATGCTCCAGTTTTCCCACCAGATGTTGTGGGATGATGGTGTTGAACGCTGAACTGAAGTCCAGGAACAGCATCCGCACGTGCGTGTTCTTCTCCTCCAGGTGTGCCAGGCTCAGGTGAAGAGCGGAGGAGATGGCGTCCTCAGTGGAGCGGTTCCGTCGGTAGGCAAACTGGAACGGGTCGAATGTTGGGGGGAGACTGGAGACGATGTGTTCCTTTACCAGCCTTTCAAAGCACTTCATCATGATGGGAGTCAGTGCAACAGGCCGGTAGTCGTTGAAACAGGTGACTTGAGGTTTCTTTGGCACCGGAATGATGGAGGCAGACTTGAAGCATGCTGGCACTATGGCTTGGTCCAGCGAGGTGTTAAAAATGTCTGTGAGGACACCAGCCAGCTGACCTGCACACTCCTTGAGCACCTGCCCAGGTATGTTGTCGGGGCCTGGGGCCTTCCGCGGGTTGACTCTCCTCAGAGTCTTCCACACGTCGGCGGTGTCAAGGCAGAGGACCTCCTCTTCCTGATGGGGAACAGCCTTCACTGCTGGTGTGCTGTTTAGTGCCTCAAACCTCCCAAAGAAGTTATTTAGTCCATTGAGGAAGTCAGCATCAACTTCACCCACCGGGGGGGAGGGGGTGTTGTATTCAGTGATCGCCCGGATGCCTTTCCACATGCTCCTGGTGTTGGGAGTGTCACTGAAGATGTGTCCAGGTTGCACCATTAGGTGTATTATATTTCGAGTTTATTCTGTGTTCTCCACACCCAAAAGAGCGTTCCATTATAGTAGATCTTTATCGGACAATGCTGTATCAAAACTTAAAGAGTCTGTCCCCCTCTTAATATCCTCAGTATTGCAGAAATGCCCTGTAGATGGCAGCAATGCTGTTTCTTCCCATTCACAAATAGATACATTTGCTAACAGTGTAACTTCCTCATTGCGTTCTGCATTAGATAATGTAGCTCCCTTGAAAAAGAAGGTGATAATTCACAGGAAGCTGGCTCCCTGGTTTAATTCAGAGCTGCGTTCCTTGAAACACAATGTTAGGAAATTGGAGAGAAAATGGCGCTCTACACACAAAGAGGAATCCTACCTAATCTGGAGGGACAGTCTATTGTTGTATAAAAAGACCCTTAGCAGAGTTAGAGCAGCATATTTTTCCTCATTAATTGAGGAGAACAAAAATAATCCTAGATTTCTCTTTAGTACAGTTGCTAAACTTACCCAGAATCACAGCTCCGTTGATCCATCCATTCCCTTAGCTCTTAGCAGTAATGACTTTATGGGATTCTTCATAAATAAAATTGATTCCATTAAAAATAAAATAATTGGCATCCTCCCAAACACGATTACCTCATCCCCAGTAAGTAAGGCAGCATTGGAGGAATCTTTAGAACCTGCGCTGTGTCTGAACTGTTTAGAAGCAGTAGAGCTTTCTGAGCTATCTAAAATTTTAGCTTCATCTAAACCTTCTACCTGTATGTTAGACCCAATCCCAACCAAGTTGTTTAAGGAGGTATTCCCTTTGATCAGTGGTCCTATTTTAGACATGATTAATCTATCCTTAGTAAATGGATATGTACCACAGGCTTTTAAAGTAGCTGTTATTAAACCTTTACTTAAGAAACCTTCTCTTTATCAAGATGAGTTAGTAAATTACAGACCTATATCTAATCTTCTTTTCCTATCTAAAATTCTTGAGAAAGTAGTTGCTAATCAACTATGTGAACATTTACAAAGTAATGACCTACTTGAGGAGTTTCAGTCAGGCTTCAGAGCTCATCATAGCACTGAAACGGCTCTGGTTAAGGTCACTAATGATATTCTCATGCTGCATTTGATACAGTTGATCACAATATTCTCCTACAAAGACTTGAGCATACTGTAGGGATTAAGGCGAAAGCATTAGGCTGGTTTAAATCTTATCTGTCGGACAGATTCCAGTTTGTTCATGTTAATAATACATTTTCTTCAAACTCTAGGGTCACTTGTGGAGTACCACAGGGTTCAGTCCTTGGACCAATTCTCTTTACTATATATATGCTTCCGATTGGCAAAATTATCAGACAGCATTGGATTAATTTCCACTGTTATGCTGATGACACTCAGTTTTATTTGTCTATAAATCCTGATGAATCCAATCAATTACTTCAACTGCAGTCATGTCTTGATGACATCAAAAGCTGGATGACTTTAAATTTTCTGGACTTAAATTCTGACAAGACAGAAGTTGTAATCTTTGGACCAGAGTCCTCAAAAAATAAAGTTCTTAATCAATCACTTAATCTGGATGGCATTAACTTGGCCTCTGGTAATAAAGTAAAAAATCTTGGTGTTATTTTTGACCAAGACATGTCATTTAAATCCCATATTAAACAGGTTTCCAGAGTTTCCCTTTTTCACCTCCGGAATATCACCAAAATTAGAAACATTCTGTCCAGGGGTGATGCTGAAAAACTAGTCCGTGCATTTGTTTCTTCAAGGCTGGACTATTGTAATTCTTTGCTATCAGGAAGTCCACAAAATGCAGTTCAAAGTCTTCAGCTTATCCAAAATGCTGCAGCAAGAGTTCTGATGAAAATCAAAAAGAGGGATCGTATTTCTCCTATTTTAGCTTCCCTTCATTGGCTTCCTGTTAAATCAAGAATAGAATTTAAAATTCTTCTTCTAACGTATAAAGCCCCTAATAATCAAGCTCCATCATATATCAGAGCTCTGATTACTCCGTATGTTCCTAACAGAGCACTTCGCTCTCAGACTGCAGGTCTACTGGTAGTTCCTAGAGTCTCTAAAAGTAAAATGGGAGGCAGATCCTTTAGCTATCAGGCTCCTCTCCTGTGGAACCAACTCCCAGTTTTGGTCCGTGAGGCAGACACCCCGTCTACTTTTAAGACTAATCTTAAAACTTTCCTTTTTGACAAAGCTTATAACTAGAGTGGCTTATGTTGCCCTGACCTACCTATGGGGATGTGCTTCTATGGGCTTAGACTACTGGAGGACATCAGGATCTATTTTTCTCACTCTATACAGTTCTACTGTTCTTCAATTATGCATTTCTTGTCATCATTTCTGCTTATAACTTTTTGTTCTCTCTCTTTTTTTTCTTCATAGTAGGTACACCTGGTCTGGCGTTCTGTTATCTGTGACATCATCCAGGGGAGGCAGATCATCCTCTATTACCATCTAACATAGAAAGTACTCCTGGATCAATGTGTGCTTCTGTGCATTCTGTGTCTCTGCTCTGTCTTCTCTAAGCCCCAGTGGGTCGAGGCAGATGAGCGTTCACACTGAGCCTGGTTCTGGTTCTGCTGGAGGTTCTCCTCCCTGTTAAAGGGGAGTTTTCCTCTCCACTGTCGCCTCATACATGCTCAGTATGAGGGATTGCTGCAAAGCCATCAGCAATCCAGACGACTGTCCACTGTGGCTCTACACTCTTTCAGGAGGAGTGAATGCTGCTTGGAGAGACTTGATGCTACGTGCTGGGTTTCCTTAGAGAGGAAACTTTCTGACCAACCTGGAGGATTTGATGGAATCTGACTTTGGAAAGAGCCTTGAGATGACAGGTTTCATGAATTGGAGCTATATAAATAAGATTGAATTGAACTGAATTTTAATTGTCAATTTTACTTGTGACAGTCCAGTGTTGCCCATTTTAGCGTCTTTGTTGCTACAGCGACTTTTCAGACACCTCTAGCAATTTTATTTCAAAAAGCGACAAGCAGCAACGACTTTTAGTGACTTCTCTTGTTTTCATGGTGACTTTACTGGAAACACAGCCGTTCTGGAGTCACTGTATTGAGGCAGCAGCGAGAGCTGCTATGAGGTTTCCATTTTCCCTCAGCACTGTCTCACAGGCACACCCAGCCACTGCTGTCTCATCACGTAGTTTTTAAAGTACTCGTAGTCTTTTTTGTGTGTCTGAAACTGTTCCACTAAAATAATTCCCTGAATTTGATTGACACACAGCTTCAGTCACGTATTCACCTCGTTCACTTTGTGTTACCTCTGATAACTGTCTTTTTGGTACAATTTGTTTTGTGTACTGTGGATTTTGACAATGTATTAAAATTCATAAATCATTTTATAAAGGTAATTTGTAGTACCAAAGACATTTAATCACAATTTTAATAACTTTTTTGGTAAAAGCTCTCCTTCAGCCTGGGTCCCAAGTGTCTGAAAAAAATGCAAATAAGACGATGACGTCCCCCCCCCCCCCCCCCCCAAATAAACTTAACAAAACAGAAAATAACAACACTGCCACGGTTTTAAAAAATCCCAAAGGAAACCCTGGAATGCAAGTGGTGACAGTGGTGAGGAACAACTCCCCTTTAACAGGAAGAAACCTCCTGCAGAACCAGGCTGAATGTGAACGGCTGGCTGTAGTAACCGACTAGGAATTGGACACAGAAATACAAACCTGTCAGACCAGAAGAGCTTTCTATGTGAACAGAAAAATAAACAGAATTAATGGCACCAGCTGCTTTATTGGTGGGTTCCTTTAGAAAGGAAACAACATTAAAGAGATCATTTTGAGCAAGGAGTACTATCTATAAAATGAAAAAACAGAATCTAAAAAAACTCAAACGGGTGAGAAGGTAATAACTAAAGAAAGCATGACTTGAAGAACAAAAGTGCAAAGAAAACAACTTTGCTTTGATGTGAAAAGTCATTCCTGCTGAAACTAAGAAATGTTAATTTTGTTAGAAATTGTCACCCAATCACTCTCACTAACACACACATTCATACACAGCAGTAGGCAACCTGGGGTTGAGTGCCTTAAGTGCCCTGGGGCACATCACCATGTGACAGGGAATCAAACCCACAGCCTTCTGATTACTAGATAACTGCTCTATCCATTGAGCCACAGCATCCCTTGGGTGTATCTGTCCTCTGAGAAACCTTTCTGTTGAGTTATCCTGTGGGTGAATTAAAAATGGTCCTTGATGATGTTTCTGTCTTCCAGCTTCGTGTCAGCTGACTGGCCTCCGCCAACATGCTCCGCCTCCTCTTCTACCTGTTTGCTGTGGTGGTGCTGCCAGGTACACACATGAAGGCTGTGATCTCTGATGGCCTCATTATTAGAAATATGTGACGAATATATCTGAAACCTTTGTGTCTTGTCTAAACTGAACAAAATGTCCCGACTGAACCTTCAGAACAGTTTATGAAAGTTAACAACACGACTTCTGTTGAATAAACAGAACGGTTTGAAGTTCTGATGGAAGAAACTAGTTGATGTGATAACAGGTTGGTGACAGACTTTATGTCACATTTCTCA
Source organism: Fundulus diaphanus (assembly GCA_037039145.1). NCBI lineage: Eukaryota > Metazoa > Chordata > Actinopteri > Cyprinodontiformes > Fundulidae > Fundulus > Fundulus diaphanus. The sequence continues at coordinate 48,145,490 of CM073131.1, forward strand.
TGAGTCTCTTTGTCTTCAGGTGCTGATCTACAGTTTATTACCGTTTCCTCAGAGGTCAACATCAGCTCGTGTCCCATCACGTATTTTGGACAGAAGTACGAACGTCTCAATGTGAGTAGCGTGGTGTAACTTAAATTCAGACAAAGATAACCTCAGTAAGTTAACCACAGTTGTCAAATGGCTGTTTCCTCTGTTAGGCTTAAAAAGAGACCCAGAACAACCAGACCCTATGGGGAAATGTAACTGCTGCTGTAGCATTATAGACGCTAAGAAATATGACTTAATTATAATAAGTTGAGCTGAAAGGATGTTTTCTCCCACAGAGGATCCTGCTGTTATTAACAAAATGTCTCTGAAGTCTTTAGGATTGTTTTGCTGTGTTCAGGATAGTGAATGTTTATAGTGAATACTAGTAGTATCTGGTCTTAATGCTGTTGGTGACCTTGAAGGAGAACATTGCATCATCTCTGCTATGGATCCTGACTGTCTCTCACATGGGAACAAAATGAAGTAATTTCTGGCTGGTTAATACTGACTGAAGAGGAGGAAGACAGTCAGACTGAGGGACACAGAACCAGCACCAAGCCAGAGCCCAGAACCAGATAAATAAAATAAACTAAGAAACTAAACATAAAGAATAAAATAAGGCAGCACCAGAACACAAACTTCAGGAAAATGGAGAATACAGAAACAAGAGCAACCCAAACACCTGGAGAACGTGACAATATCTCTGTTTGATTCATCATCTTCCTCCTTTAATAGAAACAAGAAACCCAGCATATCCAGAAAGATTGTTTTTAATCTGCTACAGTTTGATTCAGCAGTCCAAGAGGGTCAAAGCCAGAGACGTTGACAGACCAGAGCCAGGAGAGCGATGGCCACCAAGTCTCCTGTCCAGCAGACCACAGCTGGGTCTTCAGATGTCCCCCATGGGGACCATCATTGACAGGATTGTCAGAACCACTGAGGTCCAAGAACAGCTTAGCAGCTCTCGTTTGGCAGTGAAGTAAGGCTCAGTTGCCTGAGTTTTATCCTGCTGGTGGAGAGGAGTCAGGAATAATGGACCAAAGGTGGATTTGGTTTATTATTTTTCTCCCAACCTCCTTTAAGCTCAGGTCAGGTAGCAGAAGTTTCACATGATGGATGTCATGTCAAAAAAGAAGAAAGGTAGGAGAAAAGAGGAGTGAACTTGTGTTGGGGGGCAGAACTTCCTGTGTAGGCCTTCCTGTGGTTAAAACACCTGTGCACACCTGTGTGGCCTGTGTGGCAGTTTGAAGACATAGGAAGAGACAGGCTCTCAGCCAAGCAGGTTTTAGCTCATGGACAAATCACCAGAGACACAACTGGTAAGAAGGAAATTAAGTTGCAGTTATGAAGATATTGTTTATTAAAAGGTAGGAGTTGAGTTAGAGATTTTGAAGATATTGTATTATGGCTTGTGGCCTGGTAATGTTCAGTTTATATTGTGCTTATGGTTGAGCCACTGTGGAAATGTTTGATGTAAAATGTTTGTTAGGAACTAATTCAATTTCTGTTTTTTATGTTTTTCACCTTATCCTAAATCCTAACTGTAAATCCCAAGACAAATCTAAACACCAGTGTTAACAAATAAAACACAAAGGAAAAGGATTTGAGTTGTGCCTAGCGTCCTTCTTGGTGATGACCAGCCATTTTCAAGTTTGGGCAGGAGCTGAAACATCAAACCAGACATAACTTGACAGTTGAAAACCACGTCGCAGTGGAGACGAGGATTAAAGGCCTGAACTCAAGGACGCTGTTGATGCAGAGTATTAAGTAACCGGCAACAATGGCGGAGGAAGCTCTCGGGAAGGGAGTAAAACAGCTAAAACAGGAAAGAACAACAGCTAAAAGTGCCTTCACCAAACAAGCCATCTTCCTGAGCTGGGCCGCGGAGAACATGAGCAAGAGTGAGTTACAAGGGGAGTTCAAGATGCTCACCATTTACGCGAAGGGTGTCAGTGAAACAAATGATGATTATCATACTGGCCTACTGGCAGATATTGAGGAAGCTGGAGGGGAGGAGGAGGAAGCAAAACTAAGCAGGCAGACCTGGAAAACACGACAAAGGACTGTAATAAAAGACTGAAAGAAGTCAGAGAAATAGTCCAGCAAAACCTCTGGTCCAGATATGGGGAAGATGGGGTTAAGTCTGCCATTCAGGAAGCAGAGGCAGCCTGCGATAAAGCTGGTGAAATCCCAGTCTCTGCTGTTAATAAAGATGGCTATGTACTATGGATAGATGGTGCAAACAAACTAGTCAAAGATGCAGCTGCAAGCATTTCAGCATGGGAGAAATGGATTCCAGGGGAACAGGAAGCAAGTCTGTATGGTAGAGTAAAGCGGCTGAAGAAACTAATCAACAACCTTGAAGCCAGAAGGGCAGGATTCCTTATCACTCTACGAGTTGCAGAGGAGGAAGATGGAGGAAGGGTTCCTAATGCAAATGCACAGGTCACACAGCTGGTTCAGCTACCAGTACTGAGGTACCAACCAGCCTTCCCAAATTTTATGGGATCAATAGGAATTTCCAGCGGTGGAGAAGGGACTGGGAGAGCTTGCAGAGGCAGGGAGAGCCCACTGGTTCAGCTGAAGCGAAGAAGATCCAGCTCCTGGAGAGTATTGAGGAAAAGATCAACAGAGACCTGCGGCTGTCCTCTTACAATACAGCTGAGGACATGTTCAGAGTGCTCGAGGACAGGTATGGGAACATGACCACAATTGCCTTGGAAATAATCGAGGAACTGGAAAGAATTCCTGCACTAAAGTCAAATCAGCCAAGGAGAACAATTGACTTAATCCAATCTGTAGAGAAGGCCCTCAATAACCAAACAGAGCTGGGGAATTCAGGGGCCCTCAACAACCCTCTGGTCATCAGATCCATAGAAAGCAAGCTACCAGAGAGCATGAAGAAGGACTGGCTGGTATTCATGATAGACCCCGCAAATGGCGTCAGGTCAAAAAAACACTTTGAGAGCCTCCTCAGATTCCTGAAAACTCAAGAAGAAATCCTAGAAAGATTAGAGCAGCTTCAAATGGAGAAGGCAGATAAAAGGTCTATTTACATGGAGAGGAAATATGCTTCAACCCAATCCAGAAGAAAATGTGGTTGTGCTGTCTGTGGTGATGAGAAACGCAGAGAAAAGATTTTCTTTTGCAAGAGGTTCAAATAACTGAACCCTAGTGAAAAGCTGGATGCTGTGAATAAACCGGGACCACGCAAGAGATGTCTAGCGTGTCACGAGGAAAATGAGGGATGCAAATATACTTATCTGTGCAGGAACCAAGACTGTAGGAGAGGGAGCTCTGCAGACCACCATTTCTTTCTATGCTGGAGAGGGAACCCCAAGAGGAGTGAAGCAGACAGAGCACAAAAATAAAGCGTGAGTAGGCACAAGCTTAGGGAGGAGCAATAGAGATTTGTGTCTGAACTCTCCCCAGAGATGACAGAACAGTTTAAGAGAGCCTTCACCAACATAACAGCAAAAACACACTGTGCTGAGAAGAATCAACCTGGAGGAATGGAGTCGTGTGAGTTACCAGTTATTCTCATGCTGTTGGAGGTGACTACCAATAAAGAACAGAAAATTGGAACACTCATAGACCTGGCATCAGACACTAATTATATCACCCATAGAGCTGCCAGAAGGTTAAATTTTTACAGTGAAAAAAATCAACCTGGTCATCCATGGGGTGGGAGGAATGGCCATGAAGGTCAGGACTGTTGTGTTCAAGGCAGAAAACCAGGCGTAGGGAAAGGAGCAGTTGACAGTTTATTTAGTACTTTGGGGAACAGGCACAGGTGGCTTCTCCAGAAGCGGGGCAGGTTGAGGAGGATGGCAAGCTCACAGGAGTGGCAGCTGGATAAGTGGAGGGTGGATGGTGTGGCTCGGTTGCAGGAGACTGGTTTGGAATGAGATCCTAGGAAGACCGAGCACAGGTTAGGTTCTTGCAGAAAAAGCTAAGGCAAAAAGATTGCTTTCACTGGAGAGGAATGCTGGCTGATCTACCAACTAAACAGTGACCATCTGGCACACAGGAGGCCAGGCTCTAAATACTGCTTCTGATGAAGATAGGTCACAGGTGTGTGCAGCCAGCTCCTCCCCGAGCCACACCTATCAAAGAGAGAGAACACACCCAAACCACACCCACACAGGCTCACAAACCACAGTACCCCCTCTCTAAACGACGCCTCCAGGCGTCTTCCCAGGCTTGTCAGGGAATTCACGGTAGAAGTCATCCAACAGCTGCGGACTCAGAATAAGACGACGAGAAATCCAGGATCGCTCCTCTGGACCGTAACCCTCCCAGTCCACGAGATACTGAAAACCACGTCCCCGACGCCTCACATCCAAGATCTTGTGGACGATGAAGGCAGGATGGCCATCAATTGTCAGGGCGGGAGGAGGGGGTTCGGCCGGAGGGCTAAGGGCACTGGAGGACACAGGCTTTAGCAAAGACACATGGAAAGTAGGATGAATGTGCAGGGAGTTAGGCAATTTCAGTCTCACAGCCGAAGGATTGATTACTTTCTCCACCTCAAATAGGCCAATATAACGGGGAGCGAGCTTCTTTGACTCCACCTGTAGAGGGAGATCCCGTGTGGACAACCATACCTTATGACCCGGTTGGTACAGGGGGGCAGGTGAACAATGTTTATTTGCCAGCATCTGGTTGCGCCGGACAGAGCGAGTGAGCGCTGCCCGGGTAGCTTTCCACACTTCTTGCACCCGACCAAGATGAGCTCAGACAGAAGGCACTGCAACGTTATGCTCCTGGGTGGGGAACAGAGGAAGCTGAAAACCATTAGCTGCCATGAATGGGGACTTACCTGTGGCCGAGCTGACAAGGGAGTTATGGGCATATTCAATCCATGGCAACTGGATGCTCCATGAGGCGGGATGCCTGGCTGAGACGCACCGGAGAGCTGCTTCCAAGTCCTGATTGGCCCGCTCTATCTGGCTGTTGGATTGAGGGTGGTACCCAGATGTTAAACTTGAGGTAGCCCCAATTGCTTTGCAAAAAGCTATTTACCTCCTGCCAAACCTGGGAGGTAAATTGAGGGGCTTCGGTCTGAAACAATATCCACTGGGATCCCATGAATCCTAAAAACGTGTGACACCAGAAGGTCTGCAGTCTCGAGAGCTGTGGGTAACTTGGTGAGAGGGACGAAATGAACAGACTTAGAGAAACGATCCACAATAGTGAGAATGACAGTGTTACCTCTAGATGGTGGTAGACCAGAGATGAAATCCACAGCTATGTGTGACCAAGGGCGACTGGGGACAGGCAAAGGGTGTAATAGGCCTGCTGGTGGGCGATGTGAAGCCTTACCACGGGCACAGACAGAGCAGGCCGCCACAAACTCTCTAGTGTCCTGTGTCATGCCCGGCCACCAGAAGCTCTGCTGGAGAAACTGAAGAGTACGCTGAAAACCAGGATGGCAGGTGAGTGTAGAGGCATGTCCCCACTGCAACACTTGGGATCAAACTGAATCAGGAACGAACAGCCGATCAGCAGGGCCACCACCAGGATCAGGCTGGGTCTGTTGAGCTGCTCGAAACACCGACTCAATTTCCCATTGTGCTGCACCCACAAAAGGAGGAGGGTAGGATAGGCACTGGCTCAGAAGAAGCAGAATCTTGAGAAAACTTTCGACAGACAGCTTTGAGGTTGCGGCTACCTGGGCGGTATGAGAGTGTGAAATTGAAACGGCTAAGGAATAGGGACCAGCGAGCTTGACGGGAGTTTAGCCTTTTAGCGGAACGAATATAAGCCAGGTTTTTATATGGTCTGTCCAGACGAGGAAAGGGTGTTGGGATCCTTCCAGCCAGTGTCTCCACTCCTGTAAGGCTAACACTATGGCCAACAGTTCGCGGTTCCCAACATCATAGTTCTGTTCAGCAGCCATGAGTCGCCTGGAGAAAAAAGCACACGGGTGCAGCTTGTGAGTCTCTGGATGACGCTGAGAGAGGACAGCACCCACTCCTGACTCTGAAGCATCCACTTCCAGCACAAATTGTCTGGAGGAGTCAGGGTGGAGGAGCACTGGAGCACAGGTAAAAAGCCTCTTAAGTCTCTGAAAAGCCTGCTCGGCCTCTGCTGGCCAATAAAACGGGATATTTGAGGAAGTGAGTCTGGTCAGAGGGGCTGCTACTTTGCTGTAGTCACGGATGAATCTGCGGTAGAAATTGGCAAAACCTAGAAAGCGCTGCAGTTGTTTACGAGAGCAAGGGATAGGCCACTCTGCCACAGCTTTTATTTTGGCTGAATCTGGTTGGAGCTGACCCTTGGCGACGATGTAACCCAGGAAACTGACAGATGGTTGGTGGAACTCACATTTTTCTGGCTTCACATATAGCTTGAAATTGGCAAAACCTAGAAAGCGCTGCAGTTGTTTACGAGAGCAAGGGATAGGCCACTCTGCCACAGCTTTTATTTTGGCTGAATCTGGTTGGAGCTGACCCTTGGCGACGATGTAACCCAGGAAACTGACAGATGGTTGGTGGAACTCACATTTTTCTGGCTTCACATATAGCTTGTTCTCCAGGAGGCGCTGCAGTACTAGGCGGACATGCTGGATGTGCTCCTCTAGAGAGCGGGAAAAGATTAGGATGTCATCCAAGTAAACATAGACAAAATGGTTTAGCATGTTTCGGGGGACATCATTAATGAGGGCTTGAAAGATGTCTGGAGCATTGGTTAGACCAAAAGGCATCACAAGATACTCAAAATGGCCCAAAGGGGTGTTAAATGCGGTTTTCCATTCATCCCCTTCACGTATCCGAATCAAATGGTATGCATTGCAGAGGTCGAGCTTGGTGAAGACCTGGGCATGACACATAGGCTCAAGAGGATACTTGTTCTTTACAGTTATGTCATTCAGGCCTCTGTAGTCGATACATGGGCGAAGTGTCTTGTCCTTCTTCTCCACAAAGAAGAAGCCTGCACCAAGCGGGGAAGAAGAGGGACGGATTAAGGCCTGCCGCCAAAGAGGAGTTGATGTACTGTTCCATGACCTCTTTTTCGGGCCGTGAATGATTATACAGACAGTTAACAGGGTAATTGGCACCAGGGAGGAGGTCTATAGCACAATCATAGGGTCGATGGGGAGGTAGGGACAGAGCAAGATTTTTGCTAAAGACTGCTGCTAGGTCATGATAAACTGAAGGGACACTGGAAACATTGGGAGGTGCATGAGGGGGAGGTGGTAGGTTGCTGGTGGTGGGTAAGGCAGCATGGAGACAGTAGGAGTGGCAGTGCACACTCCAACTGATGATGGAAGAAGTTTGCCAATCAATATGGGGGTTATGGAGTTTTAACCAAGGGAGACCTAAAACCACTGGAGACACAGGAGAGGGGAGGACATTTAACTGAATATTCTCCCGGTGGTTACCAGAAATCACTAGAGAAATGGGTTTGGTACGATGAGTTATAGTTGCTAGAAGTCTGCCATCTATTGCATTAGCATTTAAAGGTTTGGGGAGAGGCTCAAGAGGGATTTGCAGTTGATTGACTAGCTCTATGTCAATAAAATTGTCATCAGCACCAGAATCCACTAATGCTAAACAGGGTAGACTTATCCCAGCACAGGTAAGAGAGGCAGACAAATTTACACGAGGGGGAGAGCTGGATTTGGATGTGGTCTGGCTCACCAGGGCACTCTCCCCTACTGGTGAGCCCGGTCTTTTGGTGTGTGGGGACAGGCGGCTATATAATGACCCGTTTGGCCACAGTAAAGGGAGAGTTTAGCTTGCATCCGCCGGTGGCATTCGTCAGGGGTTAAACGAGCCCGCCCAACCTGCATGGGCTCCCCCCCTGAGCCAGAGGGAGGTCTACCGGGACTCGGGGGTCTGGCAGGTGAACTCAGAAGAGACTGAGTTTGGGTAGAGGAGAGGGGGAATGCGAATAGCCAGTGAAATTAATTTGTCTAATGAATTTGGCATCTCTCGAGAGACTAAATCATCCTTAATCTAGTCAGAGAGACCATTAACAAAAACTGCTCGTAACGCTCTAGCGTCCCACCCACTTTCAGCGGCTAGGATGCTAAAATTAATGGAATAGCTAGCAACAGAAGCTGTCCCCTGACGCAGAGATAACAACCGTTTTTCAACCTCCCGACCCTGAATAGGATGGTCAAAGACACAGCGTAGCTCTGAGGTAAAATCTTCATAAGACTGAAGGACCCATGATCCCCCCTCCCATAAAGCTGTTGCCCACTGACCCGCCTTACCTCTAAGTAAATTTATGACATAAGCTATCCGAGAGCGATCATCAGGATAGCTGGATGGTTGCTGATCAAAAACCAGGGAACACTGTCACAGAAAGCGACCACAGAAACCTTAATTACCAGAGTAATGTTCAGGGGGTGGAACAAAAGGTTCCCTAGCTGTTTGTGGGGGGAGTGTTTGGGCCTGAAAAGGGGGAGGATTACTCACTGCTGCTGAGTTGTCTGATGGAGGAGTTTGAGTGGGCTGCTGGGAGGCAATGAGGGCTACCATGTGACTCGGGTCCTGTTGAATGCTCATGGCTTCAGTGAGTAGCCGGTCATGCTTTCCAATTAAAACTCCTGGGTTGGAAAGGGCTCTCCGGAGAATGTCTGGGTCCGCTGGGTGTTGTGTTTAAGGTGCTGGACCCAAAGGGCAAAAAACCAGGCGTAGGGAAAGGAGCAGTTGACAGTTTATTTAGTACTTTGGGGAACATGCACAGGTGGCTTCTCCAGAAGCGGGGCAGGTTGAGGAGGATGGCAAGCTCACAGGAGTGGCAGCTGGATAAGTGGAGGGTGGATGGTGTGGCTCGGTTGCAGGAGACTGGTTTGGAATGAGATCCTAGGAAGACAGAGCACAGGTTAGGTTCTTGCAGAAAAAGCTAAAGGCAAAAAGATTGCTTTCACTGGAGAGGAATGCTGGCCGATCTACCAACTAAACAGTGACCATCTGGCAGCGAGCACACAGGAGACCAGGCTCTAAATACTGCTTCTGATGAAGATAGGTCACAGGTGTGTGCAGCCAGCTCCTCCCCGAGCCACACCTATCAAAGGAGAGAGCACACCCAAACCACACCCACACAGGCTCACACACCACAATGACCAAGAGGTCATCAGTGACTTCCATCTTTTGTCTTCTGCTCATCTGAGAACGGGACAAAGTGGAACCGGTCCAGGAGGGAACCCCATGAGTTCCTCGCAGCACTTGCCCGATTATTCTAGAGGATCTTAAGTTCTCTGGATATATGGAAGGTCTGGGTCTGTTTAAATAAAAAGATGAGTAAAGTCAAAGGTTGATCCTTTGCCACTGAATCCACTCAGTCAAACCTGCATTGTTGGTGCACTGTATGTAAACTGCAAGTGTTAAAGCTAAATTATTGTAATGAAATAAGTCTTCCCAGCATTGCTGTCCGTCCATCAGTCCATGGGGGTGGTTACATCCTGGACAGGTCACCAGTCCATCTCAGGACAACAGCTACACACACAGGACAAACAACTATGTAACTCCTAAAGGCAATTAAGAGAGACCAATTAACCCAACAGTGATGTTTTCTGATGGTGGGAGGAACCTGGAGTACCTGGAGAGAACCTATGCATGCAGGGGGAGAACATTAAAAGGCCTTGTAGACAGAAGCAGACAGGGATTTGAACCTTCTGGCTACAACACCAACAAGCGCTCTGTGATGGTGCAGTTGTCAGATATTAGTTTAACACGACTCAACCATTCCTGAACAGAGTCCAGGTTTGATTCAACTCAGTTTATCATCATTTCAGTGAGAAAGCAAAACAGCAACTTGAGTCTTGATGTTTTTCTGGGATCTTCAACAAGCAGCATTGACCTCTCAGACCCGATGTGTTTAATAAACTGGTATCCAGGTAGAGAGAATTACAGAAAAATATTGTTTCTTTCATATAAACGTTAATGCTGGGCTGTGTTTTCTGTTCTTGACTCTTCAGGTCAATTTCACAAGTGAAAACTTTGTGATCTGTTTCAACGACTTCTACGACCCTCAGAACAAAGGCAACTGTGTGCTGGGACCAAAGGGGGAGTGGGCAGAGTTTGGAATTTATGGGAAGAATCCTAGAATTGAAAATGAGTTCCATCAGAATCTGCCAACCATTAACAACAGCATGGAATGCTTTGTTTACACAATCAGTGATTCGGTTAGTTTTGCATCATGAAGCCAAATCTTCTGCCTGTTTATTAATCACTAAAAGAAAATGTAAACACTAAGCATAATGGAAATATATCTACAGACCACCACAGTTATTGTAATATATTATGTTGGATACCATAGAAAGTATTATTGGGAAGTTTTTGTTAAAGATTAAAACATGCTTACAGTGTTCTTCTTACAGGCTGGATATTATGTTGCCAACTTTGGATCAGAAACTGGTCTACTTGTGATATCAAACCCGAATGATTTGGTAAGGAACTGTTATCAAAGTGTGAGGGACACATAAAATCTCAGTGGATGAACATTTTCTAGGTTCTGTTCAGCCCGTCTGATTTCTGTCATCAGGACAGGATGCTTGTTCTAACTCTGCTTGTTGTTTAGTGGCAGGTTGAGGTTCTGGTGGACGGTGACAAAGTCAAGTCAATGAATCTATCAATCCCTTTTGATGTAGTCTACCTTGCAGCATTCACAGACCTGACTGGCTGCAGACACTCAGGTTGGTGAAGCTCTTAATTCAAATTAAAAACTTCCTGATTCTGTGGAAGACAAATTTCACGTTTTTCCTGTTGAGAGAAAATGAATGTTTAAGAAATCTGTGACTTTTCAGCTCAGACGGATCTTCCTTCTTTTCTCAGGTGTCGTATATAAATCAGGCGACACGGTGAGCTCTGATCCTGAAACCTGTGTCACTCTCACCTGTTCTGATGTTGGCGTCCTCCAGACATCCAGCTGTGGACCTCTGGAGCGTTGTCAAGGCAACGGCGTGTAAATATGACAGCTCTGTATTGTTATTTCAGGGAAGGCGCATGAACTGTAGACGACCCCCAGGTGGTCCCAACCAGCAACTCTTTCCTTAAATAAAGGTTTATTTCAAATAATTATTATTATTCAGAATCTTTCATGGTTGTCGTACTTGGTTTTGGTATTTAGTGTGATTGCCGTTATCTAGTTTTCCTTAGTTACATTTAGATTGTTTTTCTGGTTCCTTTGTTGCGCTCTTTAGTCCACTGTTGCCACTAGCTCTCTCTCTCTCTCTCTCTCTCTCTCTCTCTCTCTCTCTCTCCTCGGTTTTCCTTCCTTCCTTCTCCACACCTTCCATCAATCAGTCAATCAACTCCTGCCTTTGTTCCAGCTCCTTTCCTCTTGTATTTAACCTCCTCCCACTTTTCCTCTCTCTGCTGGTTTCTGCTGTTGTTTCCAGTCACCTTTTCTGGGGTCCGTTCTTCATACGTTGCTTAAAACATCCGAGATCAAATGAGACATCCAAGATAATATCAACGTGCTAATCATTATCCGGCTAATTGGGTTCTTCGAACACACATTGTTGTTTATGATTAGTATAGCTGGATTGAGTTATCTGAGATAACTGCGCGTTCATGCATCAGTTTAAAAGGGGAAATGTATCGATAGTAGAAACAATGATCAGCAACGCTGCTATTGGCTGTTCAGCATGGCCAAAGAACGCCCACAGTTTTTCTCCCAATCAGAACAAGAGCTTTTAATGGAAGGTTATGCCGAATTTGAGTCATTAATTAAAACGACAGGGGATTAGTCACAAAAAAGTTACTGGAATATTACAAGCAATAGTGAATTAAAGAGTTTTAAACAACTTCAAGATAAATATAACCTGGAAAAATGTGATTTCTTTAGATACCTTCAGCTAAGATACCATTACAATAAAAATCTACATTTTTGGAGGAGGATGACACAGGTATACTTAAAATCTTATTAGATTCCAGCAACGGAAGACCTCCCAAGAAAAACAATATCCAAACAATACTCATGTCTACAAACAGAGAGAAAATGTAATACAACATATCTTAAGGTTAAATGGGAAAAAGAAGCTAAAATAACAATAACTGATGATGTTTGGTTAAATATTTGTAATTTTGTGATCCACACGTCAAGTTCTGACCTATGGAGGGAAATTGCATGGTGGACATGCATGATGCGTTTTTTTGTTACACCTAACATTAAAAGTAAACATTGTAACGACACTGAGAAGGCAAAATGTTGGAGGAACTGTGGGAATGTGTCTGCAGGACATTTTCATGTCTTCTGGGAATGTACTAAGATCGCCTCCTATTGGTCAGGAGTGATAAAAGAAATCAATACTAAAATGGACCTAAATTTACGCTGTGATTTTACTACGGTTTTCCTGGGTAGTTTACCCCAAGAGCTAAGGAAGTCCCATAGATATCTCCTAATATTAATAGCAGGTGCAAAGAAAGCTACAACTCACAGGTGGCTTGATGCAGAACCACCATCATGTTCGGACTGGAAGGACATAACTGAGGAAATTCACACAATGCATGACTTTTTCATCAAGACTTGCCACTTATAAATACAATAAATACTGGAAAAAATGGAACATTCATCGGAACGTGACACTAACTTTATAAGTAATGTAATTACTTTTTGCCTTTTTAGGGTTCCAAGCCCGCAGTGCAGAGAACCCTATTGTTTTTTGTGTGTTTTTTCATTATTTATTCTTCCAAATTTTCAGCTGAAACGCGTTGTGCAGCCCATGTGGATTTGTAACGAATCGGTTGAATCAGGTATCTAAGTACAGAATGTGCACCGCTACTCAGACCCAGAAATTCAGACCCCTCAACAACTATGGGGCGTTATAACAAAGGACAGTGCGTTTCGGCCTGTAACCACCAAACTACTAACCTGACAACAGCCAGCTGTATGTCGCTCCGCCTAGCTCCACTCACATACATCTGGGACTCCGCCATAGGAATTGCCTTTACTGAAGGCTGGGCCTTATCAAAAATTCTTGCATATGATTGGATAAGCCACTTGTCTGTCATCTTTATTGACGTGCTATTTCAACCACTCACACCGAAGCTAACCCGTGACACTGATGATAGCAACGCATGAAAAAAAATAAATAATAATAATAATGTGTTTCCGGCTCTAGTGGCATGCGTTTTATTGACAGTGAGCTGACAGGAAGAGGAGGGAAGACAGGTGGCAAAGCGCCGCGGGTCGGAGTCGATTCCGGGCCGACCGCGTTGAGGACTAAAGGCCTCCTAACATAGTTAGCGCTAACCGCTAACCGCTCCGGGGTGCCAAATCCGGTCGGGAGAAGGGCGAAAACATGGTTTCCACCAACAAAAGCCTTCAGAGCCGTTCTCTGATGTTCTTTTAATGAAACAATATTAGGTAGATTGGACAACATGGAAGAAATAGCAGCATCAATGTTAACGCTTGCTTCCTCGACGAGCCGCCATTGTTATCAAAACAGTCTCACGTCATGGTCGCGTCTCCACTACGTCACATCCATGAAATGCCAGCCCTGCGTCCTGATTGGCCAGACCATAAAATTGGTTGGAGAAATCACTTTCTACCGGCGGTGTCCCAGATGTATGTGAGTGGAGCTAGGCGGAGCAACATACAGCTGGCTTTTGTCAGGTTACCAAACTACTGGTCCCACACTCAAAATCTTCATATCCCTTTGTTTATTGGAGGATTCTGCATCATTAAGGGAATTTGCACGCCCTCGTTTACTAGCTACTTTTCGCGCTACATGGCTACAAAAGTTAAACCTTTCTTGTTAAACTCCTCCCACATTTTTTGTGCAATCCGCACAAAAATTTTGATTATTCTGATTATTCTAAAACCATAACCGATTTTAACATGTCCTTATTATATTATATTATATTATATTATATTATATTATATTATATTATATTATATACCCAGATCGCGTCTTCGTTTAAACCCCAGGTCTACGTTTTTGTTTTTGCTCCTCGTTTCTCCAGTGTTTCTAAGTTTTTGGCTTTTCATTAAATTCGCCCATAACGGCTCCCTGCTTAGTCTCTCTGCATTTGGGTCCTGCGACAACCACTACCAGAACATGACAGAATCAGCTTTACTGGCCGGGTTTGTGACACAAACAAGCAATTTGACTTCGGTTCCACTTTAAAACATAAATATGTATGTTTTGTGGGTAAAATAAGTACATTTTCAAATATATATTATTTTTACTGAAGAGACCTGATTGAATTAGTGCTAATTATCATGGTTTTATGTCTCCTTCCACAAGCTTCTCTCAATGGTTTTCTAGAATTTGGGCTCGTTTGTCCTGACAGAACAGCTGAGACAGGTTTGTGGGCCTCATTGTTCCCACAGGACTGACTCAGCTCCAAGAAAACTAGAATGCTTGGACCTTTTTAGGACACGTTACCTGTGTTAGTGCTGATGCTTTCAGCAGAAATCCGACCAATATCTGAACCAGAAATAACAGGAAAAGTCCTTCCAGCTGCACAGCACGAAAAACCTGAATAAAAAGCTTTCAAAGTGATGATTGAAGAAGGAGAATCAGGCAGAAACAGGAAGGAAACATTAATAAAAGCTGCTGCCTCATGCAGGGCTATTAGGGCTGAAATAGTTACTCAGATTAATCGTGATTGATCAATTATTGAATGAAAGTATCAGATGTTTAAACTGTCTTAGCGATATAAATTGACCTTCTAGTTATCTTCTCATTCACTGAGAGACCTCCCGTGTTCCTCCTGCCTCCACCAGCTGCTCCTCTGGCTCCCCGTTGGCCTCCAGCTGCACTGTGACGGGTCCCGCTGTCATCGGCTTCCAGGGCCAGCAGAACACTGTGGAGGATCGCTGTTCCTACTCCCTGCTGAGGATCCCATCGGTCCCAGGATTCCAGGTTCTGGCCCGCTTCCAGGAGCGGCGGCGTAGAGACGTGAGCTTCCTGGACAGCGTGACGCTGCGCCTGGACGGGCCGGGCGGTCACATTCACCTGAAACAAGGAGGCAGGGTTCTGGTGAGCCTCCTGCAGACGCAGCTCATCAATCAGGGAGCAGTTTGGTCCTGACGGTGTCTCTGGTGTCAAACTCCCAGAGGTTGTTGTCATGGAAACAGTCAGTTTATGGGTTTAAATGTTTCCTCCACTCTGTCTCTCAGCTGGACGACTCACCGCTGACCCTCAACAGCTCGGTTCAGACGGTTGGTGGTGTGAAGCTCTCTAAGGACCAAACTGGAGTCACCGCCAAGGTGTCGCTGTCCAGCTTCACCGCTTCTGTCTTCTTTGACGGCTCCTCTGCACTGATCCACCTGGAAGGTACAGCACGTCAGCAGAGTTTGGGTCATGATGGCTGTAAACTCTGCAGTCCTTGGGTCAGCTGGGTTCCTCCAGTTGACGCTGACTGGACTCTCATTGTGTCCTGAACCTGTCCAGGACCTGCTGGACAGTCTCTGCAGGGTCTGTGTGGAAGCTCCAGCAGCTCTGTGAGTGAGGAGAGGCTCTCTGAGGACAACTCCACCAGGTAAGACCTGCTGCTGCTGCTGCTGGATGAACGGACTGCAGATTTACTCAGGAATCAGTCCTGACCTTGTGTGTGTCGCCCCCTAGCTGTGAGACGCAGTACTCCGATAGTAACGACAGCACCATCGACTGCACCAAGATGACTGAACGGTGAGCAGATGGACCAGAAACGTCTGTGTTTCTCTCTGATCTCTGTGGTCAACTACATGTTACACCTTTAACACCATGTGACGTCAGCCTGGTAGCAGGTAAATCAACTTATTGATCATTTATTATCTCCCTGTTGTTTCTTTCTGCATGTGGAGCAGCTGTAACCTCCTGAAGGAGGCGCCCTTCTCCTCCTGTCACATCGACCCAGAGCCCTTCATCACCGCCTGCACACACACTTTGTGCAGCTATCCTGATCTGGACGGCCTCAGGTGTCAGTTCCTGGAGGCCTACGCCAGAGCCTGCAGCCTGGAGAGCAACGGCACACTGGAGGACTGGAGGTCCAAGGCTGAGTGCTGTAAGACCTGACTCCCTCCATCCGTTCTGAAGAACCCTCCTGCTGCTTTTCACAATAACATATCAGAGTGTTGCTCTGCAGCGCCCCCTGGGGGCTTCTGCCAGGACAGGACCTGCAGCGATCATGAGTTCTGTGGAGAGAAGAGTGCTGGTGGAGAAAGTCGCTGCTTCTGTCGGGCCATTTTTGCCTCCAAGTACAGAGAGATCAAGTCTTTCGGTACGACGTCTGTGACAACATGAGACCAGGTCTGACTGGTTGGAGGAAACCCTCTAACTGAAGTTTTCCTCACCAACACTGTAACCTTCAGGTGATCCAGCCATCTGCAGCCAGAACTCTGCTTCTCTCACTCTGGTGGGTTGTCTCCTGGAGGACGAAGGCCTCGACTACTCTGCCTTGCAGCTCAAAGAGCCGACCTGCAAAGGTCAGATAGATGAGCGGACCCACATGGTGACTTTCAGCTTCAACAGCACCAACCTCTGTGGGACGGAGGTCACGGTGGGTTCTCTCCTCCAGATCTTTGCTTAGTCCACCCAGATTTCCAGTGTGGCACTGACTTCTTAAAGGTATACAGCCATGTTATATGCCTATAGCAAAATACTGTTGATTATAATAAAATAAGGCTACATATTCCAATTATCTGTCCAAATAGTGTTTTGATCCTTTTTAAGCCTAAAAATAAACAGCGATGAACAGATATAAACAGAGGTGGCGCCATCTACTGGCAGTACCGCAGAACTATCAGAAAGCCAGATGGCGACTAATAAATCAGTAATAAATAATGCAGAACCGAGCCTGAACCTCTGAAAGGTCTCGAAGTAAAGCGGCAGCTTGGCGTGATCAAAGACCAAATGTTATTTATTAAATAAACCGATTTACATCAACTCTAAGAGCTTCATATCAGAACATCATGGATAAATAAAATTCCCGTTCATAAACAGAAACAGGGACACAGCATCAGGGTAAGAACCCATCAATCGCTCTTTTTATAATTTTGTTTGTACTTAAGACTGTAAAGGCCAAGTAGAGCATTGCTATCACTATTATCACTGTATTAATAATAATGTTTACTCTCAGTTCGCTGGAAGAGGCTAAAAGCTGTTAGCTGCTTCCCTGTTTATCTCCTGCTGCACATGTGCAGTGTCCTACCTCTGTTATTATAAATAAACATGAAAGGCGTTTTTTACTAACCTACTGAGCAAAAACAAAGGGTAAAACCTCATAATAATAACTAATACGTCAGCAGGACGTGATCTTTCCTAAAAACTTTGTATGCAACTAGAGTGAGTTACGAATTGTATAAATTACAAAAAGTCAAATAACGTGCCTATGCACCTTTAATGTTTCTTTTTTCAGACCAACAAAAGCCAAACCATCTACAGGAACACCATCATGACGCAGAACCTCTCTTCTGAGGTTATTACTCGCCAAGACCAGGTCTACATCAACTTTTCCTGCATTGAGACCCCGCCGGACACAGAGTCTGTGGCTTTCAGAATCAAAGAAAGGTGGGTGCTCTGGTTGCTGACTTTACTTTGAATCATCAACAGCTAAACTTGTTTGTGGTTTCAGGCTTGATGAAACCACGGAAAATCAAGCTGAGAAGATGTCAGTAAAACTTTTCCTGCCCTAGAAAAGACGACAGATTGATGTAAATGAGTCCAGGTCAATCTCTCTACGATTCAGGTCAATGTCATATTAAGACTTCTTCAGCTCGAAGTTAAGGTTCAGCATTTGGAGGCGAGTCCTCCTGGACGACCTGGACACCTGTGACAACAGCAGGACGTGAAATAGTAGATACTGGACGGACAGGTCCTCTCAGTAGCTGTGATTGGAGCAGATGAAGGCAGAACCCACGGTTTCAGGTGTGGCTTTCTGTTGGCTAAAGTGAGGCTCAGGCAGAGATTAAGGCTATGTTCACACTGCAATACCATCTTTTTGCCCATATCCGTCTCTTTAATGGCAGTGTGAACGGCACAATTCCGATCTTTTCCCCTCCAAACAAATCTGATTTGGGCCACTTTCATTTGTTGTACTAATTCGGATACGTATCGGATTTTTTCAAAGTGTCCACAGTCTTAACGCTCTTGTCTCATTTTATCCGTCTTTCCTGTCTCTCACTTAACATTCACACACAGTAGCAGTTAGCGTAGCATTAAAGTTAATAGCTGTTAATAGCTGTGCCGCTTCTTTTTAGGGTTCCAAGCCCGCAGCGCAGGCGAACGTCTGCTCTGTGTGCAGAGAACCCTATTGTTTTTCGTCTGTTTTTAAATTATTTATTAGGGTTCCAAGCCCGCAGCGCAGGCGAA
Organism: Fundulus diaphanus; assembly: GCA_037039145.1. Taxonomy (NCBI): domain Eukaryota; kingdom Metazoa; phylum Chordata; class Actinopteri; order Cyprinodontiformes; family Fundulidae; genus Fundulus; species Fundulus diaphanus. Next base: position 48,163,776 of record CM073131.1, read on the forward strand.
CGGCTATGCCGTTCGTCTGCTCTGTGAGTAGAGAACACTATTGTTTTTCGTGTGTTTTTTTCATTATTCTCGCATTATTATTCTTCTCCGCTGAAACGCGTTGTGCGGCCCATGCGGAATTGTAACGAACCTATTGAATCAGGTATCCAAGTACAGAACGTGCACCGCTACTCAAACCCAGAAATTCAGACCCCTCAACAACTAGGGGGCGCTATAACAAAAAAATGCTTTTCGGCCTGTAACCACCAAACTGCTGGTCCCACACTCAAAAACTTCATATCACTGTTTATTGGATGATTCTGCATCATAAAGGGAATTGGCACACATTTCGTTTCCCAGCTACTTTTCGCGCTATATGGCTACAAAGGTTAAACCTTTCTTGTTAAACTCCTCCTACATTTTTTGTGCAATCCGTGCAAAACTCCATATATAACCGTGTAATGGACAAATAAAAAAGTTATCACGGCGGATTTTTTAATTTTGACTTTTTCGAAAATTAATGCTAAAATAACTGATTGTAGGCTAGCTAGCTGTAAATGTAACTGCTGATTATTCTAAAACCATAACATATTTTAACATGTCCTTCATAACCCATAGTCCTAATGAGATTTTGCACACGTGACCCGCATTTGAGGATCGTCCACCACTAGAGGGCGCTGTGATGTCAAGAAATCTACTACGCAAGAATGGCTAATCGGATTTTTACAAAACCTTCTTTATTCCCTTCTAGTCATAGCCCTGAACTAAAGTATTAAATATGGTAATGATTGAAACAAGTGGGCGGGGCCTATTTCCAAAAGTGTGAAAAAAAACTTGAAAACTAGAAATATTCACCTAAAATCCATGTTTTGATGTAATGAGCTCAGATTTTCAGGATGTATTCCTTGAATAAGGGGTAACAATTCTCTCACTGCATGTATTGAATTATTTGAAAGTGCCACACTCGTTTTTTTTAAAAAAGTTTATAAAATGAATAAATCAATGTATTTTCCACAAATATTGTTCAATGCCAATAAAAATGGCCTCTTTTTGTAAAGCACATGAAGACTAAACAGGCATTTCAGTTTGGTAAAAATCCAGGCGATTTTGACCTATTTACAAGACATTGAAATTTACATGTACAAGACTATAAAGTTAAATTTTATTTCTCTGAAACCATTTTATCAATGACTATAAAAATAATCAAGCGGTTAGATAAAGCACTCTTGGACATCCCTAAATATCTTCAGAATTTTAGTGCAAACTGTTAATTTTTAATGAATTTTCTTTTTTTAATTTGACAAAACATTTTGTGAAGATGGAGCATTTCAGAAAATAAGGCGAGGGCTCCATCTTGTGGCTTTTTCTGCAACTACAACAACTCTGACCATTCATAGTTTAAGTCAGGGGTATTCAATTAAAACTTAAAGAGGTCCACTTCGATAATATTTCACGATGCCAAGGTCCATAAGTCCAACTATTTAATTCAATTCAATTCAATTTTATTTATATAGCGCCAAATCATAAAACATGTCATCTCAAGGCACTTTACAAAATCAAGTTCAATCATATTATACAGATTGGGTCAGATTATACAGATTGGTCAAAATGTCCTATATAAGGATATAATGTGATTTAATGTGATATATTTGTATATATGTATGTATATGTATATATATATATATATATATATATATATATATATATATGTATATGTATATATATACGTATATGTATATGTATATATATACGTATATGTATGTGTATATATATGTATGTGTATGTATATATATATATGTATATGTATGTATATGTATATGTATGTGTATGTATATATATATATATATATGTATGTGTATGTATATATATGTATATATGAATATGTATGTGTATGTATATATATGTATATGAATATGTATGTGTATGTATATATATGTATATATGTATATATGTATGTGTATGTATATATATATTAGGGCTGTCAATCGATTAAAAAAATTAATCTAATTAATTATATACTCTGTAATTAATTAATCTAAATTAATCGCATATAATTTTTGCTGTGAAAGTATTTTAAATATTTAAATTCAAATGATTCAATGAATAATCAGCATTCTTTTAACAAAGTACATTCATAAAAAAGGCCTATTCATAAAATATACATCCAAATATTTCCATCTTACATGCTACTTTTACTGAAACATCACAGAGAGAGGGCTTAGTTTTAAAATTGAGCTGTCATTAGAGCAAATTCATAAACAATTGTTTTCAACAGCAGACAAACTGAACTAAACAGATGCCAATGTCAAACTGAACTCACGTCAACAGGAGACATTAACTGAAATAATAATAAAAAAAAGATAACCTGAATTTAACAGACGTCAACATATTCCATATTCCAATCTACTTTTTAGGCTAATTATACACAATTTACACCTAGTGCTATTTTAACAAACAAGCATTTTATTAGTTGTTATCTCTTATCTGATGTATTTCTGATGTTTGGCACTTTGTTTTACCTCGTGTTAAAGTGCTCTTTAAATAATGATGACATTCATGATGATTATGATCAGAATAAACTTTTCCATCACCTCCCAGAAGCTGGAAAGAAAAGAGACAAAAACATTTTGTCTCCTTTTCACACCTCACTTAATAACTCTAATATTTTTGTCTAAATACTTTAGCCTAAATATTTTAGGCTAAATAATTACACTTTTTATTTGTTTTTCTTCAATCCCTCGGTGATGTTTAGTAATTTCTGCCAAAGGCTGCAGCATTTTGATTTAATTCATCTGAATGCAGTATTTGCAAGCCATACTCTGTTTGGATGAAAAAAAAACTGTCTGTGATTGGCTTTAACAGAGGAGCGAGCGCACAGCTGGTGCGCGCGAGCAGAGATGGAACTCACCGCGAGGACAGTGGGTTGAGAAGAGTTTTTCAGACCGTGCCAGACCGGTTTTGAGCATTGAGAGTTGTTTCACTGCGCGCTTGGATTGGTTCCTGCGCGCTCAAACAGAAGGCACGAATATCGCCACACTGTTTCACAGAGTTGAGCGGCAGCGCCGTCTTCTTCTCTGTCTTCTCGCGCCTCCCCTGTGACTCTTTGGCGCCCCCCCAGGGAAGGCGCCCCTCACCAATTAACCTGCGTTTTTTTTTTTTTATCCGTTATTTTTTTTAATTAATTAATAGAAATTAACGCGTTATTTTGACAGCCCTAATATATATATGTATATGTATGTATATATATGTATATATGTATATATGTATATATATATATATATATATATATATATACATATATATATACATATATATGTATATATATATATATATATATATATATATATATATATATATATATATGTATATATGTATATATATGTATATATGTATATGTATATATGTATGTATATATATATGTACATATATGTATACGTACTTGTGAGAAATATATATGAATCTTAGCGCACTGAGAGAGGAATGTGAAAACATTACATTAAGACTGTCCAATGAGCTGCCCAAACGACACATAAACCTGTATATCAGATTTCTCACAAGTGCCTGGAATGTTCTGACATGCGTTACAAAACATCTCACTTGCACTGCTGAACCTGGGTTTCTTAAGCAGAATTCTCAAAGAGTCATTATAAGCAAACTTAAGCTTCTGCATGCTAGATTTTTTAAAATTACACCACAAGGGAGCTGTATACAAGGATGTACAGTAAGTTTTACACAGGCTTATTTTTACCTCATCAGATCACATATAAAATTTCCTCCCCAGAATGTTTGCCTGGGCGACGTACAACACACGACACTGTCGATAAATGTCATCGTCATCACAGAGCTGGTATGTAATGTAGTGACCCAGATATTTAGTTTTGGAACAAACATTTAACTTTTGCCCTGACAAAAAAAATCAGGGAAACAAAGTTGTTTGTCTGCTTTAGTCCTACAAACTAGTACAACAGTTTTCTTGGCATTATACTGCACATCAAATCTCCACCCATAATCAGAGCAGATATTCAGTAGCTGCTGAAAACCAGCACTGCTGGGCGAGAGGACAGCCAGATCATCAGCATACATGAAGTGATTGAACAAAGTATCGCCAATCATACATCCTGTTTTACAGAGGTTCATCCATGTACAAGTTAAACAAGGCAGGTGAAAGAAGCCCACCCTGACGCACACCATTAATCACTCCTAAGGAAGCAGAGATGTTATTGCCCCATTTTACATGCATTTTCTGGATACAATACCAGTAAACTAAAATTCGCATGAAAATATCTGGAACACCTTGCTGTTTTAATTTGTCAAATAACTTTTAGTGATTGACACGATCAAAGGCCTTTGAGGCATCAATGAACCCAATTAACATAGATGAATTTTTTTCTTAAATATGCTCTTGCTGCCTCTTTCAGGCCATAAATAAAGAAATCAGTACCCAACTTGGCTTTGAAACCAAATTGATTATCTGCTGTACTAATAAACTGATTGAGCCGACCAAGCAAGATTTTTTCTAATACTTTAGATATCACACTAGCTAAAGCTATTGGTCTGTAGTTATTAAGGCTACCAACCTTACTAGTTTTGTCCTTAATTACTGGCACAAGGGTAACAGATAATAGGGAATCAGGCAACTGCCCATGGGTCATAAACCCAGAGAAACACATTGCAAGCAGCACAGCCACTTTGTGGCTAGCATATTTCAGATGTTCTGCTGTAATGCTATCAGAACCCGTCGCCTTATTCTCACACAAGTACGCTATAGCCTGCTGGATTTCACTAGGGGTTATTATAACGCATCACTCTTAGCAATGTTTCCCAAGCCATAGGGTTCACTTTTCACACAGTTAAATAAGGCAGAATAGTGCTGTCTCCATAAATCTGCTTATTATGAGCCCCAGAAATGCCCTTTATTTCATAATGTGGTCTTAATATTTTTAGCTCCCATTGCTTTCTAATAACAAGAGATGCTGGCTGGTGTCCCCGTCTTTAAGGTTTCTTTGAACAAAACTTTATAAAAAACTTCTAGATTGCCTTCACCATTACTTATGCAAAAAGGGTGCACTAATGTGTGACGTCTCCTTTGGGTCGCTTTGCGGTCTTTATCCGTTCAGACAGCGGTAGGATGTCGCTTTTAACAGAAGTACGAACAGCCACTTAAAAAAAGAAATCTGATTTCAGCAAAAAATCTGAATTGAGCATCAAGACCTGCAGTGTGAACGTAGGCTAAGATTCTGTCCCTTTGAGATGAGAGTGAAACTGAAGCTCCAGGGCTTTCAGGCAAAGTTCAGGAACTCCTGAGCTTTTCTTTAGATGATCTTTGAGATCACATGAAACAGGTGATGAACTACGTGTTTTACCTTGAATACAGGTAAGTTTTAAATATAGTTACCGGTCACATTTCTGATTAAAATCCTAACATATGGAGTATGTTGTGAGAAAACAGAGCTTGTTTTTATGCCTGGCTGTTTTTACATCAGAAACCATGGGTTTGAAGCAGGACTCATGCCACCTGTGTGCATCCTCTGCAGCGCTGTGGTTCATGTCATCTCATCCGGACCTTGGACTTACTCTCTGACCATGAAGACCTTCACGGACGCCGGCCGGACACAAGCTGTGGATTTGAACACCGAGGTACGGCTGAACCAGAAGATCTGGGTGGAGCTGGACACGGACGGCCTGGATGAAGACCTGGTTGCTGTGGTAACCGACTCCTGCTGGGCGACAGACCGAGCGTCCCCCACTGCTGGACGTAGATATTACCTGATCAAGAACGGGTGAGACTGTTCCCTGATATTTAACCATGAAGAATATTTCCAGTCGCTCTGATCTGAGCACCAAAATAATTGGTCTTGATGTTTATGAGCAGCTGTCCAAACTCTGAGGACCAGACAGTGAAGGTGGAGGGAAACGGAGAGGGAACCTCCAACTTCTTCTCCTTCAACATGTTCCAGTTCACTGGGAGCTCTGCTGAAGTCTACCTGCACTGTAAACTGCAGCTGTGTGTCAAACAGGGGAATGTCTGCATCCCGGTAAGACTTGATGTCAAACACAGCATGACAGATATTTTCTCCAAACCTGAATCTGTGACTGTTTTCTTTTTAGTTAATAACATAATCTACAAAAGTAAATGAGACAAAATATCCACAGATTGCTTTCAGCAGCCTTAGTTCAGAGAACGGACTCTGTCTTTGTCTTGCAGACGTGTGATGGAGCTCGGAGAACCAGATCAGTCAGGTCCAGACCTGGAGCTTCTGCCTTCATCAGCATGGCCTGGACCACCTAGGTAACACACAGCCCTGCTACTCCAGGTTCTGATAATTAGTCCTTTTTACATGCTGTTATATGGAGAGTCAGAGAACTGAGAAAATAAAGCAAAAATAAAGAATATTCAGCCTTTTAAACCTCTCTCCCAGTGGCTGGCAGACATTTACAGCAGCACCACTTATTCACAATGGACTATCGTTTTAGAGTGAATTACATTTAGCTTCATTTTTAATATTGAGGACTTATCCTAGCATCTGCTTTCACCACAACACAAGCAAAAAGTCCAGGAACTAATAAAATGAAAACACATTTGTAGTTATTGGTTTATACAAAGATGAATATATCAAAACACACATTTTCAGCTGTGTGGTAAAAAAGCTCCACTTTAGTAGAAAATATGTAGGACAAAACTTACTTTGTTAGTGCAGTGAGATGTTTGGAGGTTTCTTTAGTTGTTTTAGTTAGAAACGCTAAGCAGTAGTTTCAATATACACAAGCCAGTGTGTATCTCTATCATCTCCTGAAGGCAAAGCAGACCCCTGCAATGTCTCAGGATCCTCTCTCGTTTTTGCTCAGAGGATGTTCTCGTAATGAAGTCACAAAACATGAAGACACCACAGAAAATAAATGATTTTGCCACAAAAGGCTCATCTCATCGCACATAAACACAAAACTGACCCAAAATAACAGAACATTTTAATGTAGGACCCGAGCTAGTCGGCTGCTCGGTCAGCTCAATCTTCCACTTGATGTGGCTCATTGTGTTTATGTGGCGTTGTGTGTCCAGAGTCCAGACAGGCACCAACTGCTGAAAAATAGTGGCACAATATTCTTAGTTAAAAACAAAAAACAATGGAAAGACGTCCAAAGTGGTGAGATAAGGAGTTTTTCCCCCCTTGTCATGCTCAGCTTCATGGCAACCAGAACGTTGCTCCGGCTTCTACAGTTGTCAAACATGCTCGTCTTACCAAGGGAGGGTTTATACCTATACATCCTCCCTTGACACCCAAAACTTGATGATTTATTTTATTACTGTTCAGGTATCAGGTACAAACCAAACATGACAGAGGAACAGAAAGAGAGTGGGGACAGAGAATCAAAGAAAATATACATCTTAGAAACTATAAAACCCAACAACCAGCTACTACAAAGGAAATCCTCTTACAGCCACCAAGGGGAAACTGAAACAATGCAACCATGAACACCTGCAAAGAGAAAAAATTAATGAAACACAGACAGCATCAACACCAGCAGCAAGAATATGGAGCAAAACTGTTGATACTGATGGAAAGAACTACAGGGCGACATAACTGTGTTATGAGTACATAAATGTGTGAACATGCAAAATATATGATGTGGGCCACTCCCTCAGAGATCAGAAGCAAGTATAGAGGACCCTGAGATCCAGGAGATGAGAACTAGCCCACCATTAAAGTCTGTTTGGTTTCCCACCAGGTAATGAGTTATTAACTATTTTCAATGTTTGTTCATGGATTATTTTTCTAAACCGATTAATTAGGATAAATGTTTGTGCCACAGCCTAGGGTCAATTCAATTCAATTCAGTTTTATTTATATAGCGCCAATTCATGATACTTGTCATCTCAAGGCATTTTCCAAAGTCAAATTAAATCAGATTATACAGTTTGGATCAGACTGGTCAGAAAGTTTCCTCTCTAAGGAAACCCAGCAGGTTGCATCAAGTCTCTCCAAGCAGCATTCACTCCTCCTGAAAGAGCGTAGAGCCACAGTGGACAGTCGTCTGCATTGTTGATGGCTTTGCAGCAATCCCTCATACTGAGCATGCATGAAGCGACAGTGGAGAGGAAAACTCCCCTTTAACAGGGAGGAGAACCTCCAGCAGAACCAGAACCAGGCTCAGTGTGAACGCTCATCTGCCTCGACCCACTGGGGGTTAGAGAAGACAGAGCAGAGACACAGAAAGCACAGAAGCTCACATTGATCCAGGAGTACTTTCTATGTTAGATGGTAATAGTGGATGATCTGCCTCCCCTGATGATGTCACAGCTAACAGAACGCCAGACCAGGTGTACCTTCTATGAAGAGAAAAAAGAGAGAGAACAAAAAGTTAAAAGATGAAATAACAACAAACAATGCAAATTGGAGAGCAGTAGGAGAACTCAGCAGAGTAAGAAAAATAGACCCTGATGTCCTCCAGTAGCCTAAGCCTATAGCAGCATAACTATATAGGTAGCTCAGGGTAACATGAGCCACTCTAACTATAAGCTTTGTCAAAAAGGAAAGTTTTAAGATTAGTCTTAAAAGTAGACAGGGTGTCTGCCTCACGGACCAAAACTGGGAGTTGGTTCCACAGGAGAGGAGCCTGATAGCTAAAGGATCTGCCTCCCTTTCTACTTTTAGAGACTCTAGGAACCACCAGCAGACCTGCAGTCTGAGAGCGAAGTGCTCTGTTAGGAACATACGGGGTAATCAGAGCTCTGATATATGATGGAGCTTGATTATTAAGGGCTTTATAGAAGGAGAATTTGCTGCTCTTGATTTAAAGACGTTTATTTCTTGAGGACTCTGGTTTAAAGATTACAACTTCTGTCTTGTCGGAATTTAAATGCAGGAAATTTACAGTCATCCAGCTTTTAATGTCATCAAGACATGACTGGAGTCGAAGTAATTGATTGGATTCATCAGGATTTTTCAATAAATATAGCTGAGTGTCATCAGCATAACAGTGGAAATTAATCCCGTGCTGTCTGAAGATTTATTATTAACATGAACAAACTGTCCGACAGATAAGATTTAAACCAGCCTAATGCTTTCCCCTTAATCCCTACAGTATTAAGTGCTGAGTTACATCCTCAGACTAGATTGAGAAATTTGGGTGATTGGCTCAGGAGAAACCAACAGAAAAGTTTCTGAAGAAAAGACAACAGTAAGACTTTGGTTCTGTTTTCTTCTCAGGTTATTTTGACTTGGACAGACTGACGGGCTGCAGACGTTTGATTGGTTCTGATCCAGAGCCTGGATGTGTGGAGGTTGACTCAAACAGCCGCAGCGAGCTTCTGTTGGAGAGGAAGAGAGGACAGACCTGTCATCTTTGTCATGAGTCCACAGCTGATGTTTTCATCTCTTATGAATAACTGGGTGTTTTAGGGCTACAGGTGATAATTAAAGAGAATTCAAAGGGTTTTAAAGGGCTTTCAGATGAGTTATTTTACTGGGGTTAATGTTTTAATGGAGAGCAATCATTGATTTTGTTGAAGCTGCGTTGTGGTTGAGTTCATGTCTTATAAAGAAGAAGACAACAGCAACCTGAACATGAGGGATTAAAAGCTGCTACAAATTTTTAGAGTTAAATTCCATCTGATTAGAAAAACGCAGGCTGGAGGAAGTTTAGAGCTGGGGCAGGACTACAGCTGAGCTCCAGTTAGTTTCTATCTAGAAGGACTGAGGCTGAGTCTGCTTAGAATACGTCATTTAGGAGCAGAAAGTCTGCAGATCTTTAGGGTTTAGTGTCAGTGAGACGCTCTGTTACCTCTGAAGCTAAAGCTGGTTTATGTGCTTCTATCTTTAGGATACGGGTGAGAGAAACTACTTTCCAGCATTTATCTAGGTTACATCAGGTCTTGATTTGATTTGATTCAGATACTTCAGTTTCTTATTGTTTCAGAGGTTTTACTGTTTCCAAACATACAAGACAAATTACTATTAGCAGAACTGTTAAATCAGAATTTGAATCATATCAAGAGGATATTGCTTTAAAAAACAGAATGTGTATTGTACCGTTTAATTCACTGTTGAGGTTTCAGACATTATAATAAAACGTTTAAGCAGTTATTGTGTCACTCTTTATTATCAGGCTCCTGCAGAGAGAAAGTCATGAACCTGCTTGTGAAGCTGGCAGAGGTCTGCTGGGTGCATCAGTCCGTCTGGAGGCAGAGCACTGCAGCCAACCCTTCCTGTCCTAAAGGGACCCAGAAACTAAATGGATTAGCCAAAAACTCATCAGCAGGAAGCAACAAACTCTAAATCACAACATTTAAAACAGAAACACATGGTGGGCCGGTCTCTGATGAGCGGAGGGTCGACCAGGAGCTCTGAAAGGTGATCAGGCCAGAGATCTCTCACTTCTTTCTAGCCCATCATATGAGACACTGTTGTTGAAGGCAGAAGGAAAAGTGTTTCATGAAACTGAAAACGAGATGAAAAGACCAATAAAAGCTGACCTGTCCATAGTCTGGTACTAAGGTGTTCAGGTCTAAAACTTCAAACGATGAGGATGATTCCCTTCTTACATGAAAAACTGGATCCCATCAGAGAAATGTGACTTGAACCAAACCAGTACCGGTTCCTTTAATCCTTATAAAACAATAATCCATCTTCAAAGGGACCATGTGTTCAATCTGATCAAATGCAGCAGTAAGGCTAACAGCACAAGTCAACATATAGACCCTGATGATACAGAACATTGGTGGCAGTTTCTCTTTTAATGATTCAACCAATCAGCTGGATTCTGGTTCTAGTTATTCCAGCTGATGGGTTGTGCTCCTGATAGATCAACAGAAAACATTTTGTTGCTTTTTTTGGTGGATAAATATCCCAAAGACAGACTTTTAATAACGATAGAAATATAACAATTTGGGCAAATCTCTAAGATTTAAATATTTTTCACCAAAATTAAAAAAGAAATGCACACAATACAGTAATCAATAAATATTTTTTTTATGTACGGATTGACACTGTTAAAAACCTCTCAAACCTGTCTTTCTTTGAGGATAATTTCCAATAAATTTTTCAGCATTTATGTATTTTCTCCACACGAACTTGTAAAATCAAACTTCCTTCCATAACTTTTATTATTACATCTCACAAGCGTTGGATTTAGGAAGTATAGGGGCCCTGAGCCAGAACCGGTTTTGGTTCCCTATCCATAGACAGGTGGACCTACACGTCTGCAGACACTGATCTCTGGTCAGTTTGAAACGTCCCCTGGTAGACGGTTCCAATATGTCACCTAAAACGCTGCAGGGCAAACGGAGCAGAAAGCTTCCATAAAATGTGTTGCTGTGATGAAATCACTGAAATAAACATAAAGCCAAGGAGGAATAGACTTCACTGAAATCTTGATGTTTTCACATCTGGTTACTTGAATATTGTTTAAATTCATAATAATTCAACAGTATTAAAATGACTCAGCTGTTATGGGCCTATGAGTTATTTCTAAAGTCTGGTCCAGCATCTCACTACTAAACATCTGATCTGCTTTTTCAATCTAATCCAAAATATTTCCAGGTTCTCATGTTTTCTGGCTCCATGTATGATTGTGTGCTGCCTCCTGCTGGCTGCTTCTTGTTACTACTTCACAGTCCACAGGCTTCAAAGGTCTTCTTCACAGTAAAGCTTGGACTGAGCAGGTTTCACCATAAAATAAAGAAAACAAGAATTCAGATGTTTTCAGATCAGATATACTTTAATAATCCCAGAGGGAAATAACTGTTTCAGTACAACCGCCATAACATAACATACATCACAAACATTTCAGGGGGGACGATTCACTGAGGCTGCCAAGGACACCGCCTTACACAGTGCCCACAGGGCGCTGCCATTGATTCTGTGGAAAGATAGTAGCCACAATAGGAAGGGAGAGGGAAAACACATATTTCACACTTTATCCTATTAAAAGGATCCAGTTTGAGATATCAAAAACCTCAGCAAAAAAAAAAAAAAAAAATTTAGTTCAACAACTTTCACTCAGCAAGATATACAGTGTTAAATTATCAGATGATTTACACACATAGCGTTAAGAGTACTCATGGTGTTATTTGACCTCATTCCTGTTAAAGTCAGTGTTTCATGCCTGATGTGGGGAAGATGTTGCTTTGAAATCATGTGGAGCTGGCAACATGGAAACCAAGCATGGTACCTTAATTTATCTGAAGTTGGGAGATTTTAGGAAATTGAAATATGTGGAATGAACAAATTAAGAAGATGCAGGACCTTTCAGGGATCTGAGCATTGGTGGCTTGTAAACAGGGGACGCTCAGAGAGGAAGAGATATTACAAATGCAGCATCAAAAATTATTACAGTTTTCAAATGCTCTCACTGACAACCAGACACGTCCAGTGGTCTGGTTTAAATCAAATAGAAGTCTCTGGCCATAAGGACATTCGTTATGGAGGGAAAAAAGGAGGTGGCTTCAAATGTCCAGATGATGGCTTGAACAGAGCTCTGAATGACGTTTAAAGCTTAGGACATTGTTTCAGACCCTAAACCTGTTTTGAACTGAACAGGAAATTCCTCCCTGACCTTCTTAAAATGCTGAGTGTCTTTTTGCACGTTTCCTCTGGTACTTCAATGATTTCTCTGTGGTGATGCTGCTTCAAGTCTGAGGATTGGAAGGCCTCCTTCCCATCACCATAATCTTTATCTCCCGCATTTACATTCAAGTCAAGACTATATAGCTGGGCCACCCAAAAATGTGAATATTACAATCAGAATTAACATGTCGGCAAAATAAAATCCATCCATCCATCCATTTTCTGACCCGCTTAATCCCTCATGGGGTCGCGGGGGGCAAAATAACAGACTTCTTTAAATCCAAATATGGAAAGGTATATCAATAATTTAGACCTTAACTGTAAAAACAGAGTTTCTGAAGCGGGGAAAAAACTTGTCTGCAGAGAACAACCCAACCGCACTGAAATGTTACAAGACGAAATATCAACAAGTCCTATCAAAAAAGGAGTCACCGTGCTAACATTAGCCTAGTGCTAAAGCAAACCAGGTAGAAAAGGAGCAACAACAAAAAGAGTTTGTAGATTTTAACTTCAGGATTGGGGCCAGATATACACATTACTTCAGAAGGTTAAACATTGTACTCTTTGAGGTATAAATGCGGAGAGTGACAGGTGAGCAGAGCTGGCAGTAATTAGTAGCAGCTGATCAGGTGCTGAGTATTGGCTGGGAGATAACTGAGCTGATTGGTGGTGACTGAGGAGTGGACTGAGCTGATAGGATTGTTACTGATGGTTGTTGGCTAAAGGGAGTGGAACCTAATCAGTCCAGGGGTCCGTTCTTCGTACGTTGCTTAAAACATCCGAGATCAAATGACACATCCGAGATGATTTCATCCGGCTAATCATGATCCGGCTAATTGGGTTCTTCAAACACCTGTTTATGATTAGTATCGCTGGATTGAGTTATCTGAGATAACTGCGCGTTCATGCGTTTGTTTAAAAGGGGAAATGTATCGATAGTAGAAACAATGATCAGCAACGCTGCTATTGGCTGTTCAGCATGGCCAAAGAACGCCCACAGTTTTTCTCCCAAGCAGAACAAGAGCTTTTAATGGAAGGTTATGATGAATTTGAGTCATTAATTAAAACGACAGGGAACACCTCAAAGTCTGCTAAAGCCGCAGACAAATTAATGCGGAAATACTGTTCATGTTAGATGTTTCTATCACTTTCTACAGTATGTATTTTTGCATTTTAATAATTTCATATTTACTTTGTTCTTTTATGTCAGAGCCTCCACTGGACCCACTAACATGGGGAAAAAAGTGAAGTACAAGAATATTCTACAAAATGTTAGCCTTTAATTGTTATACTGTATTTTAAAAAGCAACTTTTTCCTCTTTTTTAAAAGCCACTGTTAAATGATGTGTTTGTCTGTTTATATCAGCCACCAAGAAAAAGGCTGAAAAAAAAAAAACAGGTTCTTTTTACTTTTGTTGCATGAGGCATGTTTCACCTCTTTCACAAAATGACACAGGGTGCCATCTGTTCCCTATATAAACGGCATCTTCAAAAAAAAAAAAAAAAAAAAAAAAAAAAAAAAAAAAAAAAAAAAAAAAAAACACAAATGAGAAATTGAACTCCACAACTTGAAGATAATAAAATATTGTGGTCCACTGTATCTAAGGCAGTGGTTAGGTCAAGCAAAACCTTGTGGTCAGAAACTTCCAGATCATGGTAACAATAATAATGAATTTTATTTATAGGCACCTTTCTCAACACTCAAGGTCACTTACAGAATCAACAATAAAACACTCAATCCAATAAACATTGAGTCAACAAAGAGCAAGAATAAAATAGACCTGAAGATTGCTGAGTTTGTGATGACCAGGTCAAGACGCTCCGAGACCAGGAGCTCCTCCACGTCCCTTCAACCTTCGGGGTACTAGAGGCCGGATAAACTTCTCCGGGCCGGCCAAAGCTGCTCCTGTCCTCGGACTCCCTGGCTCGTTGGTCGGAGATCCTGTTCGTGACGGCAAATGTTATGGGAGTTCTATACAACAACAACCGAATTTCCATCATTACTAAATGAAGAGACGGCGGTGATGAAGTTCCAGCACTTTTATTTTGAAACAGAGCAGAGATCACATAGATGGAAAGTAATCGCACCCCACGGTCCCGCTGCAGTCTGCGTCTGCCTCTCGCTTGTCGGCTCCCCCTAATACTGCACAGTGGCCTTCCTTAGCAACCTATTTTTAGATACAGATACACACAAGCACTGAATTCAAAGTCAACCCTTTATTCAACCAACTTTTTACCAAAACTGGAAGTTTTTGAAAAAGAATGCGTGCTCTCTGAACTGTTTGAAGGGTCAGTGTAATGATTTGTGATCAGAAGATGAACCCGGTATTCAGCTAGACACTAGAGTTCTATGCTTCACAGGATTTATTGGAGTGATGACGAGGGAGGATCAGGCAGGTATACAGAAAACAATCCACAGCCAGGTACAGAGGAAACATCCAAGGAAGGCAAAAACAAAAATAGACCAACTGGGCAGACTCAAAAAATAGGCAATGGGATAAGGACAAGAAATCAGACAGGCAGATAACAAGAATGCTGGGAAACTCTTACCGGACAGGTGAATGAGGGAAAACAACACATATGTGACGTTCTGGCAGGGAGCAGAGAACTGAGGCAGGTATAAATAGGCAGGAGAACAAAGGAGAGAGGGAGAGCTAATTAAACACAACAGGTGGAATTAATCAGAAGGAGAAGAACTGGCTGAAAGAGTGACAGGACAAGTTTGGAGATTTGGGGATACAAATTGGGAAAATTATAAAAGAATAAGTGAAGGGGGTATGGTAAAGATAGATATAAATAAACCAATAAATGATTTAAATTTAGAAATTAGTAATAGTATTGTTCATGCAGCAAAAAAAGTCATTCCTAGAAGTAAAGGGGTTAAAAAGAAGAAGATAGTTCCTTGGTGGACTCTAGAGTGTTCAATGGCAATTAAATCAAGAAACAAGGCCTATAAAAATCTGAAAAAATATATTTGCTTCCAAAATCTAATTAATTATAAGAGAAAACAAGCAGAAGTCAGGAAAATCATAAGAAATGCTAAGAGAGATTATTGGAGAAAATATTGCGAGTCATTGGGGAAAAATACGGCATTAGACAGGGTATGGAATACCATTAAAAAAATGTCAGGTAAATCAAAAGAGTACTTCTTTCCAGTAATAAAAGATAATGGTAACACTATAATAGATAATAAGAATAAAGCTGAATTGTTAGCAAGAGCATTTACTAAGATACATAGTATGGAGAATCTTAGTAATACTGAAAAAAAAGGACGGGAAACGACGTTAAAAAATCACAGTGAGCTGCTGTGTAATGATGAAGATGATGAGAATATTATGAATATGAAATTCTCTTTAATGGAATTAAATAGAGCATTAAAAAATTCTAATAAATCAACACCTGGGGAGGATCAAGTTAATTATATTATGTTGAATAATCTTAGTGAAAAAAGTAAGAAGATATTACTAGAAATGTATAATAAGATATGGGAGGAAGGAATTTTACCGGATAAATGGAAAGAAGCTATAATTATTCCCATTTGTAAACCTGGCAAAGATCCACATTTAGCTGAGAGTTACAGGCCGATAGCATTAACATCATGTATTGGTAAGGTGATGGAAAAGATGGTAAATAACAGATTAATATATTTTCTGGAATCCAAGGAGAAGATTAAACCATATCAGTTTGGGTTCAGGAAAGGAAGAAGTACAATAGATCCTATACTATATTTAGAACATGAAATTAGGAGGGCACAGGTGAATAAAGAGGTCTTAATAGCAATCTTTTTGGATATAGAAAAAGCATATGATATGTTGTGGAAAGAAGGATTATTGATTAAAATAAAACAAATAGGTTTAAGGGGAAAAATTTATAGATGGATAAAAAAAAATTTAACTGGAAGAAATATAAAAGTTAAAATAGGTAGTGAAGTAAGTTCAAAACATCAAATTGAAAACGGTACTCCTCAAGGAAGTATAATAAGTCCTATGTTATTTGTTATAATGATTGATGATATTTTTAGTAAAATAGATAAATATTTTGGAGTATCATTATTTGCAGATGATGGCCTTATCTGGAAAAGGGGGAGAAATCTAACATTTATAAATAAGAAAATGCAAGAGGCAATACATAATGTAGAAGATTGGGCTTTAGAATGGGGTTTTAGAATTTCAATATCTAAATCTAAGTTCATTACTTTTACTAATAGGAAAATAAATACAAATGTAAATCTTAAATTATATGAGAATGATGTAGAAAGCATAGATCAGATTAAATATTTAGGAGTTTGGTTTGACAAAAAACTTACGTGGAAGATGCATATAAAAAAAATAATTGAGAAAAGTAAAAAAATCCTAAATATAATGAGATGTTTAAGAGGTAAAGATTGGGGAGCTGATAGGAAGGTATTAAAAACAATATATATAGGACTAATTAGATCAGTAATTGATTACGGATGTATTGTATATAATTCAGCTTCTAATAGTTTACTAAAAGAAATAGATAGAATACAATATCAGGCTTTAAGAACTTGTTGTGGAGCAATGAAAACAACCCCAGTATCAGCTTTACAAGTTGAAATGGGGGAGATGCCACTAGAACTTAGAAGAAAACAACTAGCCATAAATTATTGGGCAAATGTAAAAGGGCATAAGGAAAACTTTCCTCCAAATGTTATGTTACAACCATGTCAGGAAAAAATAAAAAAAAAAAGAGAATCAATAGTTTTGGATGGATTATAAATAATGAGATAAGTGAGTTAGGAATAAATCATTATTTAATTAGTCCTGTGATGTGTATTCCAAATACTCCACCTTGGGTAAGTGGAAAACCTGAAGTTGATTTAAACTTATTGGGAAAAGGCAGACAAATAGAAAAAAAAGAGGTGGAAAAGTATATAAATAAAGAATATGCTGAATATTTACAAGTATTTACAGATGCTTCTAAAATGTTAAATGATAAAATTGGAATAGCATTTATAATTCCGGACTTAAACATTATGAGAAATAAAAGAATAACAGATAGAATGACAGTTTATACAGGTGAGCTAGTGGCTATATTAATGGCTCTAGAGTGGTGTGAGGAAACAAGGAAGAAGGAAATATTGATTTGTTCAGATTCAAGCAGTGCATTAATAAGTATCTTAGAACAAAACTCAGAAACGAGACAAGATATCATATTGAATATTAACCAATCAATTTTTAAAATTAAAAAATATGGATCTAGGGTTAAGTTAATTTGGATTCCTGCTCATATTGGGATAGTAGGAAATGAATTGGCGGATCAATTTGCTAAGAGTGCAGCAAAAAGGGATAATGTTGAGGTAAATATCAAAATAAGTAGAAATGAGGTCAAGAATATTAGTAAAATATATTTTAAAAAGAAATGGCAGGAATTATGGGATAGAGAAGAAAAGGCAAGATTTTACTATAACATTCAAAGAAAAGTAGGGGAATGTAGGGAAGGTAATAGGAATAGAAAAGAAGAGGATATTATATCCAGATTAAGGTTTGGGCATACGGGGCTAAATAGTACTTTGAAAATAATTAATAAACATAGTGCAGGGTTGTGTAATTATTGTGGAGAGTCAGAAACAGTGCAGCATATTTTTCTAGATTGTGATAAGTACAATCGGGAAAGAGAGATATTAGTCAGAGAGTTAAAAAGAAATAAAGTAATTTTAGATATTAAAAATCTGCTGCAAAGGTCCTCTGAAGATGTAATATTTAATAGCATTTTTAGTTATCTTAGGAAATCAGGTTTTATGGGAAGATTATAGTGATAGGACATCTAATCTATACTCCAGTCTGGAAGGTGGCGGTAATGCACCTATAAGTTGTTTGCCAACCGCAAAAAAACCTAAAAGAAGAAGAAGAAGACAGGACAAGTGGCAGGAAACAGGGGTCCGTTCTTCGTACCTTGCTTAAAACATCCAAGATCAAATGACACATCCAAGATGATTTCATCCGGCTAATCATGATCCGGCTAATTGGGTTCTTCGAACACACCTGTTGTTTAGGATTAGTATGGCTGGATTGAGTTATCTGAGACAACTGCGCGTTCCTGCGTTTGTTTAAAAGGGGAAATGTATCGATAGTAGAAACATTGATCAGCAACGCTGCTATTGGCTGTTCAGCATGGCCAAAGAACGCCCACAGTTTTTCTCCCAAGCAGAACAAGAGCTTTTAATGGAAGGTTATGCCGAATTTGAGTCATTAATTAAAACACCTCAAAATCTGTTAAAGCCAGGAGAGAGGGCTGGCAAAAAGCAGCAGACAAATTAATACGTAAATACTGTCCATGGTAGATGTTTCTATCACTTTTTACAGTATGAATTTTTGCATTTTAATAATCTCATATTTACTTTGTTCTTTTATGTCAGAGCCTCCACGGGACCCACTAGAACATGGGAACAAGTAAAAGTGAAATACAAGAATATTCTACAAAATGGTAGCCTTTAATTATTATACTTTATTTTAAAAAGGCACTTTTTATGTCAAGAGATCCAAATTTCAGTGTCATTCCTTAGACACGGGAAGTAAAGGACATGTGCAAACTGGGAATTTTGGATCTTTATCCATAAAAAATGAACATTTTCCTTTTCCAAGTCATCCACAGTTTACACGGTAAAACTGTATTGCTCCGTGGCTAGATAATCCATCCATAGTTTTTTCTAATACAATATACGGCTCGACAGGAAGCAAGCCTTTCAAAGTAAACTAAACTTCACAATAAAATGGCCTGAACAAATCTTCTTACTGAATAGGATAAAAATAAAAAGCAAACCGTCATACAAATAACTTAAATATTTTAGATTTATGGCTCCAACACCACTTTTTCCTCTTTAAAAGCCACTGTTAAATGATGTGTTTGTCTGTTTATAACAGCCACCAAGAAAATCTCTCTACTGTCGCGCTGCGCTAAAGGATCCTGTCTATTGCGCAATACGCGATTAATTCGAAAAACTCTGCAAATTATTCTTCACCTTCCGCAACAGGTTGCAGTCGTAAAAATGGACATGGCTACGGCAGACTTCCCTATCTCCTCCGCTTATACAGCCGTGATCTAATCTTGTTTACATGAAATAAGCCTGCTCTCGAGCAGGCTTAAGCTGGCGCACATGTTGCTATGACAACAAGTGCAGGATGTCTTTCGAAGAACCAAACGATCCAAGATCATGCCAAATCGTCAACAATGAAATCCTGCTAACTGCGTTAGCGACGTACGAAGAACGGACCCCAGGACAGAACTGAACTAGACAAAATACTGAACCAAAGTAACATACAAACTAATCCAAGACAGGAAAACTAACTTTAACCAAAATAATAACATAAACCAGAACAGAACATTACAGTCAGAACTTGGTTAACCTATAAGGTTAGCATGCAAAAGAAAGGATAACTGTTATTTTATTCAGCTTTTTATTTACCCTTAATTCTATCATTCATAAATGTCTATCAATCAATATATTTTGTTATTCAATCATCGTCCAGCCCTAGTTTGAAATACTGATCAACCGCTACACATGTTTTCTAGAACTGGTGTTTCTAAAACAGGACATGTTTTGTCCCAGCTACAATATTTTCATTAAAACAATTAATTTATAAAAAACTAAAACATCCAAAGCACGTCTAGAGTGGTGCAGAATAAAAGTATTAATTTTACTAAAAAATAAATATATAGTATATAATTGTTTTATAAATTTGGACGAGTTCATAATATATCAATTTTTCCTTCTGGTTAATATGCCAATATCCACACACAAAAAGATTCTGCAGTTTCAGCCAGTACTGTGTCTGTAGCGCGGCAGTGCAAGCGGGTCTCCAACGTGTTTATCGTCACTTATTTTAGAGCCCAAATAAGCGACTTCACTTTCAGAAACAAGCCAAAAAAACGCAACCCACAACTCATGAAATTTACAAGCGACTTTAAAAAAAAAAAAGCCCAAAGTAGCTTATGATTAGCGGACTCTGCAACATTGATCATTAGTCTTCTGCTAATGCTACCCAACCTGGCACCTGGCTGGCAAACGGTATAGTTGAAGGTTGGAATGAGAACGGGCGAGTGTGCCACCTAGTGACTGGGAGGAGTTAAAACTGTAGCTATCTCCTTAAAAATATTTCTTGTAATCACAAAACCAAAATCTAATGTTCGATTAACTTTCATGTTTGCAGTAATTTCTGCTGAACATTGTAGAAATTCTCTTAAATTCTGCTTCATCGTGCGTTTAAAGTTAAACACGTTGGTTCCAAAATGCTTCTGTCGCTGTGGAAAATGCAGCTTTCAGAAAAACTTCCAAAGTGATTCAAACAACAACAAGCAAAAGAATTCTCTGGGTGGGTGTCATCAAAGCCTCATGATGTCATCGATGATGTCACAGTTGCCTTTGAGTCACCGGGTTCTTTGATGTGTGTCATCAGAATTCTGACTTCATTCTACGCTGAGATCTCTGCGAGTCAGTGTGTTCTTTTCACTCTTAAGCTTTTCTGCAAACTACAAGAAAAACCTCAAGATGTTTGACTTTCTCAAGCTAAAACGACAATCTGCTTTCTTCGTCGCACAAAAACTGCGTGAAAAGAATAACATAGCAATCGAAGAACTCTTCCAGGTGAACAAAACACTTCAGGAAAGCTCTGAAATCACAAACGTTTTCTTTAATCGGCAACAAAGGAAGACAGCTGAGATGGAGTTAAACAAAGAATATGAAAAGCGGAGAAAGGCGCTACAACAGGAGCTAGATACCTGGAGAGCTTTGAAGGAGAAAGCCAATAAAGAAGACAAGGAAGTGGCAAATTTAATCAGGAGGAACGAAGAACTTGAACAACAGTTGAAAAGTATGAACAAAGAATTAATGGATCCTGTTGTGTTGAAATGTCAGATCAAGGCATCAAAACAGCAAAAGGAAATGCTGAAGAAACTTAACACCAAGTTGAAGAAGCAGGTTAAGAGCTTGACAGAGAAAGTCTCATATCAAACTAAACTACATGATGGTTACAGAGAGGCTGACGGTGCGATCAGAGGGTTGGCGAGGATGAAAGACAATTTAATGCAAGACATTAAGGATTTAAAAGAAAAGTTGGAACCCGGGACCAGTACAAAGTTCGGCATGCAGCAAGTGAAGAAAAAAGACAGAGACAGGTTGGTAAGTCGCTTATCTTCCGTTGTGCATAAAATCAATGCCGTCACGAAGGAATTTGACAATGTCAAACCTGACATTGTCAAATATCAGCGCGTCATTCAATTTCATACGGCAGTGAATCCAGAAAATGACATTCCTCCACCAGGAGATCAGAGATCAGCAGGAACGATGGACAGTGGGTTTTTCTCAAAGGGAGAAGGGCAGGAAGTCTCTGGAGATCAGGTCTCAGCCTACGGGAAACATTTAGCTCCCGACCAACAAAGCCAGAGCCCAGAGGACTTTTCAGAGTCTGAAGAAGAGATGAGCGATGAAGAGTTGGAGGAACCAGGTCTCTCAAGGGCAACTGGCATACATCCAGAGCCTGAAGAAGAGGACGGCAGATCTGAAGAGACAGACTATGAAGACGATGAAGAAGAGTCATTGGAGACAATTTATGAAAGTCCCAACTCTGGAAGCCTTTCAAGTGTGACTGAGAGCCACCTAGAGCCCGATTCAGAGGACTATGACTCTGACGATGAAGAAGAGTCTCATGAGACACCTGAGGAACATTCTGGGTCATTAAGTTCCTCAACAATAAGTGAGAAACATCCTGTACTCCAGGATGCAACATTCCCAATTTCACCATCCCCTCATTCAGTGCAGGAAGCAGAACCAAACCAGGCACAACTATCTAAAGAGACAATAGCTCAGATTAAC
This sequence comes from Fundulus diaphanus, assembly GCA_037039145.1. Lineage (NCBI taxonomy): Eukaryota > Metazoa > Chordata > Actinopteri > Cyprinodontiformes > Fundulidae > Fundulus > Fundulus diaphanus. Next base: position 48,186,150 of record CM073131.1, read on the forward strand.
TCTGGGGTTGGAGACGTTGGACAGGGATTTGGGTATTCCCTGTACTGAAACTCTGCAGTTTCAGCACTTTTTTAAGCAGTGGCATAAACATTTCTGGAAAAAAAGCCTCCCCTCGTCTCAAAGTCTGAGGACATTAAGTCCTGGGAAAACCCACTTCATTAAGAAAAACATTTGGGCCATCAAGGATATAACAAAGCAAACGACATAGACCCCAGCCAAACTATTTCACCATATGTTAAAATAAAAGGTGAATCAATTACGTTCAAGTCATTTGAGAAAAGTTCCTGCATGGTTATTAGCATTGCTGCATCACTGCGGTCCCTGGTTCAAAACTCACCGTGTGCCTTTTTCTGTGATGTTTGCATGTTAAAACTGTGCATGTGGGTTCTCTCCAGGAGCTCTGGCTTGCCCACACAGTCGAAAACGATCCATCCAGCAGTCAGCTGGGCTTTGCCTTCAGGAGTGAGAGTGTGAATGGTTGTTTGTGTCGTGTTGTGCTGTGATTGATTGATTGAGTAAACCCTCTGCCCTCTGCACTGAAAAATAGGGTTAGATTAAATTTAAATTTACTGGATGTATGGAGGATGCTGCAAAGTTTGCAGCTTTGTTCTATCACAAAAAGATGGTCCAGGGTTAAAATCCTGGTTGTGTCCTTTGTGTTGTGGTGTTTGCGTGTTCTAACTGTTCAAAATGTCGGGTTCTCTCCGGGTGCTCCGGCTTGCCTTCGGACAAAAAAGCTCTTCAAACTTCACATTTTGATGAGAGATGTTCCTTCTTTGTCGACCATGATGCCTTTCATGCTCACATTTTCTGTGAAACTAAAACCTTGCATGTTGTAGAGAAAGGAAAGGCGTATATGCACTTCTACATTGTAGTTTGTACCAAATATTTATTTTTTGCAGTCCAACACAAGATTATGGTTACTTGTTTATGTTTTCTGTGGACAGTTTTGTCCAGGAGTCTGGAGTTAACAATGCAGGTAATAGCAAAGCTAAAAATAAGCTAGACAGAAAGAAGTGATGTCCTGTCGGGGAGAAAGAGATGCAGAAGAGAGGGTAGAAAAGTAGAGGGTAGGTGCTAGGGTAGGAGGTGCTCTTTAAAGGGCTTGGTCTTCAATGATTTATACAGACATGGATGGCCTGTTAGTGCTCGGCAGTTCATTCTACCTTTGTGGAAAGGCTCATTAAGAGTCTGGGGTTTCTCCAGAGGGGTGTAGGCACTGCTAGCCGACAATCCCTTAATGACCAGAACAACCACGTTGTGGCAAAATGTTTGCAAGAGCATTTAAGCAGATGGGGCCTAACAGAGGAGTGTTGTGTGTTTCCGGCTGCACCGCACGGTGTTGACCGCTGTGCATCTCGCATGCACAAACGGGTGACATCAGGTCCACCGTGCATCACCGCGTCATCATCATATAGGACAAGCTTCTATCCGCTTGTCTGTTCAACAGCAGTGTCTACCAGATCCTCCAGAGATGCTCCCAGTTCAGGAAGTCCAGGAGCTACGGCTGGATCACAGTCGCTTCCCGCAGTTCTTTTGGTCTGTCCAGCACCTGAATCTGTTATCCCTAATCTGTACAAAGACGTAAGGACAGCGGGAGATCAGAGATGGGGCGACTGGCAGTTTCTGTTATGGAGCTCAGATAGAAGCAGCAGGAGAGAGCAGAGCCAGAGACCGACAAAGGGAGAACCCAACCCACCCACCCACCGGGCCAGGCCAGTTCTGGAGCAACAGGAGGAGGACCAATGATGACTGAGTTAACAGTCCTTTTAAGGGCTACATTAAAACGGCTTTTTCCAAAGCCACCCACAAACCTCTAAAGAGCATCCCTTACTTCATCCCATGTAAACTTTTAATTTCTATCTCATATTTTGATTGATAAAAGCTTTATCTCTGCTGTGCACCTTCACCTGACTGATTGCCGCAACACCAAAAAGTGCTATTATTACACACTGTTTTAGTTATTTAATATTTAATAAATAACTCTGTGTCTGTTAGGTATTCTCCGGTGAATATCAGCGCAAACAGCTGATAACGCCAAACTCTGCACACATATAAAGTAAAGGAGTGACAACTTCTCTTCAAGTTTGTGGCAAAGTGGGTGAGAACACCATTTGTCTGGTCATATACAGGACTGTCTCAGAAAATTAGAATATCGTGATAAAGTTCTTTATTTTCTGTAATGCAATTAAAAAACATGAAATGTCATACATTCTGGATTCATTACAAATCAACTGGAATATCGCAAGCCTTTTATTGTTTTAATATCGCTGATTATGGCGTACAGCTGAAGAAAACTCAAAAATCCTATCTCAAAATATTAGAATATTTCCTCAGACCAAGTAAAAAAAAAAAAATTATAACAGCAAAACAAGATTACTGCATCAATGCGGCGTGGCATGGAGGCAATCAGCCTGTGGCATTGCTGAGGTGTTATGGATGCCCAGGATGCTTCAATAGCGGCCTTTAGCTCATTTGCATTGTTGGGTCTGGTGTCTTTCAGCTTCTTCTTCACAATAGCCCACAAATTCTCCATGGGGTTCAGGTCAGGGGAATTGGCAGGCCAATCAAGGACAGTAATGCCATGGTCAGTACACCAGTTACTGGTGGTTTTGGCACTGTGGGCAGGTGCCTGATTTTGGTTGTGCAGCGTTTCCTGCCACATTTCCCCCTTCCAACACACTTTTTGTGAATGTGCTTTGAAACTGCACTCTGTGAACAGCCTGCTCTTTGAGAAATTTCTTTTTGTGTCCTACCCTCCTGATGGAGGGTGTCAATGATGGTCTTCTGGACAGCAGTCAGATCAGCAGTCTTCCCCATACTTGTGATTTAGTTTACTGAACCAAGCTGAGTGTTTTTCAAGGCTCAGGAAACCCTTGCAGGTGTTTCCAGTTAATTAGACGATTCAAGTGATTAGTTGAATAGCCTACTAGTATACAGTACTTTTTCACGATATTCTAATTTTCTGATGCAGTCCTGTATATATATATATATATATATATATATATATATATATATATATATATATATATATATATATATATATATATATATATATATATTGGTAATATTGTTGAGGAAAATAAATATCTTAGTTGTTATATTAATCAGGTATTTGTATGGAAGAACTGAGGAATGCATGGTTTTTGACTGTGTCTCCCCTTTGAGGGCAAAATAAATATGCAGCTCAGGTTTATGGTTGGGAGAGGTCATTTGCTGAACCCCTGATAAAGACCGTTTCAGTAATAAATTAGCCGCTGTGTCTGTCCACACACCCCCTCCCGAACTAAGCAGGGGGGGCAGTTATTCCTTTAAAAGATGTGTTCAGAGTAGTAAAAGACAGACAGAATCTTTTACATCACCATGAGCCAGGATGTCGGGTTTATACTGAATACAACAAAATGGTAATGTAAAGTCTGTCTCCTTTGGAATTCCAATGAATTAAATATGCATATTTTAATGTTTACCTCTTATCAATGTTTTCTCCTTTACTGCCAAATCTTAAACCGGGGTAAGATGGGCCTTCAGAGCTAAGCAGGAGCAGGCCGGTACTAAAATTAACAATTTGGTCAGCCGTGTCCCGGATTTGAAGGTAGGTGGAGGAACCTTTTTGGGCATGAAGGACTAATCGTTTACAGCACCACAGGGTTGACCCGAAAAAGGAAAGGAGATTTTTGATTCTCCATTGGCTGTAAATTAGACATAGGCTAAATAAAGCGGTGCTGTGGATGAGAAGCTCTCTTCTCAAAATTTCAGGGGTTAAACAGAGTAACTTTTATGAGATGTCTGAATGAAACCGACAGTCAAGAAACCTTAAATGGTGAGACTGTAGAAAAAAAAAGATACAGTCAAGAAACCTTAAAATGGTGAGACTGTACCTATCTGGGACTCCCCTAGGGACCCCTATCACATCAATATATGTAGGAGAATTGCGCGTTAAATCAAACTCAGAACTACGCTTAATTCTATGTAACAAGTTTCCCTGCTTCATCCCTGGTCCCATGAGCAACAGTGGTGCCACCAATCTTACCATTGCACACACTCCAATTGAGCCGAAAGGAATCCGGACAAACAACTGTCGCCCCCCACAATAATAATACAATCCAGCTCTCGCCCAAGTACCTATTCCTTGAAAATGAAAATGAAATTTACACCACTCCGGTGGAATTACTCCTAACTTTGATGAAACCTCTGTCCCTCGCTCTGTGAAGTTAAAACACACATACTGCTGGGTTTGATTTCCAGGAGTTTGTGGGTTTCAGAGGGAGGAGTTGACAGGTAATCCACTGTCAACTCCTCTCTCTGCTGAGGATAAATTCAGCAACGCCAGCAGAGACGATCAGACAGAGCAGCATCCACTGGGCCGAGAGGCCAGGAGACAGACCTGTCAGAGACCACCTGGAACAGCCTTCATCATCCTCATCCTCCTGTAGAGGGTAAGACCAGCTGCAGTTTCTGCCCTTCTGATAATTTTCTGCCTCAGATAACAACATTATCACAGATTAAAGAAAGTGTCAAAGAGACAGAAATAAGCTTCTCTTTAGAAATGTAGAAACAAAACTCCTTCAAAGTTTCTGTTTTTCAGTGATATATTGAAATATTTCTGTGGAAACTATTTAACAAAGTCATAATTTCACCTGGCAGATAAATTATTTGTTTTAGCTCACATACGTCTGTCCTGCTCTCTTCTAGCTGACCGGCCTCCTCCAATCTCTACCTGTTTACTGTATTACCAGATAGCTTGTAATTTCAGTGTCAGGGTTTTTACACATTTGGCCCACATGCAGAACACACTTGGGAGGCAGGAGAACGGTTTAAGATGTTTGATGAGGCTACGAGCTGTACAGGGTGGAGCACAGGCAGTACTATGACGTAGGGGAAAACCCAGGAGTGGGAGGAGCAAACTCAATCTGTGGGTGTGAGCGAGAGGTTAGATGGTGCACCGCTGGACCAGAAGGTCCACAGACGTAACGTCTTACCCACGAGCGTAGAGAACCTGACCAGGGGAGTGATGAGGAAGAGCGGACTGAGTGGGCGGCTCTCTGTGACGGGACGTCAGGGTCTTGGGAGTGGTGGTGGCAGGGAGGCAGGCTGGTGGAGGGTGAACAGAGTCCGAACGGTGTAACAGGTGGGAGCAGCGGCCGGCGGTCAGCTGGAACAACCAGGGGAGATCCAACGGGGTAATCAGGCTAAAATTTCACGGGACCACAGGCAGCTTCAGAGCAGGATCCAACCTGGTGCATGTGGGAAAGCTGGGCTTGAGGCTTCACAGGTCTGAGGGAGCACTCTGGAGCGAGATCCAGAGAACACAAGAGAACCAGGGTTAGCGACGGGAGAAGGAAAACTGTCGACTGACAGCGGCCAACTTAGGCGTAACACACTAGGTTAACACTCTGGCATCTTCCAGCTGACAGCCCTCAGCTTAAATGCTCCCCTGCCTCGGTACTGAACAAGCCGCAGGTGTGCGTCACGCCGCCCTGCCAAACTAGAGCCACCTGTGGGGGAAATGGAGAGGAAAAAAGACAGAGACAGAGACCTGCTCTGCAGTGCCTGCTGTGTCCTGACACACAGCTCATTTAAATTTTAATACAGATGAATGTGTTTGTGCACCCCACAGATAATACGTGTCTGTACATAGCAGAAAACAATGTACAGTACGAACACTGCGTTCAGCTTCGAGTTACATGAACAGGACGAAGGTTTCCGTGTTCAGTCAGTTCTTTTGTGACACAGAAATGTTCTGTTAGGCGCTCCTCCTGGAACATTGTGACACAAATAATCAGCCTTTCTTTCAATGTGTTTTCTGGGCTACATACCATCTCAGCCCCCTGAGGTGGTTTTTCAGACTTCTGGTGAAATGTGGGTGTGGTTAAACTATTAAAGTTGAAATCTTTGACATTCTTTTCCTAAATGATGATCTTATACGCAATAAACAAAAAAAGAACACGTAGAAATTATATGAAAATAATCATAATGTGCCACAGCAAGACTACAACAATACAAAATCAGGGCGTCTAGTCAAGTCAATCCTGTTAATTTCTAAAGCCACCCAGAGGCAATATACAAGAAAAATGTAGATTATATTCAAAATGAATCAATCAAGCAGACAAATTCCAATTCAGTTGGAAGAATTTCACCTGGATTTTGGTTGTAACAAAATATTGTTTATTGTGCTAGTTATTAAAAAGGTTGTCAAAGGAGACCCAGCCATTTCTGTCGGTCACTGACTGCAGCAATCCTCTTAAAGAGAATGCAGGTTTCTGCTGTGCGTAATTCATTGTGGAGGACCGCCACGCCAAAAATAAAAGCCGCTATGTCTTCAGAATGAAGGTTTTTTAAGTATATGAGATATGTATAGCCTATAGCAGGGGTATTCAATTAAAACTTAAAGAGGTCCACTTCGATAATATTTCACGATGCCAAGGTCCATAAGTCCAACTATTTAATTCAATTCAATTCAATTCAATTTTATTTATATAGCGCCAAATCATGAAACATGTCATCTCAAGGCACTTTACAAAATCAAGTTCAATCATATTATACAGATTGGGTCAGATTATACAGATTGGTCAAAATGTCCTATATAAGGATATAATGTGATTTAATGTGATATATTTGTATATATGTATGTATATGTATATATATATATATATATATATATATATATGTATATGTATATATATACGTATATGTATGTGTATATATATGTATATGTATGTATATATATATATGTATATGTATGTATATATATGTATATGTATGTGTATGTATATATATGTATATGTATGTGTATGTATATATATATATATATGTATGTGTATGTATATATATGTATATATGAATATGTATGTGTATGTATATATATGTATATGAATATGTATGTGTATGTATATATATGTATATGTATATATATATTAGGGCTGTCAATCGATTAAAAAAATTAATCTAATTAATTATATACTCTGTAATTAATTAATCTAAATTAATCGCATATAATTTTTGCTGTGAAAGTATTTTAAATATTTAAATTCAAATGATTCAATGAATAATCAGCATTCTTTTAACAAAGTACATTCATAAAAAAGGCCTATTCATAAAATATACATCCAAATATTTCCATCTTACATGCTACTTTTACTGAAACATCACAGAGAGAGGGCTTAGTTTTAAAATTGAGCTGTCATTAGAGCAAATTCATAAACAATTGTTTTCAACAGCAGACAAACTGAACTAAACAGATGCCAATGTCAAACTGAACTCACGTCAACAGGAGACATTAACTGAAATAATAATAAAAAAAAGATAACCTGAATTTAACAGACGTCAACATATTCCATATTCCAATCTACTTTTTAGGCTAATTATACACAATTTACACCTAGTGCTATTTTAACAAACAAGCATTTTATTAGTTGTTATCTCTTATCTGATGTATTTCTGATGTTTGGCACTTTGTTTTACCTCGTGTTAAAGTGCTCTTTAAATAATGATGACATTCATGATGATTATGATCAGAATAAACTTTTCCATCACCTCCCAGAAGCTGGAAAGAAAAGAGACAAAAACATTTTGTCTCCTTTTCACACCTCACTTAATAACTCTAATATTTTTGTCTAAATACTTTAGCCTAAATATTTTAGGCTAAATAATTTCACTTTTTATTTGTTTTTCTTCAATCCCTCGGTGATGTTTAGTAATTTCTGCCAAAGGCTGCAGCATTTTGATTTAATTCATCTGAATGCAGTATTTGCAAGCCATACTCTGTTTGGATGAAAAAAAAACTGTCTGTGATTGGCTTTAACAGAGGAGCGAGCGCACAGCTGGTGCGCGCGAGCAGAGATGGAACTCACCGCGAGGACAGTGGGTTGAGAAGAGTTTTTCAGACCGTGCCAGACCGGTTTTGAGCATTGAGAGTTGTTTCACTGCGCGCTTGGATTGGTTCCTGCGCGCTCAAACAGAAGGCACGAATATCGCCACACTGTTTCACAGAGTTGAGCGGCAGCGCCGTCTTCTTCTCTGTCTTCTCGCGCCTCCCCTGTGACTCTTTGGCGCCCCCCCAGGGAAGGCGCCCCTCACCAATTAACCTGCGTTTTTTTTTTTTTATCCGTTATTTTTTTTAATTAATTAATAGAAATTAACGCGTTATTTTGACAGCCCTAATATATATATGTATATGTATGTATATATATGTATATATGTATATATGTATATATATATATATATATACATATATATATACATATATATGTATATATATGTATATATATATATATATATATATATATATATATATATATATATATATATATATATATATATATGTATATATGTATATATATGTATATATGTATATGTATATATGTATGTATATATATATGTACATATATGTATACGTACTTGTGAGAAATATATATGAATCTTAGCGCACTGAGAGAGGAATGTGAAAACATTACATTAAGACTGTCCAATGAGCTGCCCAAACGACACATAAACCTGTATATCAGATTTCTCACAAGTGCCTGGAATGTTCTGACATGCGTTACAAAACATCTCACTTGCACTGCTGAACCTGGGTTTCTTAAGCAGAATTCTCAAAGAGTCATTATAAGCAAACTTAAGCTTCTGCATGCTAGATTTTTTAAAATTACACCACAAGGGAGCTGTATACAAGGATGTACAGTAAGTTTTACACAGGCTTATTTTTACCTCATCAGATCACATATAAAATTTCCTCCCCAGAATGTTTGCCTGGGCGACGTACAACACACGACACTGTCGATAAATGTCATCGTCATCACAGAGCTGGTATGTAATGTAGTGACCCAGATATTTAGTTTTGGAACAAACATTTAACTTTTGCCCTGACAAAAAAAATCAGGGAAACAAAGTTGTTTGTCTGCTTTAGTCCTACAAACTAGTACAACAGTTTTCTTGGCATTATACTGCACATCAAATCTCCACCCATAATCAGAGCAGATATTCAGTAGCTGCTGAAAACCAGCACTGCTGGGCGAGAGGACAGCCAGATCATCAGCATACATGAAGTGATTGAACAAAGTATCGCCAATCATACATCCTGTTTTACAGAGGTTCATCCATGTACAAGTTAAACAAGGCAGGTGAAAGAAGCCCACCCTGACGCACACCATTAATCACTCCTAAGGAAGCAGAGATGTTATTGCCCCATTTTACATGCATTTTCTGGATACAATACCAGTAAACTAAAATTCGCATGAAAATATCTGGAACACCTTGCTGTTTTAATTTGTCAAATAACTTTTAGTGATTGACACGATCAAAGGCCTTTGAGGCATCAATGAACCCAATTAACATAGATGAATTTTTTTCTTAAATATGCTCTTGCTGCCTCTTTCAGGCCATAAATAAAGAAATCAGTACCCAACTTGGCTTTGAAACCAAATTGATTATCTGCTGTACTAATAAACTGATTGAGCCGACCAAGTAAGATTTTTTCTAATACTTTACATATCATACTAGCTAAAGCTATTGGTCTGTAGTTATTAAGGCTACCAACCTTACTAGTTTTGTCCTTAATTACTGGCACAAGGGTAACAGATAATAGGGAATCAGGCAACTGCCCATGGGTCATAAACCCAGAGAAACACATTGCAAGCAGCACAGCCACTTTGTGGCTAGCATATTTCAGATGTTCTGCTGTAATGCTATCAGAACCCGTCGCCTTATTCTCACACAAGTACGCTATAGCCTGCTGGATTTCACTAGGGGTTATTATAACGCATCACTCTTAGCAATGTTTCCCAAGCCATAGGGTTCACTTTTCACACAGTTAAATAAGGCAGAATAGTGCTGTCTCCATAAATCTGCTTATTATGAGCCCCAGAAATGCCCTTTATTTCATAATGTGGTCTTAATATTTTTAGCTCCCATTGCTTTCTAATAACAAGAGATGCTGGCTGGTGTCCCCGTCTTTAAGGTTTCTTTGAACAAAACTTTATAAAAAACTTCTAGATTGCCTTCACCATTACTTATGCAAAAAGGGTGCACTAATGTGTGATGTCTCCTTTGGGTCGCTTTGCGGTCTTTATCCGTTCAGACAGCGGTAGGATGTCGCTTTTAACAGAAGTACGAACAGCCACTTAAAAAAAGAAATCTGATTTCAGCAAAAAATCTGAATTGAGCATCAAGACCTGCAGTGTGAACGTAGGCTAAGATTCTGTCCCTTTGAGATGAGAGTGAAACTGAAGCTCCAGGGCTTTCAGGCAAAGTTCAGGAACTCCTGAGCTTTTCTTTAGATGATCTTTGAGATCACATGAAACAGGTGATGAACTACGTGTTTTACCTTGAATACAGGTAAGTTTTAAATATAGTTACCGGTCACATTTCTGATTAAAATCCTAACATATGGAGTATGTTGTGAGAAAACAGAGCTTGTTTTTATGCCTGGCTGTTTTTACATCAGAAACCATGGGTTTGAAGCAGGACTCATGCCCCCTGTGTGCATCCTCTGCAGCGCTGTGGTTCATGTCATCTCATCCGGACCTTGGACTTACTCTCTGACCATGAAGACCTTCACAGACGCCGGCCGGACACAAGCTGTGGATTTGAACACCGAGGTACGGCTGAACCAGAAGATCTGGGTGGAGCTGGACACGGACGGCCTGGATGAAGACCTGGTTGCTGTGGTAACCAACTCCTGCTGGGCGACAGACCGAGCGTCCCCCACTGCTGGACGTAGATATTACCTGATCAAGAACGGGTGAGACTGTTCCCTGATATTTAACCATGAACAATCTTTCCAGTCGCTCTGATCTGAGCACCAAGATAATTGGTCTTGATGTTTATGAGCAGCTGTCCAAACTCTGAGGACCAGACGGTGAAGGTGGAGGGAAACGGAGAGGGAACCTCCAACTTCTTCTCCTTCAACATGTTCCAGTTCACTGGGAGCTCTGCTGAAGTCTACCTGCACTGTAAACTGCAGCTGTGTGTCAAACAGGGGAATGTCTGCATCCCGGTAAGACTTGATGTCAAACACAGCATGACAGATATTTTCTCCAAACCTGAATCTGTGATGGTTTTCTTTTTAGTTAATAACATAATCTACAAAAGTAAATGAGACAAAATATCCACAGATTGCTTTCAGCAGCCTTAGTTCAGAGAACGGACTCTGTCTTTGTCTTGCAGACGTGTGATGGAGCTCGGAGACACAGATCAGTCAGGTCCAGACCTGGAGCTTCTGCCTTCATCAGCATGGCCTGGACCACCTAGGTAACACACAGCCCTGCTACTGCAGGTTCTGATAATTAGTCATTTTTACATGCTGTTATATGGAGAGTCAGAGAACTGAGAAAATAAAGCAAAAATAAAGAATATTCAGCCTTTTAAACCTCTCTCCCAGTGGCTGGCAGACATTTACAGCAGCACCACTTATTCACAATGGACTATCGTTTTAGAGTGAATTACATTTAGCTTCATTTTTAATATTGAGGACTTATCCTAGCATCTGCTTTCACCACAACACAAGCAAAAAGTCCAGGAACTAATAAAATGAAAACACATTTGTAGTTATTGGTTTATACAAAGATGAATATATCAAAACACACATTTTCAGCTGTGTGGTAAAAAAGCTCCACTTTAGTAGAAAATATGTAGGACAAAACTTACTTTGTTAGTGCAGTGAGATGTTTGGAGGTTTCTTTAGTTGTTTTAGTTAGAAACGCTAAGCAGTAGTTTCAATATACACAAGCCAGTGTGTATCTCTATCATCTCCTGAAGGCAAAGCAGACCCCTGCAATGTCTCAGGATCCTCTCTCGTTTTTGCTCAGAGGATGTTCTGGTAATGAAGTCACAAAACATGAAGACACCACAGAAAATAAATGATTTTGCCACAAAAGGCTCATCTCATCGCACATAAACACAAAACTGACCCAAAATAACAGAACATTTTAATGTAGGACCCGTGCTAGTCGGCTGCTCGGTCAGCTCAATCTTCCACTTGATGTGGCTCATTGTGTTTATGTGGCGTTGTGTGTCCAGAGTCCAGACAGGCACTAACTGCTGAAAAATAGTGGCACAATATTCTTAGTTAAAAACAAAAAACAATGGAAAGACGTCCAAAGTGGTGAGATAAGGAGTTTTTCCCCCTTGTCATGCTCAGCTTCATGGCAACCAGAACGTTGCTCCGGCTTCTACAGTTGTGTCAAACATGCTCGTCTTACCAAGGGAGGGTTTATACCTATACATCCTCCCTTGACACCCAAAACTTGATGATTTATTTTATTACTGTTCAGGTATCAGGTACAAACCAAACATGACAGAGGAACAGAAAGAGAGTGGGGACAGAGAATCAAAGAAAATATACATCTTAGAAACTATAAAACCCAACAACCAGCTACTACAAAGGAAATCCTCTTACAGCCACCAAGGGGAAACTGAAACAATGCAAGCATGAACACCTGCAAAGAGAAAAAAATAATGAAACACAGACAGCATCAACACCAGCAGCAAGAATATGGAGCAAAACTGTTAATACTGATGGAAAGAACTACAGGGCGACATAACTGTGTTATGAGTACATAAAGGTGTGTGAACATGCAAAATATATGATGTGGGCCACTCCCTCAGAGATCAGAAGCAAGTATAGAGGACCCTGAGATCCAGGAGATGAGAACTAGCCCACCATTAAAGTCTGTTTGGTTTCCCACCAGGTAATGAGTTATTAACTATTTTCAATGTTTGTTCATGGATTATTTTTCTAAACCGATTAATTAGGATAAATGTTTGTGCCACAGCCTAGGGTCAATTCAATTCAATTCAGTTTTATTTATATAGCGCCAATTCATGATACTTGTCATCTCAAGGCATTTTCCAAAGTCAAATTAAATCAGATTATACAGTTTGGATCAGACTGGTCAGAAAGTTTCCTCTCTAAGGAAACCCAGCAGGTTGCATCAAGTCTCTCCAAGCAGCATTCACTCCTCCTGAAAGAGCGTAGAGCCACAGTGGACAGTCGTCTGCATTGTTGATGGCTTTGCAGCAATCCCTCATACTGAGCATGCATGAAGCGACAGTGGAGAGTAAAACTCCCCTTTAACAGGGAGGAGAACCTCCAGCAGGACCAGAACCAGGCTCAGTGTGAACGCTCATCTGCCTCGACCCACTGGGGCTTAGAGAAGACAGAGCAGAGACACAGAAAGCACAGAAGCTCACATTGATCCAGGAGTACTTTCTATGTTAGATGGTAATAGTGGATGATCTGCCTCCCCTGATGATGTCACAGTCAACAGAACGCCAGACCAGGTGTACCTACTATGAAGAAAAAAAGAGACAGAACAAAAAGTTAAAAGATGAAATAACAACAAACAATGCAAATTGGAGAGCAGTAGGAGAACTCAGCAGAGTAAGAAAAATAGACCCTGATGTCCTCCAGTAGCCTAAGCCTATAGCAGCATAACTATAGAGATAGCTCAGGGTAACATGAGCCACTCTAACTATAAGCTTTGTCAAAAAGGAAGGTTTTAAACCGGTTATGAAGCATTAATCGTTGAAGTGGCAGATCAGAGAGATTTTTCTCACAGATGATGTCCACATAGCTATTTATTAATTCTGATAATTTTTTTTCGGTCTCCTACCCGCATCTGTCGTTTTTTGCGTTCGCAAAATCCATGGGATCAAAACGATCTCGCCAGGCGGACTTTCCTGTCTGAGTACTAAATGGATAACGTTGTTTTGCTTTCACGGCTTTTTTTACAAGATGCCTCGTCGTTGTGTCACTATGTACTGTTCCCATGAAGATGGAGGATTGCATGAGTGGCCAAAAGACACACTTAGAGCCCGTTTGTGGCTCGTCCTTTTAAAGACGACTGCCTCGGTGCTCCGGGGGAGGGGGACTTTGGCTCTTCACATTCACAACCGCTGCTCTTCCTCTTTAGATTTTAACGGTAGCTTGCATCCATTATTGTTGCACTACTGCCATCTATTGGATCCTAATATCTATTTCTCAAATTCTCTGATCCCAGTATTTTTTTTTAAACCTAAAAATCTTCTTTTTCCCCTAAATACTATTTAGCTTATAAACCACATTCTCAAATTTAAATTCCTATTAAAACCTAATTCCGTTTTTAATAATCTTTGATTTACATATCTTCTACAATTAATAAAAACATGTTCTATTGTTTCCACATCATGACACCAACTACAAAAACCAGTAAGATGTTTCCTGTGACCGTTCTTATTCTATTTATAATTATTTCCTCCCTCCTGTTTATTCCTCTAATCCTTACTACATCAACTGTATTTTGTATCCTATATAAGTGCCTTCCATTTATTTAATTATCCCACCTACCTTTCCATATCTTCTTGCTTTCTCTCCAAACTATACTTTTGCCTTCAGATTTGGATAACTTTACTGGCAAATCAATACATTCTTTTTTAATAGCCTCCTTAGCCAACCTATCTGCTCTTTCATTACCCAAAATACCTACATGAGCAGGAGTCCAAAATAAAATAAAAATTTTATTTTGTTCACATATTCTATGATGAACAGCCATAACCTCATATAATATATTTTGATGATTATTTGTACATCCATTTTGAATACTCAATGCAGATAATCACTACAAATTATTTTATTTATATTAGTATCCTCCACCCATTCTCAAGCTAATAATATAGCACATAATTCTACTGCATATATACTGAGATAATTAGATGTTCTTTTTTAAATAATCTTTGTCAGGAATCACCACTGCTATACTAGTTGCTTCACTCTTTGTCTTTTTATTTTCATGTATGTATATCTACATGTGTGTTGTCTTTTACTTTCCTGTATCTGTTTATTTGTGTGTAAATGCACCCCAGCAATCAAAAAAATGTTATGAGAAATTTTACTCACTGCTGCTTTTTGTTTCAGACCATGTAGACGACTGTTTCGAGATGCTGCTAGCAGAGCTGGAGAAAATAAAAAACTAACCAGATTGATGCAGCATCAGAGCCCCCATCACTGACAAGTTCGTTTGTGAAACCAACAAAAGATGATGCCATCAATCTCTCATTCAGTCGATTTTCAAAAAGACCATGAAATCATTTTATTAGTAATTGCTTATATTACATAATAACCACAACAATTTTGTTTAGATGCATGTTTTAGATTTTATTCTTTCAGCTTGGGTATTTTTTTTAACTGCCAACAGGTGACCTCTAAAGGTAAAATCATCATCATGTCCTGGGGGTGGGAAGTGGGCCCTTATACAGCTGACTGCACACGAGGGTATCACAGCCCTGGTATCTTTGCCTAAATAGTCCCAACACCATCTCAAAAATTGTCTATAGGCTATATGCCTACGCTGTTGCTTGTATTGGGACCAAGCAACCTGCAATGTCCAAGCATTTAGACACACCGCTTCCATGTCAGGATGCTCTGTGATACAGCCAGGGATTTCTCCATCCATCTCCTCTCTGGCTTCTTCCATCTTAGCAACAACCAAGCCGATTTCCTGGCAACAGATGCACTCTCTCACAGAATCCATATTTGGCAGTGAGAACAGGAACACCTAAAAAATAAGATTGATTAATTGTATATTTGTATATGAATTACACACCATAACTGATTTGCTAAATTCACTATTAATGCATTTATGGTAAGTTGGAAATGGATTTACAATAAGGAAATCTTTAGGCCTCAATATTACTCAGTGTATATTTTTGATATATTATTATTTTTGACTTTTGTTATGCTAGTATGTAGGTAGGCTAAATATTATTATATGTACCGATACTGTTTATAAATTGTTGTCAAGTGATTCTTTATCATAAGTAGCACCTCATCATTGGGCCTAACTAGGCCATGGCATAAATTCATTTTTAGCTGTGAATACATGCTCATTCATTGTAGTGATACATTTTGTCCTCATCTCTTCATTTAAGATAAGATAAGATAGAAGTTATTGATTTAACAGTGGAGAAATTCGCTTCTCACGTCGGCTCAGTAAAAGTGACAAAAGTTGGAAAAAGACCGATTATCTTGGCGTTTAAAATAACACAAAACAGCGCAAGAAGACCTCGTTTATTTATTTTTATTTTATAATTTTGTAAACAGCTGCCGATTAAACTGAAGGTTACAACCTTGACACGATTATATGCGTTGTTTTACCGAAAAATAAATTATACGAGCCGTGAAAACGGCTGCAAGGCGCGCTCCCGACAAAGGGAGGGGGGAAAACAGATTTTCACAGGGGAACTGAATTTCGCACAACACCGGCATTTTATCCATTAAATATCTATGGTGCCTAAAATAAAATGATGTCAACATACGAATAAATATTTGAACTGCGTAGTTAAAAGAAAAAACGTGTCCTACCATTCATCTAATCTCCCGACGTCCAATCTCCACTCCTTGTCCGACTCGGAAGGCTGTTGTTCGTCCGCTGCCTTCTCTTCATCTGAAACATCTGGGTCGAACATGTGAGGCTCGAGAAACAAACATTCTTCCTCCGACACATCAGAATCGTCACCTGGTAGGAATCGCTCGGTTGAAATCGAAATTTCACTTTCAGACTTCTTGTCGTCGAAGTGCAGTAATCCGCCATGTTGAGATGAACGCTCACGACATGACGTCACCACTTCCGGGTTGGAGGGCGCATGAAAAGTTATCAGAATCTTTAACGATTTTCTCTTAAATGTGAATTTTTTTTAAAAAAAATTCGGTGGTATATTTATTTTTTCATATTTTGCTATATATATACAGAAGGTTAAATCAAACTGACGGACGCTTCATAACCGGTTTAAGATTAGTCTTAAAAGTAGACAGGGTGTCTGCCTCACGGACCAAAACTGGGAGTTGGTTCCACAGGAGAGGAGCCTGATAGCTAAAGGATCTGCCTCCCATTCTACTTTTAGAGACTCTAGGAACCACCAGCAGACCTGCAGTCTGAGAGCGAAGTGCTCTGTTAGGAACATACGGGGTAATCAGAGCTCTGATATATGATGGAGCTTGATTATTAAGGGCTTTATAGAAGGAGAATTTGCTGCTCTTGATTTAAAGACGTTTATTTCTTGAGGACTCTGGTTTAAAGATTACAACTTCTGTCTTGTCGGAATTTAAATGCAGGAAATTTACAGTCATCCAGCTTTTAATGTCATCAAGACATGACTGGAGTCGAAGTAATTGATTGGATTCATCAGGATTTATCGATAAATATAGCTGAGTGTCATCAGCATAACAGTGGAAATTAATCCCGTGCTGTCTGAAGATTTATAATTAACATGAACAAACTGAAACAAACTGTCCGACAGATAAGATTTAAACCAGCCTAATGCTTTCCCCTTAATCCCTACAGTATTAAGTGCTGAGTTACATCCTCAGACTAGATTGAGAAATTTGGGTGATTGGCTCAGGAGAAACCAACAGAAAAGTTTCTGAAGAAAAGACAACAGTAAGACTTTGGTTCTGTTTTCTTCTCAGGTTATTTTGACTTGGACAGACTGACGGGCTGCAGACGTTTGATTGGTTCTGATCCAGAGCCTGGATGTGTGGAGGTTGACTCAAACAGCCGCAGCGAGCTTCTGTTGGAGAGGAAGTGAGGACAGACCTGTCATCTTTGTCATGAGTCCACAGCTGATGTTTTCATCTCTCATGAATAACTGGGTGTTTTAGGGCTACAGGTGATAATTAAAGAGAATTCAAAGGGTTTTAAAGGGCTTTCAGATGAGTTATTTTACTGGGGTTAATGTTTTAATGTAGAATAATCATTGATTTTGTTGAAGCTGTGTTGTGGCTGAGTTCATGTCTTATAAAGAAGAAGACAGCAGCAACCTGAACATGAGGGATTAAAAGCTGCTACAAATTTTTAGAGTTAAATTCCATCTGATTAGAGAAACGCAGGCTGGAGGAAGTTTAGAGCTGGGGCAGGACTACAGCTGAGCTCCAGTTAGTTTCTATCTAGAAGGACTGAGGCTGAGTCTGCTTAGAATACGTCATTTAGGAGCAGAAAGTCTGCAGATCTTTAGGGTTTAGTGTCAGTGAGACGCTCTGTTACCTCTGAAGCTAAAGCTGGTTTATGTGCTTCTATCTTTAGGATACGAGTGAGAGAAACTACTTTCCAGCATTTATCTAGGTTCCATCAGGTCTTGATTTGATTTGATTCAGACACTTCAGTTTCTTATTGTTTCAGAGGTTTTACTGTTTCCAAACATACAAGACAAATTACTATTAGCAGAACTGTTAAATCAGAATTTGAATCATTATATCAAGAGGATATTGCTTTAAAAAACAGAATGTGTATTGTACCGTTTGATTCACAGTTGAGGTTTCAGACATTATAATAAAAGGTTTAAGCAGTTATTGTGTCACTCTTTATTATCAGGCTCCTGCAGGGAGAAAGTCATGAACCTGCTTGTGAAGCTGGCAGAGGTCTGCTGGGTGCATCAGTCCGTCTGGAGGCAGAGCACTGCAGCCAACCCTTCCTGTCCTAAAGGGACCCAGAAACTAAATGGATTAGCCAAAAACTCATCAGCAGGAAGCAACAAACTCTAAATCACAACATTCAAAACAGAAACACATGGTGGGCCGGTCTCTGATGAGCGGAGGGTCAACCAGGAGCTCTGAAAGGCAGTCAGGCCAGAGATCTCTCACTTCTTTCTAGCCCATCATATGAGAAACTGTTGTTGAAGGCAGAAGGAAAAGTATTTCATGAAACTGAAAATGAGATGAAAAGACCAATAAAAGCTGACCTGTCCATAGTCTGGTACTAAGGTGTTCAGGTCTAAAACTTCAAACTATGAGGATGATTCCCTTCTTACATGAAAAACTGGATCCCATCAGAGAAATGTGACTTGAACCAAACCAGTACCGGTTCCTTTAATCCTTATAAAACAATAATCCAGCTTCAACAGAATCATGTGATTAATATGATCAAATGCAGCAGTAAGGCTAACAGCACAAGTCAACATATAGACCCTGATGTTACAGAACATTGGTGGCAGTTTCTCTTTTAATGATGCAACCAATCAGCTGGATTCTGGTTCTAGTTCTTCCAGCTGATGGGTTGTGATCTACACAGCATTTTGTTGCTTCTTTGGTGGATAAATATCCCAAAGACAGACTTTTAATAATGATAGAAATATAACACTTTGGGCAAATCTCTAAGATTTAAATATTTTTCACCAAAATTAAAAAAGAAATGCACACAATACAGTAATCAATAAATAATTTTTTTATGTACTGATTGACACTGTTAAAAACCTCTTAAACCTGTCTCTTTGAGGATAATTTCCAATAAATTTTTCAGCATTTATGTATTTTCTCCATACGAACTTGTAAAATCAAATTTCCTTCTATAACTTTTATTAAATCTCACAAGGGTTGGATTTAGGAAGTATAGGGGCCCTGAGCCAGAACCGGTTTTGGTTCCCTATCCACAGACAGGTGGACCTACACGTCTGCAGACACTGATCTCTGGTCAGTTTGAAACGTCCCCTGGTAGACGGTTCCAATATGTCACCTAAAACGCTGCAGGGCAAACGGAGCAGAAAGGTTCCATAAAATGTCTTCATGTCTGCAGAAATAAAAATGACAGAACATGTTTTTATAACAAACTCACGGCCGGTTGTGTTGCTGCGATGAAATCACTGAAATAAACCAAAAGCCAAGGAGGAATAGACTTCACTGAAATCTGTATGTTTTCACATCTGGTTACTTGAATATTGTTTAAATTCATAATAATTCAACAGTATTAAAATGACTCAGCTGTTATGGGCCTATGAGGTCTTTCTAAAGTCTGGCCCAGCATCTCACTACTAAACATCATCTGATCTGCTTTTTCAATCTAATCCAAAATATTTCCAGGTTCTCATGTTTTCTGCCTACATGTATGATTGTGTGCTGCCCCCTGCCGGCTGCTTGTTGTTACTACTTCAGTCCACAGGCTTCAAAGGTCTTCTTCACAGTAAAGCTTGGACTGAGCAGGTTTCACCATAAAATAAAATAAAGAAAACAAGAATTCAGATGTTTTCAGATCAGATATACTTTAATAATCCCAGAGGGAAATGACTGTTTCAGTACAACCGCCATAACATACATCACAAACATTTCAGGGGGGGACGATTTACTGAGGCCATTCTGCCAAGGACACCACCTTACACGGTGCCCACAGGGCGCTGCCATTGATTCTGTGGAAAGATAGTAGCCACAATAGGAAGGGAGAGGGAAAAACACGCATTTCACACTTTATCCTATTAAAAGGATACAGTTTGAGATATCAAAAACCTCAGCACAAAAAAATTTAGTTCAACAACTTTCACTCAGCAAGATATACAGTGTTAAATTATCAGATGATTTACACACATAGCGTTAAGAGTACTCATGGTGTTATTTGACCTCATTCCTGTTAAAGTCAGTGTTTCATGCCTGATGTGGGGAAGATGTTGCTTTGAAATCATGTGGAGCTGGCAACATGGCAACCAAGGATGGTACTTTAATTTAGTTGGGAGATTTTATGAAATTGAAATATGTGGAATGAACAAATTAAGAAGATGCAGGACCTTTCAGGGATCTGAGCATTGGTGGCTTGTAAACAGGGGACGCTCAGAGAGGAAGAGATATTATTACAAATGCAGCATCAAAAATTATTACAGTTTTCAAATGCTCTCACTGACAACCAGACACGTCCAGT
The DNA here is from genome assembly GCA_037039145.1 of Fundulus diaphanus. Lineage (NCBI taxonomy): Eukaryota > Metazoa > Chordata > Actinopteri > Cyprinodontiformes > Fundulidae > Fundulus > Fundulus diaphanus. The sequence continues at coordinate 48,206,798 of CM073131.1, forward strand.
GGTCTGGTTTAAATCAAATAGAAGTCTCTGGCCATAAGGACATTCGTTATGGAGGGAAAAAAGGAGGTGGCTTCACATGTCCAGATGATGGCTTGAACAGAGCTCTGAATGACGTTTAAAGCTTAGGACATTGTTTCAGAACCTAAACCTGTTTTGAACTGAACAGGAAATTCCTCCCTGACCTTCTTAAAATGCTGAGTAGCTTTTTGCACGTTTCTTCTGGTACTTCAATGATTTCTCTGTGGTGATGCTGCTTCAAGTCTGAGGATTGGAAAGCCTCCTTCCCATCACCATAATCTTTATCTCCTGCATTTACATTCAAGTCAAGACTATAGCTGGGCCACCCAAAAATGTGAATATTACAATCAGAATTAACATGTCTGCAAAATAACAGCCATCCATCCATTTCTTGACCCGCTTAATCCCTCATGGGGTCGCGGGGGGCAAAATAACAGACTTCTTCAAATCCAAATATGGAAAGGTATATCAATAATTTAGACAACTGTAAAAACAGAGTTTCTGAAGCGGGGAAAAAACTTGTCTGCAGAGGACAACCCAACCGCACTGAAATGTTACAAGACGAAATATCAACAAGTCCTATCAAAAAAGGAGTCACCGTGCTAACATTAGCCTAGTGCTAAAGCAAACCAGGTAGAAAAGGAGCAACAACAAAAAGAGTTTGTAGATTTTAACTTCAGGATTGGGGCCAGATATACACTTTACTTCAGAAGGTTAAACATTGTACTCTTTGAGGTATACATACGGAGAGTGACAGGTGAGCAGAGCTGGCAGTAATTAGTAGCAGCTGATCAGGTGCCGAGTAGTGGCTGGGAGATAACTGAGCTGATTGGTGGTGACTGAGGAGTGGACTGAGCTGATAGGATTGTTACTGATGGTTGTTGGCTAAAGGGAGTGGAACCTAATCAGTCCAGGGGTCCGTTCTTCATACGTCACTAACTCAGTTAGCTGGATTTCATTGTTGACGATTTGGCATGATCTTGGATCGTTTGGTTCTTCGAAACTCATCCCGGACTTGCTGTCATAGCAACATGTGCGCAAAGTTGAGCCTGCTCCCGAGCAGGCTTATTTCATGTAAACAGGATTAGATTGTAGCGGAGGAGATAGGGAAGTCTGTGTCTAGCCAGCGCACTTGGACCACCTAGTGGCAGAGGAAGGGACAGAATTGTAGAACACCATTTTTTTTTATGTTCAATAAAAGACGAAACAAATAATGCTTTGTTCCTGTCGTTTTATTTAAACAATTATTTATAAAGAAATGCCAGCAAGTCATCTTTTGCCTGCAGTAAGAGATAGTTATGTAAAGTCAGCAATACTACTTTGTGTAAAATGGTGTATTAGAATTTACTCTGAAGGTCCTTTTGAAGCAACTCGATCTCTAGTGCAGTTTCTCTTTTTCACGTTGTGAAGTTCAATTTCTCCTCTTAATTTGTATTTTTTTTTTCCAGGTCAAAATACTTTTTTTGTTGAAGATGCCGTTAATATAGGGAACAGATGGCACCTTGAGTCATTTTGTGAAAAAAAAAAAAAAAAAAAAAAAAAAAAAAAAAAAAGGGTTTAACATGTAAAAGTAAAAAGAACCCGATTTTTTTCCAGCCTTCTTATTGGTGGCTGTTAAAAACAGACAAACACATAATTTAACAGTGGCTTTTAAAAAATAGGAAGAAGTTGCTTTTTAAAATACAGTATAATTATTAAAGGCTATCATTTTGTAGAATATTCTTGTACTTCACTTATCTTACTAATTAAGAGGAGAAATTGAACTCCACAACTTGAAAAAAAGAAAAATTGCACTAAAGATCGAGTTGATTCAAAAGGACGTTCAGAGTAAGTTCTAATACACCATTTTACACGTAGTATTGCTGACTTTACATAACTATCTCTTACTGCAGGTAAAAGATGACTTGCTGGCTTTTGTTTATAAAGAATTGTTTAAATAAAACGACAGGAACTAAGCATTATTTGTTTCGTCTTTTATTAAACATTAAAAAAATGGTGTTCCACAATTCTGTCCCGTCCTCTGCCACTAGGTGGTCCAAGTGCACTGGCTGGACAGACTTCCCTATCTCCTCCGCTTATAAAGCTGCGATCTAATCCTGTTTACATGAAATAAGCCTGTTAGGGAGCAGGTTTAAGTTGGCGCACATGTTGCTATTACAACAAGTCCAGGATGAGTTTCGAAGAACCAAACGATCCAAGATCATGCCAAATCGTCAGTCAAATCCAGCTAACTGAGTTAGCGACGTACGAAGAACGGGCCCCAGAAAAGTCTTCTCAAAAAACAAACAAAACCCTAATTCATGATAGGTAGGGTGATGTGCTCCCACTTCCCAACTCCATTTAAAAGATGAGCAGCAGCATTCTGGACCAACTGAAGATGCCTAAGGGAGGACCAGCTGAGTCGACAGTAGAGAGCATTATAGTAATCGAGTTGAGTTATGATAAAGGCCTGAATTACTGTTTCGAAATGTTGTTTTAAGAGAATCGACTTTCTTTGCCAGCTGCCTAAGGTGATAAAAACTGGACTTGACCACTGCTCAGACCTGGGGTCCGTTCTTCGTACGTCGCTAACTCAGTTAGCAGGATTTCATTGTTGACGATTTGGCATGATCTTGGATCGTTTGGTTCTTCGAAAGACTTCCTGCACTTGTTGTCATAGCAACATGTGCGCCAGCTTAAGCCTGCTCGAGAGCAGGTTTATTTCATGTAAACAAGATTAGATCACGGCTGTATAAGCGGAGGAGATAGGGAAGTCTGCCGTAGCCATGTCCATTTTTACGACTGCAACCTGTTGCGGAAGGTGCAAGAATAAGAGTTTTTCGAATTAATCGCGTATTGCGCAATAGACAGGATCCTTTAGCGCAGCGCGACAGTGTAATTGTAGAGAGATTTTCTTGGTGGCTGTTATAAACAAACATCATTTAACAGTGGCTTTTAAAGAGGAAAAAGTGGTGTTGGAGCCATAAATCTAAAATATTTAAGTTATTTGTATGATGGTTTGCTTTTTATTTGTATCCTATTCAGTAAGAAGATTTGTTCGGGCCATTTTATTGTGAAGTTTAGTTTACTTTGAAAGGCTTGCTTCCTGTCCAGCCGTATATTGGATTAGAAAAAACTATGGATTGATTATCTAGCCACGGAGCAATACAGTTTTACCGTGTAAACTGTGGATGACTTGGAAAAGGAAAATGTTCATTTTTTATGGATAAAGATTTTTTTTTTGTTAAAATTCCCAGTTTGCACATGTCCTTTACTTCCCGTGTCTAAGGAATGACACTGAAATTTGGATCTCTTGACATAACAAGTGCCTTTTTAAAATAAAGTATAATAATTAAAGGCTACCATTTTGTAGAATATTCTTGAATTTCACTTTTACTTGTCCCCATGTTCTAGTGGGTCCCGTGGAGGCTCTGACATAAAAGAACAAAGTCAATATGAGATTATTAAAATGCAAAAATTCATACTGTAGAAAGTGATAGAAACATCTACCATGGACAGTATTTACGCATTAATTTGTCTGCTGCTTTTTGCCAGCCCTCTCTCCTGGCTTTAACAGATTTTGAGGTGTTTTAATTAATGACTCAAATTCAGCATAACCTTCCATGCTCTTGTTCTGCTTGGGAGAAAAACTGTGGGCGTTCTTTGGCCATGCTGAACAGCCAATAGCAGCGGTGCTGATCAATGTTTCTACTATCGATACATTTCCCCTTTTAAACAAACGCATGCACGCGCAGTTGTCTCAGATAACTCAATCCAGCCATACTAATCGTAAACAACAGGTGTGTTCGAAGAACCCAATTAGCCGGATCATGATTAGCCGGATGAAATCATCTTGGATGTCTCATTTGATCTTGGATGTTTTAAGCAACGTACGAAGAACGGACCCCTGGTGATCTAGTTTAAAATCGCTATTTTAAAACCCAAGTCTGAAACGGTCTGCTTTCAGTAAGGCACCAAGGGGCCCAAATCAACCGGAGATGGTTCCCAAGAGCTGCTGGGACAAAACACCATCACCTCCATTTTCTTGTCATTTAAAGTTAAAAAGATTAAAGCCATCAACGCTTTAATGTCTTCAAGATACAATAGTAGGGGCTGTGATCAAAAAGGCTCCTTTTTTAGTCGCATGTATATCTGACTGTCGTCAGCATAAAAATGAAAGGAGATTCCATGTTTTCTGAGTATTGAACCAGAAGGAAGCGAATAAACAGAAAAAAGCAAGGGACCAATGACTGAGCCCTGAGGAACCATAACGTAGAGAAGTGGATGAGAATTCAAAATCAACTATTTTTACAGACATGGTTCTGTCTGACAAATAAGACCTATACCGTTTTAGTACAGTACCACTAAAACAAAGTTATATCTGTAAACGAGATAATAAAATATTGTGGTCCACTGTATCAAAGGCAGTGGTTAGGTCAAGCAAAACCTTGTGGTCAGAAACTTCCAGATCATGGTAACAATAATAATAATGAATTTTATTTATAGGCACCTTTCTCAACACTCAAGGTCACTTACAGAATCAACAATAAAACACTCAATCCAATAAACATTGAGTCAACAAAGAGCAAGAATAAAATAGACCTGAAGATTGCTGAGTTTGTGATGACCAGGTCAAGACGCTCCGAGACCAGGAGCTCCTCCACGTCCCTTCAACCTTCGGGGTACTAGAGGCCGGATAAACTTCTCCGGGCCGGCCAAAGCTGCTCCTGTCCTCGGACTCCCTGGCTCGTTGGTCGGAGATCCTGTTCGTGACGGCAAATGTTATGGGAGTTCTATACAACAACCGAATTTCCATCATTACTAAATGAAGAGACGGCGGTGATGAAGTTCCAGCACTTTTATTTTGAAACAGAGCAGAGATCACATAGATGGAAAGTAATCGCACCCCACGGTCCCGCTGCAGTCTGCCTATCTCGCTTGTCGGCTCCCCCTAATACTGCACAGTGGCCTTCCTTAGCAACCTATTTTTAGATACAGATACACACAAGCACTGAATTCAAAGTCAACCCTTTATTCAACCAACTTTTTACCAAAACTGGAAGTTTTTGAAAAAGAACGCGTGCTCTCTGAACTGTTTGAAGGGTCAGTGTAATGATTTGTGATCAGAAGATGAACCCGGTATTCAGCTAGACACTAGAGTTCTATGCTTCACAGGATTTATTGGAGTGATGACGAGGGAGGATCAGGCAGGTATACAGAAAACAATCCACAGCCAGGTACAGAGAAAACATCCAAGGAAGGCAAAAACAAAAATAGACCAACTGGGCAGACTCAAAAAAATAGGCAATGGGATAAGGAACAAGAAATCAGACAGGCAGATAACAAGAATGCTGGGAAACTCTTACCGGACAGGTGAATGAGGGAAAACAACACATATGTGACGTTCTGGCAGGGAGCAGAGAACTGAGGCAGGTATAAATAGGCAGGAGAACAAAGGAGAGAGGGAGAGCTAATTAAACACAACAGGTGGAATTAATCAGAAGGAGAAGAACTGGCTGAAAGAGTGACAGGACAAGTGGCAGGAAACAGGACAGAACTGAACTAGACAAAATACTGAACCAAAGTAACATACAAACTAATCCAAGACAGGAAAACTAACTTTAACCAAAATAATAACATAAACCAGAACAGAACATTACAGTCAGAACTTGGTTAACCTATATGGTTAGCATGCAAAAGAAAGGATAACTGTTATTTTATTCAGCTTTTTATTTACCCTTAATTCTATCATTCATAAATGTCTATCAATCAATATATTTTGTTATTCAATCATCGTCCAGCCCTAGTTTGAAATACTGATCAACCGCTACACATGTTTTCTAGAACTGGTGTTTCTAAAACAGGACATGTTTTGTCCCAGCTACAATATTTTCATTAAAACAATTAATTTATAAAAAACTAAAACATCCAAAGAACGTCTAGAGTGGTGCAGAATAAAAGTATTAATTTTACTAAAAAATAAATATATAGTATATAATTGTTTTATAAATTTGGACGAGTTCATAATATATCAATTTTTCCTTCTGGTTAATATGCCAATATCCACACACAAAAAGATTCTGCAGGTCAGGTGAGACGGAGCTCAGAGCTTCTAGTGTATTTTTTCTTTGGGTAGGAGTGTGTGAATGTGGAGAAGGCAAGGGATATTTCAGCCAGTACTGTGTCTGTAGCGCGGCAGTGCAAGCGGGTCTCCAACGTGTTTATCGTCACTTATTTTAGAGCCCAAATAAGCGACTTCACTTTCAGAAACAAGCCAAAAAAACGCAACCCACAACTCATGAAATTTACAAGCGACTTTAAAAAAAAAAAAGCCCAAAGTAGCTTATGATTAGCGGACTCGGCAACATTGATCATTAGTCTTCTGCTAATGCTACCCAACCTGGCACCTGGCTGGCAAACGGTATAGTTGAAGGTTGGAATGAGAACGGGCGAGTGTGCCACCTAGTGACTGGGAGGAGTTAAAACTGTAGCTATCTCCTTAAAAATATTTCTTGTAATCACAAAACCAAAATCTAATGTTCGATTAACTTTCATGTTTGCAGTAATTTCTGCTGAACATTGTAGAAATTCTCTTAAATTCTGCTTCATCGTGCGTTTAAAGTTAAACACGTTGGTTCCAAAATGCTTCTGTCGCTGTGGAAAATGCAGCTTTCAGAAAAACTTCCAAAGTGATTCAAACAACAACAAGCAAAAGAATTCTCTGGGTGGGTGTCATCAAAGCCTCATGATGTCATCGATGATGTCACAGTTGCCTTTGAGTCACCGGGTTCTTTGATGTGTGTCATCAGAATTCTGACTTCATTCTACGCTGAGATCTCTGCGAGTCAGTGCGTTCTTTTCACTCTTAAGCTTTTCTGCAAACTACAAGAAAAACCTCAAGATGTTTGACTTTCTCAAGCTAAAACGACAATCTGCTTTCTTCGTCGCACAAAAACTGCGTGAAAAGAATAACATAGCAATCGAAGAACTCTTCCAGGTGAACAAAACACTTCAGGAAAGCTCTGAAATCACAAACGTTTTCTTTAATCGGCAACAAAGGAAGACAGCTGAGATGGAGTTAAACAAAGAATATGAAAAGCGGAGAAAGGCGCTACAACAGGAGCTAGATACCTGGAGAGCTTTGAGGGAGAAAGCCAATAAAGAAGACAAGGAAGTGGCAAATTTAATCAGGAGGAACGAAGAACTTGAACAACAGTTGAAAAGTATGAACCAAGAATTAATGGATCCTGTTGTGTTGAAATGTCAGATCAAGGCATCAAAACAGCAAAAGGAAATGCTGAAGAAACTTAACACCAAGTTGAAGAAGCAGGTTAAGAGCTTGACAGAGAAAGTCTCATATCAAACTAAACTACATGATGGTTACAGAGAGGCTGACGGTGCGATCAGAGGGTTGGCGAGGATGAAAGACAATTTAATGCAAGACATTAAGGATTTAAAAGAAAAGTTGGAACCCGGGACCAGTACAAAGTTCGGCATGCAGCAAGTGAAGAAAAAAGACAGAGACAGGTTGGTAAGTCGCTTATCTTCCGTTGTGCATAAAATCAATGCCGTCACGAAGGAATTTGACAATGTCAAACCTGACATTGTCAAATATCAGCGCGTCATTCAATTTCATACGGCAGTGAATCCAGAAAATGACATTCCTCCACCAGGAGATCAGAGATCAGCAGGAACGATGGACAGTGGGTTTTTCTCAAAGGGAGAAGGGCAGGAAGTCTCTGGAGATCAGGTCTCAGCCTACGGGAAACATTTAGCTCCCGACCAACAAAGCCAGAGCCCAGAGGACTTTTCAGAGTCTGAAGAAGAGATGAGCGATGAAGAGTTGGAGGAACCAGGTCTCTCAAGGGCAACTGGCATACATCCAGAGCCTGAAGAAGAGGACGGCAGATCTGAAGAGACAGACTATGAAGACGATGAAGAAGAGTCATTGGAGACAATTTATGAAAGTCCCAACTCTGGAAGCCTTTCAAGTGTGACTGAGAGCCACCTAGAGCCCGATTCAGAGGACTATGACTCTGACGATGAAGAAGAGTCTCATGAGACACCTGAGGAACATTCTGGGTCATTAAGTTCCTCAACAATAAGTGAGAAACATCCTGTACTCCAGGATGCAACATTCCCAATTTCACCATCCCCTCATTCAGTGCAGGAAGCAGAACCAAACCAGGCACAACTATCTAAAGAGACAATAGCTCAGATTAACTCTGGGGTTGGAGACGTTGGACAGGGATTTGGGTATTCCCTGTACTGAAACTCTGCAGTTTCAGCACTTTTTTAAGCAGTGGCATAAACATTTCTGGAAAAAAAGCCTCCCCTCGTCTCAAAGTCTGAGGACATTAAGTCCTGGGAAAACCCACTTCATTAAGAAAAACATTTGGGCCATCAAGGATATAACAAAGCAAACGACATAGACCCCAGCCAAACTATTTCACCATATGTTAAAATAAAAGGTGAATCAATTACGTTCAAGTCATTTGAGAAAAGTTCCTGCATGGTTATTAGCATTGCTGCATCACTGCGGTCCCTGGTTCAAAACTCACCGTGTGCCTTTTTCTGTGATGTTTGCATGTTAAAACTGTGCATGTGGGTTCTCTCCAGGAGCTCTGGCTTGCCCACACAGTCGAAAACGATCCATCCAGCAGTCAGCTGGGCTTTGCCTTCAGGAGTGAGAGTGTGAATGGTTGTTTGTGTCGTGTTGTGCTGTGATTGATTGATTGAGTAAACCCTCTGCCCTCTGCACTGAAAAATAGGGTTAGATTAAATTTAAATTTACTGGATGTATGGAGGATGCTGCAAAGTTTGCAGCTTTGTTCTATCACAAAAAGATGGTCCAGGGTTAAAATCCTGGTTGTGTCCTTTGTGTTGTGGTGTTTGCGTGTTCTAACTGTTCAAAATGTCGGGTTCTCTCCGGGTGCTCCGGCTTGCCTTCGGACAAAAAAGCTCTTCAAACTTCACATTTTGATGAGAGATGTTCCTTCTTTGTCGACCATGATGCCTTTCATGCTCACATTTTCTGTGAAACTAAAACCTTGCATGTTGTAGAGAAAGGAAAGGCGTATATGCACTTCTACATTGTAGTTTGTACCAAATATTTATTTTTTGCAGTCCAACACAAGATTATGGTTACTTGTTTATGTTTTCTGTGGACAGTTTTGTCCAGGAGTCTGGAGTTAACAATGCAGGTAATAGCAAAGCTAAAAATAAGCTAGACAGAAAGAAGTGATGTCCTGTCGGGGAGAAAGAGATGCAGAAGAGAGGGTAGAAAAGTAGAGGGTAGGTGCTAGGGTAGGAGGTGCTCTTTAAAGGGCTTGGTCTTCAATGATTTATACAGACATGGATGGCCTGTTAGTGCTCGGCAGTTCATTCTACCTTTGTGGAAAGGCTCATTAAGAGTCTGGGGTTTCTCCAGAGGGGTGTAGGCACTGCTAGCCGACAATCCCTTAATGACCAAAACAACCACGTTGTGGCAAAATGTTTGCAAGAGCATTTAAGCAGATGGGGCCTAACAGAGGAGTGTTGTGTGTTTCCGGCTGCACCGCACGGTGTTGACCGCTGTGCATCTCGCATGCACAAACGGGTGACATCAGGTCCACCGTGCATCACCGCGTCATCATCATATAGGACAAGCTTCTATCCGCTTGTCTGTTCAACAGCAGGGTCTACCAGATCCTCCAGAGATGCTCCCAGTTCAGGAAGTCCAGGAGCTACGGCTGGATCACAGTCGCTTCCCGCAGTTCTTTTGGTCTGTCCAGCACCTGAATCTGTTATCCCTAATCTGTACAAAGACGTAAGGACAGCGGGAGATCAGAGATGGGGCGACTGGCAGTTTCTGCTATGGAGCTCAGATAGAAGCAGCAGGAGAGAGCAGAGCCAGAGACCGACAAAGGGAGAACCCAACCCACCCACCCACCGGGCCAGGCCAGTTCTGGAGCAACAGGAGGAGGACCAATGATGACTGAGTTAACAGTCCTTTTAAGGGCTACATTAAAACGGCTTTTTCCAAAGCCACCCACAAACCTCTAAAGAGCATCCCTTACTTCATCCCATGTAAACTTTTAATTTCTATCTCATATTTTGATTGATAAAAGCTTTATCTCTGCTGTGCACCTTCATCTGACTGATTGCCGCAACACCAAAAAGTGCTATTATTACACACTGTTTTAGTTATTTAATATTTAATAAATAACTCTGTGTCTGTTAGGTATTCTCCGGTGAATATCAGCGCAAACAGCTGATAACGCCAAACTCTGCACACATATAAAGTAAAGGAGTGACAACTTCTCTTCAAGTTTGTGACAAAGTGGGTGAGAACACCATTTGTCTGTTTATATACAGGACTGTCTCAGAAAATTAGAATATCGTGATAAAGTTCTTTATTTTCTGTAATGCAATTAAAAAACATGAAATGTCATACATTCTGGATTCATTACAAATCAACTGAAATATCGCAAGCCTTTTATTGTTCTAATATCGCTGATTATGGCGTACAGCTGAAGAAAACTCAAAAATCCTATCTCAAAATATTAGAATATTTCCTCAGACCAAGTAAAAAAAAAAAATTATAACAGCAAAACAAAATCAAACATTTGAAAATGTCCATTAATGCACTCAGTACTTGGTTGGGAATCCTTTTGCACAGATTACTGCATCAATGCGGCGTGGCATGGAGGCAATCAGCCTGTGGCATTGCTGAGGTGTTATGGATGCCCAGGATGCTTCAATAGCGGCCTTTAGCTCCTTTGCATTGTTGGGTCTGGTGTCTTTCAGCTTCTTCTTCACAATACCCCACAAATTCTCGATGGGGTTCAGGTCAGGGGAATTGGCAGGCCAATCAAGGACAGTAATGCCATGGTCAGTACACCAGTTACTGGTGGTTTTGGCACTGTGGGCAGGTGCCAGATCTTGGTTGTGCAGCGTTTCCTGCCACATTTCCCCCTTCCAACACACTTTTTGTGAATGTGCTTTGAAACTGCCCTCTGTGAACAGCCTGCTCTTTGAGAAATTTCTTTTTGTGTCTTACCCTCCTGATGGAGGGTGTCAATGATGGTCTTCTGGACAGCAGTCAGATCAGCAGTCTTCCCCATACTTGTGATTTAGTTTACTGAACCAAGCTGAGTGTTTTTCAAGGCTCAGGAAACCCTTGCAGGTGTTTCCAGTTAATTAGACGATTCAAGTGATTAGTTGAATAGCCTACTAGTATACAGTACTTTTTCACGATATTCTAATTTTCTGATGCAGTCCTGTATATATATATATATATATATATATATATATATATATATTGGTAATATTGTTGAGGAAAATAAATATCTTAGTTGTTATATTAATCAGGTATTTGTATGGAAGAACTGAGGAATGCATGGTTTTTGACTGTGTCTCCCCTTTGAGGGCAAAATAAATATGCAGCTCAGGTTTATGGTTGGGAGAGGTCATTTGCTGAACCCCTGATAAAGACCGTTTCAGTAATAAATTAGCCGCTGTGTCTGTCCACACACCCCCTCCCGAACTAAGCAGGGGGGGCAGTTATTCCTTTAAAAGATGTGTTCAGAGTAGTAAAAGACAGACAGAATCTTTTACATCGCCATGAGCCAGGATGTCGGGTTTATACTGAATACAACAAAATGGTAATGTAAAGTCTGTCTCCTTTGGAATTCCAATGAATTAAATATGCATATTTTAATGTTTACCTCTTATCAATGTTTTCTCCTTTACTGCCAAATCTTAAACCGGGGTAAGATGGGCCTTCAGAGCTAAGCAGGAGCAGGCCGGTACTAAAATTAACAATTTGGTCAGCCGTGTCCCGGATTTGAAGGTAGGTGGAGGAACCTTTTTGGGCACGAAGGACTAATCGTTTACAGCACCACAGGGTTGACCCGAAAAAGGAAAGGAGATTTTTGATTCTCCATTGGCTGTAAATTAGACATAGGCTAAATCAAGCGGTGCTGTGGATGAGAAGCTCTCTTCTCAAAATTTCAGGGGTTAAACAGAGTAACTTTTATGAGAGGTCTGAATGAAACCGACAGTCAAGAAACCTTAAATGGTGAGACTGTAGAAAAAAAAAAGATACAGTCAAGAAACCTTAAAATGGTGAGACTGTACCTATCTGGGACTCCCCTAGGGACCCCTATCACATCAATATATGTAGGAGAATTGCGCGTTAAATCAAACTCAGAACTACGCTTAATTCTATGTAACAAGTTTCCCTGCTTCATCCCTGGTCCCATGAGCAACAGTGGTGCCACCAATCTTACCATTGCACACACTCCAATTGAGCCGAAAGGAATCCGGACAAACAACTGTCGCCCCCCACAATAATAATACAATCCAGCTCTCGCCCAAGTACCTATTCCTTGAAAATGAAAATGAAATTTACACCACTCCGGTGGAATTACTCCTAACTTTGATGAAACCTCTGTCCCTCGCTCTGTGAAGTTAAAACACACATACTGCTGGGTTTGATTTCCAGGAGTTTGTGGGTTTCAGAGGGAGGAGTTGACAGGTAATCCACTGTCAACTCCTCTCTCTGCTGAGGATAAATTCAGCAACGCCAGCAGAGACGATCAGACAGAGCAGCATCCACTGGGCCGAGAGGCCAGGAGACAGACCTGTCAGAGACCACCTGGAACAGCCTTCATCATCCTCATCCTCCTGTAGAGGGTAAGACCAGCTGCAGTTTCTGCCCTTCTGATAATTTTCTGCCTCAGATAACAACATTATCACAGATTAAAGAAAGTGTCAAAGAGACAGAAATAAGCTTCTCTTTAGAAATGTAGAAACAAAACTCCTTCAAAGTTTCTGTTTTTCAGTGATATATTGAAATATTTCTGTGGAAACTATTTAACAAAGTCATAATTTCACCTGGCAGATAAATTATTTGTTTTAGCTCACATACGTCTGTCCTGCTCTCTTCTAGCTGACCGGCCTCCTCCAATCTCTACCTGTTTACTGTATTACCAGATAGCTTGTAATTTCAGTGTCAGGGTTTTTACGCATTTGGCCCACATGCAGAACACACTTGGGAGGCAGGAGAACGGTTTAAGATGTTTGATGAGGCTACGAGCTGTACAGGGTGGAGCACAGGCAGTACTATGACGTAGGGGAAAACCCAGGAGTGGGAGGAGCAAACTCAATCTGTGGGTGTGAGCGAGAGGTTAGATGGTGCACCGCTGGACCAGAAGGTCCACAGACGTAACGTCTTACCCACGAGCGTAGAGAACCTGACCAGGGGAGTGATGAGGAAGAGCGGACTGAGTGGGCGGCTCTCTGTGACGGGACGTCAGGGTCTTGGGAGTGGTGGTGGCAGGGAGGCAGGCTGGTGGAGGGTGAACGGAGTCCGAACGGTGTAACAGGTGGGAGCAGCGGCCGGCGGTCAGCTGGAACAACCAGGGGAGATCCAACGGGGTAATCAGGCTAAAATTTCACGGGACCACAGGCAGCTTCAGAGCAGGATCCAACCTGGTGCATGTGGGAAAGCTTGGCGTTAGGCTTCACAGGTCTGAGGGAGCACTCTGGAGCGAGATCCAGAGAACACAAGAGAACCGGGTTAGCGACGGGAGAAGGAAAACTGTCGACTGACAGCGGCCAACTTAGGCGTAACACACTAGGTTAACACTCTGGCATCTTCCAGCTGACAGCCCTCAGCTTAAATGCTCCCCTGCCTCGGTACTGAACGAGCCGCAGGTGTGCGTCACGCCCCCCTGCCAAACTAGAGCCACCTGTGGGGGAAATGGAGTGGAAAAAAGACAGAGACAGAGACCTGCTCTGCAGTGCCTGCTGTGTCCTGACACACAGCTCATTTAAATTTTAATACAGATGAATGTGTTTGTGCACCCCACAGATAATACGTGTCTGTACATAGCAGAAAACAATGTACAGTACGAACACTGCGTTCAGCTGCGAGTTACATGAACAGGACGAAGGTTTCCGTGTTCAGTCAGTTCTTTTGTGACACAGAAATGTTCTGTTAGGCGCTCCTCCTGGAACATTGTGACACAAATAATCAGCCTTTCTTTCAATGTGTTTTCTGGGCTACATACCATCTCAGCCCCCTGAGGTGGTTTTTCAGACTTCTGGTGAAATGTGGGTGTGGTTAAACTATTAAAGTTGAAATCTTTGACATTCTTTTCCTAAATGATGATCTTATACGCAATAAACAAAAAAAGAACACGTAGAAATGATATGAAAATAATCATAATGTGACACAGCAAGACAACAACAATACAAAATCAGGGCGTCTAGTCAAGTCAATCCAGTTAATTTCTAAAGCCACCCAGAGGCAATATACAAGAAAAATGTAGATTATATTCAAAATGAATCAATCAAGCAGACAAATTCCAATTCAGTTGGAAGAATTTCACCTGGATTTTGGTTGTAACAAAATATTGTTTATTGTGCTAGTTATTAAAAAGGTTGTCAAAGGAGACCCAGCCATTTCTGTCGGTCACTGACTGCAGCAATCCTCTTAAAGAGAAGGCAGGTTTCTGCTGTGCGTAATTCATTGTGGAGGACCGCCACGCCAAAATAAAAGCCGCTATGTCTTCAGAATGAAGGTTTTTTAAGTATATGAGATATGTATAGCCTATAGTATGTAATAGCCAACATATATATATATATATATATATATATATATATATATATATATATATATATATATATATATATATATATATATATATATATATCCTGCTGACACTAAGAAATGTTAATGTTGTTAGAAATTGTTACTTAAAGAAAAATGTACATACCAAACCACCACTAGCTTCTGTTTTACACACAGCCAGAGACAGATAAGCCAGCCTATGAAATCTGTGGGCTCATGGGATCCATTCTGCTTCATCTAACATAACAACTACAACTAAAAATGTTTAATTTGAAGTAATTGATGATAACTATTATTCATTCAAAGAGTAAATGGACAGATAAATAGCGTTTTTCCTCACCACACAAAGCACTTTACCTTAAAAACTAAATTCACCCAATCACTCTCACTAACACACACATTCATACACAGCAGTAGGCAACCTGGGGTTGAGTGCCTTAAGTGCCCGGGGCACATCACCATGTGACAGGGAATCAAACCCACAGCCTTCTGATTACTAGATAACTGCTCTATCCACTGAGCCACAGCCATCCCTTGGGTGTATCTGTCCTCTGAGAAACCTTTCTGTTGAGTTATCCTGTGGGTGAATTAAAAATGGTCCTTGATGATGTTTCTGTCTTCCAGCTCCGTGTCAGCTGACTGGCCTCCGCCAACATGCTCCGCCTCCTCTTCTACCTGTTTGCTGTGGTGGTGCTGCCAGGTACACACATGAAGGCTGTGATCTCTGATGGCCTCATTACTAGAAATATGTGACGAATATATCTGAAACCTTTGTGTCTTGTCTAAACTGAACAAAATGTCCCGACTGAACCTTCAGAACAGTTTATGAACGTTAACAACACGACTTCTGTTGAATAAACAGAACGGTTTGAAGTTCTGATGGAAGAAACTAGTTGATGTGATAACAGGTTGGTGACAGACTTTAGGTCACATCTCTCATGAGTCTCTTTGTCTTCAGGTGCTGATGTACAGTTTATTACCGTTTCCTCAGAGCTCAACATCAGCTCGTGTCCCATCACGTATTTTGGACAGAAGTACGAACATCTCTATGTGAGTAGCGTGGTGTAACTTAAATTCAGACAAAGATAACCTCAGTAAGTTAAACACAGTTGTCAAATGGCTGTTTCCTCTGTTGGGTTTAAAAAGAGACCCAGAACAACCAGACCCTATGGAGAAATGTAACTGCTGCTGTAGCATTATAGACGCTAAGAAATATGACTTAATTATAATAAGTTGAGCTGAAAGGATGTTTTCTCCCACAGAGGATCCTGCTGTTATTAACAAAATGTCTCTGAAGTCTTCAGGATTTGTTTAGCTGTGTTCAGGATAGTGAATGTTTATAGTGAATACTGCTAGTATCTGGTCTTAATGCTGTTGGTGACCTTGAAGGAGAACACTGCATCATCTCTGCTATGGTCCTGACTGTCTCTCACATGGGAACAAAATGAAGTAATTTCTGGCTGGTTAATACTGACTGAAGAGGAGGAGGACAGTCAGACTGGGGGACACAGAACCAACACCAAACCAGAACCCAGAAACATCTCCAAATGTATAAGAACACAGATAAATAGAATAAACTAAGAAACTAAACATAAAGAATAAACTAAGGCAGCACCTTAGAGAACACAAAATTCAGGAAAATGGAAAAAAACAGAAACAAGAGCAACCCAAACACCTGGAGAACGTGACAATATCTCTGTTTGATTCATCATCTTCCTCCTTTAATAGAAACAAGAAACCCAGCATATCCAGAAAGATTGTTTTTAATCTGCTACAGTTTGGTTCAGCAGTCCAAGAGGGTCAAAGCCAGAGACGTTGACAGACCAGAGCCAGGAGAGCGATGGCCACCAAGTCTCCTGTCCAGCAGACCACAGCTGGGTCTTCAGATGTCCCCCATGGGGACCATCATTGACAGGATTGTCAGAACCACTGAGGTCCAAGAACAGCTTAGCAGCTCTCGTTTGGCAGTGAAGTAAGGCTCAGTTGCCTGAGTTTTATCCTGCTGGTGCAGAGGAGTCAGGAATAATGGACCAAAGGTGGATTTGGTTTATTATTTTTCTTCCAACCTCCTTTAAGCTCAGGTCAGGTAGCTGAAGTTTCACATGATAGATGAAAACCTGGATGTTACAGTTCAGGGATAGTTAGAGAAATTGGTAATATTATGTCTTTAACCATCAAATAATACTCTAAATGTTCAAACTAGAAAAACTGATCCATCAGAATCTGCCAACCATTACCAACAGCATGGAATGCTTTGTATACATAAACACTGATACGGTGAGTTTAGCATCATGAAGCCAAGTCTGCTTGCTGTTTATTAATCACTCAAAGAAAATTTAAACACTAAGGAGAATGGAAAAATAACTACAGACCACCATGGTTATTCTAATATATTATGTTGGATACAATAGAAAGTATTTTTGGGAAGTTTTTGTCAAAGATTAAAACATGCTTACAGTGTTCCTCCACAATGAATTACGCACAGCAGAAACCTGCATTCTCTTACAGGCTCTATATTTTGTAACCAACTTTGGATCAGAAACTGCTCTACTTGTGTATACATCAAACCCAAATGTATTGGTAAGGAACTGTTATCAAAGTGTGAGCGACACATAAAATCTCAGTGGATGAACATTTTCTAGGTTCTGTTCAGCCCGTCTGATTTCTGTCATCAGGACAGGATGCTTGTTCTAACTCTGCTTGTTGTTTGGTGGCAGGTTGAGTTTCTGGTGGACGGTGTTAAAGTTAAGTCAGTCACTCTTAATCAATACGCTGATACATACGCAGACCTGACTGGCTGCAGACACTCCGGTTAGTGAAGCTCTTAAAAAATAATGTGAAATTTGACTTCCACAGAATCAGCTCTTAATTCAAATAAAAAACTTCAATTCAAATTTCACATTTTCCTGTTGAGAGAAAATTAATGTTTAAGAAATCTGTGACTTTTCAGCTCAGACGGATCTTCCTTCTTTTCTCAGGTGTCGTATATAAACCAGGCGACACGGTGAGCTCTGATCCTGAAACCTGTGTCACTCTCACCTGTTCTGATGTTGGCGTCCTCCAGACATCCAGCTGTGGGCCTCTGGAGCGTTGTCAAGGCAACGGCGTGTAAATATGACAGCTCTGTTATTTCAGGGAGGGAGCATGAACTTTAAACGACCCCCAGGTGGTCCCAACCTGCAAGTCTTTCCTTAAATGAAGGGGTTTATTTCAAATCTTTATTATTATTTAGAATCTGTTATGATTGTCACAGTTCTTGGTTTTGATATTTAGTGTGATTGCCGGTGTCTAGTTTTCCTCAGTTACATTTAGATTGTTTTTCTGGTTCTCTCTCTAGTCCACTGTTGCCACTAGCTCTCTCTCTCTCTCTCTCTCTCTCCTCAGTTTTCCTTCCTTCCTTCTCCACACCTTCCATCAATCAGTCAATCGACTCCTGCCTTTGTTCCAGCTCCTTTCCTCCCAGTATTTAAGCTCCTCCCACTTTTCCTCTCTCTGCTGGTTTCTGCTGTTGTTTCCAGTCACCTTTCCTGATCGCGTCTTCGTTTAAACCCCAGGGGTCCGTTCTTCGTACGTTGCTTAAAACATCCAAGATCAAATGAGACATCCAAGATGATTTCATCCGGCTAATCATGATCCGGCTAATTGGGTTCTTCGAACACACCTGTTGTTTATGATTAGTATGGCTGGATTGAGTTATCTGAGATAACTGCGCGTTCATGCGTTTGTTTAAAAGGGGAAATGTATCGATAGTAGAAACATTGATCAGCAACGCTGCTATTGGCTGTTCAGCATGGCCAAAGAACGCCCACAGTTTTTCTCCCAATCAGAACAAGAGCTTTTAATGGAAGGTTATGCTGAATTTGAGACATTAATTAAAACACCTCAAAGTCTGCTAAAGCCAGGAGAGAGGGCTGGCAAAAAGCAGCAGACAAATTAATGCGTAAATACTGTCCATGGTAGATGTTTCTATCACTTTCTACAGTATGTATTTTTGCATTTTAATAATCTCATATTTACTTTGTTCTTTTATGTCAGAGCCTCCACGGGACCCACTAGAACATGGGGAAAAAAGTGAAGTACAAGAATATTCTACAAAATGGTAGCCTTTAATTATTATACTTTATTTTAAAAAAGCACTTGTTATGTCAAGAGATCCAAATTTCAGTGTCATTCCTTAGACACGGGAAGTAAAGGACATGTGCAAACTGGGAATTTTAACAAAAAAAAATCTTTATCCATAAAAAATGAAAATTTTCCTTTTCCAAGTCATCCACAGTTTACACGGTAAAACTGTATTGCTCCGTGGCTAGATAATCCATCCATAGTTTTTTCTAATAGCTCGACAGGAAGCAAGCCTTTCAAAGTAAACTAAACTTCAGTCACAATAAAATGGCCCGAACAAATCTTCTTACTGAATAGGATAAAAATAAAAAGCAAACCATCATACAAATAACTTAAATATTTTAGATTTATGGCTCCAACACCACTTTTCCTCTTTAAAAGCCACTGTTAAATTATGTGTTTGTCTGTTTATAACAGCCACCAAGAAAATCTCTCTACTGTCGCGCTGCGCTAAAGGATCCTGTCTATTGCGCAATACGCGATTAATTCGAAAAACTCTGCAAATTATTCTTGCACCTTCCGCAACAGGTTGCAGCCGTAAAAATGGACATGGCTACGGCACACTTCCCTATCTCCTCCGCTTATACAGCCGTGATCTAATCTTGTTTACATGAAATAAGCCTGCTCTCGAGCACGCTTAAGCTGGCGCACATGTTGCTATGACAACAAGTGCAGGATGTCTTTCGAAGAACCAAACGATCCAAGATCATGCCAAATCGTCAACAATGAAATCCTGCTAACTGAGTTAGCGACGTACGAAGAACGGACCCCTGGTCTACGTTTTTGTTTTTGCTCCTCGTTTCTCCAGTGTTTATAAGTTTTTCTGAGCTGTGTGAAAACGAAATTTCGTTCTGTATGCACTCTGTGTATACAAAATGACAATAAAGAATGTCTAAGTTTTTGGCTTTTCATTAAATTCGCCCATAACGGCTCCCTGCTTTGTCTCTCTGCATTTGGGTCCTACGACAACCACTACCAGAACATCACAGAATCAGCTTTACTGGCCAAGTTTGTGACACAAACAAGGAATTTGAGTTCTGTTCCACTTTAAAACATAAATATATAGGTGTTGTGAGTGAAATAAGTACATTTTCAAATATATATTCCTTTTACTGAAGAGACCTGATTGAATTAGTGCTAATTATCATGGTTTTATGTCTCCTTCCACAAGCTTCTCTCAATGGTTTTCTAGAATTTGGGCCCGTTTGTCCTGACAGAAAAGCTGAGACAGGTTTGTGGGCCTCATTGTTCCCACAGGACTGACTCAGCTCCACAAAAACTAGAACGCTTGGACCTTTTTAGGACACGTTACGTGTCTGTTTGCTGATGCTTTCAGCAGAAATCCAACCAATGTCTAAACCAGAAATAACAGTAAAGGTCCTTCCAGCTGCACGGCACGAAAAACCTGAAGATAAAACTTTCAAAGTGATGATTGAAGAAGGAGAATCAGGCAGAAACAGGAAGGAAACAGTAATAAAAGCTGCTGCCTCATGCAGGGCTGAAATAGTTGGATTAATCATGATTAATCAATAATGAATTTTTATCAGTATTTTAAACTACATTAGAGATCTAAATTGACCTTCTAGTTATCTTCTCATTCACTGAGAGACTTCCCGTGTTCCTCCTGCCTCCACCAGCTGCTCCTCTGGCTCCCCGTTGGCCTCCAGCTGCACTGTGACGGGTCCCGCTGTCATCGGCTTCCAGGGCCAGCAGAACTCTGTGGAGGATCGCTGTTCCTACTCCCTGCTGAGGATCCCATCGGTCCCAGGATTCCAGGTTCTGGCCCGCTTCCAGGAGCGGCGGCGTAGAGACGTGAGCTTCCTGGACAGCGTGACGCTGCGCCTGGACGGGCCGGGCGGTCACATTCACCTGAAACAAGGAGGCAGGGTTCTGGTGAGCCTCCTGCAGACGCAGCTCATCAATCAGGGAGCAGTTTGATCCTGACGGTGTCTCTGGTGTCAAACTCCCAGAGGTTGTTGTCATGGAAACAGTCAGTTTATGGGTTTAAATGTTTCCTCCACTCTGTCTCTCAGCTGGACGACTCACCGCTGACCCTCAACAGCTCGGTTCAGACGGTTGGTGGTGTGAAGCTCTCTAAGGACCAAACTGGAGTCACCGCCAAGGTGTCGCTGTCCAGCTTCACCGCTTCTGTCTTCTTTGACGGCTCCTCTGCACTGATCCACCTGGAAGGTACAGCACGTCAGCAGAGTTTGGGTCATGATGGCTGTAAACTCTGCAGTCCTTGGGTCAGCTGGGTTCCTCCAGTTGACGCTGACTGGACTCTCATTGTGTCCTGAACCTGTCCAGGACCTGCTGGACAGTCTCTGCAGGGTCTGTGTGGAAGCTCCAGCAGCTCTCTGAGTGAGGAGAGGCTCTCTGAGGACAACTCCACCAGGTAAGTCCTGCTGCTGCTGCTGCTGGATGAACAGACTGCAGATTTACTCAGGAATCAGTCCTGACCTCGTGTGTCGCCCCCTAGCTGTGAGACGCAGTACTCCGATAGTAACGACAGCACCATCGACTGCACCAAGATGACTGAACGGTGAGCAGATGGACCAGAAACGTCTGTGTTTCTCTCTGATCTCTGTGGTCAACTACATGTTACACCTTTAACACCATGTGACGTCAGCCTGGTAGCAGGTAAATCAACTTATTGATCATTTATTATCTCCCTGTTGTTTCTTTCTGCATGTGGAGCAGCTGTAACCTCCTGAAGGAGGCGCCCTTCTCCTCCTGTCACATCGACCCAGAGCCCTTCATCACCGCCTGCACACACACTTTGTGCAGCTATCCTGATCTGGACGGCCTCAGGTGTCAGTTCCTGGAGGCCTACGCCAGAGCCTGCAGCCTGGAGAGCAACGGCACACTGGAGGACTGGAGGTCCAAGGCTGAGTGCTGTAAGACCTGACTCCCTCCATCCGTTCTGAAGAACCCTCCTGCTGCTTTTCACAATAACATATCAGAGTGTTGCTCTGCAGCGCCCCCTGGGGGCTTCTGCCAGGACAGGACCTGCAGCGATCATGAGTTCTGTGGAGAGAAGAGTGCTGGTGGAGAAAGTCGCTGCTTCTGTCGGGCCATTTTTGCCTCCAAGTACAGAGAGATCAAGTCTTTTGGTACGACGTCTGTGACAACATGAGACCAGGTCTGACTGGTTGGAGGAAACCCTCTAACTGAAGTTTTCCTCGCCACCACTGTAACCTTCAGGTGATCCAGCCATCTGCAGCCAGAACTCTGCTTCTCTCACTCTGGTGGGTTGTCTCCTGGAGGACGAAGGCCTCGACTACTCTGCCTTGCAGCTCAAAGAGCCGACCTGCAAAGGTCAGATAGATGAACGGACCCACATGGTGACTTTCAGCTTCAACAGCACCAACCTCTGTGGGACGGAGGTCACGGTGGGTTCTCTCCTCCAGATCTTTGCTTAGTCCACTCAGATTTCCAGTGTGGCGTTGACTTCTTAAAGGTATACAGCCATGTTATATGCCTGTAGCAAAATACTGATGATTATAATAAAATAAGGCTACATATTCCAATTGTCTGTCCAAATAGTGTTTTGGTCCTTTTTAAGCCTAAAAATAAACAGCGATGAACAGATATAAACAGAGGTGGCGCCATCTACTGGCAGTACCGCAGAACTATCAGAACGCCAGTTGGCGACTAATAAATCAGTAATAAATAATGCAGAACTGAGCCTGACCCTCTGAAAGGTCTCGAAGTAAAGCGGCAGCTTGGCGTGATGAAAGACCAAACGTTATTTATTAAATAAACAGATTTACAGCAACTCTAAGAGCCTCATATCAGAACATCATGGATAAATAAAATTCCCGCTCATAAACAGAAACAGGGACACAGCAATCAGGGTAAGAACCCATCAATCGCTCTTTTTATAATTTTGTTTGTACTTAAGACTGTAAAGGCCAAGAAGAGCATTGCTATCACTATTATCACTGTATCAATAATAATGTTTACTCTCAGTTCGCTGGAAGAGGTTAAAAGCTGCTTCCCTGTTTATCTCCTGCTGCACATGTGCAGTGTCCTACCTCTGTTATTATAAATAAACATGAAAGGCGTTTTTTACTAACCTACTGAGCAAAAACAAAGGGTAAAACATCAAAATATTAAATAAAACGGCAGAAGGATGTGATAATCTTTCCTAAAAACTTTGCATGCAACCAGAGTGAAAAAGTCAAATAACGTGCCTATGCACCTTTAATGTTTCTTTTTTCAGACCAACAACAGCCAAACCATCTACAGGAACACCATCATGACACAGAACCTCTCTTCTGACGGCACTACTCGCCAAGACCACACTGCAAAAACGGATCTAAAAATAAGTAAAATGTTCTTAAAGTTAGTATATTTATCCTTGATTTGAGTAGGTACATAAGTCCGTCCGTTCGTCCATCTTCTTCCTCTTATCCGGGGTCGGGTCGCGGGGGTAGCCGCTTCAGTAGGGAGGCCCAGACGTCCCTCTCCCCAGCCACTTGGGCCAGCTCCTCAGGAGGAATCCCAAGGCGTTCCCAGGCCAGCAGAGAGACATAGTCCCTCCAGCGTGTCCTGGGTCTTCCCCTGGATCTCCTCCCGGTGGGACGTGCCTGGAACACCTCACCAGGGAGGCGTCCAGGAGGCATCCTGACCAGATGCCCGAGCCACCTTAACTGGCTCCTCTCGACGTGGAGGAGCAGCGGCTCTACTCTGAGTCCTCCCCGGATGACTGAGCTCCTCACCCTATCTCTAAGGGAGAGCCCAGACACACTACGGAGAAAACTCATTTCAGCCGCTTGTATCCGGGATCTCGTTCTTTCGGTCACGACCCAAAGCTCGTGACCATAGATGAGGGTAGGAACGTAGATCGACCGGTAAATCAAGAGCTTCGCCTTTTGGCTCAGCTCTCTCTTCACCACAACGGATCGGTACAGCGCCCGCTTCACAGCAGACGCCGCACCAATCCGCCTGACGATCTCCCGCTCCATCTTCCCCTCATTCGTGAACAAGACCCCAAGATACTTGAACTCCTCCACTAGGGGCAGCACATCCTCCCCAACCCGGAGAAGGCACTCTACCCTTTTCCAGTTCAAGACCACGGTCTCGGATTTGGAGGCACTGATTCTCATCCCGGCCGCTTCGCACTCGGCTGCGAACCGCTCCAGTGAGAGCTGCAAATCACGCCCTGATGAAGCCAATAGAACCACGTCATCCGCGAAGAGCAGAGATGCAATCCTAAGGCCACCAAAACGGATCCCCTCAACACCTTGGCTGCGCCTAGAAATTCTGTCCATAAAAGTTATGAACAGAATCGGTGACAAAGGGCAACCTTGGCGGAGTCCAACTCTCACCGGAAACAAGTCCGAATTACTGCCGGCAATGCGGACCAGACTCTGACACCGGTCATTCAGAGACCTGACAGCCCTTATTAAAGGGTCCGGTACTCCATACTCCCGGAGTACCCCCCACAGGATCCCTCAGGGGACACGGTCGAATGCCTTCTCCAGATCCACAAAGCACATGTAGACTGTTTGGGCAAACTCCCATGCCCCCTACAGGATCCTGCTGACTTTTTAGGTAAATAAGATTATCTGCCAATGGAATGAGTATTTTGACCCCTAAAATAAGATAATTAGACATCCTGCACTTGAAATAAGATGATGGAGATGAATTGTTCCTCTTTTAAGTGCAAAAATCTTCTTCCATTGGCTAATCATCTTATTAACCTGCTCAAATCAAGGACAAATACACTGATTTTAAGAACATTTTACTTATTTATAGTTCCGTTTTTGCAGTGCCCACCTGTCTTTGATTTTCAGAATCAAAAACAGGTGGGTGCTCTGGTTGCTCACTTTACTTTGAATCATCAACAGCTAAACTTGTTTGTGGTTTCAGGCTTGATGAAACCACAGAGAATCAAGCTGAGAAGATGTCAGTAAAACTTTTCCTGCCCTAGAAAAGACGACAGATTGATGGAAATGAGTCCAGGTCAATCTCCCTATGATTCAGGTCAATGTCATATTAAGACTTCTTCAGCTGGAAGTTAAGGTTCAGCATTTGGAGCTGAATCCTCCTGGAACAAGCTTATTGCTCCACTGCTCCCAGAGAGAGAGAGACACTTTGCCGCGTTCAATGTACCCCGGATATCTTAATCTTTCTTTTAAAACTCATGATCCATGGGTGAGGTGCAGAGAAAATGTATACTAACAGTTTGTAAGGAGCCTTTTGCCACTAATCCAGTAATTAAAGTTTATATACTGACAAGCGACTCACTTCACTGAAGTGCTTCAGCTTCTAAGGGTGTAAAATCATTAATGTTTTGGTCAAATTTTCTATATGTGACTCATGAAAATTAACTTAGCTTTTATTTATTTATTTAGATCTTTATCGTTATTGTTATCTTCGTTTTTTTAAAGGTTAAATGGCTTTTAGTGACATTTTCTCTGATATTATTTGTCAGAAGAGGGATTTCCCTGAGTTTTGAGCGGACATTGAAGGCATCAGCAGCAGCTCCTCCCTCTCTGCAGGTGCGCTTTACACCTGAACACCTTGTCTGACTGGTTTCCTTAGGCGTACACTGTGGCATAAAGGTAAGTTTGTGGGAAAACAACGAGTATTTCCAACCTATAATGCTTTACTCAGGGTTTCCCGCAGCGCTATCTTGGCGAGGCGGCCGCCTCGCCAAACTCAAGCTACCGCCTCGCCAACATTCCAAAAAAAAAAAAAGTGACGTTAACACGCGGTTTGTTGTTGTTGCTTTCGCGCGTGCGTGAATGGCAGGGAAAAAACACATGGATACCCCCCGGGAAACACTGCTTTACTTTCTTCAGACCAGATCTGCGTTCTGTGCCCAGAAACCCACCTTGTCTGATGTGTGTCTCTCTCCGTCTCCTCAGGATGGTGCGCCTCGCAGTTTTCCTCCTCCTGGTGTGGACGGGACCCCGGCTGGCAGCAGCCCTAGTCTGTGAGTTTCCCCCGATTCCTGGTTCACTTGTATGAAATAATCTGAACCATGACTGAGAAAATAAGCGTTTTATCCGCGGGCAATTCGCGGGAGCTGAAAGCAATGCTGCTCATAGTGGCCAGTGTGTGTAACTACATCAGCTAGGCAGCTGTGCTTAATAACAACAGAGTGAAGTTTTCTTTCAGTGAAAAACTGGAAGAAGAAGATATTAATTTTTGATCTGCAAATAGGACACAGTCTACATTTTATACTTTTATAAATAACATCCTGATCGGTTCCAGAAGGTTAAACTTGTATAAAAATGTTTTTAAGGATATGTAACCAAAGTGCAGTTTATTCTGTTTGGCATGTTTTCGGAAGGGTTCTTCACAAAAATAAACTATTTCAAGCAGAGCTATAACTGTAGTTTTCTTCCTAAATAACCACCAGGTTCAGCAGTGTTGCTTCCAAAAACAGAAGCTGGTATTCTGAAGTCATTAATATCCGACTCTGACCTAAATGTATTTCCCTTTCACATTATATTCAGACACTGCCATGAAATGATAGATGCTTTTTCCTGTCCGGATTAAGTATCAGCTAACTGATTTATAACATTCTCTTCATTCAGCAGAAAAACTAGCCTAAACTAATTTTATTTTACTGTGGAGCGTTACATTTTTACAGCAACAGTAAACAGAAACGTTTTATTAAGACAAACAGTGTTGGCTCAGACTATAGCAGATATGATCCTTTTCATTAAGAATTATGTTTATTCTAAACAAGGAAAAGGCAGGACACTAGATAAAAACAGTTTAACAGGATAACTATTATCCAAATAGTAATAATAAATCAACTGTTTTTGTGTGTTTTTTTTAGGTCTGAGCTTCATACATGGTTCAGTGCCAACCGAGGACATCAGTGAACCCAGGTTTTCAGCTATAAAAGCCCTCTGCTGTAACTCCTTAATGTAGACGAGACGCACACGATCCTGGTGTTTATCTCAGGATCAGGGCTTCCAGCTCTTCCTGCTTCCTGATCTTCAGGATCAAGAAGGAGCATCTGCTGCAGAGGGACGCCCCCCTTCAGAGATGTTACAGGTAGGGGTGGAAGTTCCTCCATTTCCTGTTCTTTCAATGCAAGTGTCAATGGAGTTGCAGCGTAGCCATGACAGTTATATAACACGTTGCAGCATTAGCCTCGTTAGCATTCTCTGATGTTAGCCTGGGTTTAGAAGTTTCCAATCCCCTCTTTGCTCAATTCCAGTTTGGCGTTCTGTTATAACCTTCTTTATCACTATTGCTATATATATATATATATATATATATATATATGTGTGTGTGTGCGTGTGTGTGTGTGTGTGTGTATATATGTGTGTGTGTGTATATATATATATGTTTTTATACTGTTAGTACAAGTGATAGTGTTTTCAAGGTTTTATTTTTTCATGAGCTTTTGTGTAGACCTTGGTATGGTAACAAAAACTTTAATCGTTTCATTAAGTCTGTGCTTATTAAAGTAATTTACTGAAGACCTGCAGGCCAAGAGAATCTGGGCTGTGCCTCCCTAACAATGAGGAAGTTGAATGGCATTTCAGACGATCCCATCACATCAAAAACAACAATTGAGTCATTCAGGACTGACTCACAAAGGCAGTCATAAAACACACTGGAAAAACCCTTTGATCGTCAAAACAAACAGCAACAATGATCAAACACGTGTTTTGGTTAAAGTAGAAATAATTAAAAAAAATACACTGTGTCAGGATGCAGCTTGTAGTTCCAGCTCAGCCCGCAGTCAAGGGTTCGCCGGCTCCGGCGATCCGCTGTGGTCACAAGTTCTCGGCTCCTGGGTTCCGTCCTGGTCTCAGGTTCTCGACTCTGGTGTTCAGCTGGTAGCTCTGATAATACCATTAACATCACAGCAGCTCCTTCCTCAATTCACAGCCTTGAGAAATCCCCCAGTAGTGCAGGATATTTTCCAGTGAAGTTCATTGTGTCCGTTTACGTAAGTTCTTTTAATTAGACTCACAGTTCAGATCTAAGACATATCTGACATTTTTTAATGGCAGGTTTGTTCTTTACAGGGTGTGATTAGATGGAACCCTGCCAGTAATAATGACGAAACTCCACCTAGAGACACCTCTGACGAAGCTGTCATCTATCAGATAATGGATGGATGATTATGTCATGAGAAGTCTTCCACCGTAAAGATCTTAACTTCAAATTCACACCAATAATAAAATAAATGACCTGAAATACTCACCTCCATGATCATCCTCCTCCAGAATTACCTCTGGTCTATAGTCAGAGCAAACCTCTTCTGCACCAGGGGACTCTCCACCAGCTGCATCCATGAGCTTCCCAGGACATCAGCTTGCCTCCAGCCCCCCACACAAAAACTTCCAAGTAAGCACCAACAAATACATAGCTACTTACCTCTTCCTGGATGCCTCTGACTCAGCTCTATGTCTCCTCAACCCCCATAGAAACCTGATTACAGTAAAGCATTGCACTACATAATAATCTTTGTTTTTTTACATGATAACCAATAATGGTATCGTAATTTATTGTCAAATGTCTCAACTTCTAAACAAACAACCATGGCTACGGTCCAGAGTTTCATCTCGGCACATTTTTGCACAACCTGTTCACATTCCCACAGTGTTCCTGGAAACGCTCCTTGTTCAGTCACATACCAAAAGAGACAATCAACCACAGCCTGGCTAATTAATCTTTACCTGCGTTCACCTGTAGGAATGTCTTCAGTGACTCATCTTCTTCTCAGGTGATCGACTGTCAACTCCTCCCTCTGCTGAGGATAGATTCAGCGACGCCAGCAGAGACGATCAGACAGAGCAGCATCCACCGAGCCGAGAAGTCAGGAGACAGACCCATCAGAGATCACCTGGAACAACCTTCATCATCCTCATCCTCCTGTAGAGGGTAAGACCAGCTGCAGTTTCTGCCCTTCTGATGATTTTCTGCCTCAGGTAACAAGATTATCACAGATTAAAGAAAGTGTCAGAGAGACAGGAACTAGTTTCTCTTGAGAAATGTAGAATCAAAACTCCTTCAGAGCTTCCGTTTTTTCATTGTATAGTGAAACATTTCTGTGGAAACTATTTAACAAAGTCTTAATTTCATCTGTCAGTTAAATTATTTGTTTAAGCTCACATACGTCTGTCCTGCTCTCTTCCAGCTGACCGGCCTCCTGCAATCTCTACCTGTTTACTGTATTACCAGATAGCTTTGTAATTTCACAGTGTCAATGTTTTTACACATTTGGCCCACAGGCAGAACAGACTTGAGAGGCAGGAGAACGGTTTAAGATGTTTAATGAGGCTACGAGCTGTACAGGGTGGAGCACAGGCAGTGCTACGACATAGGGGAAAACCAGGAGTGCGGGGAACCGGGGAGCACACTTAATCTGTGGATGAGAGTGAGAGGTTAGATGCTGCGCTATTGGACCAGAAGGTGCAAAGACGTAACGTCTTACCCACGAGCGTAGAGAACCTGACCAGGGGAGTGATGAGGAAGAGCGGACTCAGTGGTCAGCTCCCTGTGACGGGACGTCAGGGTCTTGGGAGTGACTTAGAGGCAGGGAGGCAGGCTGATGAAGGGTGAGCGGAGTCCGAACGGTGTGACAGGTGGTAGCAGCGGCCGGCGGTCAGCTGGAACAACCAGGGGAGATCCACCAAGGTAATCAGGCTAAGACTTCACGGGACCACAGGGAGCTTCAGAGCGGGATCCAAGCCGGTGCTTGTGGTAAAGCTTGGCGTTAGGCTTCACAGGTCTGAGGGAGCACTCTGGAGCCGGATCCAGAGTGAGGCGACCTGGGACACAAGAGAACCGGGTTAGCCACGGGAGAGAGAAAACTGTCAGCTGAAAGTGGCCAACTGAGGCGTACAACACTAAGTTAACACTCTGGCATCTTCCAGCTGACAGCCCTCAGCTTAAATGCTCCCCTGCCTCGGTACTGAACGAGCCGCAGGTGTGCGTCACGCCGCCCTGCCAAACTAGAGCCACCTGTGGGGGAAATGGAGAGGAAAAAAGACAGAGACAGAGACCTGCTTGGTGCTGCTTGCTGTGTCCTGAGTCCAGCTCATTTAAATTTTCATACAGATGAATGTGTTTGTGCACTCCACAGATCATAACTGTCTGTAAGCAGAAAACAATGTACGGTATGAACACTGCGTTCAGCTGCAAGTTACATGAACAGGACGAAGGTTTCCGTGTTCAGTCAGTTCTTCTGTGACACGGAAATGTTCTGTTAGGCGCTCCTCCTGGAACATTGTGACACAAATAACCAGCCTTTCTTTCATTGTGTTTCTGGGCTACATGCCATCTCAGCACCCTGAGGCGGTTTTTCAGACTTCTGCTAAAATGTGGGTGTGGTTAAACTGTTAAAGATGAAATCTTTGACATTCTTTTCCTAAATTATGATCTTATACGCAGTAAACAAAAAACGTGGAAATGATTTGAAAATAATTATAATGTGACACAGTAAGACAACAACAACACAAAATCAGGGCATCTAGTCAAGTCAATCCAGTTAATTTCTAAAGCCACCTGAAGGCAATATACAAGAAAAATGGATGTAGATTATATTCAAAATGAATGAATCATGCAGACAAATTCACTTGGAAGCATTTCACCTGGATTTTGGTATAATAAAATGCATTACCGAAAAGCCCCTTATGATGAATCACATAAATGGATCTCGTGTTCCCTCGCCCAGACGCGGGTCACCGGGGCCCCACTCTGGAACCAGGCCTGGAGGTGGGGCACGTTGGCAAGCACCTGGTGGCCGTGCTTTTACCCATGGAGCCCGCATTCGTGTGGGGGGACGGGTTCTGACTGTTTGTGCTTATGTGCCAAACAGCAGTTCAGATTACCCACCCTTTTTGGAGTCCTTGGAGGGGGTACTGGAGAGTGCCCCTCCTGGGGACTCCCTTGTTTTGCTGGTGGACTTCAACGCTCACGTGGGCAGTGACAGTGGGACCTGGAGTGGCGTGGTTGGGAGGAACGGCCCACCTGATCTGAACTCGAATGGTGTTCTGTTGTTGGACTTCTGTGCTCGTCATGGATTGTCTATCACGAACACCATGTTCAAGTGTAAGGGTTTCCATATGTGCTCTTGGCACCAGGACACCCTAAGCCGTAGTTCAATGATCGACTCGGGCGTGGGAAGAGTTCGGCGAGGCCATGTAGAAAGACTTCCGTACGGCTTCAAAGCGATTCTGGTCCACTATCCGCCGTCTCAGGAGGGGGAAGCAGTGCAGTCCCAACACTGTTTATAGTGGGAGTGGTGTGCTGCTGACCTCGACTCGAAGACCTCCTTAATCCCACCAACACGTCTTCCATTGCGGAAGCAGAGCCTGAGGACTCTGGGTCGGGTTCTCCCATCTCTGGTGCTGAGGTTGCCGAGGTTGTTAAAAAGCTCCTCGGTGGCAAGGCCCCGGGGGTGGATGAGATTCGCCCTGAGTACCTTAAGGCTCTGGATGTTGTGGGGCTGTGTTGGTTAACGCGGCTCTGCAGCATTACGTGGACATCGGGGGCAGTTCCCCTGGATTGGCAGACTAGGGTGGTGGTCCCCCTATTTAAAAATGGGGGCCAGAGGGTGTGTTCCAACTAAAGAGGAATCACACTCTTAAGCCTCCCTGGTAAGGTCTATTCTGGGGTTCTGGAAAGGAGGGTCCGTCGGATAGGAGCAGTGTGGTTTTCGTCCTGGCCGTGGAACACTGGATCAGCTCTACACCTGTAGGGGGCATGGGAGTTTGCCCAACCAGTCTACATGTGCTTTGTGGATCTGGAGAAGGCATTCAACCGTGTCCCTCAAGGGATCCTGTGGGGGGTACTCCAGGAGTAAGGAGTACCGGACCCTTTAATAAGGGCTGTCAGGTCTCTGTATGACCGGTGTCAGAGTCTGGTCCGCATTGCCGGCAGTAAGTCGGACTCGTTTCCGGTGAGAGTTGGACTCCGCCAAGGTTGCCCTTTGTCACCGATTCTGTTCATAACTTTTATGGACAGAATTTCTAGGCGCAGCCAAGGTGTTGAGGGGTTAAAAGTAATAGAATATTCTGACAGGTTGTATGTATATTGCAAAACACAGCCCCTTAAACAGTTTTGTAATTTGTGCATGTATACACACACACACACACACATACACATATGTATGTATATATATATATATGTATATATATATATATATATATATATATATATGTGTGTGTATATATGTATGTGTGTGTATATATGTATGTGTGTGTATATATGTATGTGTGTATATATATATATGTATGTGTGTGTATATATATATATATATATATATATATATATATATATATATATATATATATATATATATATATATATAATGTGTGTGTTTATTAACTAATGTGTAAAGCTCTGAAGCCTTCATGGAGCAGATGCAATTTGGGAGAGACTGAGTCACAAAAATTTGGAGTCTGTGTATAGCACCTATGTGTAGACCTGTATCTCTCTACCCAATATTAGAAAAATCACATTCTAATCAAAAATATAAACTATCTGTTCAACTTACTTGTGGAAAGTTATCCCTCGAGCCCTGACGTCAATAGTCGGTCGATTCCAACAAAAATGTGCCGTACAGTGCTGAGGCATCATTCGTGTGTCACCTTGAATCTGCAGGATTGGGTAGCAGGTCCCAAGATGGCGGCCGTAATTCCTACGCCGTGACAGTCAATGCGGGGTCTACTATTATATAATGTCTATGGCTGCTACTGCTCCGCCCCCTATGCACTGCTCTCAGGAGGGCAGAAAAACTAGAGAGGACAGTCCAATGTTGCCCATTTAGCGTCTTTGTTGCTACAGCGACTTTTCAGACACTTCTAGCAATTTTTTTTCAAAAAGCGACAAGCAGCAACAACTTTTAGCGATTTCGTTTGTTTTCATGGTGAATTTGGTTTCCTCCTTCCCTCAGCGTTGTCTCACAGGCACACACAGCCACTGCTTTCTCATTATGTAGTTTTTAAAGTACTGGTTGTCTGTTTTTAGGGGGAGTGGTGGCCGAGTCGTTAGAGCAGTGCGCTTGCGCTCTGAGAAGGATGCAAGTACCCGGTTAAATCCCTAATGCCTGCAGTCTGGGTCCCTGAGCAAGACCCTCAACCCCCGATTGCTCCCCGGGCGCCGCACATGGCAGCCCACTGCTCCCCAAGGGTGATGGGTTAAATGCAGAAAGCAAATTTCATTGTAATGTATGTTTCAGTGACAATAAAGACGATATTACTATTATTACTATTACTTTTGTTTGTCTGAAACTGTTTCATAGTGTGGATTCAGGCAATGTATAAAATTCATAAATCATTTTATAAAGGTAATTTTAAGTTCCAAAGACATTTAATCACAATTTTCAATCACATTTTTTCTCTTGGTAAAAGCTCTCCTAAAGCCTTGGTCCCTAATTTCTAAAAAAAGATCAGCTCAGTGCCCCCCCCCCCCCCAC
Organism: Fundulus diaphanus; assembly: GCA_037039145.1. Taxonomy (NCBI): domain Eukaryota; kingdom Metazoa; phylum Chordata; class Actinopteri; order Cyprinodontiformes; family Fundulidae; genus Fundulus; species Fundulus diaphanus. The sequence continues at coordinate 48,239,944 of CM073131.1, forward strand.
CCCCCAAATAAACATAACAAAACAATAAGAATGACAGATAATGATGTAATCTGTCAGGGTTCAGTTCTGCACCCTGGACAGTTCCGGCACCTTCCTTCCTCCAGCCAGCCCTGACTCCACTCTGCCTAATCACCTAAACCTGTCTGCTAGTAATCATCCTGGACTGTTTCCACCTGCAAGCCTCCCTATATAAACTCCCTCAGTCAGTTCCTCACTGCCGGTCCGTCTGCAGGCGTCCGATGCCCTCAGTGTCCTCCTACGTGTGTTCCTCGTCCTCGCCTTACGTCTGCCAAGCCTCTGCTCCGCCGTCCAGTCCCAGCCACCTTCACACTTCTGCTCCAGTCTCGTACAGTCTCCTGGTTCTTCATTCCACTATTCAATCCCTTCAATAACGATTCTTTAATTGTGGCTCTGTGTGTGGCTGAATTCGGGTTCAAGCCACAAAATCCTGACATAATCCCCCTTTTAAAAAAAAGACTGCGACTGTTTATAACATTCCTAGAGGAAACCCTGGAGTGAAAGTGGTGACAGTGGTGAGGAACAACTCCCCTTTAACAGGAAGAATAACCTGGCTCAGCAGAACCAGGCTCAATGTGAGCAGCTGGCTGTCGTTACCGACTAGGAATTGGACACAGGAAATACAAACCTGTCAGACCAGAAGAGCTTTCTATGTGAACAGAAAAATAAACAGAATTAATGGCACCAGCTGCTTTATTGGTGGGTTCCTTTAGAGAGGAAACATCAACAAAGAGATCATTTTGAGAAAGGAGTACTATCTTTAAAGTGAAAAAAGATATTTTAAAAAACTTTAAAAACGGGTAAGAATAATAATTATCGGGAAATCACTAAAAAAACATGACCTGAAGAACAAAAGTGCAAAGAAGACAACTTTGCTTTGATGTGAAAGTCATTCCTGCTGACACTAAGAAATGTTAATTTTGTTAGTAGAAATTGTTACTTAGGGAAAAATGTACATACCAAACCACCACTAGCTTCTGTTTTTCACACAGCCAGAGACAGATAAACCATGAAAAGTGTGGGCTCATGCTATCCATTCTGCTTCATGTAACATAACTTAAACTAAAAAAATATTTTTTTTTTCAACCTAAAGTAATTCATGATAACTATTACTCATTCAAAGGGATGTTTCTGTCTTCCAGCTCCGTGTCAGCTGACTGGCCTCCGCCAACATGCTCCGCCTCCTCTTCTACCTGTTTGCTGTGGTGGTGCTGCCAGGTACACACATGAAGGCTGTGATCTCTGATGGCCTCATTATTAGAAATATGTAACGAACATATCTGAATGCTTTGTGTCTTGCTGTAGCATCCCGGTTGAAAAGATGGTCTCTCAAACTGATGGTTCAAAATCCTTTTATTTAACAGCCTTGCTTGTGAACACACCGTAAGAGCTGCATATACAAACAAATACACTATTAATAACTCTCACGGTATGTTTCCTTTAACATTTAACGTTGCCCTTTAATATTTTACCGTACTGCAAAAATAAATTACGCGATGCACCAAATTGCAAGCGCCTGTGACTTTACACATCATATAACAATGAAACTTATACTTTCATATCACTAAACATGACTAGCTCACTGTGCAAAATGAACGCTCCCTGCTGGAAAGAAAATGAAACTGCTACACTTAATAACAACCTGTGTGCTCCGTGAAATATAACTAAATGTACATTTACAAAAAAAAAGGTTAATACCAACCTTGTTCCCTCATCAACCAGGCGATAATGTACCTTTGCAGTGTACAATATTTTTCTTTTAACAGTGGAGCATACCGCCTCTCTTCTTCTTCTATTGTGTTTTCTGGCAGTTTACATACTGTGTGCATTACCGCCATCAACTGGATGGAGATGTAATTTAGAAATATTTTTGCCTATATATATATATATCTTTATATCTTAATGAAACTAAATTATATCTACACTTACACACTCACACACACACACACACTAAATGCTCCCAGCTAATTCTGTATCTTTTAAATATTTAATAAGTGCTTTAATTATTTTATCTGATTGATGCTTCCCTAATAAATCAGCCATCTTTACTGAATTCCCCATTACCCTTTCCAGTTCTTTCCTCTCTTTTATATATTTTCTACAATAAATCAAAACATGTTCTACTCCTTCGATTTCTCCACAATAAGAACAATTACCTTTTGGATGTTTCCCTATTATTTTTAAACCAGTATTTAAACTAGTATACCCTATCCTCAACCTGTTTATCCATATTTCCTCTCTTCTATTCATTATACTATTATATCTTATGGTAATATCTTTCTGTATTTTATATAAATGTCTTCCTTTTTCTTCTAAATTCCATCTGTCCTGCCATATATTATTTATTTTATCTTTAATAATTACTTTTATTTCTGTTCTACGTAGCGGGACATCATATTCAATTTCTATTGCCTTAACTGCTTCTTTAGCTAATTTATCTACTTTTTCATTACCTAAAATTCCTTTGTGTGCTGGAACCCATGTGAATTGAATACTTATTTTCTGTTGCTTTATGCCATATATTAAATAACTGACTTCATCTAAAAGATCTTGACGGCTTTCTGATTTTCCACTTTTAAAACTAGCCAGGCATTGAATCTGAACAGCTAACTACATTTCTAGGCTTCACCTCCTATCACCTTTCGGAATATATACTGCTACTCCTGTTTTACCATTTTCCTCTTTTGATGCATCTGTATATATTTGTGTCATATTTTCATACCTTATATCTAAATACTGCTGAATAATTTGATACAAACCTCCACAGGACTGTTCTATTTTTTTGGTTTCTAAATTTACTATTGGCATTTCAAATAACCATGGAGAAATTTTAGATGTAATTACAGTTTTACAGTATGCTATATTATTTATCCCAGAATACTCTGCATAAATATTTCCTTCCCATCCAAAACTCCTTATGTTATGCCCATATTCCCAACATTCTCTGAATATCTGTTTAGTAGGGTGATTTTCCTCATGTCCTTGTAAATTTAACCAGTGTTGTATAAAGTACTGAAATCTCGGAGTCAAGTAAAAGTACCTCTCCAAAATATAACTTTGGTAAAAGTCCAAGTCACTGACTGAAATGTTACTTGAGTAAAAGTCTTAAAGTATCTGAAATGTCTTGTACTTAAGTATGAAAATTACTGTAAAAATAGATGTAATCAAGTAATGTAATAAAAAGTATAAGTAAAAAGTAAATCAAAGCAAATGCAGTTTGAATGACATTTTTTAGATTTTGGTAAACTTTGAAAGTCAAATTCACTTAAAATAATATAAACAACCAAGTGAAGGAGGAATTTAGACCAAGTTTAGACAGAAAATACAACCTTTTTGTAAGCTTTCAGTTTTCCTTCTTCAAGTAAGGTCAGTGCTAAGCAACCAACACACAACCAAGTGCAGGCAAAGGGGGTGTATACTAAGAACATGGTGAAGTGATGAACCAGGCTTAGTTAACCTACAGGAAGTGGTAAACCTGCTAATAGATACACCTGCAGGCCGGCCAGCTGACAGCTTTGCTAGGACCCGGGACAACACAGTCTTTTTGGGCCCCCCTCTACACCTGCCGCCACCACACCACACACACAAATCTCTGTATTTTATACTGGATATTTTCAACCCAGCTATTGAATTTAGTGCACTAGATGATCTTTTCTTCATAAGAGAACAGCAAGCACTGCAGCCAAAATATGGCCTTTTTTGACCTGCTGTATATCAGCCAGCCCATAACAATTTTTCCTTCCATTGTAGGAGGTAGAATATGTTAGATACTTTGGGAATTCTCTGCCCTCTGAATCTGCTAGCTCTGGCCCTGGTTTATACTAATTTATTAATGGACAGTGTGGAAATCTATGTACAATAAAACCAATGTAAATTGTGTTCCTTTGTTTTATTTGTCTTTATCCTAATTCTAGAAGTAGAAATAGTCAAATGAATAACAATATTATTTTGTGGAAGCCTAATCATACTATTATAACTACGCAAAGGTCTAAACAAGAGTAGCAGTTGTTTAGGCAGCGTCTAGTGGTCTTATGCAAAAGAAATTACACCTGCTATTTATGCCTTAACTGCCTCAAATGGTCGAAAATAAATATAAGCAACAATAACAACAAAATAATGGTAAAAGTGACACTCTCACCTTTTTCAGATGGCTGTGTCTAAGAATCTGAATTTTTATGACCTACAGTCTTTGCTTTTCCATCTTTCCAGCAGTCTTCAGAACTCCTGCCTGGCACAGAATATTTAGTTTTACAGAGGAGATTAGGTTTTTGTTGATAAAATGTGTTAAATGTTCAGAACTGCACTCAGCAGCTTTCACCTATTTTAGTGCTGATAATATTTAGTTTAACTGGAACTAGTTTTGTAGTCTAGTATCCCAGATATCTCGTGCTCCAAGCACGTACGCACATGCACGCACACACGTAATAGAAAACAGCCAATCAGGAAGAGGGAAGGCGGGATTTAAGACAGCACAACCAATGAGAGCGGAGTTAAAGGGGGGGTCTCTACCTTGTCAATCAAAGGCCAGGCGCATTAGTGATTGGCTGCGTGGAGCGCCAGGCCCCGCCCCCGCTGGCGCACAGCAACTTTGAAATGACACGCCGAGCGCTTCAAACGGAGCGAACCTGTGCATGTACGCACGTCTGGCTGAGCCGAACCGACACTTTTTTTGTAACGAGTAACTAAACCAAACATTGAAAATGTATCGGAGTAAAAGTGTGCAATTAAGTTCGGAAATATAGTGAAGTAAAACTAAAAGTAATCAAAAAAAATTATACTTGAGAAAAGTATAAAGTACTCCAAAATATACTTAAGTACAGTAGTGAAGTATTTTTACTTCGTTACTATACAACACTGAATTTAACCAGTAATTTATTGACAGTTTGATCCTCCTTAAAGTCTAACTCTTGGACTGAATGTATTTTTACGCAGATGCATTCAAATAGTCACCAGAGTAAAGAAATGTATATTAAATGTGAATTATGTGCGCCGTTTGGAAGTAATTTCGATAAAACTTGCTATATAAGCGAAAGAGCCCGAACATTCTTCAATCGGCTGCTCCGGAATGTGACGTCACAAACAGAACTAGTACCGTGCATCAGGCTGCTAACACTACGACTTTCGCTACCGATTTATTAAATTTAATTAGTAACTCGTACTCTACGTACAAAAAATGTATAAAAAAATGTCTGATACATCTTCAAACTCCACCTCAAGCATCGGCGACTCCGATACCGAATATATATATGAAGAAACGGAGTTTGAACAAGGTGAACCTGAGGACACTATATCTAACCTGCCCAAGACATAGAGCCCATGCTCCATTGTAAGTAGCCCTGACAATCCTCGCTCGTGAAGTGTGAATTGCATAAAACACTTTTGTCACTGCCGGCAATCCAGTCCTTTCGTGTTTCTTTTAAAAATTTATCCCATTTCTTTCGGACCTTTTGTTCCTTCGGCCAAGTATGTAGCGCTACTTTCTGGCCTGCACTAGACCGCGGTGAAGTTGGTTTGACATGGACATTCAAGCTCCGCAGAGTCAGCGGAGCACTCTTGAGAAACAAAAATCAAATCAGATTTGTTGACGGTCCCACCGCGTATGGGAGAAGGGAGCAGCTGAGAGACGCTGGCCGAAATCGGAGTCCTTCAACCGGATCAACCGTGAGCTAGATCCCGCTGACTCCGCGGAGTTTGAATGTCCAATGTCAAGCCAACTTCACCGCGGTCTGCACTACAGCCACCTACTATGCACATAGAAGGCATTTAACTTGTGATTAGTTCGGCGATTTTTTTTTTTTTAAAAGCGCTTGCACAAAGTACACGTGGAACAGCAGATTTGGTGTGTGAAAGTAGATACTGGAAAACATCCATATATATCCTTGTTCGCCTTCACAACGTCAACGCTTGTGTGTTTCTATGCAAGTTCGCTTCGCGCATTCTGTGTTCTTGAACTGACGTCACACGTTGGAAATGGCCGATCGTAAACGGAGGCAGCACTCAAACGCGGAATACCATAATCGGTGTAAAAAATGTGCGATATTTCATATTTAAACTTAATTTGAACACTTTTGATACATGAATATTCAAAGTTTACCTTGTTCTGGAAGTTATTCAACAGTTTATAGGATATCTTTTCAGTCCAAGAGTTAGACTTTAAGTCCAGTGGCATTTCTCCAGTAATCACCTGAAGAGCAGGAATTGGAGATGTTCTAAAAGCACCACAGCATATCTGTTTTATGAAATGTTTATTTCAGGATCGGGAGAGATCGGCAAACACAAATAAGGACTCAAACACTGTTTCTGTTAGAATATAAGGCACACATTTATTATTATTCCCCACAGAATACAGCACATCAAAACAACAAGCACTTCACACAGGCAAAGTAGCAAGCATTAAAGCAACAAGCTTTCAAACAAACGTGACGCTCAACAGATTCTCAGAATCAGCCCTTACCATTGACACGAACTGGGAGCCTTCAGTCCAGGTTAAGATCAGCGTTCACGATGCCGGTGTCCACACACGAACTCACGGCAGACTCACTGGGCTAAGGGCAGTCTCCTCTTTATATACTTGTAAACAAAGAGTCAGATGTGGAGCGAGAGTGGCCATCTCTCCCTCCACAGCTGCCCTGCCTCCCAAAACATATTTCCCAAACGGGACCCGTTCCCAGCATTTCAGCAGTGTGCGAAGCAAAATAATATGAGTGCACTCAGAATACTCCCACAACACATTGTCATAAGTTCCCACCACAAGTTAAAACAAATTATAACACAATAACACATGTGGTTCTTAGTTTCACGTGAACTCAGGTGCGAACACCACAACAGCAATAATCAATGTGTGAACTGGCCAGTCCTCTCTCTTATTTAACTGACCAGTCTTCTCATTTATATATCAAAAGTTGAAACAAGTTATCAAACTGAGCAGGTTTTCCCATAATACATTGTTAAAGAGCAAAAATAATTCTTTAATATATCAATATCCTAAGCGCTTTAGCTTGGATTCTATCTAAATCTAATAACAAAGAATTTGCAGCTGACTTATAAACGATACATCCATAGTCCAACACAGATCGAATTAAAACATCATATATTCTTTTCAAAGATGTGCTAGTTGCCCCCCAGTCATTCCCTGACAAACATTTCAAAATATTAATACCTCTTTTACATTTATCAATAATCTTCTGTATATGTATCTTAAATGAAAGTTTTTCATCAAACCATACGCCGAGGTAGCTTACGATATTTACCTGTTTCAATTTATGCCCATATAATATAAGATCTACTGTTGGATTAACCCTTTTCCTTGAAAAACATATTACTTGTGTCTTCTCAACAGACAAATGAAACCCCCATTCATGTGACCATCTTTCAACCGTTTTAATTGCTGATTGCATTTTATTTTTTAAATGACTAATATTTCCTCCTCTCACCCATAATGCCCCATCATCTGCATATAATGCTTTACTAATTCTAAAATCTATATTATCAAAAATATCATTAATCATTATATTAAAAAGCAATGGGCTACATACGCTACCTTGTGGAGTTCCATTTTGTATAGCATAAGTATTTGAACAATTTACCCCAACTCTTACTTCTATTGTTCTATTCTTTAAAAAATCCTTAATCCAATTAAACATTTTTCCTTTAATTCCCATTTTATCAATCTTAATTAATAAACCCTCCTTCCAAAGCAAATCATACGCTTTTTCAATATCAAAAAATGTAGCTAAGAGCATTTCTTTATTTACCTGGGCCTTTCTTATTTCATTTTCTAAACAAACAATTGGATCTACCGTTGTCCGTCCACTTCTAAAACCACTCTGATAAGGAGATAAAAGACCTCTTTTTTCTATTTCATACATTAATCTCCTAGTTATCATTCTCTCCATCAAATTACATAAATTAGAAGTAAGGGCTACAGGCCTATAACTTTTTACCTCTCCTTTATCCTTACCTTGCTTTACTATTGGTACAACGATTGAATGCTTCCAGCTTGAGGGCAATTCACCTTGTTCCATACTTTATTGTACAACTTTAAAACTATTCCTTTAGAATGATAACTGTTCTATCATCCTATAGCACATGCCATCTTTACCTGGAGATGTATTTTTAACTCCAATCAACGCTCTATTCATTTCAAACAATGTAAAATCTTTATCTAAAACACTTCCATCAATCTCTTTCCTATTTAAAATTTCTCTATTATCTTCAATCATTTCCAATCTCCATGATAATTCTTCATTTGATACATTTTTAGAACTATGCACTTTCACAAAGGACCTCGCAAACATCTCTGCCTTTTCCTTGTTTGTTATAGCTTCACACTGATTATCTTTAATTATAGGTAAAGAAAAATCCCTTCTAATTCCTCCCATCTTTCTAATCATTCCCCAGATCTCATTTACTTTAACGTCTGTTCCGATTGTACTACAAAAACTTCTCCAAAAATTCTTTTTTGATAATTTAACTACTCTCTTAACTTTAAATTATCTAATTAATGATTTAATTTTAACCTTTTAAATGCTTTATTCCTAACTTTAATAGCTTATTTACATTCATTGTTCCACCAAGGAACCATTTTCTTTTTCTTTTATCCAGTAGATTTGCCAATGGCCTTTTCTGCAGATTCACATATTATATTTGTAATCATTGATTTTAATTCTTCAATATTGTTACTTAAATTTGGCATAATCTCCATAAGTCTTTTTATACTTTGCCCAATTTGCTTCCCGCATTCTCAATTTAGTATACCAATTTTCTTCAACTACTACTTTAAAATGATTCAATTTAACCAGAATAGAATAATGATCACTTCCAAGGGGGTTATCATTAATTACTTCCAATTGACTAATTCCTGCTATCTGATCTGACACTATAGTAAGATCAATTGCAGATTCTGCTCCATGCCCTACATCAAATCTAGTACCTCTTCCATCATTTAGACAAGTTAAGTTATAATCATCCATATTTCCTCAATTATGATTCCATTTTCATCATTCCTTTTACTTCCCCATAAGGTATTATGAGCATTAAAATCTCCACATAAAATATTCCTTACATTTTCCTTCACATAAATACTATCAAGTATTTCTCTACTTATTTTTTACAAGGGTTATAATAATTTATTATATTAAATTTTGATTTACTAATCCATACCGCAGTCCCTATGACTTGTATTTCTTCATCTATATCCAAAACTTTATAACTAATTCCCTGCTGAACAAATATAGCAACACCTCCTCCTACATTTGGATTTCTATCTTTATGTATTGCTATATACCCATTAAGAATAAAATCAAGTGATGGTTTTAACCAGGTTTCTTGAATACATACTATATTTGGTTTAACATTCTGTCTTTTAATAAAATATTTTAACTCTTGGCCATTATCAATAGGGGGTTTTCAGCTGACGTCACGCTCACGTGACTACTCTGCGCGTCCGCCGTATTGGGTGGCAGTCGTTTCGCACCGTTGACCCGCATTGTATTACGCCTTAGGCAGTATTGGAAGTGAACAATGGTGAAAACGTGTTTAATGGTTGGTTGCACGGCCCGTGGAGGTGGAGATCAACGCTCTTTCTTTCGCCTACCAGCCGTGATAGTGAATCAGTGTGAAAAAACAAAACAGCTCTCTGAACAACGCCGTCACCTATGGCTGACACGGATATCCAGGTCCGATTTGGACGGTGTTAAGCTGGAATACGCCAGAGTCTGCGGTGCTCACTTTGTCACAGGTAATTAACTGTTAAGTATTTAAAACATGTAAACCGTTGCTGTATTGTGGGCTGTAACAGCGCAACACATGATCGCCATGGGAAAAACATAGAAACGGGTTAATTTTCCACCGCTTTCCTGCCTGGAGGCGCAACCACGGAGAACAACTGTTATAGATAACAAAGAGTCGTCGGCTCGCTTGGATCGCGGCTGTAAGACGACCGAACATAACTTTCCACAGTATCCCGATGTCAATGAGAGTGTGTTCTAAACGTTTGAAACACATAGCAGTTAGTTAAAAGTACATTACATGCGTGAGTGGTTGTTAGCACTAACAGTTAGCAGCTACTAACTTAGCATGTGCCAGAGCCCGTCTGAGCGCAGCTTACCTTTGAACGAGTTACTGTGTTCCCACTGTTTGCTGGCTTTATGATCTGCCGC